>JAVGWX010000009.1:81094318-82301818 GCA_036924085.1 Ariolimax columbianus | reverse complement strand
AAGCTCTAGCATGAGAATGTAGTTGCATATGGTGACCTCCACCCTTAGATATTTATCTGAGACCTCTTTAATTTCTTTGTTGCTTAGATGTTTGCCTCACTAGTTTCTACTGGCAGAGGCGCGCCATTTTCCACCCCAGACCGTAGTCCATTGGGCAATATCAGGACGCATAAACCAGTGCTTGGATGCATGTGTGCGTCTGTATGTACCTATGCTAGGTTTGTGCGCCGTTGGAGCTAGCCCAACCAAAGTGCAATGGAAGGGCCTCACCCTGAGGGCGCGTGTGAAAGTTGTGCAAGGGTGTGACTGTAGGACAGAGTCAAATGAAACAGAGGGAGGTAAGAGGGGAGAGAAGGGGAAGAGTGGCCCCCCTGAATGGTACGGATATTTACATGTCATTGTTTCATATTTATGTCGGAAAGTAGAGAAGGCCTGGCTAAGGCATGAGAGGTTCGCAGACGCAGAGGTTTTGAAACCTCCTGGTGCTCGAGTGAGTCTACTGCACTGACCATGATGGAGTTCAGGACAACGATAGAGCTAGCATCCTGGCTTCAAAATCTCAACATGGGATAGGGGCGATATGTTGAGGTCTTTCAATGATTGCCTGTTGAATCAGAAATTCACCATTCTGCAGGACTTTTAATTCAAACGAGGGTTGAGTGGATTGGGTCGCATGCCATGAGCGAGCAGGATAACGTGGGCTATGTCTCGACAGTTAAAAGGTCTGGAATTCGCTATTTAATCTGGCTCTTCTGTTCATTGACCACGGGCACATTTAGGCTAATTAAATATGATTGATATACGGCTTACTGTCGCAAACTGGCTCCTGTGCTCGACCCAGCCTCAGAAATATGATACCAGAGTAACCTAGGAGGTATATACGATCGGCGTGATACTGACCACATCACCTTTCATGTGTGGTGGGTCACCACATAATATGAACCTAACATACCACCATATTTTCCATGCTCCGCATTGCGTAAAACGGGATCTTTACTTTAGATTTTTGTGACAGTCTAAAGCAGTAGGTCTCTGCATACACTGGGACAAAACTAAAGTGAAGAGGTCGAATACAGCTACTGCCAATAGGATTGCGTTAGGAGATGATTGTGAACAAGATATGGAGTCGCTCATGTGCCTAGAAAGCAATTTCAACACGCCAGTGGTAAAAATTAAACAAGCGAGAGAGGTTTTAATTTCGCTAAAGTCTATATGTCGGTCACAGGTATTTGGTTCTAAATGAATTATTTACAGTTGTTAATGTGGAATCCCTACAGTTGTATCGCTCTGAGACATGGCTCTGTTGTATGACTATAATAGATGCCGATCTAACAAGGGCCTAACAAAGAAGGTACAGACGTTCATCAACGATTGTCTGCCCCAGATTAGACAGCTCAGATGGTATGATAAGGTCACTAATACCGATCTGCTAACCAGACCTTGGCAGCTGTCGGTAGATCGAGACATTCAAGGTCGACGATGACGCTGGATAACTCACACATTAAGGCGTCCTCCTGATAGCAGTACATGCCAGTCTCTTTTATGGGCTCCCCACGAAAAGAGGGTAAGAGACACTTTACGGCATTCGCTGAAGAGAAAGCTTGAATAGAGCATTAAGAGAATATGGAAGTCCTGTGATAAGTTGGCGCTATTTGCTCATAGCAGGATAGTGGCAGTTGTTCGTTGAAAGCCTATGACCCTCTGCGAGTAAAACGATTGTTTATTGAATGATTGATTGATTGATTGATTGATTGTTGGTAAAACTATTTATTAAACGACAACGACCGCCCCGTAGCGGACATTGCTGTTGAGGTTGAAGTGTTAAAGACTTGATTGTACTAAGCCAAAGAATTTTACAGGATGTAATGACTAGTTTCCTTCCTTGATGCCTTTTCTTCACCAACTATGAATTAGGTACACATTTGTAGTTGAGGTGTGTTGCAACTGGGAATTGAACATATTACCTTTGGCATGAGAAGCAAATGCTCCAACCAATCTGCCATGGAAATGATTAAAATACAGGAAACAAAATCTCGTTGTCCAGGGGATCAGAAGATACAACGTCAGTAGCATGTCCTTTGCAGAACGTCGTTTCTTACACCCGCCAACCTATTTGCTGTTATACGTTTCTTGGCATGTGTATAGTACAGTATGTTGCGATCGCACCGAAAAAATACTCAGTGTCTGTCAAACTTGAAATTGCAGGATTCTTAACTTAACTAAACTTAACGACTTTATATTGGTTTAGAAAACTCTGAAGAGTCAGTATACAAACAGTTTCTTGGAGGGTGGTTAGCCGATGTGCGAGTCCATCTTAATAGACCCAAACACTAGAGCAAAGTAGACTCGGTCGGAGCCTGTTATGCGATATCTAAGCTGCCATTAACAAACCACCTAACCATGGCCGGTAGTATGCCATGTCACACAGCTAGTCGCCTCTTTCGTCATGCTCTCTGTGTGGCAGTGGTGCTATTCATGTCTTTGTCATGCACAAATACACGGTGGACCACCGGGAACATTTGATTTGCGAAACGGATGTTTCACTCCTAGGCCAGATCAGAAGATAAATAAAGATATTTCAATTAATCAATGAATCAATCAGCTAACATCTACTGAGCTCCCTGCTGAGCACAGGTATTGAAGAAATGCACGTCCACGTCGTACTGCCATGACTTATCCTCGCTTTCTCCGCGTCTTCGCTGTTTATATTTGTCTTCAGCTCACATTCTCGGTTCGTGTTTTTGTGTCCTACTATTTCTCTTATCGTGGACTTTCGAGACTCTCGTATATGATATAAACCATTGTCTTTAATGTACTTCGTATTCATCGCAAAGCTCTTCTCCTTACCTGTTGATCCACTGTTATCCGTCTGACCCTACACAACAATTCAACACTAGTAATCCAATAACATCAATTCAAACCTTTCAATATACGCAAATATTCACCAATGAAAGTCAGTACTATTTTCACTGCTGCTTTTGTTGTTGTCCTTGTTTTAATAACGCTTTATAACCCTCTATCAGATATCTGCTACTAAAGACAATATCTGATAACAGAATCGATAAATGTGATAAGTAGAATTCAAACTGCATTGAGATCCCTTTAGATTTTAGATACTGTCAAACAACAGGTAAGTGTTTAAGCGTTCATAGATTAGTTTGTCTTGCTTCGAGTAATCGCCTGTCACAGTGCAACATAGGTGTATACTTTTGTCCGCGCTGTTAACAGCAGGACGCAGGGGCTCTCAGCCTGGGTCCACGAAGACTCCAGGTAGAATCCAAGAAGAGACCAGGTGAGGTCTACGAGCACTTCAGGTAGGGGCCGTGATGATTCCAGGTGGTGGAAGTCCGTGAATGGTTCTCAGGTGGGAATTCGTGAAAGGTCTTGGTGGAGGTCTATGAAGAGACCAGATGGTGACCGCGAAGAGTCCAGGATGGGGTCTATAAAGAAATCATGTGGGTTAAGTGACAAGTTGGTGGCTGTGAGGAGTCCAGGTGTGGTCCGCGAATAGTTCAGATGTGGTTCTTCTTCTTCTTTTTCTTCTTCTTCTTCGTTAGTTCTCAATCTCCCACTACCAAACCCTGAAAGGGCTTAAGTAGCAGAATGTAGTCCAGAGAACGGAATGCGTTGTGTCGTAGTTTACAGCTTGGCTGCGATATTTGCACCTTTCGGTCCAACACATCCGACTTCAGCAAGCATTTTTTTGAGTAACGGGTTAGCATTCCCTCTTCGATCCCTTCTCCTTAGCCAGTCTGCCCTGCTGCAGCCTGTTATCCAGGATCACCACGTGGAGGTGTAGAAGGATCTTGGCAGCTATGGTTCGCTGGCCCTGACGCTAGCAGTCAGCTATGGGTCGCTGACCGCTGCAGCATCTTGATCCCAGATGTGGTTCAAGAAGTGTCCAGATAAGAGTCCTCGGAGAATTCAGGTTGTAGTCCATAAAGAGTCTCAGTCGGGTTCAGTGGGTTCCGTGAAAAGTCAAGCTAGTGGTGGCGAGTGAATTAAATTTAGATTAAAAAATTATTGTCAAATTTCTTAATAATAACTTAATTAATAACTTAATACGAAAATTGGTGTCTGTTTGTGACGTGCTTAAATATATAGGTTGTGTTTCTTTATTACTCTCCAACTGAAAAAAAATAAAAAATTGTATGGTATCCGGTGGAAAGAATATGTCGCTGTAACCTCATAAGCATATTAAAAAATACGACTAAAGAAGCGTGTGTTTAGTGTTAGCAACTTCATAACTAAAACCATTGAAATTGAAACCGCATGACAAGTGTTCAGATAGAGTGTTTACTACAAGAGATTAACTTTTAGCGGTAGAGGGAAAGCAAACCCGGTCCCAAAATGCCAGGCTGAAGTCGGATGTGTCGAGCAGAAAGGTGCGAATATCACAGCCTAGTTGTAAACTACGACACCACGCCACAAACATTCTTTTCAGGTGGAACACCGAAGTAAAAAAATAAGAAGACCCTGATTACAGATTTCGAGTACCGGAAATGTACTGACGAGTACCGAAAATGTACTGACGAGTACCGGAAATGTACTGACGAGTACCGGAAATGTACTGACGAGTACCGGAAATGTACTGACGAGTACCGGAAATTTACTGACGAGTACCGAAAATTTACTGACGATTACCGGAAATGTGTGTGCATGTATTTCGTTTCCCCTCGCGTGACCGGTGAGAATAGAAGGGGTAACTGCTGCCTCCCTCGGCTGCAAGCTGCCATGACCTTATCGGGTCTGCAGTCTGAAAATGGTTGGGGACTACTGGTATAATACAATCGTGTTAATGCTAATTAATCCCGGGATTAAACGGATTTGTACACCCGACCAAACAAGATAGTCACTATGGTAATTACCAGAAACATGATCTGAAATGTCGTATTAAACGTTAGATCTATTCATTTTAGACACCATTTCTCCTTCTAAAACTACGCAAATTGTTTAATTTGTTTAACTTAAAGCATTGTTAGCAAAACAGTAGCTTTGAGCAGACGTGAAACCGGTTATGAAGTTGTGGGTCATATAGCTTGTGGACTCGGTCACACAGAAAGAAAATGTCACGAGAACTAGATTTCATCAACAGGGATCCAAACAACATTAACGACCATGTCATGGTAAGCAATTTTGGTGTTTTAAGGCGAAATGTGTGAATAATATCGTAGAAAAGTATTGTTTTCTCAAATAAAGGCACCGGAAATAACAATTTTAACTTAGTATCAGCAAGAAAACTTGCTTGTAGACAGTCAAGAATAGCAGCGATGTGATCAAGATGCTGAGCAGTACATGAACTGCAGCGGTCAACGACCCATAGCTAACTGCTAGCGTCAGAGCCAGCCAATCAGAGCTGCCAAGACCCTTCTATGCCTCTACGAGATGATCCTGGATAACATGCTTCAAGAGAGCAGGCTGGCGAAGGAGAAGGGATTGAAGCGAGAAGGCTAACCTGGTACTCAAAAATGTCTGCTGAGGTCGGATGTGTCGGACCGAAAATATCCACATCAAATAGTAATAGAGGAGCGACAAAGATAAGTCCTCATGAGGACAAAAAAAGATAGAAACAACATAACTGTATATGAATGTATATTATAATGCACATTGATGTCACCTCCTGGAAGATGCTTGCATAAGACCATACCACCTAGTATCACAGTAGGTGCTCAGATTACAGAGAGTGCAGTCACCGCAAGGACTCAGCGAAAACGTGATGCCCGAAATAGCATTACACAACGATTCCAAAGCCGGCTACCACATGTGTGTCCTGGCTGCGTCAATGTGTGCTGTTCCAGAATTGGTCTTTACATCCATCAGAGATCATATTTCCCAGCAATAGTCTGATGCTGTCACAATATTCGCATGCGATGAGCAACTGTTATTATTATTTATTATTATTATATGAATATAAAATGTAGTTTTACAGAAGAATATTGAAAGTTCCATCGACTGCAAAGAAAGCTAATAATATGGTTCTCGAAGAAGCACAGGCTCAAAAACAGCTTATGGCAAAAATCAGGATAAGGCAAACGTCCTTTTCGGGTATGTCATGAGAAGATGCGGTTTGGGGCACACGGTGATGCCGAGCAGAATCGCTGGCAAGAGAGACAGAGGGAGACAAACAGAGAAAATATTAGACAGCTTGAAGGTGTGGCATTGGAAGCGATCAACGGGGGAACTTTTAACACACGCGATAAGAGGAAATGAAGGTCCATGATCGCCAACGCAAACCGGCAGGGCCCTTGATTATGATGACAATGATGATGATGATGGTGATGATTATGATATGAATAGATGTTGGAGAGTACCAGAAAAAGAAACGTCACAATTGTATCTTACCACAAAACACAAATTCATAGAATGTTCTGACCGAACACCATCCCCAACCGGGAACAGCATGCCAGGTACAAGCAAGAAGACATAGACACCACAATAACTGGTCGACGCTGGAATTGGTTTGCTGATGACTAACTCCATAGACCCTATCAGGAGTGATGGTCACTGGCCGCTTTACCAGATACTGACCAAGTATCTTCTTGATTTTTATGACCCGTTCCTCATCGTAACTGCGGGTCCACACTTCGTCTCCAGCGGACCCTGCCTTGGACCACGGAAGTTCAGAGCATGGTAAGCCCTTCTCTAGAGGCGTCTCTGATGTTGTTGTGTCCAGCAAGGGAGTTTGACCAAAGCATTGTAGGTCCTCCCCGCCGCCTATTTGTACCTCAAGGTGTTGCCGATTGCTGTCGCCGTGCTCCACCGACCATCGTTCTGTCGCAACATGTGTCCTGCCCATCTATGTGTTGCCTTGTCTGCATATATTACCAGGATCTGAAAAGCACATAAATAACAGCCAGTACAGAGTTAGAACTCACTTTCCTGTTCACGCCGGCCTTGTGCTTCAAAGCGTAATAAGGAGTTGACGTTTTCTCTCATAAGACACATGTGTTTCCCTTGTGGTTGTAAGCTCGCATTCTTTTGGGAATTATTATTGATTTATCTGCTCCTTGGTCTCGTTTGTGCACATTCACCAAATCGTATCTTATTATAAACGCCTAGTTGTAATTTGCTAAACAAAATCTGGCAAGATAAACGGTTAGCACTATGTACGAAAATCAGATTAATGCGTACACTGGTCCTGTTAATATTAATCTATGCTTGTGAGACATGGACAGTTACAGCTGACCTTCAGCGAAGGATACATGCCTTGGAGATGAAATGTTTCCGAAGAGTTTTAAACGTCATGTACAAAAATCGAGTTACAAATGAGGAAATACGAGATAGAATTACAACAGCAGTAGGGCCCTTTGAAGACCTATTGGCAACTGTCAAAAGAAGGAAACACGTTTGGTACGGTCACATATCGAGATCAAATGGCCTTGCAAATACGATCCTCCACGGAAAGGTGCAAGGCAGACGATGAAGAGACCGTTCCAAAAAGAGGTGGGAGGACAACGTTAAAGAATGGACCAATCTTTGACCAGAAGAGGCACAGACAGCGGCCGCTGACAGAGAAGGGTGGCGTGGGGTTGCAGGATGTCTTCATGTGTGCCCCAAGGACCTCACCGGTTACGGGATGACCTGACCTGACCTGAGTGGTAGCTTATCTATTATGCCTAAATCGTTTGTATAGACTACTCAGTCAAAAAATAAGCCACGTGTTCAACAACTAACGCAAAGAATTAGGAAAACAATGTGACTCGCGGGAAACAATGTCCAACCTTCAAGCACACATAAGAAGCAAAACGCAAAAGCAATGTACATCATTACAAATAATAATTAGTCTCTATATTTCGTGAGCGTTTTTTGTTCTTGTTTATCATAACTGTTTGTTAGTTGCAATAACGACATGCATGATTCTTTGTTTGAAAAAAAAAAATGTCCTTGTATGTCAGTTTTATTTCATGTCTATTATTATTTTATTTTGTTTGCTTCTACTTGTATCTTCTAGCTTTCTTGTATGTCTCTCCATTTTGATGGGGTTAATTGGTGTCTGGTGTTATATGTTAATTGTCGATTCCCCTGTTCTCTTTAATAATGTACAATGGCGGAGGCAAAGAAAGAAACTGCTGACAATGTCTTAAACACTGGCTCTGGAGCAATTGGTATGGGCAATAGGATGGGTGTAGTACGTTGGGGTACAACATAAAATAACCAGCTGTTTCCTCACCCAACGGTGACAGCAATAATAAAACCATAATCATCTTTGTTCTCAATCTCTCCATATCAAGCCGCGAAAATGTCTTTGTAAGTAGCAGGATGTTGTTCAGAGAATGGAATGCGTTGTGGCGTAGTTTACAGCTTGACTGCGATATTGGCACATTTCGGTCCAACACATCTGACTCCAGCAGGCATTTTTGAGTACTGGGTTAGCCTTCTCTCTTCGATCCCTTCTCCATTAGGCAGTCTGCTCTGTTTGCAGCCTGTGATCCAGGAGGTGTAGAAGCGTCTTGGCAGCTCTGTTTCGCTGGCCCTGAAGCTAGCAGTCAGCTATGGTTCGCTGACAGCTGCAGCTCATGCGACAAACCACAATCTCATAAACACATCCATTATTTTGAGCTCGTATTCCAGTTCTTAAAAGAAATGTCAGCAGGAAGGTGACATTTGCAAGTCGTGTCCCAAAGTGCACCTCCATAAGATCTCTCTCTCTCTCTCTCTCTCTCTCTCGCTCTGTTCAGCCGTGTGGCCAATCTGTTACTTTTTTTTGTGTCCGCTGAAATTGGTGACTCAGCGGTGATTTGTCAACCTCACTCTTTCGTCTTGAGCCAGTAGCAAGACGTTATCAAGACGACTGGAGATAGAGATAGCACAGAATGCACATTTTTCCCGAAGCTTTTCACGTAAACAGGTATCCCTCAAGACAAATGTTCTGTAAAGTAGGAGACCAGAACACTTAATAAAGGTTAGATAACATTAAATGTCAACTGAAGGAATAAGGAAAGTTATTCAAACAAGTGATACAGGTTCAGATACACTTGAACCATCATAACTGAAGGCAGAAAATGTGTTATGAAAATAGAAAGCAATGTCGTGGAAACTAAATAATTCGTCCAGTAGATGAAAACAAACATACCAAAGAAATAACTGACAAAAACAAAGCTAGAACAGATGAATTTGTGTCAATTTCAAGAAACTTTCACAACAGAAATGTGACTCAGAGAGAATACAATAATTACTAGTCAATACACTAAAAATAGTTAAACTATATAGAAAAATATTACAAGGAAACATAACTTTAAGAAATAAAAATATAGAAATACTTAATTCATGAGTACATCCATGGAAAATTTGCGATAAAGAGAAGAATTTAAAATATAAATGAATTGTGAGAGTCAGAAAGGAAAGTTCTGGACTATATAACCGGGAAAAACAGCAAAAACTATGAAGCAGTGGAATGCCCAAAAGATTCTGCAAAGTGGATGAAAGAAATGATCATGAACACTAATGCGACTTACAGATGACGATTGCAAAGAAAGAGCACTATACCAAATTAAAAAAAGCATATCCTCAAATGTCAGCGTCTAAAAACATCACATATGAAAGGATTAACAAACACATTATCAGATTATCCTGTGTCAGACCGACAGATGTTTCGTATGCGAGGAAGGCAAAAATATTCTGTATGCGTCCCGATCTTTTGCAACGCTGAAACTGGACGTTTCTACCTAAATGGACTTTTATCGAGATAAAGACGTACGAAAACAGCACAAATAAAACATAAAAATTACCAAGAAAGCTGGAGGCAGAAAACTAGATAAGTAATAATCGAATGTTCAAATAAATATTCACAGTAAAACTGACGCTAAATCACAATTGGGAAAGATGATTTTCATTGTTATCCAATCTGCGACTGTCCGCTTTACAGAGAACCTATGTCCGAACATTTGCACTAAAATGGCGGTTTAAATGGTTTTTAAGGGTGAAGTTGCCAAGTCTATGCACAACCCTCTTTAGTAACATTTGACGCAATATTTGGCAGGAAATAGTGGGCCAATTTTTGTTCAACCCGGCAGAGAAGGGACGTCTAGGCTCGGGGTCAGGTGAAACATGTTAATGAAGACCGCACCTCACGTCCGATCTCCCTGGATATATCACTGCATTCTGGCCAAGGAGTTTTGGGGGCGGAAACGTTATCTTCATAACGATAAGTTTACTGATGAGCGTAGCATTGTACTACAGCAAGGAGGTCCGCGGCCCACCTTCTCAAGTACGATTCGAGATGTTGTTGCTGTTCCCAATGCCCACAATGAGTAGGTTACTCTTATGTGCGCCCTGAAAAGGGCGTTAAGTGACGGGTTGCAGTAGCTTTTCTCACATCTGCTGTGCCATGCTTGGCTTCATTTGTAGGTCACTCACTACTTCGGAGATCACGTCGATCCTCACCTTGTTAGCCAGACTGTTGTCCTCGACAACAGCCCGTTTCTAGAACGACCAACGAGAAGGTCAGAAAAGCATCTTGGCAGGTATATTTCTCCTGACCGTGGCTAACTCTTCTTACTTTCTCTCCTCTCTCTTCTCCCCTCACTCTGTTTGAATTGACTCTGTCCTACAGTCACACTCTTGCATAACTTTCACACGCGCCCTCATGGTGAGAACCTTCCATTGCACTTTGGTTGGGCTGCCTTCTGAGAGCGCACAAACCTAGCATAGGTATATACAGACGCACACATACATCCAAGCACTGGTTTATGCGTCTTAATATCGCCCAGTTTGACTACGGTCTAGGGTGGAACAGGCGCGCCTCCGCCAGTAGAAACTAGTGAGGCAAACATTTACAACAATAAAACATTCTCTGATCAGTGTGTTTTGCCTGACCAGACGTTAGCCTCATCGTCCCGACTCGAGATGTAAGAGAAGACACTGTAAACCGATTTCTAAGAAATGTTGTCAACTCGCAATGAACAACTTTTCACCCGGGAAACAACTGGGGTGGCAACTACGAATGATAAATGAACAATTTAAATGACAGTTTCCCATATAAACATGAACACCCTACTTTATAACCAAATGGTTATAAACAAGACGGCTTACACACTTGACTATGCTGCTACCATAGAAAATTTAACTTGCCTTCATGCAGCCCACGTGGTACATAGTTTGAGACCCTTGAAATGGTGCGGAGCTAAAGGGACGAAACTCGTGATGAACGGGATTACATCATTTGATTATAAGATTATTTCCTATTTGTAACTTCCTATTGATTGTGATGGCGTCTATTCCTTTCGGAAATCACCGCTTTTAACTTCACTCTATCTCAACAACCACGCGAATTCAATTGCTGGACCGAAAATATCCATTCGAAACTGTGAAATTATGTGTTCAATTCACAACACCCCCTTATACATGATTTAGAAATAAATATTGTTTTCCCACAGATCGGAAGACGATGACAATGAAGATGAAGAACTGATGTGACTATTTGATAGGTCTATCTGTCCTTTCCGACTCCCGTCGAAGCGTAAGGTCAACTACAGTTGACCTCCTTCAGAAAGACTACGATGTTGTGTGTGCTCGTGAAGTGGTTATTGTTATTTTTTGTTTCGTATATTTATGTTGTTCTCATGTGTGACACCGATCCTCCTCTCCATCCTAAGCAGGTACTGTTCGATGAATACATAGACAAGCTCATCAGGGCGATATATGAAACTACACAAACATTCATTGAAAGTGACTGAAGAGGTTCATCATTTTGTTGCCATTTGGGAGATGCTTGCTCTCCCGTTGTGGACAAGCTAAGGTTGGCAGATTGCCAGATTACGGTAAAGGGTAATACCAGAGGGCCAGATTACGGTAAAGGGTAATACCGGAGAGTCAGATTACGGTAAAGGGTAATACCGGAGTGCCAGATTACGGTAAAGGGTAATACCAGAGGGCCAGATTACGGTAAAGGGTAATACCGGAGAGTCAGATTACGGTAAAGGGTAATACCGGAGAGTCAGATTACGGTAAAGGGTAATACCGAAGTGCCAGATTACGGTAAAGGGTAATACCAGAGAGTCAGATTACGGTAAAGGGTAATACCAGAGTGCCAGATTACGGTAAAGGGTAATACCGGAGAGTCAGATTACGGTAAAGGGTAATACCAGAGAGTCAGATTACGGTAAAGGGTAATACCAGAGAGCCAGATTACGGTAAAGGGTAATACCAGAGGGCCAGATTACGGTTAAGGGTAATACCAGAGAGCCAGATTACGGTAAAGGGTAATACCAGAGGGCCAGATTACGGTAAAGGGTAATACCAGAGGGCCAGATTACGGTAAAGAGTAATACCAGAGGGCCAGATTACGGTAAAGGGTAATACCGGAGGGCCAGACTTATAAAATTATTAGAAAATGGCGTTCTGAGATTTAGGTTTTACATGTATGGTGATCCACGTACAGAAAACAATGTAACAGTTCCAGCCGGAGCATGAGGGTTTAGGGCAAGTGTGATGTTGTCAGCGACTCGAGAATATCGGTATCTGAATGTGTGCCAAGGTCACAGAATCAAATCGTCCAGCAGTTAGAGACATCTAATGGAGAGCAAAGTCCGTCTGAAGTAAGCATTACTGCTAAGAAGGAACGTGTGATAGTGGACTTGCTGGCGCTAATCATTGAGCAATTACCTCAGTTCAGAAATGGAATTAGGTAGAGTCGTCTAACAGTTATACAATACAGACGGTAATGACAGATGCAGGGCTTTCATGAGAAACTCAAGTTAACGTATATATTTACATAAATGTGTTTTATGTTCTGTTATCGTTGTTTAGCGGAGCTTTTGAACAATTAGAGGTTAGGTAAGAATTGAAGAATGACCAGAGGATAACAATCTCTTTGAAGTCGTGTCTGAAGTATACGCCAGACAATGACGGAATCGCATTGGATGGCCAGCCTGAGGCTAGTTTGAGCGAGATAAAAGGGACGTTTTCGAATAGCGGGATGGACAGGAGACTCAGGATCGCTCGACCTAAGAATCAATCAAAGGAAGGTTAATGTTACCTGTGCCAGGTAATGTTACGGCGACCTAGGTTAACACATGAACGTCACGTTTCGGTCCAGGGAAGACCAGTTGTCTGTGATGTACGAATTTTGGGAAACGGCGTTGAATTAGTTAGGTCCCAACACTCGGTCGTAGTTTCCTTTGACAAAGACGGCAACAGTTTTAGTAACTGAGCTATTTAGCTTGGACAATAGTAGACTGTGTCTGGACGGGTTAGGGTTACTATCATTACGTAATCAGACCGTTGGACGATTCGGTTTTGACACAGATATAGTTAGCGGTAGTCTTTATCAGATTAAGCTAGAATCTAGCCATAGTTCAGTATCTACTGAAAGAAGTCATTGCCAGGTGCTGACATATGTGGCACTAACGGAGTGAAAGGTGGATCGTACATGGGCATGTGTAAGCGTGCAAATATTTTGACAATTTATGGTTGTATGGTTGACAATCGTATGCCTTGCATTTGTATTTGCTTGTTTATATATGTTTACAGGTACTAACATATGTATCAAGGTGTGCCACTAACGCAGTGAAAGGGCATGTGTATGCGTGCAAATACTTTGACAATTTGGGGTTGTATGGTTGACATTGTATGCCTTGCATTTTTAATTGGTTGTTGTTTTGATTGTTTATACGTGATTACTTGCACTGACATATGTATCAATGTGTGACACTAACGGACTGAAAGATTGATATCATGGTCATGTGTATGCGTGCAAATACTTTGACAATTTGTGGTTGTATGGTTGACAAATTGTATGCCTCATCCTCATGTAGCATGTCCTTTGTAGAACGTCGCTCCCATCACAGTCTGTCTGAAAGAAACTCGTTCCCTTGCCAAAACACCAGCTTCCGCCACTGTCATACTCAGGCACTCCTGGATATCTTGGTGCCATCGTCTTCTTGGTCTACCCCTTCCTCTTTTGCCTGGCACCATACCTTCCATCACCGTCCTCTCAAGACCGTTGTGTCTCTTGATGTGACCAAAGTATTTGCATTTTCTAGCCAAAATGGAATTGATAAACCAGTTCTCCTCTATGCTCAACACTTTGCCGAATATCTACATTTGTTCTTTTCTCCGTCCAGGGTATTCTGAGGATCTTTCTGTAACATTTTGACTCGAAGGATTCGATTCTTTGTCTAGAAGTTTTGGTAATCGTCCATGCTTCACAGCCATAAGCTGCCATAGGAAAAACACAGGCTCTCAAGACTTTTACTTTTATTGTTTTATTGGTGCCCTGCCATAATTTCTTCAGGCTGTTCAGTCTCTGCATTGCCATAGCTAGTCTTCTTCTGATTTCTTTCGAGCAGTCACCATTTTTCTCGATTCTGGAGCCCAGATATTCAAAATGTTTAACCTGATCTATTTCCTCACCACCCACTGTAAATTTATGCTGACATTGTGTTTTATCGGTGGTCATTATCTTTGTTTTGTTTATGTTTATGAACAGATTTTGATCTTTGCTATGTCCATTAACGGCTGAAAGTAGCTGCTCTAGCCCTTTCGCACTTCTTGATAGTATCACTGTGTCATCTGCGTATCGTAACTGTGGAATCTCGTACCCCCCAATCGTAAATGGGTCGAAACTTTCGATGTTCTCATCTTCTCGTACATTTCTCATTATACATTCCGCATATATGTTGTACAGATAAGGTGAGAGGATACATCCCTGTCGGACTCCCTTTTTTTTACTGCAAACCAATCTGATATTTGCCCAGATACTCGGACACCGGCTTGTTGATCTTGGTATAACGTTTCAATGAGAAGGACTATATGCAAAGGAAACCCCATTTCCTTCATGATTCTCCACAGATTTTGATGTTTTACCGTGTCGAAGGCCTTAGTGTAATAATTGAAACATGTGTACAGGTCTACATTAAACTCTCTACATTTTTCGTAGATACTCCTTAAATTGAATATGTGGTCCCGGGTCCCCATGTCTTTCCTAAAACCTGTCTGGACTACGTGAATTTCAGATTCAAACCGTTTCTCTATCCTTCTTAATAGGATTCGCAAGAGTATCTTGCTAGCATGGCTGATCAGTGCGATAGTTCGGTAGTTCGTGCACAGCTTTAGGTTGCCTTTTTTGGGGAGGGGAATATAAATTAATTTCTTCCATGCTTCTGGCCACTATGCACTGTGCCATATCTGTTTACACAGCTTGTGATAGACTCGAGCACATGCCTCTCCTCCTGCTTGTATTAGCTCTGCTGTGATATCATCGCATCCTGGGAACTTTCCCTTTTTGTATGCCTTGCATTTTTATTTGGTTGTTGTTTTGGTTGTTTATACATGATTACAGATATTGATATATGTATCAAGGTGTACTGATCTGTGAAAAAGTGTAGCCATCCAGACTGTAGGCTTCCGCAAACAGAGGTTTTCGAGGAGTTGCAGAAAAACTGAGCTGGCTGACTTAGTGGAAGAGGCGTCATAGTGGTGTTACGATAGTTACTGTTAAGGGTTGTTGTTGTGTATATTCTATCACATGAACGGGGAGTCTTTGTTGAGAAGACTTAAATTTATCAAAAACTGAATAATTTGAGTGTGGAAATTGTTCTGTAAGATTGACTATGGCATATGTTTGTCAAATACGTTTTTGTGGGAAAGAAAAAGAATTTTGCCGTTTTTTTAGAGGGAGATCGGTGTCAGGTGATAACTAGCCTGAGGATTAAACCACATAAGGTCGTGGCCTAACAGGACAGTATGAATGGAGACGTCGGCCATGGATCGTAAGGAGAGGCATTTTAATTAGATCGCCTTCAAACAAAGGCCTGGGAAAATTGACCTGAACTGTTCTGGTGTAACACTGAAGGGTCGTTTCCTTAGAGGAAAGCGCGAGATACAGGGCGGGGTAGGTTTACCTCAATGTGTAAGGAGATAAAAGGTGTTTATGTTTTGACGAGATAAAGGTCCTGCAGGGACAGAATGGGGTGTGTTGGGTGTAAATGATTTAAATTGGTTGCTTGTATTGTTTAATCTAGATGTAAAAACGACAAGCTAATTGTTTTTTTTTCTTCTTGTATTGATTATGTATGCATTACAAAAAATGTTTGCGTGTATCAAATAATATTTTTTAAATGCATGTATGATGTGAGAGGGGCTAGATGTAAAAATGACCTCTTGTTTTTGTTGTATATATATTACACTAAATTGATGTGGGGATTCAATAACTTTTTTTGGATGCATGTACGATGTGAGTGGGGTTGTAAACGGGAGTGGTGCTTCCATTATAGACAGTGGGGACGAAAATGGTGGTCATTTAACAGATGGAAAAAATTGACCATCCATGTTTCGAGCTATAGTTTAGGGAGGTAATGTAACAAATCTAGCCGGAAAATGGGCGGTTAGGGTCAGTGTGATGTTGTCAGCGACTCGAGAATAACGGTACCGGAATGTGTGCCAAGGTCACTCACCGTCTCGATACTAAGTTAACAAAGGAAATCAGGAGGTTGGGGGAAAGAATGTGTCTAGTACAGGTAGAGGATAGGTGCTGATCACTGGCGTTCCAATTTTGGTAGTGGGAAATTAGTGACAGACAGAGGTCAGGAGAGCTTGATACGACATTTTGATAACAGGAGTTCAGAGTGATGCGTTCCAATGGCAGCTGAATGGAGGCAGATCCCAATTAGAAGATAGCTGGGTCAAGACAGCCCCCAGAGAGCCATTGGACAGCTCGGATACTGCTTGAAGAGAGAGAGAGACAGAGAGAGAGAATTTAGCTAGGAGTATGTTTAGCTAGGAGACTTAATAGAAGCGTGATTAATAGGCTGTTTTACGAATGTTAGTGAGATAGAACATGATGGCTCAACCATCAAACGCCTTTGAGTCTTGGCCAGTCGCTCTATAAGGTGTGTGTTGGGCGCCCTGTGTCTAAAAGAGATCTGAATGTGTGTTGTACGTGCAGGACACCGTATGAACGATGAATGTTCTGAAGAGTTACGCGAGTGTACAGATCGACTAAGACAGATCTGGATGTGTGTGTCGTGTGTAGACACCGAGGGAACGAAGTATGTTCCAGAGTGTGTGTATACGCAGATCGATTGAATGTGTGATCACATGTGAGTATACGTTGAATAGATTGAATGTATAATGTTCAGATCACCCGCCTGAGGGGATCTGAGTGTGAGTGAATGCAAAGAATACAAACGTGAGGACGGGTTTTTGAGAGTGTGTTGAGGGTGTAGATAAGGGGAGGGGAGTGTGCGGCTAGAACTGGGTTGGGGTAGTCTGTAGCTACATCAATAGCTTGTGCTTATAAACTACGCGTATCTATTTGATTAAGATGTATTTTCTTGTATTGTTTGTAATCACATTGCACTCACTTTAATAGTTGTTGTATGAGTATGATGTAATAAATATGCCACCTGTTGTGTACTAAGTTATTTGCTGTGTGTGATCATGAATGATGTGGATACATGTGGTAGCATTTTAGATAGAATAACCCCAGTGAAATTCTGGACTCTGCTACAACAACAAGAAACTACTCTATACATTTTTTACAAATCCAAACTCTTATAGATGAAAACGTGCACAACAAGCTACAAGCCAGAAGTGTCACTAGCTGATTTATACTTAACACACTTCACAAGGCCGTGCACCTCAATTCCTTCCTTTACAAATGTATCTACGATCCACGCCACTCCCACCATCACCTTCCTAAGACAAAACAACTGACATTCACATGTCCAATTCTGACATTAAATGCTACGTATGTGGAAGGATTTTCAGTGCCAGAATTGGACTATACAGCCACCTCTAACTCACTGGTGAGGTGCAGCTCAACATGACTGTTGTCACCACCACTTGCGATGAGCAGCTATTAAAGAAATGTACCTACCATCTAACCCCATCATCACTTTTCCAAACCGATGCTAAAGACAAAGCAACATCATTTGATTCTAGAGACTTCCAGTCGTAGAAAAGATATGTCATTGCTTTAGTTTTCCATTATCAAACTAGGTGCCTACACTGTCTTCACCTGTCCATGTGCAGGATCAGTGATTTGACGTTACCATTACCATTTTGTTGGCACTATCTAGAAGAGCTCAATTGGTATGATAGATAGATAGATAGATAGATAGATAGATAGATAGATAGATAGATAGATAGATAGATAGATAGATAGATAGATAGATAGATAGATAGATAGATAGATAGATAGATAGATAGATAGATAGATAGATAGATAGATAGATAGATAGATAGATAGATAGATAGATAGATAGATAGATAGATAGATAGATAGATAGATAGATAGATAGATAGATAGATAGATAAAAAGATAGATAGATAGATAGATAGATAGATAAATAGATAGATAGATAGATAGATAGATAGATAGATAGATAGATAGATAGATAGATAGATAGATAGATAGATAGATAGATAGATAGATAGATAAATAGATAGATAGATAGATAGATAGATAGATAGATAGATAGATAGATAGATAGATAGATAGATAGATAGATAGATAGATAGATAGATAGATAGATAGATAGATAGATAGATAGATAGATAGATAGATAGATAGATAGATAGATAGATAGATAGATAGATAGATAGATAGATAGATCTGGAGAGAGAGAGAGAGAGAGAGAGAGAGAGAGAGAGAGAGAGAGAGTTTATGGTGTTGTAGAAGGTGGGAAGATGATAATCTTTCATTTTAAGTCTTTTTAGTTTTGTTTCTGGTGCCGGTGTGTGCTATTTTGTAATATTTTTTTCAGCGGAGTATACAGTAATTTTCAATCAACAGTAAGAAGCCGGCCCAAACTGATTGGCGAGCTGGTAAAAAAAAGGTTGGAGGGCCGGATCTATCCCATGGTTCGTAGTTTGGCCACTTCTGCTCAACTACCGGCGCTGTCTGGAATATGACTGTACTATCATACGCATACATATCTGACTACACATATCTGACTCTGTCGCTTGAGATGGGTCAGTTATTAATTAATTTTTTATGTAAGGAAAATTCTGTATCCCAGGCTTATCTCCAGACGTGTTGACTGTGTCTTGTCACCGGATTAAAGTAGCGGGGAACGAGATAATGGGGTTGATGCAGCACACATCTGTCCCATTTTAATATATGCAGTGCAAGTTACAGTATCAGACCAACCCCAAAAACAAATAATTAAATTAAATACAAATATTAAGCGAGACAAGGAACGTTTCTATAACTTCTCGCAGAACGGCTGAAGTTGTCGTCATCTTCGCTTTCGATGGATAACTATCCTTGTTCTTTTTCTTCTTTCAGCTTATCCTGTTTTGCCTTTCGAAGTCAGGTTATGAAGCGATCTCTAGAAGGAGCCCTACTGTGTGTCTCATGCACAGTGGCATTCACCACCTCAAATAGTTCCGTAAGCCACCTATTTTTGTGGTCGACCTTTGGCCTTGAATCCGGTGTATCTAAAAAGCGTTAATTGTTACAGGTGCTGTGTGGTGGTAGTCTTCGTACGTGGTAAAATCATTTTAGTTGCTGTCTTTAAATGTAGTCTAACACTGGTGTTGTTCCCAATAGTCTCCTGATGTCATCGTTTCTGAGCATGTCTCACCTTGTTACACACGATATTTTATTTCTGCTGTTATGATTTGTCATTTATCATTTGATGTTAGTGTCCAGTTTTGACGTTGGTAGCATAGTATTGACTCGAAAATTGTGTTGTATAAAGCTATTTTAGTAAGTATTGTCACGTGCTTGCAATTAAGTATTAGTGTTTTTGTGTGTGCCTATGAAGTATGAGACTAAAGATAGGCCTACAACATGGTGCTGTAAAAGTGTCAGTCAAAGGGGAGAGTTAGAGTCAGGGAAGTGTGAAATCATTAGTCCAAAAGTAAATTAAAAAAATGATAAAGCAAACATTTGAAAATCCCAAAAATAATACACTAAAATGGTTTTATGTAAATGTGAGAAGCATAGTAAATAGAAGAAAAGACTTGGAACTGTATGTAGAAGAAAAAAAACCCAGATCTGATATGATTAACAGAATCGTGGACATATGAGGACATTGCAGATAGTGAATTAGTTAGACCTAGATTGGAGTAGTGTGTACAGGTGTGGCGTCCTTATTATAGAGGATATATAAACATGCAGGAAAGAATACAAAGACGAGCGACAAAACTGATAGTGGGATTCCAGAATTGCAGTTATGAGGAAAGACAGAAAAACCGGCCTACAGTGTCTAGAAAAGAGAAAAATTCGAGGTGACACAAGATAGGTTCATAAGATAATCACAGGAAAGGTTAAATTAGACTATGACAAGTTTTTTTTTCAAAATACAACCACCAAGAGGGCACAGATACAAATTAACTAAAGAAATGTCCAGATTGGATATTAGGAAATATTTTTTTAGTCAGAAAGAGGGGAATGATCGGAATGCATTGTCCCAGGGGGTAGTGGAGGCAGAGACAGTTAATGCATTTAAGAATAAATTGGATGGGTATAGGTTTTAGAGCAGGTTAATGCAAATGTAACTCGTTGTCTACAGACTCTGATGAGTCTTCTAAATCAGTATAAAAACGTTAAGTTAAGTTAAGTCAATTACCCAGCGATCTGATTTGCCTTATTGCATCTTTGTTTGATTTTTGGTGTGATTATTCCGTCTGCTAATAACGTCCTCACTAAATATGTGAAATCTTTAACATGTTTGATTTGCTGCTTGGCAAGAAATATATTAGTTTGTCCTGCTAGTCTAGATATTTTCATGACCTCAGTTTTTCCTACGTTGATTTCCATGTTGTATTCTTTACATGTTGTATTTAGTTTATCATTATATTGTTGCAATGGTATTTCTGAAGTTGCTTCTTCTTCTTCTTCTGCGTTCGTTCTCAGTCTCCCGCTACCAAGCCATGAACAGGGTTTCGCAAGTAGCAGGATGTAGTCCAGAGAATGAAATGCGTTGTGTCGCTAGTTTACAGCTTGACTGCGATATTGCACTTTTCGGTCTGACACATCCGTCTTCGGCGGGTCTGAAGTTGCTATAACAGATTGATCGTCTGCAAAAAGTTAGTTAAATAGTACACCAATGCGGTGTCCTTCAATTGGGTTGACTGTTTTACATATACGATTATAAACTATATATTGCGTTTGCAGATCAAGCAAAAGCTTTCGACCAGGTAGATAGACAACATATATGGAAAACATTGACTCATTATGGAGTAAACGATAACATAATCAACATATGTAAAAGTCTTTACATTGATAGCCAGTCCTCTGTTAGAACAATAAACAGACTAACAGAAAAATTGCATTATTGTTATTATTATTTATGTAACCATTTATTGAACATGATTTGGCTGTTGGCTTCATGCATATTTTATTAATTCTAATGATCATTTCAGGTCAGTTTTGAAGATGTCCTCGCCGAACCAGACGGCAATCACACTTTAGACTGTATATGGATGGGATCTTACACGTGCTTCAACTTCTGGAAAAGGTGCTGCTATGGATGCTTGTCTTTGTTCTGTGGGGTGTGCATTGCTGCGTGTTGGGGATGCCAGTTCGCACACATCGCATTCTTTCATATCTGGCATGTCACGCCCTGCTTCAAAACGATGGAAATCAACTGTGGATGCTTGCAGAAGTTCTATGGAGTATGTGTCCATTGTTGTTTAGATCCTTGGTGCGAGAGTTGCGGAAATCTGTTCACTGCCTTTAAGAAAACATGACAGTTGTCCAAAGAGGGCAATATATAACTCAAGAAGTTTGTTTTTTGAATGTAGCTCTTCACATTAACATCGAGATTGTACAGTTAGTTATTAGATAATATGGTTCAGGGATGATATGCATAAACAAGCTTTCGTTTGTGGTATATAACAGAGATTTTCAAGGAATTGCAAAAGCAATAACGAAATGGGTGATCATAAAATATACTTTGAAATTTGAAAAGATTGTACAATCTTCACACAAACAATTGCATGAAATGGGTTAGGGACCATCATCAACATGGTTTAGAAGAAAGAAACATGGTACGGAAGGGAGTAAACTATGCCATCAAAGCAAGAGACAATGAGATATGCTATGGCCATATTGTATAAGTAGCATAACCTGATCAAATCATTACACAAAAGACAATGATGCATCATTTACTGTTAACCTGAAACACTATGGATAAATATTTATTTTACACATTTTTATGGAAATATATTTTTATGGCAAATATTTGTATGTGGATATATATATGTTGTTGTTGTTGTTGAATGCCCACAATGAGTAGGTTTACTTTTTTGTGTGCCCTGAAAAGGGCGTTAAGTGGTGGGTTGTAGTAGCTTTCCTCACATCCTTTTCCTCACATTTCCTTTCAATCCTGGAATGTCGTTTAGGAGGTGTGTCATTATTTTTCTACATCCTGGTCCACGCAGCATTGGAAATGTTGTTGCCTCCCGTTGAAGAAAAAAATCAGACGTCTTCTCCCGAAACCAGGTACACACAGCTGCTTGCGCCTCCTCGTTAGAAGCTTAACGGTGTCCTTGAAATGTTCCTTGAGCTTCGGGAAGAGGAAGAAGTCGCAAGGTGCCAGATCGTGGCTGTATGATGGGTGCAGTAAAATATCGTCAAACTTGAGACACTCCAGTGCATTCACTGTTTAACGACTCGTGTGTGGTAGAGCATTGTCGGGCTGAAGAATTGCGGGCTTACCCGTACAAACACGCAGCAATCGTGCTCGAAGTTTCTGTAAAGTTTTCACATATCGATCTGTTGTTTACAGTATTGCCGTGATTCAAACATTCTGTGTGGGGACGGCGTGGCCTAGTGGTTAAGTGGCACGGCTCACAACCAGAAGGTGCTGGGTTCGATCCCCATCACAGCACCGGCCGTTACCCCGGGGAAGCAAACCCTTAGAAAATGCAGGAGGAAGCAGACCCTTACATACAATGCATGCTGAAGTTGGATGCACTGGGCCGACAGGCGCAAAATAAAAACCACAGTGTAACGCACACACGCCTTGGGGAATAGATAAATAAGGCGAACGCAAAAAAAAAACAAAAAAAAAACAAAAAACAAAAATTATGTGTGGACTACGCCCTCGCAGTCACAAAAATTGGGCATTATCAGCCTAAGTGACCTTGCATTTTTGTGTGGAGTGGTGAGTTTTTATGCTGGCGCTTGTTTTCTGAGTTAAAATGATGTGCCCTCGACTCGTCACCAATTACAAATTTGGCGGATAAAGACATCGCCTTACTGTTCATATCGCGTCAGAAGTTCCTGCCATACCTGCTGTCGGCACTGCCTCTTCTTCTTCTTCTTCTTCTTCTTCTTCTGCGTTCGCTCTCAATCTCCCACTACCAAGCCCTGAACAGGGCTTTGCAAGTAGTAGGATGTAGTCAAGGGAACGGAATGCTTTGTTTTGCTAGTTTACAGCTTGACTGCGATATTTGCACCTTTTGGTCCGGCACATCCGTCTTCGGCGCTGCTTCATATTATGTGTCAGCATGCGAGGAAGTTATCTTGCACCTACTTTCCTATACCAAAATAGTACACGGATAATGATGTGATGAATTCGCTCAAGCGAAATAATAAACATTGTGGCGATATCTTTCTGCTGGTACGAATTAGTTCGTCCAGAGGAGATTGGTGCTGTGCATCCACATCTGTGAACGATCGTCCGATGCGAGATTTGTCATCCAGATTTTTATTAGGGATAGTATTTTAGACATGTTTTATTAGAGTTAGAAAGGATGGGAGCATTGATAGTCAGTAGCCTTTTATTGTTTATTATAGAATTAAATCTAACAAAGCTATCCAGTACAGATGTACTCAAATCTGGACATCGGAATGCTTGAAATGCATAGTGTAGGTTTCCAAGCTACGCAGATATTTAAAACTACGTAACCTTGCATAACGCCTAGACGCATAGGAGCCTGTTACAGCATGGTCGGTAGGGACGAATGCTATTAACTGGTTTTTATGAACTCTCGAGGAGAAAATCTGGGTACGAGAACTGGAAAAAGCTAGTAGCTAGCTAGGGGAGCCAGATCATGAGCAGTTCAAGAGAGAGTTTTCCAGAGCCAAGATCGGAGAGGCAAATTGTCCGTTTCCAAAGCATTTCAAGAAAGAGTTCCAGAACGAAGATCAGAGAGACAAGTCATCAGCCCGTAGCGATCGGAGAACAAGGCGTCATCTGTCTGCAACTAGCATCGAGAACAGGACCGTCTTGATAACGGTGAAGAGGAAAGAGAAAAGCAGATATATTTTCAGAGCCTAGAGAGAGAGAGAGAGAGAGAGAGAAAGAGAGAGAGGGGGGGGGGGGGGGGTTCGACAGACAATCTTTCACCATGTGAGCCCAGATGTTAAGCAGTTTATCCAGGAGAGGTAACTAGTAATGACATTGATGTTCGCCAATAGCAAGTGGTAGAACCAGATATAGTAGTACGTCACGAGGAACACGCACTAGCTAGTCATCTTAATATACTACTTTATTTACAACGCTGAAGAGAATTCAGTCTAACAGAATTCTCTCAGAGAATCCAGCGTCTAACTAGAGAGATAGTCAACTAGCACATCGATCTAGCGCTTCAATGTTCACTACAAGCCACAGACGACGAGACGAATAGGACCACAGACGACGAGGAGAATAGGACCACAGACGAAATCTCCTGGGTTGCAGAACAGCCACGAATCTTCCATCATGTGGCAATACACATAACGGTTCGTCTATCAAATTACAGTTCGACTAAAGTTACAGTTCGTCCATCAAGTAACTGTTCACCAAGTTACAGTTCGACTTTCAAGTTACTTCGCTTATCAAGTGGAAGTTCGTAAGCAAATTTCTTTTAATTTAGTTTAGTTCATATTTCTACAGCCAGCCAGGTTTTGTTTTAAAGTGAAGATTAGAGAGTCAGTTGTGAACGGGTAGAAATAAAGTTTTCATTGTTGTGTTTTAATTTCAATTAGTGTTATAGTTTATTTGTTTGAAGTGAGAGTATAATTAGTGCAGACCCCTTGCACCATCTGCTACTGTAGTTCAGCCAGCTGGAGCTGCTACAATAGGTACATTTGATGTCGTCATCTTTATGTACATGTAAATCCGCTGTGGGGCGCTAGCACTGTATGACGATGGGTGACTTTGTCTGGTCATGCACTTTGAGCTTGAGATGGTGCGTGGCGTTTGGCAACAATAAAATTAGTTTTAAAAAAGCTACTTTTGTCTCAGATACATTTTAGCTGTTGCCCATTTTGTTTTTTTTATTACCTTGAAAGCGAACAGCAACATCAGGGTCAGGTGAAACATTTTGATGGCGACTATGTAGCACTCCTGGAAACAGGCTGTGTCACACTACAGCAATCTGGCCAACAAGGTAGGGATCGATACCGGTATCCTCATAGTGACAAGGTTACTGAGAGGTGTCGCTTTGCACTACAGTCAGGAAGACCCTGGTTCCCCATCTCAAGTACACCTCGCCCTGGTGTATTAAGATTCCAATGGAAAGACGTATTCGAGACGGTTAAAGATAGGATAAGATACTAGGGTCAACCTTCGGGTTCTATGTGAATCCCAGTGACTACACTTAACATGTTGATTGGCTACACCCGTTTGTACATTATCTGTTAAATAAATCTAGTATCTTCATAATCAATATATGGTGTTATGTTTTACTTTACACTCGTTAACATTTGCCTCGCCCACTACAATTATGTTATTTCAAGCGCACTAATAAAAAGTAAGAGAGTAGATTCTTAGTTCGTAGTCGATCTGTACTTCTACATGGGCAGATGCCCCTATGCAGGCTCCCAGATCTGGTATGAGCTGGAGATAGCCGGGAGAAGGGCTTCCTGCTTAGCGGGTTAGGCTCGAGCAGCTTAATACTCCGCTGCGTTGGGGCAAGCGATTCCATCTAATAGACTGAAACAATAAAGCAAAGTAGACCAGCAGCCTGTTAGACGCCATCTATGCTGCTCTAAACAAACCACCTAATCATGGCCGGTGCATGCCATGTCACACAGTTAATCGCCTCTTACAACATGTTCTCTGTGAGGCAGTGGTGCTATTCCTGTCCTTGTGCTACTTAAAGACCCCGGCATACCCTCGGGATAGAGTTGATTGTAGAGAGTAGCTTGGCCTACAGGAACATGATATCGTAGACTTGTGAGTACCCGAGGTAAATATTACAATCTCACAACAAAACAGAGGAAAGATATGAATGAGGAAACTTGTCAAAAGGCCAGAACAGCAGAGATTTCTACCGGCACGAGATATGTGATACAACAGTGTTCTGCATACGTGCGACGGACGTGATAACAACTATACCTGGAAGATAATCTGGTCCTATTAGATATGTTTGCTGTCGTCACTGCGAATTATTGTTGCGCTGATATAGAAGAATAAATACCTTCCACAAGTTAACTTGTCAAGTGAAGCTAGATCAGGGTCTGTCGTCTGTTATATCGAACTTTTGATAGTGTCCTGACTGGTAGGAACATACTAGTAGGGTCACGTGGATGCAAAGTCACACCAGTCGGGGCCAGATGAATCATACTGACCAATACCTCGTATCGCTCCCACGTCGTGCACATGGAAACAGGATGTTGTACAGCAGCCCAGCCAACTATGGAGGTTGACACTGTGAACCGCTTATGGTGAGCAGCCTTAAATGCATAGCATTGCACTACGCTCCAGGATACAAGAACGACCACTGTGATCAGTGTTGCACTGTGGATTCAAAATTCAACTCTTTCGCAAAGCTTCATTTTGTATCACCATTTTAGGACTAAGACCGGAGCAATGAATGAATTCACAACAGCCAGGGCCTAGTAGTTGCCTTTCTGCCCCAGGGTTAGCGATTAATAGCTGACCAAGACCTTATTTCGCCTCGTCTCTAAATGATTGTCCTGGGAACATATTGTACCAGTGTGGTCTGGCTAAGTGATGAGGGATCAAAGAGAAAATGCAAACTCGATCCCAAAAATATAGTCCTGAAACCGGATGTGCCAGGCCGAAATGTGCAAATATCGCAGCTTTGCTGTAAACTACGATATAACGTAACACAACGTCATTTTTAGGACGATCACCGAAGAAGAAGTGTCACACTTTAAAGTTGTGGCATCTATGACATGTCTCATTTGTGTCTCCGTTAGCTTATGTTTATTCATGACATTCTCCATATCTACCACTTAGAAAAATTGAAAAGTTCTGCTTCCAAATTATTTTTATTTAAAAACACATTATTGTTTAACTAACACATCATTTGTAACAAAGATATCATTATATAACAAAGACAATATTTATGTAACAGAGACGTCATTATCTGAGAAAGATATTATATAACAGAGACATCATTATGTAACAGAGAAATCATTATATGACAGAAATATTCATATGTAACAAAGCTATCGTTAAATAGCAAAGACATCACCTTCTTTTTTAGTTTTCGTTTTCAATCTCCGCCTATGAAACCGTGAACAGGGCTTTGATAGTAGCAGGATGTAGTCCGGAAAACGGAATACGTTGTGTTGCTAGTTTACAACTTGGCTACGATAGTTGCACCTTTCGGTCCTACACGTCCGGATTCGTCAGCGCAAAGACACCACTATGTAACACAGACATTGATATGTAACACAGACATTGATATGTAGCAAAGACATTGATATGTAGCAAATTCATTGTTACGTGACAGTTTCGACGCCACATTCATAATATAATAAGATCAACAAAAAGTGAAATGCCCAAACCTTTAAAACCACTGCCTGCGTCATTTCAGAGAAAGTAAATTGACCTAAATATTTTTGTGTATAGAAAAACGATAACTAATGCATTTCAGTTGTATTTTATCGTATCAGAGAGGGGAGTCGTGATGTTGAGCGGTACATGAGCTGCTGCAGTCAGCGAACCAAAGCTGATTGTTAACGTCAGGGCCAGGTGACTGTTAACGTCAGGGCCAGCTGACTGCTAATGTCAGGGTCAGTTGACTGTTAACGTCAGGGCCAGTTGACTGTTAACGTCAGGGCCAGCTGACTGCTAACATCAGGGCCAGTTGACTGCTAACGTCAGGGCCAGCTGACTTCTAACGTCAGGGCCAGCTGACTGTTAACGTCAGGGCCATTGAACCAAAACTGCCAAAACCCTCCTCCACGCGGTGATCCTGAATAACAGGTTGCAACAGAGCAGACTGGCTAAGGAGAAGGGATTGAAGAGAGAATGCTAACTCGGTACCCAAAAATGTCTGCTGAAGTCGGATGTGTCGGACCGAAAAGTGCAAATATCGCAGTCAAGCTGTAAACTACCACAAAACGCATTCCGTTCTCAAATCAACATATTGCTACTTGCAAAGCTCTTTTCTTGGAGTGGTAGCGAGAGTTTGAGAACGAACGACGAAGAAGAAGAAATATTAGAGAGCGAATACATTAATTTGGCGCCCTGAAAAGAAAGTGAATGAACATCAGGAAAGATCTCTCCAAAGTCAGATGAAATTATCAAACTGTAAATGTTGACAAGATCGGAGCCACAAGTGGGAGGCTTTGGACTGGCAACATATTATATATCACATAAATAAGTATTGCTCGTACACCAAATAGAAATATAAACTAACGGTCTTCGTGAGGGACAATGTCCAGCACAATTGAAAACAGATAACAAATAAAAACAGCATTGGCATGTGACATTACCACCAAATAGCTTGAGACATAACAGTTCAATAATTGTGCAAATCCTTTTTGTTTTCCAAATGTAAAATGGTGCGGGGGGGGGGGGGGGGGGGAGTGATAATTTCCAGTGCAAGATCAGATTAGTCAATAGGCCTAGATCTCGCTAGCAAGATCAGATAAGTCAATAGGCCTAGATCTCGCTAGCAAGATCAGATTAGTCAATAGGCCTAGATCTCGCTAGCAAGATCAGATAAGTCAATAGGCCTAGATCTCGCTAGACGGGCCAAGAATATAAGCTGTTCGTGCCGATACTTGAGGTGTAAAAGCGAATGGATAGCTCTGGAAATGGGTAAATCTATAGGCTTTAAAAACAAATCCCCCTCCCCACCCCCATCTCAAAGAAAGGGATTAAGAACCCAACCCACACCGTTACAGAAATTGTCTTGGTTGGTTGGTTGGTTGGTTGGTTGGTTGGTTGGTTGGTTGGTTGGTTGGTTGGTTGAATGGTTGGTTGGTTGGTTATTGAACCAGAAGTATCGTGTGGGCTTGTCTTTGTACCAATTCCATATAGTGCTATCTGTGAAGTTGGGAAAGGGTGCTTTGATCTATGCTTTTCAGGGTGTTGATGTTGTCTTTGAGATTTCAGATAACCATATGTTTGTAGATTTCTCTCCAAGTGGCCCTCATTGCTCATCTGTTCAGCCAAGACTCTTTATTCGCAGTCTTCAGTAGCTGTTTGACTGTATGTAGGGTTATTGGTGTGTATTGATGTTCTTGGCTTGATCCCTTCTTAGCCAGCCAGTCTGTCTGCTGTATATTTGAGTGACCATGGATCCATTGTATAACTATCCTGACTTCATGGGGTGTGAGATGTTGGTTGACATCTAGGGGTATTTGGGTAAGTTCAGGCGTACAATGACCACCATCTTCCAGAGTTTGAGGTGCAGATAATGAGTATGTCAAGATTACGATGTTGTGGACGTTATCTACCAAAAGCCCTTACAGTAAGGAACAGTGACATCATATCAAAATGTCCAACGACATGGACAGTGATACAGGTATATGAAAATACAGACCAACAGCCCAACTTCGCGGTAAAAGCGAAAATACCAGGTATCGATAGAAAGGGGAGCAATCAGACCATGCATTGAGAGAAAAAACTCTAAAGCATATTGGAGACGCCTATCCTCAACCCATGTGGACGCGCGTCTACACAGATGGATCATCAGAGGAAGCATTGAGGAAAGGAGAGGCGGGACTTGTCATACTTCTACAGGATGGAACCGTTATAGAAAAAAGCAAGTACTGCCGGGGAGCCCTCGACAAATCTACAAACAGAGCAACAAGCAATAATTGAAGCAGTCAAACTATTGGATGTAAAAGAGTTAAAAGATAACAGAATAGTGTTTTTGTGTGAATGCATGGACATTTTGCAGGCCACACAAAGAGATCCAAGAGATAGTATGGAAAAGGAACTGAAATGCCAGCTAAATAAACTCTCAGACCACAATAAAATCACCCTCCAGTAGATTCCAGCTCACTGTGGCATACCTGGGAATGAATGGGTGGACAGGCTAGGCAGGGAGGGAAGACAGAGAGAACAATTCACCCACCCAGTGTCACTGCCAGAAGTCAAGGCACACATCCCCCAAAAATATAAACAACAGTGGATAGAGATAACAAACAGTAAATACCCACAGGACTCAATCAATAGACTGAATAGGAAACAGTATACCAAAATGTCCCGCCTCCGAACAGGTCATTGCAGACTAAATGCACATATGCATAACATGAAAGCAGCACAGACTGCACAATGCAAATGTCAGAGAGGACCCCAGACTCTAGAACACATCCTGCAAACGTGTCCACTGCACCAAGGCTCCCGCGAGAAGACCTGGCCCGAGGTAAGAAACATACAAGACAAACTGTGGGAAACCATTGAGGACCTGCGACTGACGTGTCACTTCATGTAGGCGGCCCATCTGGTGGCATAAAACGAGCATACGAAACCGAATGCAAAGAAGAAGGCGAAGATAATGTATATCAGCTGACTACAATGGCAGCACACAAAACTCAACATCAGAAAATTCCATTAGAAACACAATAACAAGGTAAGATCAGTTACCATTCCCACGATGAAGGTCGACTGCCTATGGCTCTCCAACCTCATCTCTTGCCATCATGGTGCAATCTAACGTATCCTGCTACATGTCTCTTTCACCGATATGCGCAGCTTTTCCTTATAGTCTCGTTTTTATTCATATCTTTTCATAAGGCCAACATATTTTACCTCCGATTTCGTTCACTTTTTATTTGTCATCTTGAACTTCTGCAAGACTTCCTTATTTATGTTGTTTTTGTTACACCGGACGTGTCCCATTCTTCAGTATATCCACACCTCAAATCAAAATGTTTCTATTCTCAAGTCCTATATTGTTACACCGGACGTGCCCCATTCTTCAGTATATCCACACCTCAAATCAAAATGTTTATATTCTCAAGTCCTATATTGTTACACCGGACGTGTCCCATTCTTCAGTATATCCACACCTCAAATCAAAATGTTTCTATTCTCAAGTCCTATATTGTTACACCGGACGTGTCCCATTCTTCAGTATATCCACACCTCAAATCAAAATGTTTCTATTCTCAAGTCCTATATTGTTACACCGGACGTGTCCCATTCTTCAGTATATCCACACCTCAAATCAAAATGTTTCTATTCTCAAGTCCTATATTGTTACACCGGACGTGCCCCATTCTTCAGTATATCCACACCTCAAATCAAAATGTTTCTATTCTCAAGTCCTATATTGTTACACCGGACGTGCCCCATTCTTCAGTATATCCACACCTCAAATCAAAATGTTTCTATTCTCAAGTCCTATATTGTTACACCGGACGTGCCCCATTCTTCAGTATATCCACACCTCAAATCAAAATGTTTCCATTCTCAAGTCCTATATTGTTACACCGGACGTGCCCCATTCTTCAGTATATCCACACCTCAAATCAAAATGTTTCCATTCTCAAGTCCTATATTGTTACACCGGACGTGTCCCATTCTTCAGTATATCCACACCTCAAATCAAAATGTTTCCATTCTCAAGTCCTATATTGTTACACCGGACGTGTCCCATTCTTCAGTATATCCACACCTCAAATCAAAATGTTTCTATTCTCAAGTCCTATATTGTTACACCGGACGTGTCCCATTCTTCAGTATATCCACACCTCAAATCAAAATGTTTCTATTCTCAAGTCCTATATTGTTACACCGGACGTGTCCCATTCTTCAGTATATCCACACCTCAAATCAAAATGTTTCTATTCTCAAGTCCTATATTGTTACACCGGACGTGTCCCATTCTTCAGTATATCCACACCTCAAATCAAAATGTTTCCATTCTCAAGTCCTATATTGTTACACCGGACGTGCCCCATTCTTCAGTATATCCACACCTCAAATCAAAATGTTTCTATTCTCAAGTCCTAAATTGTTACACCGGACGTGCCCCATTCTTCAGTATATCCACACCTCAAATCAAAATGTTTCTATTCTCAAGTCCTATATTGTTACACCGGACGTGCCCCATTCTTCAGTATATTCACACCTCAAATCAAAATGTTTCCATTCTCAAGTCCTATAAAATACTTACATTGGCCTACTACACCAGATGTAATAAGGCCTCCTGTCACTGTCGTTATCAAGACGCCACGTCGCTGTCGATACATAGAACCGAGCCACAAGCTCAACACTCTGTTGTGTACTCGTGTACACAAATCTCCTTTCACCTTTTCTTCCTGCTCTTGATCAAACTTAGCACTCGTTCTTATAGCTGACAGTAATGTCCGGGTCCAACAAAGATGTCCCTTAAGGGATAAAAGACATTTCTTATTTGTGTTTATGCGTTCAATTGAACGGCTAACTAGCATTCTTTGTCAGAGCTAATAAACAGTTCACGTATGGGCTCAAATATTTATTTACATTGCAAGCAGCCATTTTTAAGTTCTTTTCTGGTCTTTCAATGAGACCATTCACAACTAACACACAATTCTCTTCATAGCTAACACGCACTACTGTTCTGATGTAACACGTAGTCGACTATAGTTATAGAACAGACACTTCATGTTAGACAATCAATGAATTTTCTGGAGAATATTAACCCAACATCATTCTATATAGTCCGTCTTTTAAAATGTTGTTTTATGTTAGAATCGAAATCACTGCACTCTGGGGAGACCCATATGTGATCTGTCCCTCCCAGGAAATGTTAAAAGATGTCATACTAATACCATGGGATGGCTGAAATACAAGCAAGCGTAAGATAGTCTGATATAAGACCAGTGCCAACATGTATCGAAGCTCCGACTTAATCTCTTACTGGTAAACTGCACTTTACATCTTGCATATATTTCATGCATTAATAATAGTTTGACTGCAGTCTAGTACTATTTTCAGATACGTTGATAGTGAGAGGCTGTTCAATCCATAACTGAAGATTTACACGACCACTGAAGGTATAGAACGAAAGACAATCGCTTCTCAAATTATGCATCTGTCATTTTCCTAATGGCAGCCAGACCTAGCATGTATTAATGTGTGTTGTAATCTACATAGTAGGGGGTGAAGCGTAATACAAGATCAGATGAAACATATTGTCCAAGACACCCCACCTCTCGTCCTAGCTATGCTCCTGTTTTGTTTTGTTTGTTTGTTTGTTTGTTGTTGTTGTTTTTTTTTTTTTTGGGGGGGGGGGGGGTTTCTGCTTTATCTTTTCCAAATACTACTGCTGCCTTCTTTCACTCACTTGTTTTTTGTTTTTTGCGATAGCTCGTGAACATCGCTGGGCTGGACATGAATTACGCATGCCTGCCTACAAGTAGACACGTAGAGCAACATTTTGGTGACCCTGTGCTTGTACACGTCCACGGGGTCACCCACCTATGCGTGGCGGAATGGACTAACCAAAGACCTAGTCTTGCACTGGTAAAGCTCTGCCAAAGATCGGAATGCATTCAGAATATTGTTGCCTTACTCGCACACGATATATTGACACAGAGGATAATGGGATGTGATGTAATTTGCTGTCAGAAGTCGAAAAGTAAAAACAGTCATGTGATCAAAGAGATCTCCTTTTTGGATATAATCTAGAAGCGGGGCAACTGCAATCAAGGAAAGGTTTCTTTCAAACTGTACAGTTAACAAATCATGAACCTGAGAAAACCGCACCGAAAAAATGGCGTGAGCGATATGGTGAGGAATGGATGGAGATCGAAGAAGAACTTGTGACAGGATATACCCTTTGTAGAGAGCCATGAACAGAATACAAACGGGAGTGTCCAGGTATAGATCGAACTTAAACAAATGGCGATATGTAGACGATGACGTCTGCGAATGCAAAGCCATCCAAAACCCCAGACATCTGTTTAACTACCCATTTACTTTGGCGGATCTCATGGCAGCAAATGAAAGATCTTCTCGGGCAGCAAATGAAAGATCTTCCAGGGCAGCAAATGAAAGCTCTTCCAGGGCAGCAAATGAAAGATCTTCAAGACAGCAAATAAAAGATCTTCCAGGGCAGCAAATAAAAGATCTTCCAGGGCAGCAAATGAAAGATCTTCCATGGCAGCAAATTTCTGGTTCAATAATTTGTGAGGTTGCCGGACACGAACGTAAAGTGTGTAACTTTTTTTTTTTTTACCTTAATCATTATTCGCTCATTTTTTCAAAGCATAAACATTCCACTTTGCTATTTTTGTTATCTGGTTTCTTCCATCTTAATTGACATTTTATACCAAGCAAATTATGAGCAATATCTGCTTGCGCACCCGTGTAAACAATATATATATTTTGTTTACTTTGTTTCTATATCTTGTTTTCACCATGATGTAATCTATTTGATTTCTCTCCACATTTCCTGGACATTTTCAAGCGTATCTCCTAATCTGTGGTTGTTATTATGTAGTTTTTGTGTGTGTGACAAAAGTCCACTAGCCTTTTTGTTTCTATGCAATTCCTAATATATGGTATATTCTTTTAAACACTATGTCCTCCTCAGGTCAGGTAAAATATACTGGCGAACAACCCCACCTCTCTTCCACGTTGGTCTCCCTGGAAACGGGCTGTTTTCATGCCAGCCTGGCTAACGAGGTGGATGATTGACGTGATCCCGAGCGACACTCAGATGAACTTGAATGAAGCCAAGTAAAGCACAACCGCCCGGAGGACCTCAGTCACCCTAATTCTGCACGCTCAGAATTTGAGGAAAGCTACTATAACCCTCCACTTTACGTCCTTTACAGGGCGTACAAAAGAGTAATTTTACTCATTGTAGGTATTCAACAACAACAATACCAATATCCTAGTCAGAGCCCATTCCACCTATCGCATTCACATCTCCCATTATTCCGCCACTATTTGCTTACGGTAACATTCGGTTAAATGCCTTATTTACAAAATGTGAATGGAAAGATTGCAACGTCGACACAGAAGAGTTCAGCACATAATTTCAGGCCGTAGAATGCACGATCTCCCCACTCACACACTGACGACAGTCTACAGACGTTGGATGTGTATCTAGTTGACTGCACGTTTGAAATAAAGGGATATGACAGTAAGATTCTATTTACGTGTATATTTTCCTACAGTTTATGAAAAGTCAGAACATTCACTTTTTATGCTGTGATCGTAGTTGTTACGTCTTACGACGTCGTTATGTTTAGCAGAACCGATATCACAACACTCCGGGCAGCTGCATAGGTTCTCAAGCTCAGTACTGTTGAGTACTGAGTACTTACTACTTAGTCACTACTATAACTAAGTATTAGTAGTACTAGTCAGTACTTAAAAAAGTTTGTGAAGACTCGGACTAGTCCGAATTGAATATTGATGCTGATGGTTTGTGAAGAATCGGACAATTCAGCATATAGACGCTGACCATTGGCAAAAGTCAAGTTCGATAATGTTATATACTGTAGTTGGGGATGAAGTGGTATGACCAATTCTCTTCCTCACCTTCTCTAGCTGCAGGTCAGGTACTCATTTGCAGACTGGAGCATGTTGCTAAATCTAAACCTAGGGGTTATAATAGATCATACAGGAAAGGTGAGTGAGCAAGTTAAGGTAGCAGTGAAAAATGCAATGTTAGGTATGATAACAAGAAATATTAAACATAGGAGCAAGGAAGTGATCGTCAAACTGTATAAAGCTTTAAGTTTAGTTAGACCTAGATTGGAGTACTGTGTACAGGTCCTTATCATAGAGGGGACATAAACATGCTAGAAAGAATACAAAAAAGAGCGACAAAAATGATAGTGGGATTCCAGAATTACAGTTATGAGGATTGACTCAGAAAAACCGGCCTACAGTGTCTCGAAGAGAGAAGAATTCGTGGTGACTTAATACAGGTTTATAAGATGATCAGAGGAATCGATAAATTAGACTATAACAAGTTTTTTTTAAATACAGCCACCTACAATAACACGAGGGCATAGCTACAAGCTGACTAAAGAGAGGTCCAGGTTAGATATTAGGAAATATTTTTTTAGTCAGAGAGTGGTGTCTGCTTGGAATGCATTGCCAGGGGAGGTAGTGGAGGCAGGGACAGTTAATGCATTTAAAAATAAACTGGATGCGCATAGCTTTTAGAGCAAGGTGATGTAAATGTAACTGGTTGTATACAGACTCTGCAGGGTCTTCTAAACCAGTATAAAGACGTTAAGTTAATGGAAGCAATTCTAGTACCTTAAAAAAATTGCTGAGAGATGCAATTGCTGTAACTAACCACTTGGAAATCATTTCTTCTTGTAAAGTTCTTCTCACATTTGATTCCAAACTCTAGCAGTTTGTGAATTGTTGATTTTGTGAACTACTGTTTAATCTTTAAACCCGTAATCAAAAACCGACAGGACCAACTGATGGTAGAAGAGGAATGAAAAGTTACTGTTTCAGGTTTGCAGATGTCATTGTCTTAAGTGCTGCCAGACATCACTTGAATCTCTGATTGGCTTTAATATCACGGTACATGGTTTTAACTTAACTTCATTATACTGGTTTAGAAGGCTCTACAGAGTCTGTATACAACCAGTTTATTTCACTCCTCTGATACTGAAAATTCTGTTAGCATCCAATCTATTTTTGAATGCATTAACTGACTCTGCTTCCACTACATCCTGCGGCAATCATGCATTTCAAGAATTCACTACTCTCTGACTAAAAAAAATGTTTCCTAATATCTAATCTGGACCTGTCCTTATGTTTTAATATCATGGTACTTGTATAAATGGCTGTGATCAAATGTTACACCAAGATATTTCACACTCTCATGCCTCTCAATGCCAAAGTCACTAAGGACAATGCTCAAGAGGTCGGCCTTCATGAAAGAGCTTTTTAAAGCTCTCATTTTGATTGGCCTGTGACCTGTACCTGGTAAATAAGTGACTTTTAGGCACAAAATAAAGGACTATTTATTTTGTAAATGAAAAACTAAATTAATTTATTCAACTTACAGTTTTATGACACCTTATACGAGTCACAGTGATGACACCTTATACGAATCACAGCTTTATGACACCTTATATGAGTCACAGTGATGACACCTTATACGAGTCACAGTGATGACACCTTATACGAGTCTCAGCTTTATGACACCTTATACGAGTCACAGTGATGACACCGTATATGAGTCACAAAGTCAATGGGGAAGATGAGCTTGCTTCTTCATCATCAGTTCTTAAAATCTTGGCACAAATTTGGAAATTGCGATTTGAAGCTCTTTGTCAACATTCAATCACGATCTGTATTATGTTTTGATGTTGGCCAATGTAGAAAACCCTGTCTCACACAAGTAGGATGTTGCAAAGGGAATCAAAACTCGTAGGGCCTTGCTGCCTACTTCTGTATTACCGTGGTTCACCAAGCTCTAAAACTCTAGTAGTGACAAAGAGTCGAACTTCGATTTCAGTGTGGAGTTAGATGAAATATCAATAAACTGCTCTTGCTCTCTAGTAGTGAGTGTAGATGGGAGTTCTGTACTGTAGAGATTTTTTATACAGGTGTGTTGGTCAGTCTCTTCTGAAAATTACTTGCCAAAGTAAACACTGAGCTGTGTAAAGTGGTCAACAAACACATCCTTCAGTTCTTCACTCACCTCCAAGTCATTTTTTCTTAAACAGGTGTGCAGAGAAGGAAAGTAGTAATTTATGTCTTTCTTGTCTAACTTTTCCTTCCACAATAGAAATTTCTTTCTGAAATTCTATCTGACAGCTGCAGAATATGGGCCTCAGTACCTTGAAGTCTTCTGCAGTGTCAACATCTAACAGGCAGTCATTTACTGATTTCAGTTTTGCACCATGACACAATGTCTGTTAACAAATTTCCAGAACTTGTTTGTATTACTTTTTCTGGCTAATCTGGAACCTAGTTAGTTTTGTATCTCCGAAATGCTTCCCTCCTGTATTAAAATGTCACTCCCACTTCTAGAGGTAGTCCTGGTAAGCATTTTTGGACACATGTAAAGTACTTAGTTTTTTTAAGACATCACAAAGATTCTAACTTCAAAACAAAGTCGTCCACAAACTTTTCAGAACTTGTAATGTTTTTCTTCGGCAAGATAACAATAAAGTTCATTCCTGAGTTCATACACCTTTTTGATGACATATCTGCATGCAAGCCAGCGAGAGTTGCAATAATAAAATAGCGAAGTGGGTTCAGCTCCCATGTAAATGCACATTTGCACATAGACCTTGGCTCATAATATCGAGCCCAACACTTTTCCGAAGGCACCAAGATGCTCTTAGCCGAGAGCCATGACACAGTTTGAAAACATTTGGTCTAATGTAACCTTTCCTTTGATTACCTTATAAACCTGTATTAAGTCACCTCAAATTCTTCTCTCTTCTAGACACTGTACGTTTGTTTTTCTGAGTCTTTCCTCATTACTGGAATTCCACTTTCAGCTTTGTCACTCTTTTTTGTATCCTTTCCAGCATGTTTATATCTCTTCTACAATAATGACTCCACACCTATACACAGTACTCCAATCTAGGTCTAACTAATGCTTCATACAGTTTGACAGTCACTTCATGAATTGTTAAAACAAGTTTATGGTTTAAGTGATTTAAGGATAGTCAGCAGTGCACAAGCCCAAACATCACCTGGTCCCTCCACCAACACAGTGCTCTAGCCCAAACATCACCTGGTCCCTCCACCAACACAGTGCACACGCCCAAACATCATCTGGTCCCTCCACCAACACAGTGCACAAGCCCAAACATCACCTGGTCCCTCCACCAACACAGTGCTCTAGCCCAAACATCACCTGGTCCCTCCACCAACACAGTGCACAAGCCCAAACATCACCTGGTCCCTCCACCAACACAGTGCACACGCCCAAACATCATCTGGTCCTTCCACCAACACAGTGCACACGCCCAAACATCATCTGGTCCCTCCACCAACACAGTGCACAAGCCCAAACATCATCTGGTCCCTCCACCAACACAGTGCACAAGCCCAAACATCACCTGGTCCCTCCACCAACACAGTGCACAAGCCCAAACATCATCTGGTCCTTCCACCAACACAGTGCACACGCCCAAACATCATCTGGTCCCTCCACCAACACAGTGCACAAGCCCAAACATCATCTGGTCCCTCCACCAACACAGTGCACAAGCCCAAACATCACCTGGTCCCTCCACCAACACAGTGCACAAGCCCAAACATCATCTGGTCCCTCCACCAACACAGTGCACAAGCCCAAACATCACCTGGTCCCTCCACCAACACAGTGCACAAGCCCAAACATCATCTGGTCCCTCCACCAACACAGTGCACAAGCCCAAACATCATCTGGTCCCTCCACCAACACAGTGCACAAGCCCAAACATCATCTGGTCCCTCCACCAACACAGTGCACAAGCCCAAACATCACCTGGTCCCTCCACCAACACAGTGCACAAGCCCAAACATCATCTGGTCCCTCCACCAACACAGTGCACACGCCCAAACATCATCTGGTCCCTCCACCAACACAGTGCACAAGCCCAAACATCATCTGGTCCCTCCACCAACACAGTGCACAAGCCCAAACATCACCTGGTCCCTCCACCAACACAGTGCACAAGCCCAAACATCATCTGGTCCCTCCACCAACACAGTGCACAAGCCCAAACATCACCTGGTCCCTCCACCAACACAGTGCACAAGCCCAAACATCATCTGGTCCCTCCACCAACACAGTGCACAAGCCCAAACATCATCTGGTCCCTCCACCAACACAGTGCACAAGCCCAAACATCACCTGGTCCCTCCACCAACACAGTGCACAAGCCCAAACATCATCTGGTCCCTCCACCAACACAGTGCACACGCCCAAACATCATCTGGTCCCTCCACCAACACAGTGCACACGCCCAAACATCATCTGGTCCCTCCACCAACACAGTGCACAAGCCCAAACATCACCTGTTTGTTCATGAAATTTTTGACAAAAGTAAGACAAGCGTGCTTTTCCAGCCACTCTACTCACATGACCTGACCCCGGCACACTTTTGTACATTTCCGAAACATAAAGCCAGCTTGAAAGGGCGATGATTTCAGAACATACAATTTTCAGATGAAAATTTCTCCCAAAAATGCTTACCAGGACTATCTATAGAAGTGGGAGTGACATTTTAATACAGGAGGGAAGCATTTCGAAGAGACAAAACTAACTAGGTTCCAGATTAGCCAGAAAAAGTAATACAAACAAGTTCTGGAAATTTGTTAACAGACATTGTGTCATGGTGCAATACTGAAATCAGTAAATGACTGCCTGTTAGATGATGACACTGCAGAAGACAGATCATCAGTCTATAGACTGCAGGAGTTTTGAATTAAACACTTGTTGAGCAGAAAGGGACACCTGGAAGATCGGGTCAGGTCAGGACCATTTTAGCTACATGAACTATCCACATCTATAGCCACTGCAATCTGCTGAGTAGGACTGAGCACCTATTGATCTGCCTGTAGGATAGTGATGTTGGATCTCCTTAACACAGCCTAATATACGTTTAAGTTAATGTCAGTCAATCAAGTATTAATATCAATATATTATATTACCAACAGCCAGAGCAGATGGTTTTATTGATTTATTAAGGACATAAATATAGCAATAAAGAAAATCTCAATGCTGTTACACTGCTAATAGTTACACATAACTTCATCATAAACAATTGTTGGGCTATCTCGATAAAAATGGTGACTGCTCGAAAGAAATCAGAAGACTAGCTATGGCAATGCAGAGACTGAACAGCCTGAAGAAATTATGGCAGGGCACCAATAAAACGATAAAAGTAAAAGTCTTGAGAGCCTGTGTTTTTCCTGTGGCAGCTTATGGCTGTGAAGCATGGACGATTACCAAAACTTCTAGACAAAGAATCGAATCCTTCGAGTCAAAATGTTACAGAAAGATCCTCAGAATACCCTGGACAGAGAAAAGAACAAATGTAGACATTCGGCAAGAGTTGAGCATAGAGGAGAACTGGTTTATCAATTCCATTTTGGCTAGAAAATGCAAATACTTTGGTCATATCAAGAGACACAACAGTCTTGAGAGGATGGTGATGGAAGGTATGGTGCCAGGCAAAAGAGGAAGGGGTAGACCAAGAAGACGATGGCACCAAGATATCCAGGAGTGCCTGAGTATGACAGTGGCGGAAGCTGGTGATTTGGCAAGGGAACGAGTTTCTTTCAGACAGACTGTGATGGGAGAGACGTTCTACAAAGGACATGCTACATGATGATGGGCTATCTCTCAGTATGTGTTTTATGGTCCTAAATAAGAAGTAGCCCCCCTGCCGAAGACGAATGTGTCGGGCCGAAAGGTGCAAATATCGCAGCCAAGCTGTAAACTAGCAACACAACGCATTCTGTTCTCTGGACAACATCCTTTTACTTGCAAAGCCCTATTCAAGGTTTGTTAGCGGGAGATTGAGAACGAATGCAGAAGAAGAAGAAGTAGCCCCTTTCAGCCATGACTGACCATTGGATGATAAGACCTTGGAGAGTTAAAGAAAATCCAACTTTGTTTGTTTTTTTTTTCCTTGCGGTGTTTTTGTTTCACTTCTCTGTGTTGCAAGAGTTTCTTTTCACCAAATGTGAGGTGACCCTTCAAGGGTACATCTTCAGTTGGATCGATCTGCAGCTTTGTCTTCCCAGGATATCACACTCATGTCCAGGGCCTTCATATCACACGTACACACATCTTTGAACCTTAACTATGGATGGCCGACTGTTCATAGAGGATAACTTTAGGAATGCAAATGAACATGACCAAGCCATCACAGTCTTTTCTGTCTAACAAGAGTGCACATGCTTGGGAGACCGATGCACCACCATGGAACCACCAGTAGACTGTCTTAGGGATACCAGTGCACTGTAATATAATATTTAAACATATTGTAATGTGAATATATAAGCTGTTAGTGGGTGAAACAAATGGAAATGCTGACAAATTAGTTAAATGGCAAGAACAATAGGAGACAGCCGGCTCATTATGCAGGGAATTATGAAATGCATAATGTGGAACGAGCAGATGACGAGCCACCTGTCACCACATGCAGGTTATCAGAAGAATAAAGAACTGTACAGTATACAGTATAATTATATTATTATAGTATATAATTATAAATACAGTATAACTAGAAAACTGAATAAAACTTTTATATTACTGTTAAGCTAAATGCAATGTCCTTTCACTCCATAATATTTGAGGCTTCCAGCCACATGTGTTTTTGCTATGTGAAGCTATTTACACAGTATTATATGCTTAAGACCTATTTATTTTCTGAACTGTTTCACTGACATGTTACATATTTATAGTGGGAATGTTGAGTTAGAGAGAGAGTTGTATGTCCATCACAAATGATGAAGACCATCTTTTTTTTTTGTTCAACCAGTCTTTTCAGTTGAGTATTTAGTGGATGGGTGCGAAGATGACTGATGAGTTCAATTCGGGATATGCATAATCGCAGGCAGTGAAGGCATGGAATGTTCGCTTCAAGAGACGGTGATAGTTCACTTGCTTTTCTAGTCTGTCTCCGTTGGTCTCCTGCAGCCTTTTTATATGCCTAGCATGATGCTGCTCCTCTGTGGAGAGCCGTGCGCCAGGTTGTTCGATCTTGTAAAGCATCTTCCCATGTTTCAAGGTTTATGCTGAAGGCCTTTAGAGACGTTTTAAGCGTGTCTTTAAAGCGCTTTTTTTTTACTTTCCTGGGAGCATTTGCCCTTCTGCATCCCATCATAGATTATTTTTGGTAGCAGAAAGTCTGGCATGCATACCACATGATACACCCAGCGAATCTGTGAATGCAACATGAATGTATCAATGCTAGGGATAAGTGGGGATGTAGATTTGTGTAAAAGCTATTATATTTTTCTTCTTCACCCTTATCAAGTTGGCCATCAACCAACCCTGTAGAACCAGACCTGTCCTGTGTTATTTTCTCCAGTTCTTTCCAGTTTCTTCTTGTTTTTCTTGTATCAGTCTCTTGGCCCTTTTTCTATGTATTCTTTGGCCTTCCTTTGCCTCTTTTTCCTGGGTGGTTCCATGATAGAGATTGTCTAGTGATACTGTTTGGGGTTTTCACAGAATATGGCCCATCCAGTTCCACCTTTTTGTCCTAAGATTTCCTGTTTAACCTGTCTTTGTCATGTTCTGTCCCATAAGTCTTCATTTGTAACCTTGTCAAATCACTGCATGCCTAGTGTCTTTTTCAGGGAGTTGTTGATAAAGTTCTGCAATCTCTAAATATAGATTTTAGTCATTCACCATGTTTTTATACCTTATATAGAAAGGTTGGCTTCACATTGGAATTGAAGATCCTTAGCTTGGCATGCATTCTCATAATTTTAGAGTTTCATATATATTTGAACATAACAAAGGTCACCATTGCCTCTCGTACCATGGTTTTTACATCCTCATCTGCACTGTCTGTCTTGTTTATGACGCTCCCTAGGTATGCTATACACTCTACTTCATCCAGGGGTGTTTCTCTGAGTTTGATAAAAGAGCTGTGTTGTTGGCCACATTAAATGTTACAATGTTTGTCTTTTCTAAATAGATCTTTAGATCTAGCTGTTGAGAGATTCTGTTTAGTGTGTCTCTCCTTTTCTGCATTTGGAGTTGGCTATGAGATATGTTGTCTGCAAGACCCAGGTCTTCTAGTTATTTAAATAAGGTCTACTGGCTAACATTTCTCTCATAGGCTGAAGTTTCTTTCATAATCCAATCAAGTGCTAGCAGGAACAGTAAAGGTGATAGAAGTTAGCCCTGAAGAACCCTAGATTTAATGTTAAATGATTCTATGAGCTGTTCCTTGTACAAAACTCATTGCTGCATGTTCTCGTATGTCTACTTTATTATGCTGGTGAGCTTTAGCAGGATCCTTTAGTGCTTTAGTAGTTTTTAGAGTATCCTTGTCCATTCTGTCAAAGGCTTTTTCTTAGTCAATAAAGTTTATGTGCAGACTCGAATTCCATTCTAATGACATCTACAATTATGCACAATCGGTTCCGCTCATGATTTGCTTTGAAAATTGTTTGTTCGTTTCTTAACTTGATATCCACAGTATTTTGCTTCTTTCTTTTTTCTTTTTTTCTCTCAATTCCTCAATTATTTCTATTATTCCTCAGTAATTTATACATTCTCACAGAATTCCTTTCTTTGGCAGTGTTACCTGACTCCTCTTGTTTGAAATATTTTCTGTATCCCATACATTTCTAGATGTTGTTGAATGCCCACAATGAGTAAGATTACTCTTTTGTGCACCCTAAAAAGGATGCAAAGTGGCGGGTTGTCGTAGCTTTCCTCGCATCCTGAGCATGCTGATGAAGGTGAATCGGGGTCCTCCAGGGGGCGGTTGTGCTATGCTTGGCTTTATCTGCGTGTTGCTCACTACTACAGGGATCACGCTGATCCCTCACCCATGTTAGCCAGGCTGCATGAAGGGCTATGAGGAAACCAAGTTAAGGATCTTAACCAGTATGTTTTGCCTGGCCATGACTAACATGTCTGATCAGTATATTTTGCCTGACCAGACGTTAGTCTTCCTTCCCACACATTTCTAGTAAACTATTAAACATGTTAATGGATGCATCAACGTCTGCTTTAATAACTTCAGCTGGTATCCCATCAGGTCACCCAACTTTTTCATTCTTTAGAAGGCTAATTGCTTCCTTGATCTCTTCTTAACTTGGCTTATCACAGGTAGCTTAGAGGTCTTCTTCGGGAGGGAAAATGTCAAGTGGGTTGACTGGTATTTGTCTATTTAGGAGTTCAACTCCTTTCTCATCTGGTCTTGAAACTGGCTGTGACAGAGTCGACATAAGTTTCAGTTATCAACAAAAGAAAACCCATTAAATTGACTTTACTGGTCATTTAATTATTCAGCTATATACAGTATATTATTTCAGTAGTGACTTCGGTTGAAGCTAATTCATGAAAAAAGATGTTTTCAAAAGTGCAATAATTTTCATAAAATGCATGTTTCACTCAACTCATGGGAACTTGAAACATTACAAATTCTTCTTGAAGTATATGTAAAATTACATGTTTTCACAAAGAAACTTCACTTACTAAGCAACATTTTTTAGAAATGCGAATAAATCAATCTAGAACTCTTGTAGGAAGTGCATTTATAAATTTAAGAAAATGTTTGGTATGGATAAAATTTTTCTATTTCTGTACAAAAGCTGTTAAAGTTTTAACGTTTCCTTTACAATATTTTAAAAGAAAGTTCTTGAACTGACCATTTTCCTCAACAAAGCAAATAAATTACATTAGAAAAAATAATAAGTTACAAAGTGTAAAATGACCATCCCAAATAAATACAAGACCACGCAAGAAGAAATGCAAGCTGGTCAAAAGTTCACAGGCTTCATTAACTGTGACATACTTTACCAAACCATTGTAATTTTTAGATATTACTTATGGTTTCATTATTAGTAATATAGTTTGTTAAATAGATAACTAATCAACTAAATTAATTATAAGTTCACAATTCACCTAATGGTACATCCAACACTTGCTTGGAAACCTCTGCACTAGATAATCAACAAGAAATACAATATATATTTATATATATAAATGTGATCAAAACGCTGAGCCGCGGTCAGGCACCTATAGCTGACTGCTAGCGTCAGGGCCAGCGAACCAGAGCTGCCAAGACCCTTCTACACCTCCATGCGGTGATCCTGGATAACAGGCTGCAACAAAAAACCGGCCTACAGTGTCTCGAAGAGAGAAGAATTCGTGGTGACTTAATACAGGTTTATAAGATGATCAGAGGAATCGATAAATTAGACTATAACAAGTTTTTTTTAAATACAGCCACCTACAATAACACGAGGGCATAGCTACAAGCTGATTAAAGAGAGGTCCAGGTTAGATATTAGGAAATATTTTTTTAGTCAGAGAGTGGTGTCTGCTTGGAATGCATTGCCAGGGGAGGTAGTGGAGGCAGGGACAGTTAATGCATTTAAGAATAAACTGGATGCGCATAGATTTTAGAGCAAGGTGATGTAAATGTAACTGGTTGTATACAGACTCTGCAGGGTCTTCTAAACCAGTATAAAGATGTTAAGTTGAGTTAAGTTAACAGAGCAGACTGGATAAGGAGAAGGGATCGAAGAGGGAATGGTAACCCGGTACTCAAAAAATGATTGCTGAAGTCGGATGTGTGGACCAAATGGTGCAAATATCGGAGTCAAGCTGTAAACTACGACACAACGCGTTCCGTTCTCTGGACTACATTCTGCTACTTAACCCCTTTTAGGGTTTGGTAGCTGGAGATTGAGAACGAACGAAGCCAAGCCATATATATAAACACACACACACAAGGGGTTGTCAAATGAACACCTTAAAAGAAATGAGAAAAACCATGCCTTTGTATTGTAACTTGTTAATATGGTTGCTAATAATGTCAAGAGAGTTCTGCATGTGCCATCACGGTGCACATGAACAATATGGCGTCATAAATGCAGTTGTCGTTCATGGTGATGCTCGGCGCAGAGTGGCCCCTGCTGAGGTTTTTAATTTTTGTCTTCGTCCAGATGATGTGCAAGCCATGGTGGGTACCTGATCGATCCAGTGCCTCTAGGGGGCCTACCAGGGCCTGATAATTGTAGTCCGGTATGCCGACATCATCAGTGTAGACGAGATCGGTTACCCGGGAGTTGGCGACAAGGAACTTTGGGTTGTGTGCAGAAGACTGTGTGAGGATCCAGTCCATTGCGCAGCAGAAAAATGCAAGGGTAAGAACACAGCCCTGACGGACACCGGATGATGTAGAGAACTCTTCTGTGAGATCCCGCCCGAGCCGAATGTTTACGCGGATGTGATTGTGAAGCTCTTCAATTAGGGCCAACAAAGAGCCTGGGATACACAACACATTGTAGGGCCTTCCACAGGGCGTGTCTGTTCACAGAATCGAATGCAGCTTGTAGGTCAATATAGGCGATGTGGACAGAGCGGTTAAATTTGTGGTGAAGCGAGAAGCTGTGAACCCTGACTGTTGGGGATGACGATGTCTCGTTAACAGGGGCTGCAGTCTGGAAAGGAGCAAATGTGCAAAGACCTTGCCGGGGACAGTAGGGTAATAGGTTTGTAATTGCTGCATTTCAGACAGGAGCCCTTTCCCTTATACAGGGAAATTATTATTCCGTTGCGCCATGCAACTAGCACTTGGCCAGTGTTCCACACCATTGCGAAGAGTTGGTGCAGGGTGGTGGTCATCGGGACCAGGGCGTACTTTAAAAGCTCAGGGGAAATATTATCGGGGCCCACGCCTCTGCCATTTTTCAGTTTTTTCTATAGTTGCCTTTACCCTAGCAATGGTAGAGGCGTCAGGGCTGGTGTCAGTATCAGGTGTTGTTGTGAGAGACTCATGGAGTAGATATGATGATATGATGAGGGAGTGGCAGGAGGCTGGTTCAAGGCTGCGCTGTTGTAGCTATTTCCTCTGTTATGAGGCAGGGGTATCCGTCGGACTTATTCAGGCATTTAGGGGTGCCAGAGGGATGTTGTGAGGGATCAGAGCTGAGAGCCTTTATCGCGCGGTATGTCACTCTGTCGCTGCGCAATAAACCTTCCTCAGCACCATCTGCTATTGTGTTGTTATGGTATTCAAGGTGCTTCTTGGCAGCAGCCCGGAATTTGTTTTGTAGGCCCCGCCGTTCTGGATGGTCGTCCCTGGTCCTCGCTAAACTCTTTTTCTCTAGGATTGCTAAGGTGGACACTGTCGGCCAGGGTTTCCTGATGTTCTTCCTATGACCCAAAACTGCGTCAGCAACTTCGTGGATGGCTTTGCCGACCATGACCAAGCAGATTTAAGGTCATCAAGAAAGGGTACCCAGAGCGACAAATTTGCTGTCTATGGATACGGCATAATGGGCTGCCAGACTAGGGTTGGTGCACAGGGATTCCGTGTCGTATCTGGCAACTGATGCAGTCTTTTGTGGTATTTTGGCAAGACGGCCACACTAGCAGTGAGGAGAAGATGATCAGTGCTGGCAGGAGCCTCGGCTCCACAGTGAACTCTGTACGATCTGATGAGACCAGGGATTCTAGACAGGATGTGATCCAGCTCCTTTCTGGTCATGTGATCTTTCTGGTCCTGTGATCGTTTTAAAACCATATGAACCGGTTGGATGCCTTTCGTCTGAACCAGGTGCCAGCTATCCTGATGCCAAAAGAGGCACTGAATCAGAGGAATCTGAACGTGTTGTCATATGGCTTTCCACTACAGCATAGGCCCACGATGGGCTCCAGGCCCTTTTGATCAGTTGTGAGAGGCAACTGTCTGGGTGGAGGAGTGCAGTTGGGAGTACAACATGTCCTGGTCCGTAGAAGCAAATACAACCAAGATGGTAATACATCTGTGTCGTAGTCTAACGTACAGAAGTCTGAAATGAGGTAGCAGGTGGACAGTTTATCCTTGTGAGGGCAATGCCATTATGGCGCAATTTTCCACCGGAGTAAAGGAAGATGGTATCTCTGGCTGGGAATTGTCTGTCACCCAAAATTCAGACCTCGGTGATAGCAGCGATGGTTATGCCCAGCAAACACAGGACATGGGTCAGGGATGTCGGATATCCTTTGCTCGGGTGAGTACATTCCAGAGTATCCAAGTGCAATGAAGCCAGTTCTATGAGCCATTTTCTATTTTCAAAATATACTTACTTTTGTGATTGTTGATGTTACATTATTGACAGAAATTCACCTACATATCAAATTCACTGACAGGTTGTGTGAGCAATCATCAGTTATTAGTGCAAACACACCTCGACTAATGTTTAATCAATGTTGAATATTTACAGTACCTCATCTCAGACCATCACTACATCTCAGACCTGTTCAAATAATGAAGCCAGAACATGGATGAATTAGCACCTGATGGCCTTAGGCAACGCACTAAGCATCAGAATCAAGACATGGTTCCATACACTATGACCGTATCTCAGACAAATTCCCCAAACTCTGGAGCTAGTAATGCAACAGAGGTTTTGGAGTTGCAGAATATGAGAGATGGGGTTCACAAAAAGTTGCCTGATATGCGAGTTTCGTCATCGCAAGGGAGGATTTTGAACGTTGATCAGGGCGAGAGAGAGACGGACATAGACAATACAGACCAAGTTTGCGATACTGATAGGCTTTTAGCATTCAGTGACCAGGATGACATTTCCATTAAAGATGATGAGGTAAGTTGATATTTTGACTGTGGTGATTGTTTTGTAGTGGTAAACATAACTCTACTTTGTCGCAGTGTTTATATTTTGGATGTGCACAGTAGATGTCCATGCTGTGTTTATATTTTGGCTGTGCACAGTAAGTGGTAGTGTTTGTATTTTGTTTGAGTGCAGTAGGTGCCCATGTGGTGTTTGTATTTTGGCTGTGCATAGTAAGTGCCCAGTTGGTTTTTACATTTTGGATGTGCATAGTAAATTCCCAGTTGGTGTTTGCATTTTCGCTTCACACATTGGATGCCCAAGTGGTGTTTATATGTTGGCTGTATGCATAAGCTGCTGGTCTTGTAGTGCAAAGTGGTGCTCATCTGGTGTTTGTGTACTGGCTGTGCACATCAGCTAGTCTTGTAGGGGGAAACTGTTCACATGGTGTGCATTCTGTAAAAGTAAAACATGAATGTATGCACACCTTCAAACTTATCACCATACCTACTGTCTAGTTCTACTTGCTTGCTTTAGACATTTGAAAGCTGTTAATCTACAGCAAAAAAACAGATACAGAAAACACAAGTGTCATTCATTGCTTTAGAAACTAGACCATAACAAGTTTTTTCAAAATACAGCTGCCTACAAGGACAAAAGGACACCACTACGAATTAATTAAAGAATAGTCCATATTAGATATCAGGAAATATTTTTTTAGCCAGAGTGGTGAATGCTTGGAATGCATTGCCACAGGAAATAGTGGAGGCAGGGTCAATTAATGCATTTAAGAATAGATTGGGTGCGCATAGGTATTTTTAGATCAAGGGAATGTAAAAGAAACTGGTTGTATACAGATTCTGCGGTCTTCTAAGCCAGTATAAAGATCTTAAGTTAAGGAAGGTTATTAACCTCAGATCTCACACAATGACAACTTAGCAGTTACTAATCTCACACAATGACAGTTGAACAATTTCTAACCTCACAAAATGACAACGTAGCAGTTACCAGCACTGTCAAAACCAGAGTGCAGGTCCTGTACTGCTGGGTAGGCTCAATGTCAGTAGCTGGACACCCCAAAGCTGCACCTTCCTCAAGCCTAGTGAGCCACAAGAAGGAAACCACCCACAAACTTACTACAAATAGACAAATGTGAGTCTTGACAAGCAAGCCAGGGAATACATGGGACAGCACCTTCTAAGGGCTGACCAGATGGACTTGCAGAATAAAAGGTTTGCTATTTGGTTACTACTTGGCATCTATTGTCTAATTGAATACCGGGATTCCAGTCAGCTAGACCCATGCACACTTTCTTTAGTTGACATTTCTAACATCTTTAAGAGGTTACAGATGTCCTATTTTTCTCCCCATTATCCACCTGTAAAATGTATTCTTCTGTTTGTGTCACCTTGTTTCCTTACACCTCTGGCCTGGCATGTCTGATTTCTACAAGCATTTCTGTCTTATTTGCTACTCTTACCAATTGGTACCTCGGATAAAAAGAACAGAACCACTGTAACTTTCAAAGCATGTCATAAAAGAGGGGTGTGCTTTAGGCTGGCCATTATAATCAGCCACTGCAGAAGTTCAGATACAGGCTTCCTGTAAACGGACCAGCTGCAGTTAAAATCTGTGCTTCACATTGTAACATAAAGATTAATAAAATTTAGGCTTCACATTGGAGAAAAAAAGGTGAATTCTTATAAATGCTTGAAAACAGGCTTCCTAAAAGGTGCCTGCTGCTGTGTGCTGTGGCAGCCTATGACTCACATTGTTGAAGTGAAAAGGTGAATGAAGGAATTAACCTTTTGGTTGTCTCTGGGATGCCTGTATGGCAACGGGTTTATGTCTCCTGTGTTGTGGAACGGGCTCTTTGAGCTGCATGGCACAGGAGACCTCCTTGGTTGTTATGATACCACCAGCATAACTCTCAGAGTAAGAATTACTCAAACCTCTCTACCGCAGCAAGGAGTCAAGAAAAGGAAATGTACAATTGAACCTCCTAGGTTCATTTACACATGCATTCATAAAATGGATTTGTCACATATGTCAACTTGTACAATCTGAAAACATGTACATCAGATCAATAAAAACCATGAGATAAAAAAATCAATATACGCCATACTGCAAGGGGTGAAAATACACATGAAATTGTGCAGTTCTTCACTAAAGATATGGGGGGGGGGGGGGGGGTGTTGTTTATGGAATGGATTATAGGACATAAGTTTATAGGGGCAAACAAGTAACAAGTTTTAACTATCCTAAATGACATATTCTTTCCAGAATGTTGTCTCCGTCCATTGTGGCTGTTGTGAACTTCACTCGATTCATGACAAGATGACTTGCCGACTCGAGGATACATGCAAACTCTCAGTAATATCCTGGGTTCAGCATTGATGAGGTCAACCTCGTTATCTTTTTCCAGTAACTATACCCCCCATTATCAATCTTCCAAGCTGTTGTCTTTTAACGTTGCCGAAAAAGCTAAATTTCTTGATCTCAACCATATTGAGTAACCAATAGTACTCTTAAATGAAGAGGTGCAATATGTCCTTGTTAAATCTTTTCTCTGTCTGTGATATTTTTAACATTCGTCTATAACATTTCATGTCAAAGGATGTCATTTTCCTTACCACAGCTTCACTAAGTGTCCAAGTCTCACAGCCACATGTTGCCACCGGGAACATGCATGTCCTCACCAGTTGTAATTTGATCTCGTTGTTGGTGCCTTGTCAAAGTTTTTTCATGAGTTAATTGATAAGAGGCGATGACGAGTTGTTTGATTTCTACAACACAATTTCCAGAACTGTTGATGATGGAGCCAAGATAATTGAAGTCAGAAACTGTTTCTAGATCTTCATTTGCAATTCTGATTCTAGGTTGGATCAAGACTTTGTTCACTATAAATAATTTAGATGTACTGATGTTTAAGTACAGATTTTGCGTATTATGTTCTCTGCATACAGGTTGAACATACAAGATGAAAGGGTACACCCTTGACGTAATTATATTCTGGCAATCAAACCATCCTGATAGATCTCCATCAATATGTATTGTCGCTGGCTGATCCTGATAGAGTAGTGTGATTAGGTCTTATGGAAACTTCATATCATTTCTATTATCCCATAGCTGATGGTGTCGGGCACAATCAAAAGCCTTCATGTAATTAATCAAACAAGTATGAAGGTTAATATTGAACCCTCCAGCTTTCTGGTCATCATTCACATGTTGAACATGTGATCTCTGGTTTCTCTGCCAGGTCAGACACCTGCATCAACTTCATGAATTTCTGTCCCAGTTTTCTTGTGTAATCATTTCATTATGCTAAAATGTTATTAGCATAGCTGATAAGAGAGATAGTTCTGTAGTCAGTGCACAGCTTTAAATTGCCCTTTTTTTGGTAAGGGTATGTAAATCGATGATTTCCAATCCATATGCCAACTTCCACTTTGCCAGATCCTGTAGCATAGTATGTGATATATGGTATCGCCACCTTCATATTCTGCTTGAATCATTTGAGCTGTTCAGCTGTTCATTCATCGGAACCTAGAGTTTTCCAAATTTTCAGTCATTTTTAGGGGACGGCGTGGCCTAGGGGTTAAGTGGCACGGCTCACAAAATCCCAAGGTGCTGGGTTCGATTCCCATCACAGCACCGGCCGTTACCCCGGGGAAGCAAACCCTTAGAAAATGCAGGAGGAAGCAGGCCCTTACATAAAATGCATGCTGAAGTCGGATGCACTGGGCCGATATGCACACAAAAAAACCACTGTGCAACGCACACCGTCTTGAGGATTAGAGAAATAACGCAAAAAAACAAAACAAAAAGTAATTTTTGATTGGCAGACCTCGTCTCTCATAGGATCTAGCTCAGGTTCCATTACAGTATTGGCACGATAGGGCTGCAAAGGTCTTCTTTCCTCTTTGCATTCAGGATCTGTTGGTCATATCTGCAGGCCAGTCACCATGATGAAGTCTGTAGTCATCACCAGGTCGGAGTGGCTGGCCCACAGCTTTTGTCTTATCTCTGCACCCTCTGGGCAGGTCTGGTATCTCATTTCCCTATAGAGTGGGCATTCCTGTAGCATATGTTGATTCTGGCCCCCTGTTCCACATGGTCATACATTGGTGTGTGAGATCTTTAATCGGTACAGATGTTCTAGTAGTCTGCAGTGTCCACTTCTCAGGCGAAATAAGGCAGTTTGTTGATTTATTTGGAGTTGGTGAATTGGGTCTGGTGTACTGTTTATATTTTATCTTCTCTCCATTGGTGTATGTACTGATTGCTGATGATATTCTTGATCTCTCTGTATGGTACTCTTCTTCTTCGTACGCTGTCAAACGTCAACCTATATTTTTTAGAAGAAAGCAGCGGTCATCCTGAGGCTGTCGACACTGCCATAGAGCTTGTTTAGTGTTGCCACTGGTGATGGCCACATGTGCTTTCTCTGGTCCTCGTATGTCGGGCAGTTTTGCAGCAGATGTTCAGCGGTCATTTTCCCGGTACCACAAGTGCATTCGTCAGTGCCACCTATCTTCAGTTTATTGATTAGGTGGTACCTCAGTCTGTTGTGGCCTGTGCGGAGTCTGAAGACCACGACCTGCTCTCTTCTGTTCAACTGGAAATAGGCATCGTTTTTGGTGTAGCCAGTATGTTCTGTTTCCCATTTGGTCATATATCTGGCTCTAATAAGCCTTTTGGACTCTTCATAGGTCACACTAGTGTCTGGTTGTGGTAGTCTTGCACCTTCTTTTGCCAGTCTGTCTGCCTCCTCGTTGCCTTGGATGTTACAGTGGTATGGAACCCACTGTACCACTACTCTTTTTGGTGCGGACTGCTGGCATAGTTGACAGAGTACTGATCTTAAATCATTAAGTTCAGTATTTTTCTGGCTTTTTAGTGCTGTGGCTACAGCCAGGGCATCTGTAAACAGGACTATATGGCTTTCATTTCTTTTGCCTGTCACCATTTCTTCTACTGCAGCCCTCAGTGCCTCTGCCTCTGCTCTGAAATTGCTTGAGTATTTTCCATTTGCCACTGACATAATTTTTTTACCGTTTGGTAGGCTCAGGAATACCCCTATCCCTCCGTTCTGTGTTGTGTTTGTTATAGAACCATCGGTGTATGCATGGGTCCAGTCCATGCTTGGGTAGTTTTTCGTTATGTACCACAGGGTTATGTCTCTTCTTTCTTTTTCAGTCTGGCTGTTCTTGTTTCCAATAACTGGTATATTTTCTACCACCTCCGGAATGATATGCTGCTTCCAGGTAGGTTTGCGTACAGTAGGTATGGGCTTTGGTATTGTTACGGTGTTCATAGCGCTCATCTTTGCTTTGGCTATTTCTGCAAAGTTTCTTCGCTTTAGTTTCCCATTTCCAAATCTATTTAGTCTCTGATGCATTGGATGGTCTGTCAGTCTTCTGAATTTCTCTGCTTGCTGCTGGGCTCTGCAGTCTCTTCTGTCGGTCATGGATTGCAGATTTGTAATCTTTTCAAGTTCTACAATTGGCGTTGACTTCATGCTTCCTGTTATAACTCTCATGGCTTGGTTTTGAAGTTTGCTAATTTTATCAAAGTTCGCCTTTGCTGCTGTTGTCCATGCCGCAATGCCATACTCGAGAACTGGTCTCACTCTTCCAGTGTACAGTTTCTTTAGTATACTTTCGTCTGCTCCCCAGCTTGTGTCAGCAAGTTTCCTCATGATTGCCATTCTTTCTCTGGCTCTCATTCGGTTTCTCTCGATCTGACTTTTCCATGTCATGAGCCGATCAAATGTGACTCCCAAGTAGTTTGGGTTGTCGTTTGGCCACAGGTATTTGCCGTTAAGACTTATTTTGGTGTTCTGGGGTTTATTTGAAAGCGAGAATATCGTACATGTTGTTTTTTCCTCGTTTATTTTGACCAGCCATGAGTTCGCCCACTCCTCCAACGATGTTAGGGCCTGCTGCATCCGATTGCTTGCTACAGTGAGATTTTTTTCAGAGGTCCACATAGCCAGATCATCTGCAAACATGGAGCTGTGGACTCTTCTTGGTATATTCTCTGTGATGTTGTTTATATACACCAGGAAAAGTGTGGGTGACAGTACACCCCCCCCTCCCCCTTAGGGTACTCCTTGCTCCAGTGTCACCTTTTTGCTCATCTGCCCTTGTACTTGAACTCTGGCTGTTCTGTTTTCGAGGTAGTGGCTGATCCATCTGTACATTTTCTCACATACTGCACTTCTTCGTAGCTTGACTTTAAGTCCCTCTTTCCACACCTTGTCAAATGCCTTCTCTAGATCCACCCAAACCGTTACTGTGTGTTTTTTCTCTTGGTAAGCATCCTCTATTTTCTGTGCTATGAGTGTGATCTGGTCCTCAGTGAATCTGTGTTTTCTAAATCCTGCTTGCTGTGGAATTAGTATGTGTTTTTCTTCCAGGTGCCACATCAGTCTGGTGTTTATCATACGCTCCATCAGTTTGCCTACACAGCTCAGTAGATTTATGGGCCTGTATCTATTTGGATCTGTTCTATCTTTTTCTTTCTTTGATACTGGTATGTACTGCATCTTTCCATGCCTGCGGTACAATTCCCCTTTTCCCGCTTTGGTTCAGGACTGATAGTAACTTCCTCTTTGCTGTTTGGCCCAGCCCCATCAGCATTTCGTTTGTTACCCCATCTTTTACGGGCGATTTCTTTTTCTTTAAAGTTCTCATGGCCTCATCCATTTCATTCATTGTTAGTTTTGCCATCATGTGCTCCTCTGGTGCCATCTTGATGTTGTCGTGGCTCTTTTGTTCTTCACTAATGACTGTATGCCTGTCTGTAAGGACATCATTTTGGTTTGCTCTGGCATAATGTTCTATAAAGGCGTTTGCTGATTTTTTTCCAGTAAGCATGTTGTCGCCCTGCTTGATGGTAATTTGTTTATTTGATGGTGTTTCGTCATTCATGGCTCTGACTAAATTCCATAGTTTGTTCCCTTCTTTATCTAAATTGAGGCTTTCTCTTTTGTTTTTCCAGCTGTCTCTTGATATTTGGTTTAGTGTTCTTTTGTTTTTCGCCGTGATGTCCTTGAGGGCGATATTTGCCTCTATAGATTGCTCTCTCTGCCATGTTCCTAGCTTTTGAGACTTCATCCTCCGCTTTCTGCAGTTCATCATTCCAATATGGCTTGTCGTTTTTCCTTGCCCCTCTTGGGATGGTTTCGGTGGCTGATTGCATTATTGCTTTGCTTAGGCCTTCCACCATAGGTTTCATATTGTTATTTCGTGTGTTGATGGTTTCACACAGTCCATCTGTCAGCATTGCAAATCTGTCCCAGTCGGCTCGTTTATAGTTCCAACGTGGGAGCTGTTTTATTTCCTGTGGGCCTACTTCCATATCAATTTCTAGCCTAATTGGCCTGTGGTTGCTACCTGCCAATTGGTTGAGCACCTGGCGGTCTATTTTGTGGTGAATATCCCCCGTGGAAAAGATCAAGTCTGGAGGGGAGGACGTATGCCACGTTCTAGAATAGAAGCTAGGGCTGTCCTCCGGCCTATTGATAAGATGTATGGTACTCAATTGTGCCTTTTTGCAGCCATCTTTTAATAGAGCGTCAGCTCTCTCGTTTCCTGTGATTCCGCAATGGGAGGGTAGCCACTGGAGCACTATTTTTGAGGATATCTAGAGTTTTCCTAGTTCTGCTATGATCTCTGATAAGTGGTTCATTGTTTGTTTTTTGTATTGCCTCTAAAAGTACTCTCCAGTCTGTGAATACAGCTACTTTTGTTGGTGGTTGCCTTTCTGTTTTAAGTATTCTCAATGTTCGCAGGAGGACTATAGATTCTGCTCTGAGGTTTGTGGACGACTTTCCTGTTGGGAGGGCCTCTTCTGTTATATTTCCACTTTTTGTGTCTTATGAATATGCCTCCTCCTCAGTTTCGACCTGAACCATCTGTGTACACCTGTGTCCATTCCTTGATATTATATTTCTCTTCAATCATTGCTTGTGCTAAAGTTTTCAGCTCATGGACACTGCATTGGTCTATTCTTCTGATTCCTGGGATCTCTGTACTTATTGCGATGTTGTTTATGTTGCAGCTTGGTTTTTCATAGTTAATAAGCATTTCTATTTCCGTAGGTTGGTGGGGTATTAGTTCTCCCTATTTTTGGTGTAGGTAGTTGGATATATGGATGAAGCTACTTTTCTTTAACCTATTTTTAACTGGGTGTTTCAGTTTGCTATGTATGGGATGATCAGGCATGCATAGCATATTTTCACTCTGTGTCAGCACTCTTTTCCTCTCATCTAGTATTTAGGGGTCTTATATTTGTATATGTTTCCATTGTCTGGATTGGTGTAGTCTTCATTCCTCCTGTTATTATCCTTAAGCTCGAGTTTTGAATTTTTTTTAGGCTATCAGTGTTTGTTTTTGATGCTGTGGTCCAGGCTGTCATGTCATATTCAAGTACTGGCCTGACTGTGCCAGTATATACATTTTTAAGGATGTTGCTATTTGTACCCCAGCTTGTTTCGGCCAGCTTCTTCATAAAAAATAGTTTTCTGATTGCTTTTTGTTCTATCTCCTGTATGTGTTCCCTCCATGTGAGTGTCTTGTCCAATTTAACTCCGAGATACACAAGTATTTTCTTGTACACATTCTGCCATTTAGATTAAGTTTTGCTTCTTCCTTGGTGTTGGACAGTTAGAAGCATGTTGTAGCTGTCTTTGAGATGTTAATCGCAATCCCCAACCTGTAACCCACTTTCCAACAGTGTCCAGTGCTGTCTGCATTCTGTGTTCAGCTGTTGGTAGTTTTTCTGCAGCACTCTACATTGCGAAATCGTCAGCGTGTAGGGCACTGGAAACTTTCTTTGTGAGTTTTCCCCGCTATGTCATTTATGAACAGGATAAAGAGGGTACGAGAGATGACTCCTCACTGGGGTATTTCTTGTTGGAAAGTTATTCAATGGCTCAATGATGCATCTAATTTCACTCTTGCTGTTCTGTATCGGAGGAAGTCTCGTATCCAGCTGTACATTCTCCCTTCTAATTTGTTGTTTAATAGTTTTAGGAGGAGTCCTTCTCTCCATACCTTGGCAAAAGCTTTTGCTATATCCACAAAGACAGCAAGTACTTTTTCCTTTCCCTGGAACGCATTTTCAATTTCTTGGGTTAGGTACACTAGTTGGTTTTCTGTGCTGCTGTTTTTCCTAAAGGCTGACTGTGAGTTGAGTAGGAGCTGGGTTTTTTTTCCAGATGTTTTATTAGTCTTGCGGTTACTATTTGTTCCATGACCTTTCCAACACAGCTGAGCAGACTTATTGGCAAATAGCTTTCCTTGCTTGTCTTGTCCTTTATTTTCTTCATTTAAGGCTCTTGTCAGGTTCCAGAGTTTACTTGTATCCCTGTCCATGTTGAGACTTTCAGTCGTTTCATGCCAACTTTTTTGGATCTCATCCTTCTTTTGCTCTATGAATGTGTTTTTAATTTTGTTGTGTTTCCTTATGTTTTCTAGTGAAGGATTTTTTTCTATGGTATCTCTTGCCTTGCTTAGTTTTTTTTGTGGATTTTCACTAGTCTATCGCTCCAGTACTAATTTCTTTCCTGCCTGAATGATAGCCTTTGTCATGGTGGTGACATTTTTGTTTAAATTTTAGGCATGGGATATTTTTTGACAGTTTATTTACATTTTCTTCTTTAAATAGAGTCCAATTTGCTTTTTTGAAATTCCAGCTTGGGTGCATATTTGTTATCTCTGTTTGTCCCATGTTACATATTTCTAAAGTTACGGGACATGGTCGCTTCCACCCAGTTGCTGTTGACTGTTCTTGCAATTAGCAATTGAAGGTTGTCCATTGCCACAGTAAGGTCCGGAGTACTCATTTTTTTCCATATTCTAGAGTAATATGTATGCCTATCGTCTGACCTATTTATTAGGATGAGTTTATTTTCTATCATCCAATCTTCTACCTCCTCGCCTTTCTGGTCCATTGTTTCGTAGCCCCAGCTTGGGGAGTGACTGTTAAAATCTCCCTTTCTGGTCCATTGTTTCGTAGCCCCAGCTTGGGGAGTGACTGTTAAAATCTCCCTCTCTGGTCCATTGTTTCGTAGCCCCAGTTTGGGGAGTGACTGTTAAAATCTCCCACTATGAGATGTCTCGACTCTTCAATTTTGACTTTGTGTATTGCCAGAGCTGTGGCTGGTGGACTATAGCAGTTTCTTATCATTGTGTCTCCACTGGGTAGGATAATCTTTACTGTTATGTATTCTAATTCATCTGGTCCAGATCAATTTGTTTCTACTGATGGTATAGAGTTTTTGACTAGTGTTATTATTCCTCCTTTGGCTCTTTTTTTCCCTATCTTGACAGAAACATTCATATCCTCTAATGGAAAATTTTTGAGTTTCTTTTAGGTGTGTTTCCTGGATACAAATTATGTCTATGTCTTTTTCCTTGAGAAATTCTTGCAGTTCGGGTTTCTTGTTTCTCATGCCCTCTGCATTTCATTATACCACTTTTAGGTTCCTTGTTTGTTGATCAGTCGCACTACACTGCCTCCCCATGACCACTAGGTTCGCATAGACACTGGTTGCTTGGGTGGGTCCCATCGAGGCTGGGGGCACGGCACCGCTCCTCCCTGGTTGTAACTTGTAGGAGCTATACCATGACGATATGGTAGACTGTTGCATGACCATATCCTGTTGATGCGTGTGTGCCCTGATTTTTCCCGGTTCATGCGCCGTAGCTAACACACTTGGTCTTCGGGAGGTCGGGTTGAATTTTATGTTTTTGGTTGTCTCCCATAGCCTTTCCACCTCTCGATGGTACCTGCAAGGCAGTAGGTTGGTTTGTCTACCGTAGCTAGAGCATATAACGGCTTTTACCCGCTTGTTGTGCGCATCGTAGGACACATGGGGTCATTCAGTGGGGAAAGCAGTGCCACTTGTTGTCCCACCCCATCCTATTGGAATATACCGCCGGTTGGTCTACGACTGCTTATTCGTCCAGTCATTATACCTGGCTTATATCGCAGCTGACGCTCCATATCTGGAGATCGTTCCACTATCCGCCACCTGTGGGCGTGCCTGGTTGGGGTCGGTCACCCAGGTTCTCAAGTGCCTGCATGTGTAAATCTTAATACATATTTTGTCAGTGTTCTTTCCATCTGTTTAGGATGTCCGCTCGTTCTGTCAGTGTTTCACTATTATTTTACTTTCCCAACTACATTTTCTCAACACATCGCTCGCCGCTAGAGAGAAGGTATGCTAGGGGAAAAAGAGCAGGACAGAGGAAACGGATCAAGTTAATTGCAAACATAGGAGCGCCACAAACCACCGGCTGTCCCCGTCCAGAGGCAGCGTAGCACGTGTACCTGGTTCCTTCCCAGGTACCAACAGGGATATCGAATGATGACCAGCTAGTGATGGCCCCTGACCACAGGAAAACTATTAGAGTGGCCACTTGGAATGTGCTGACCCTGAACAACACGGGATATCCAGTATCTCTGGCCCATGGTTGTGTTCGCTCAACATAACCATCATCAATATCACCGAGGCTAGAATTCTGGACGACGGATACTTTGCAGCCAGTGGTAACCTCTTTCTTTACTCTGGTGGTAAATCGTGGCATAATGGCATCACCATCGCCATACGTAGCCCTCTCAAGGATAGCTATTCGACCTACCACCCCATTTCCGACAGGCTTCTATATGCTTGACTATGCCACAGACACGGCTATATTTCCATCTTAGTTGTATGTGTCTCTCACCCCAACCAGAAGGATATTTGTTACTCCCAACTGCACTCCTCCACCCAGACAGTTCCCATTCACGATGAGCTTGTTATCCTCAGTGATTTCAACAACACATTCCGATTTCTCTATTTCTGTGCCACTTTTGGCATCACGATAGCTGGCACATGGTTCAGACGGAAGACATCCCACTGGTTCACATGGATCTTAAACTATCACAGAACCAGAAAGGAGCTGGATCATATCCTGTCTAGAAACTCGGGTCTCATCAAATCGTATAGGGTGCACGGTGGAGTCGAGGATCCTGCCAGCACTGATCATCTTCTCTTCGTCACTAGTGTGGCCATTCTGCCAAAATTACCACAAAACGACTCCATCAGTTGCCAGATATGAAACAGAATCCCTGCGAACCAGCTGGCTCAAGCCTGGCAGCCCAATATGCCGCATTCATAGACAGCAAATTTGCCGCCCTGGATACCCTTCCGAATGACCCTAAATCTGCCTGACCCATCCACGAAGTTGCCAACACAGCCATAGAGAGATCATTCGGAAACCCTGACGGACAGTGTCTGGCATGGCAATCCTAGAAGAAAAGAGTTCGGCGAGGGCCAGAGGCGACCACCCGGAACAGTGTCACCTCCAAAACAAATTCGGGTCTGCCACCAAGAAGGACCACAAACACGATGGCCAACAGCGAAGAGGAAGGCCTAGTATGCAATGACATGAGAGCAACATACCCAAGAGTGTGGTCCCACATCGCACATCGTGACTAATCTCTCCAGAGTGTGGTCCCACATCGCGTCTGATCTCTCCAGAGTGTGGTCCCACATCGTGTCTGATCTCCCCAGAGTGTGGTCCCACATCGTGTCTGATCTCCCCAGAGTGTGGTCCCACATCGTGTCTGATCTCCCCAGAGTGTGGTCTCACATCGTGACTAATCTCTCCAGAGTGTGGTCCCACATCGTGTCTGATCTCCCCAGAGTGTGGTCCCACATCGTGTCTGATCTCCCCAGAGTGTGGTCCCACATCGTGTCTGATCTCCCCAGAGTGTGGTCTCACATAATGTCTGATCTCCCCAGAGTGTGGTCTCACATCGCGTCTGATCTCTCCAGAGTGTGGTCCCACATCGTGTCTGATCTCCCCAGAGTGTGGTCTCACATCGTGTCTGATCTCCCCAGAGTGTGGTCCCACATCGTGTCTGATCTCCCCAGAGTGTGGTCTCACATCGTGTCTGATCTCCCCAGAGTGTGGTCCCACATCGTGTCTGATCTCCCCAGAGTATGGTCCCACATCATGTCTGATCTCCCCAGAGTGTGGTCCCACATCGTGTCTGATCTCCCCAGAGTGTGGTCTCACATAATGTCTGATCTCCCCAGAGTGTGGTCTCACATCGCGTCTGATCTCTCCAGAGTGTGGTCCCACATCGTGTCTGATCTCCCCAGAGTGTGGTCTCACATCGTGTCTGATCTCCCCAGAGTGTGGTCCCACATCGTGTCTGATCTCCCCGGAGTGTGGTCCCACATCGTGTCTGATCTCCGCAGAGTGTGGTCCCACATCGTGTCTGGTCTCCCCAGAGTGTGGTCCCACATCGTGTCTGGTCTCCCCAGAGTGAGGTCCCACATAGGTTTCACCCTGTCGACGATGCCCATTCTTGCATTGTAGTCCGAGATGACAATCTTATAGGCGCTGCAATGCTGTCTACGAGATTCCTGTAGGTTTGTCATATAAATCTACATGCTCTTGTTCGTCTTTATAATAATATATTTTATTTTTAGTTTTCTTGGAAATTTGTCACCCAGTGGGTTAAGTAAAGTCAGATACCTATTTTCTGTAATGAAACTACCACAGTCATTTTTTGTTACTGTAATAAATCGACTTTAAGGGCGCCTATTTTGGATTGATTTTATTTATTGTTTTACGAGTCTCTATGGTTGTAAAATGTCCATACACCCGTTCTCTTGAGGGGAAAAAAGTATGGTTAAACAATATATAATAATAAAACTCTGTAGGGAAAAATCCTAGATATAATGATGCATGCTCATACACTGAATCACATGTGAAAAACTATACATTCTAGGAGGGTTCAATAAAAGTTGACATCTATAACAAGTATACGCTATTTTATATGTTATTTTCATGATTGACAAAACTGTCATTGTGATATGTACTTTGAGAGAATGTGTTTTCATAATAAACAATCGTGGACGTACTTACTATTTTGCTTAAGGTTTCAATGTTATCTTAATTTTTTTGGCTTTCATACGAGTCAGGTTCAAATGAAACCGAACCTAACTGCACCAAGTGAACATACGTACAATGCATGATGTCACTTCTGATCTAAACAGCACATACCAACCGTCAAGTTTGCATAATTTCATTATCCTCCGACTCATTTCCCCAGCAGACTGTTGAAAACATGGTGGTTGTGATACGGAATTCGTCCAGAGTCAATCAGTAAGCAGTGATTCGGTTTCTAACAGCTGAAGGATGTCGACCAGTTGACATTCATCGCAGAATGCAGGCAGTGTATGGTGACAAAAGTGTATCATGTCCTGCACACTAACAACTTTCCTACCCATTTGTGTAACCATTACTGGGTCCTCCCTAGCACATCCAACCAGGAAAATGTTCTAGTTAAGACCAGCATCCATGTTGTTCTATCAGGCTACATTTGCAATTGTGGGTACCTAACAACAAGCGGAATTGTAATGTTTAGTCGCTCTGGTGGTTACTCAATCCCTGTACATTAACCAGGCAATTCTGGTGTTAGAAGATTACCTGTTTGCAGGATTGATAAAAACTTATATAGGTAGGTTGAGTTACTGCACTGGGAGAAGCCGAAGATGCAGCACAGTGAATGAGCTGACAACAGCCTGTGACTCATAACTGGCTGCTTGCATCAAGCTCAGCAAACCAAGATCCAATCCCAGGAAACAAGCTTAACTAAGAGAATAGGGATCACAGTGGGAAGGCAAACCCAGTACCCAAAAACGCCAACTGAAATAGGATGTGTTGAGTTGAAAAGGGCAGATATTGCCGCCTCGCTGTAAGCTACGAACAAACGTCACAATGTCCTTTTCAGGACAAATACCGAAGAAAAAGACTGCACAGGGACAGAAACAGAACAGAACTTATGTTACAACCACAAGACCTTCATCAGGGACAAAGAACAAACTAAAACACTTAAACTACAAAATAAAAACCATGGACATGACCAATACAAATAGGAGAGTGCAGCTTTGCATTATTTTTACCTGTTTCCAGGGTACATCTCATGGAGGTACTTCAAGTTCTTGGTTAACAGCAAACCCTGGAACTGTGCATGAAGATCTTGAATTCTTGAACAACCCGGTTCTTATATAATTAAGTTTTCTGTTTTGTTATGATTTTACTTTTTAAGAGATAACATGAATAAATTAGACATGTTTATCTGTATCTAAGAATCACCGTCACTGCACAGAGGTGTGTAATTACTGTCATTTTAAGACATGTCTTAAAGCCATTCAGTTGTGTAAGAATTTCATACCAAATTATCTCTTTCTTTCTTTCCTTTCATTAGCTTGCTCCTCCCCCATTAAAATCTTGTTTTATTTTTTCAGACATCCTGGTATGATTTGTTTTTTACCTCTTTATATTTTAGCATTTATTCTTTTGAGTTAAAATTGTTGTGTTATCTTTGTTGTCATACTGTTTTACTTTACCTATTTCTAACCTTAAAATTATGAACATGTTGTATTTGTTAAGTATATATATAATTAATTGTAACTGTAGGGTGATGTCGTGAGTTGTGCAATGTGTTTATAGTGAGGGAGATGTGCGCAGGATCTTTCTCACTCTCTCGTCCGAACTCAACATGTTCTAGAGGCAAGACATTGTCAAGACTTCTAGTGAAGGGTTCGGATGCAGACAGTATGGTGTCAGCGTGTGCCTCATTTTCTCTGTAGCCCTTTCCTTCTCTTTTATCGCTGGGTGGAGCTTTGAGGTATCTGTGTCTGAGTGCATTTGTTTATATATTCTTCTTCCACCTCTCTTTCCTCTGGTCTTTCGCCTTGATTGTTTGCTTGTGAGTTCCGATGCCTCCTCGGTTAAGTGAATTTCCAGCACACGCAACAGATTTAGATCTGAGTTTGAAGGGACGTAGTGTGCTGATCGAAGCACAATGAGCTCCTTTCTTGAGTACCGTCTATTTGACCGGGTCAGGATGGCCTCCGTTTTTGTGTTCATGATATCTGGGTCATGATACAGCACGGAGCGACACTAGCTTTTGACCGGATCAAGTTTCGGCCACGCTTTGTCCCATCGAAACTGTACACATTAAGTCTACCTTTCACGACTAAAAATACACTGTTATATACACTTCGTTGCATCACTTCTTTCATATTAGTATGCTTAATTCACAAGTCGGCACATTTAAATCCAGGAATCACGTATCCAGATCACACCCTGACTAGCAACTCGCAACTGGCAGGGCCCCCAAACTACAGCGGCGGAACAGGCAGAAAACGATCACGAAAACTACCCATCACGCTTGCAACATGGAATGTCCGCACGCTACTGGACAACGTCAAAGCGAACAGACCCGAACGACAGACAGCACTGATCGCCAGGGAACTGGCTAGATACAACATCTGCATAGCTGCCCTGAGCGAGACACGACTGGCAGAGGAAGGGCAGATCACAGAAGAAGGCGCTGGTTATACTTTTTTCTGGAACGGCCGCAGCAAAGAAAAACGCCGTGAAGATGGAGTTGGCTTTGCCATCAAGACCAACATGGTTGACAAGCTCACAAGCATGCCCAGAGGAATTAATGACCGCCTGATTACACTGCGTCTCCCCCTAATAGGAGGGCGCCATGCAACACTCATCAGTGCATACACACCCACAATGACAAATCCTCAGGAAACAAAAGATAAGTTTTATGAGGACCTTGAGGCGCTCATCGCTGCAGTCCCCAAATCTGACAAATTGGTCATCCTCTGTGATTTTAACGCTAAGGGTTGGCAAAGACCATACAGCCTGGGAGGGGGCCATTGGTAGACATGGTATCGAAAAATGCATTAGTAACGGGCTGCTCATTCTGAGGACATGTGCCGCAAATGAACTACTCATTACAAACACAGCTTTCCGACTTCCGGTCCGAAATAGAACCACATGGATGCACCCAATGTCCCTCCACTGGCACCTCATTGACTACTTTATCATCAGACGTAGTGATCGAGCGGATGCTATGGTAACGAAGAGCATGTGTGGGGCAGAATGTTGGATCGACCATCGACTTGTCATTGCCAAACTAAACTTCAAGATCCAGCCCAAAGTCCGCCCCTAGGGAAAGAAACCACAGAGGAGGCTAAATATCTCTCAGCTGAAATACGAACCCACGAGAGGAGGCTTCCAGGAAGAGCTTGAGGGCAGACTATCTGAGCTCCGTTTTGAAAAGAATGACATCGAAGAGAAATGGGCATCATTGAGAAACACACTCTACGATACAGCTGTTAAACACATTGGCCCACTCACACGCAAGCATAAGGACTGGTTTGACGAGAACGATCTAGAAATACAGGGCCTTCTCGATGCAAAACATGAAGCGCACAGGGAATACCAGAGGGACACACCATCTCCGGCAGCAAAAGCTTCCTTCAATACTGCTCGCAAAGCTGTCCAGACCAGGCTTATAGAGATGCAAGACTCCTGGCTCAGCAAAAGAGCTGACGAAATTGAGATGTTCGCCGAGCGTCATGACACCAAACGGTTTTACGAGGCACTGAAAGCTCTCTACAGCCCGCAGCCCTCTAGTAATACTCCAGTTTGCAGTGCGGATGGAGCACTGCTAACAGATAAGGTTCATATTCTAGACAGATGGGCAGACCACTTCTGCAAAATACTAAACCACCCATCGTCCATAAATGAGGAGGCCATCCGGCGAATGCCGCAGGTGGAACTGAACCTGGCGTTGGATGAAGTCATTACTGAGGAGGAAGTCGACAGGGCAATCAGTTCACTATCTGTAGGAAAAGCTCCAGGAGCGGGTGCAATACCAGCAGAGGTATATAAGACAGCTGGCCCATCGCTCACCAGAAGGATCACTGAACTCTTCTGTCACATGTGGGCTGAAGGAAAAATTCCACAGGAGCTAAAGGACGCCTCAATCGTTCACCTGTACAAAAGAAAAGGCAACTGTCAGGAATGTGACAACCATCGAGGAATATCGCTACTCTCCGTAGCAGACAAGATCCTAGCTCGCTTACTGCTAAACAGGCTCAACAAACACCTTGAACAAAGCCACCATCTCCCAGAAAGCCAATGTGTGTTCAGAGCCAGAAGAGGAACAGTGGACATGATTTTTGCCGCTCGAAAAGTACAAGAGAAGTGTCGGGAACAAAATCAGGCCTTGTACACCACATTTATTGATTTGACAAAAGCATTTGATGCAGTAAACAGAGGGCTGTGGATGATAATGTCCAAGTATGGCTGCCCCAACAAGTTCATAACCATGGTGAAACAGCTACACAAAGCATGTGTGCTCGTGTACTTGACAGCGGTGCAATCTCTAAAATGTTTCTAGTATCAAACGGAGTAAAACAAGGATGTGTACTCGCCCCGACCTTGTTCAGCATGATGTTCGCAGCCACAATGACAGACGCCTTCAGATCAATGGAGCTTGGAATACCCATAAAGTACCGTACAGATGGCAAGTTACTCAATCTCAGAAGAATGAAGGCCAAAACCAAAGTGGCTGGCGAAATAATCAGGGAACTTGTATTTGCTGATGACTGCGCTCTAATGAGCAGCTCAGAACTGAACATGCAGGTTGGAATGGACCGGTTCTCTGCCGCATGCGAAAATTTTGGCCTAACCATAAATGCCAAAAAAACAGAGGTCATGTACCAACCAGCACCAGGCATGCCGTACACAAAACCAGAGACTACAGTCAGCGACAGACGCTAAATGTCGTAGACAAATTCACTTATCTGGGCAGCACGCTGTCGAGATCTGTCAGCCTAGATGATGAGGTGGCAAGCAGAATAGCAAAGGCCAGCACAGCCTTTGGTAGAATGCGCTCGATGGTCTGGGCACGTCGTGGCATCAGCGTCAAGACCAAACTCAAAGTCTACCGTGCAGCCATCATTCCAACCCTACTATACGCTTGCGAAAGCTGGACTGTATACTCTAGACATGCAGGGAGGTTAAACCACTTCCACACAGGTTGCCTGAGGCGAATATTCCACATCTGATGGCAAGATCGTGTCACTGACATCGAGGTTCTCTCGAGGGCTAACATGCCCAGCATCCATGCACTGCTAGAAAAAGCACGACTAGGATGGGCCGGACACCTCGTCTGTATGTCAGACGAGCGGCTCCCAAAGAAGCTTCTCTACGGCGAGCTGAGAGAGGGATGGCGAGAGATAGGGCGCCCAAAGAAAAGATTTAAAGACGGTCTGAAGGACTCACTGAAAAGTTGCCAGATAGACATCGACACCTGGAAATGTCTTGTGCAGGACAGATCTGACTGGAGAAGCGCAGTCAAATCGGGTGTAGCTACCGGCGGAGACGACCGTGTTGTGAAAGCCCAGAGCAGACGCGAGACCCAGAAATCCCGAATAGCAGGAACACCATCACCTTCTACAGACCTCGTGTAGCAGATATTTTCGTGCCAGCATTGGCCTGTTCAGCCACATGCGCACCCACACCAAACAGGGAAATCTGTGATAAGGATGATGTCGGCGGTCCTCATCGACAACGATGGACAGCTATTATTATTATTATATAATTAATTAGGTATAATCTTTCTGTGATGAATTTATTTTGGTTGCACTGTATCTGTTTTATGTGATGTATTTATGACTTCATTTCCTTAATTTGTTGTCAATAAACTGGTGACACATATTTGGAATTCCCATTATTTTCTTGTGCTGTTCTGCTCCGAAGCTGAACACTGGTGCAAAAGCACCAATATGGACTCCTAAGGACATATTTCTAGGGATGGTGTAAATTAGTCATCTTGACATCCTTAACACAGCTTAACACCATTTAATGTGCTGCAACATCAAATGTGGCTTTTTGCATGAGGTCATCAATGTCAGCAAAGAAATTGTTCTAAATTATTTGGTTGCATGTCTTTGATGAAAAAAATAGTTCATACCTTCTCACGGGTTTTCATCTACAAGGCGTCCTGGAAATGATAACATGCACTGCTATTCCACACTGATTGTTGCTTGCAGTTTGTATAGAAGCTGGTTTGTTTTGGTTATAAAGTTTCAAAGGACTGACTCATTATTCATTGGAATCACATTTTAGCCTTGTTGGTAACAGCTGTCTTTAACCAGAAAACACTTAATAGGTCAATGTATGTGAATGAATTCTGCATTAAGATATAGAAATAATTACATGCCAGAACACTACAGCTGCCATTGTCTAATGGCCTCTGAAAAAAGGAAAAAAAATGTTCTCAAGTCCCAACCACATTCAAGTTCTAGTTCTTCATCTGAGTCCATCTCTGAATCAACATCCAGATCTCAGCCCATTTTAAGAAAGAGGTCATACATTGTAAAGTCCAAGTCATTTCACGGATTGATTGACAGGCTTAGTGGCACATTTCACCAAAATGAACAGGTGGACTAATACATCTGTTGTTGGTTTTTTTGTACTGCTCATTTGTAATCTACATTTAAGGGAATAGTGTTGCTGACTTATGTGGTGCTGACTTATCATCTTATCATGTGTGCTGACTTATCATCTTATCAACGTTTTACAGACTTATCATCTTATGTGTTGCTGACTTATCATCTTATTATATGTGCTGACTTATCATCTTATCATGTGTTCTGACTTATCATCTTATCATGTGTGCTGACTTATTATCTTATTATCTTATCAATGTGTTACAAACTTATCATCGTATCATGTGTTACAGACTTATCATCTTATCATGTGTGTGTTGCTGACATCATCTTATCATGTGCTCTGACTTATCATCGTATCATGTGTGCTGACTTATCATCTTATCATGTGTTACAGACTTATCATCGTATCATGTGTTACAGACTTATCATCTTATCATGTGTTACTGACATCATCTTATCATGTGCTCTGACTTATCATCTTATCATGTGTTACAGACTTATCATCTTATCATGTGTTAATGACATCATCTTATCATGTGTTCTTACTTATCATCTTATCATGTGCGCTGACTTATCATCTTATCATGTGTGCTGACTTATCATCTTATCATGTATGCTGACTTATCATGTGTTACAGACTTATCATGTGTTACAGACTTATCTTATCATGTGTTCTGACTTATAATTTTTTCATGTGTGCTGACTTATCATCTTATCATGTGTGCTGACTTATCATGCATTATGTCTCATTGTGTTGATGATCACTACAACATCCATCTATCTTTAAAGTATTTCAGTACTTCACATAATTTCTTGTTTTCCATTCAACTTGTCTTGTCATCCCATATACTACTTGTCTATCATTGTCTGCTTCTCTTGCTCTTGGCCTTTCTAGTTGTCATATTGTTTTCAAGACCCTCTATTCGGATGTAGTATCCAATAAATTTTGCCTGGTGACTTTTTATTGTAGGTCACAGTATGACCACCTTTTAATGCGAATAATAAACTAGATATGTTATTTTATACTTAACATCACTGCTTTCTGGGTAGATCCATAGGTGCTCAGTCTTTCTCAGTAAATTTTGAAGGGTATGGACGCTAAGGGTTCGAGTGGCATGCAGGTTGTACACACTTTTGCTCCATTTCTCAGGGCAGGTACCCTTCATTGCTTGATCCACATTTTATGTCAAGCTACAGCACTCTGGATCATTAACATCCAGCAGGTTGTCATTCAATATATTCCTATCTATATTTGATGTCCCAAAATAGATACTTTCATCGCCAAAATGCTAGCTCTTCCATTCTCTGGATAATAATATGAATATAACATAATATATTATTGTCATATATCATATTTTGAACTTTGGCCTTGGCCCAGGATATAGACATGCCTAGGGAGGGCGTTTCACTGTCTTAACATTTCCAGAGAGTGCTGCAGCGCAGATCTATCTGTGCCGAATAGGACAATGTCTTCTGCGTAAATGAGATCAGTGAAGACTGACTGATCAATAGCTATACCCTCCTGATGGGCGCTGAGGTAATCAAGAAGCCAGTTGACTGCCCTGCAGATAGGGTCGGGGGCAAGAACACATCCCTGTCTGATACCCGGAGTCGTGGGGAATCTGTCAGAGAGAGTGCCACCCAATCGAATTCAGGGTATTGAAACTCAAGGTCACACTCCAGAAGGCACCAACGAATTCATCTATCTAGCATGATATCATCCAATGGGTGCAGCGGTTCCGATATGTCAAGTCGGATTGGACTATCCGCATTCGCTATGCTAGACCTCCGATGTGTGTGGAGTAATGGCAGATTTTCCTTGGGACATAAAACTGCATCTACCAGTCCTGTGTGGTCTTAGTCCTGCTTTATGGCTCCAGAACCTGGACATTGCTGAAACATGATATGTCGAGACTGGAAGCATATCCTGGGCATCTGATGGCATGATTACATCTGCAACGTAGTGGCCTCTGCTTCTTCTTCTTCTTTGCGTTCAGGATCTTTTTGGTCATGCTATATCTGCAGGCCAGTCGCCATGATGAAGTCTGTAGTCTTCACCAGATCGGAGCAGCTGCCCCACAGCTTTTGTCTCAGCTCCGCACCCTCTGGCCAGGTCTGGCATCTCATTTCCCTATAGATTGGGCATTCTTGTAGAATATGCTCTGGGTTCTGGCATCCTGTTCCACATGGGCACTCATCGGTGTATGAGATCTTCAGTCGGTACAGATGTTCTAGTAGTCTGCAGTGTCCAGTTCTCAGGCAAAATAAGGTAGTTTGTTGACTTCTTTTGAGATAGTGAATTGGGTCTGGTATACTGCTTATGTTTCTGTCTTCTCTCCATTGGTGTGTATACTGATTTCTAATGATGTTCTTGATTTCTCTGTATGGTACTCGATGATTAAATTGTGCTTTTTTGCTGCCATCTTTTCCCAGAGCATCAGCTCTCTCATTTCCTGTGATTCCGCAATGGGAGGGTAGTCACTGGAGCGCTATTGTTGAGGATCTCTGGAGTTTTCCCAGTTCTGCTCTGATCTCTGATAACAGTGGTTCGTTGTTTGTTCTTTGTATTGTCTCTAATAGTTCTCTCCAGTCTGTGAATACAGCTATTTTTGTTGGAGCTTGCCTTTCTGTTTCAAGTATTCTCAGTGCTCGCAGGAGGGCCATCGATTCTGCTCTGAGGTTTGTGGACAACTTCCTGTTGGGAGGGCCTCTTCTGTTATATTTCCACTTTTGTGTCTTATGAATATGGCTCCTCCCCCGTTTCGGCCTGCCCCCCTCTGCTGAACCATCTGTGTACACCTGTGTCCATTCAGTGGTATTATATTTCTCCTCAATCATTGTTTGTGCTAAAATTTTCAGCTCGTGAACACTGTGTTGGTCTTTTCTTCTTATACCTGGGATCTCTGTACTTATTTCGATGTTGTTTATGTTGCAGCTTGGCTCTTCATAGTTAATAAGCATTTCTATTTCTGTAAGTTGGTTGGGAATTAGTTCTCCATATTTTTGGTGTAGGTGGTTTGATATATGAATGAAGCTGGTTCTCTTTAGCCTATTTTTAACTGGGTGTTTTAGTTTGATATGTATGGGATGATCAGGCATGCGTATGATCTTTTCACAATGTGTCAGCACTCTTTCCTCTCGTCTAGTATTTAGGGGTCTTATATTTGTATATGTTTCCGTTTTCTGTATTGGTGTAGCCTTCATTCCTCCTGTTTTTATTCTTAAGACTAAATTTTGAATTTTGGTTAGGCAATACCATGTTTGTTTTTGATGCTGTGGTCCAGGCTGTCATGTCATATTCAAGTACTGGCCTGACTGTACCAGTGTTCTTCATGAGGGATAGTTTTCTGGTTGCTTTTTGTTCTATCTCCTGTATGTGTTCCCTCCATCTGAGTCTCTTGTCCATTTTAACTCAGAGATACACAGGGGTATTTTCTTGTACAAGCTCTTTGAGTGGCCTCTGCTAAAACAGGCCTCCACCCAATCTCAGAAACACTTGACCGGCGTCGAGTTTCTTTGTTTGGTCATGTTGTACGGCTGAGCCAGGAAACCCCTGCCCAGAATATACTATACAAGTCATTCCTCAGTGCCGAAAATCTTCCCCTTACCAGCTGGAAGCGTAGAAGAGGCCATCCCCGAACAGAATGGCTCCAGCAAGTAGCAATCTCGTCTTCTGCCCTGGATGAGGTCTGGAACCACGCCACAGCTGTGGGTCATGGATATGGCTGACCAACCCAACGGACCTCAGGCGCCTAAGCGAACATTATTATTATTATATCCTTCCATTTTCTATGCAGTTGGAGCATGATGTCACTTTGTATTTGGAACATTCACAACCTGCACAGTCAGCATTCATAACATCCACAGTCAAAATTCACAACCTCCACAGTCAACATTCACAACCTATATAAAGTCAACATTCACAATCTATATAAAGTCAACATTCACAACTTATAAAGTCAATATTGACAACTTATAACATCAACATTCCCAAACTTCACAGTCAATATTCAGAACCTCTGCAGTCAACATTCACAGTCAACATTCACACACTCTGCAGTCAACATTCACAACCTCCACAGTCAACATTCACAGCCTTCACATTAAAGTGTATTGGTACTTTTCATTCTTTCCAAGAAAAGGGCCCTAATGTTCGGCATCATAATCTTTCAGCTTCCTGTGTATCACAGGCCTTCTACAAATTTGTGTTGGAACTTCTTCTGTCCTGAGCTCTCTGTCCCAGCTCTCCACGTCTTTTTAATCTATTTGTCTGGACCGAGTTCTTTTATCTGTGTGCGTCTGCGTCTCCCTCTATTGCTTTAACTCTTGGAATTCCAGAACCAAGACTGCTTTGTAATAATATTACCTGGCGTCCTTACTGTGTACCCTATTTAATGTTTGTAGCTGCAGTAGCACAGTGGTTAGTATACTGGCTTCCCAGTAGAGCGGTCTAGGCTTAATCCAGAATTTGTGCATGATATTTTTTGCAAATGGCTCCTGGGATCGATCCAACCTAAAAATTGGATACCAGAATAATCCGGAAAAATAAAGGTGGCTGTGGTGTTCTGGACCACATCATCCCTACTGTGCCGTTGGTCAAAAAATTATAGGCATTACACAATATCCCAAATATGTCACATTGGATGGTAAAAGAGATTGTTGTATCTAATTTGTGCGTCGTCTCCTGATTTCTGCGTGACCCTTGCTTGTCCGGTTCTTTCCAACAGCTCGACATTATTGATTTGATCGTACCATCTCAATTCTATCAGCCATGGAGTCAAGTGGTTAGTGTACATATCACAACCAGAACTTGCTTTTGTTCAGCTTCGTGAAAAAGCAAGGTTGTGCTGAACTGGGAATAAAACCCTTTTTTTTAAAATGCGGGATGAAGTTGGATGCTCTGGGCTGTTACGATGTAACAGATCTTAGCTGTGTAGATTTATTAGGGATAATATTTTAGACGTTTTATTAAAGTTAGATAGGATGGGAGCATGGATAGTCTGCAGCCATCAGTTGTTTCTTATAGAATTAAAACTAACAAAGCTAGCCAGTACAGATGTACTCAAATCTGGACATTGGAATGCATAGTGTTGGTTTTCAAGCCACGGAGATGTTAAAAACTACGAACCATAATGCATAGACACCTGTTACAACATGATCGGTAGTGACGAATGCTATTAACTGATTTTTATGAAATCTTGAGGAGAAAACCTAGGTACGAGATATGGGAAAAAAGCGGCGGATATAGCTAGCTAAGGGAGCTAGAATCATTGAGAGATTGCAGAGCGAAGAGTGGAGGAACAAGTCATCAGTTTCCACAGTGAAGAGGGGAGAAACAAGTCAAGATCTTTTTTTGGGGTACGAGATAGCGGAGGAACAAGTCATCAGTCGGCAGCAAGCAACGAGACCAGGACTGTCCTGATAGCGGTGAAGAGAAAGCAGATAGATTTTTGGAGCCCAGACAGATAGAGAGGTTTCGCCCGACAATCTTTTACCACGAGAGTCCAGATGTTCAGCAGCGTATCAGGGAGAAGTAAATAGTAATGAAATTGATGTTTCGCAATAGCAAGTTGTAGAACCAGATATACTAGTCCGTCACGAGGAACACACACAAGCTATAGTCATCTTAGATACTATTTATTTGCATCGCTAATGAGAATCCAGTGTCTTAACAGAAGTATCTCAAAAATCCAGTGTCTAACTAGAGAGATATTTGACTAGCACAGCGATCCAGCACTTGAACGATCCCTACAAGTTACCGTCGATGAGGAGAATAGGATCACGGACGAAATCTCCTGGGTTGCAGAACAGACTCGAATCTTCCGTCCTGTGGTAATCCACATAATTATTTGTCTATAAAATTACAGTTCGTTTATCACAGTTCAACAATCAAGTAATAGTTCAACTATCAAGTTAGTTTGGCTATCAAGTAACTGTTGGACTTCAAGTAACTTCGTTTATCAAGTCACTGTTCGTCTATCACGCTGTAGTTCGTATCAAGTTTATTTTAGTTTAGTCTTAGCTCATATTTCTTACAGCCAGACAGGTTTTGTTTAGAGTGAAGATTGGAGAGTCAGTTGTGAATGTGTAGAATTCAAATTTCATTGTATTGTTTTAATTTTAATTAGTGTCATAGTTAATTTGTTTGAAGTGAGATCTAGTTGGTGCAGACCCCTTGCACCATCTGCTATGGTAGACGAGCCAGCTGGAGCTGCTACAACGTCACAAAACATAGTACAGCACATATGTCCTTAAGAAAAAAGGTCAAAGGAAACAAAAATTCTTTTCTATGAAGAAATAAATTTATGAATGTTTTTTGGTTTTGTCTTTATTGTTCTCCAATGTTTTAGAGCCATAGACTGACATGTATTGGTTTTTGTCTTTATTGTTCTCCAATGTTTTAGAGCCATAGACTGACATGTATTGGTTTTTGTCTTTATTGTTCTCCAATGTTTTAGAGCCATAGACTGACATGTATTGGTTTTTGTCTTTATTGTTCTCCAATGTTTTAGAGCCATAGACTGACATGTATTGGTTTTTGAATTTATTGTTCTCCAATGTTTTAGAGCCATAGACTGACATGTATTGGTTTTTGTCTTTATTGTTCTCCAATGTTTTAGAGCCATAGACTGACATGTATTGGTTTTTGAATTTATTGTTCTCCAATGTTTTAGAGCCATAGACTGACATGTATTGGTTTTTGTCTTTATTGTTCTCCAATGTTTTAGAGCCATAGACTGACATGTATTGGTTTTTGTCTTTATTGTTCTCCAATGTTTTAGAGCCATAGACTGACATGTATTGGTGTTTGTCTTTATTGTTCTCCAATGTTTTAGAGCCATAGACTGACATGTATTGGTGTTTGTCTTTATTGTTCTCCAATGTTTTAGAGCCATAGACTGACATGTATTGGTTTTTGTCTTTATTGTTCTCCATGCACTAAGTTGCTTTACATTGGAGTTGAAGATTTGTAATTTTTCATTGGACTTATTCCATTTATTTTGATAAGTTTCTCAAAGCAATGAAAGCTTTTCTTGCCATTTATATTCTTTTTTTCTGCATGTCACTATATTGCCACCAAGATGTATGAGTGATTCTGAAATCTTGTAGGAATGTATTTGTCCTGTTATTCACATGGTATTTAAATTAAACCCAGGGGACGGCGTGGCCTAGTGGTTAAGTGACACGGCTCACAGCCAGAAAGTGCTGGGTTCGATCCCCATCACAGCACCGGCCGTTACCCCGGGGAAGCAAACCCTTAGAAAATGCAGGAGGAAGCAGACCCTTACATAAAATGCATACTGAAGTCGGATGCACTGGGCCTACAGGTGCAAAATAAAAACCACAGTGCAACGCACACCGCCTTGGGGATTAGAGAAATAAGGTGAATGCCAAAAAAAAAAAAAATTAAACCCTCCCACATACATTATTCACATAATCAAGAGTCAACTGTTTTATGTCCTTTGTAACTTTTTGTCTTTTTAATCTCAGAAAACAACAAAAATATTCATTGTGAGCCAAAATATTGCTATTATGCTTAAATAATTTGGGGGGGGTAGCAAGGTCTCGGCTAGACGTCCTACTCATCAAAAGAAAGTTACACGAATTTCCAGCACATGCACAGGAAAATACACATTACCATGTCCTTACATACAAGTGTATCTCATTCTGACAGGGTGCATTTTATGACATCAATACGCTTATCCAGTCATTGCAAGGAGAAGAGTCTTTCCTCAGTATTATATCCCAAGTTTCCTTGCCCTTTCTCATTGCTGGCTATGGAACAGTGGCAGCTGGTATGGTTCTGGATATTGTCCAGGTAAGATATACAACACTTTTTTATGAATCTTTTTCTTTTCTGCCCATTTATTTCTAGATAGATTATTTTAATTTTGTTCTCCTCTTTATTATTCTGGGTCAAATAAAATGAAAGATTTAATTATTTTATTTTTTTTGCGTTTGCCTTATTTTCTCTAATCCCCAAGGCGGTGTGCGTTGCACTGTTGTTTTTATTTTGCGCCTGTCGGCCCAGTGCATCCGACTTCAGCGTGCATTTTATGTAACGGTCTGCTTCCTCCTGCATTTTCTAAGGGTTTGCTTCCCCGGGGTAATGGCCGGTGCTGTGATGGGGATCGAACCCAGCACCTTTCGGTTGTGAGCCGTGCCACTTAACCACTAGACCACGCCGTCCCCTGTGCCTGAACTGAAACGTGGTGAATATCATACAGATAGCGTTTTACAAATGTCAATATCGGCAGTATAATCCCACAGTTGTAAAAATATGTAATCTCCTATGTACTGCGATCGAGTGGACTGCCTAATATAAAACTCGGGTCACAGTTCCTGGCAAGAGTGAGTTCGACCTAGGATGCACTGATAGATGATGCTCTAAAGTGGGCAACCAAAACTTTGAAAGATACTAAGATACTGAAATACAGACTGAGGTTCTGACAGACAGTTCATGAAGTAGTGAAATGTGATGCCACTATGACCTCTTAGTTTACAGGAAAGATAAGGGAAGACTGCCTTAATAATACACTATCTGAACATTTATTATAGTTATCACAAAAAAGTACCATTAAAAGTCAAGGTTTGTCTTATAGTAGTTACACTATTTTCAGGGAAGGAAGTTGTTAGAGAATTCAGTCAAGGTTTGTCTCATAATAGTTACACTATTTTCAGGGAAGGAAGTTGTTAGAGAATTCAGTCAAGGTTTGTCTCATAATAGTTACACTATTTTCAGGGAAGGAAGTTGTTAGAGATTTCAGTCAAGGTTTGTCTCATAATAGTTACACTATTCTCAGGGAAGGAAGTTGTTAGAGATTTCAGTCAAGGTTTGTCTCATAATAGTTACACTATTTTCAGGGAAGGAAGTTGTTAGAGAATTCAGTTAAAGTTTGTCTCATAGTAGTTACACTATTTTCAGGGAAGGAAGTTGTTAGAGAATTCAGTTAAAGTTTGTCTCATAGTAGTTACACTATTTTCAGGGAAGGAAGTTGTTAGAGAATTCAGTTAAAGTTTGTCTCATAGTAGTTACACTATTTTCAGGGAAGGAAGTTGTTAGAGAATTCAGTTAAAGTTTGTCTCATAGTAGTTACACTATTTTCAGGGAAGGAAGTTGTTAGAGAATTCAGTTAAAGTTTGTCTCATAGTAGTTACACTATTTTCAGGGAAGGAAGTTGTTAGAGAATTCAGTTAAAGTTTGTCTCATAGTAGTTACACTATTTTCAGGGAAGGAAGTTGTTAGAGAATTCTGCATACTAAGCCACAGCTTGTATGAGTTTCTTTCCTTGCTGCCTTTTACTTCCCCAGTCAAATGCCAGGTACCCATTTATAGCTGGGTTGACTGAAGCATGGGACTAAGATGCAGCAGCAAATGAGCTGACAACAGCCAGCAACTCATAGCTAGCTGCTTTACTTCTATCAGGGTCAGTGAACTATAGCTGACCAAGACCCTATTCCGCCTCGACGTTGTGGCCCTCAAACAGGCTGCACCAGCCACTAGTGTAGTCTGGCCACGGGATAGGGATGGCAGTGGAAATGCAAACCCAGTACTAAAAAAAAGTCAGCTGAAATAGGAAGTGTCGGTCCAAAAAGGCACAGATATCATGTCATGTCTTTTATAGCAGTGATTCCCAACAGTCGTTCCTCGGACCAATGCTGGTCCGCATAAATTTCCTGCTGGTCTGCAAAAAAAATATGCTGCTGAACCCTGAACTAGTGCTCGAATTCTGCTTATTATAAATGGCTATAGAATTTTACATTTTATAATATTAGCTTTAATAATTAATAGACAAAATACTATATTAAAAATGGGGAAATTTGTTCCTATTTTCACAGGTCCATTAACAATTTTTCCTATTTTCACCTGTTCACGGACAATTTTTCCTGTTTTCACCAGTCCGTGAAACACTTTTCCTGTTTACACCGGTCCCTGACAATTTGTCATGTTTTCACCGGTCCGTGAGTATAAAATGGTTGGGAAACACTGCGTTATAGGACAAATACTGAAGAAGAAGACTGGAGCATACTGATAGTGGGATTCGTTCCCTGAAATACCCCTTTAATAGTGAGTGCTTTACTGCTGCGCAAATCGTACACATTACAAAACTTTAAATAATTGAACCACTCACTTTTTGGAGAAACATCTTTGCAGACTTCAACAAAATGATGTTCTTTAAAAGAGTAAGATCTCTGCTATTGAACCATATAATTTCATTGATTGGTATATGTCAGAATTAAATGCATTAACATGAGTGGTAGAACACTGTCTCTTCACGGCAATGGTGCAGGCTCAACTCCCATTTTCCGTACACTGTAAATGGGTACCTGACTTCCTGTTAATGAAAGAAAATGTGGCAAGGATGGAAACTGGCCACCCAATCTCATAAACAAGCTGTAGACATGGATGTAAGTCTAGTCTACACAATTTCCATCTTCTTTTTAGGAGACTTAGTTTTAATTCTATTTATACCGAGTTCTACTTTTATTTCATTGATATTAGTCATGGTGTCCCATGTGCATTCTGGGAGCCCTAATTTAGGATGACAGAGTATGACCAATTTTTCCCGCTATAAATTTCTCGTGCTTCTTATTTTTGCAATCATAGTAAACCTTCATACTCATTTTCTGGAACACAAAAAAAACCCATGTAGAGAATAACAATCATGATTGAGTTTGACAATGTTTTCATTTTTTCCTAGAAATTACTGATTGCTGGAACTATATTTTCTGTAATGGCTTCTATATTTCAGCACTGGTTGGTGTTTACTGAAGTAAAGGAAATATTTATTTTAGTACCAGCTCTTCTTGGTCTGAAAGGAAATTTAGAGATGACTTTAGCATCTCGACTTTCTACGCAGGTAGTATCAGTTTTGTGTTTTTGCCGGTTGTAAAATATTTGTTTTGAAATATTTGTACAGACTGTATGATAAACACTACCAGGAAACTGTTTCTAAGCTATTTTTAAAAACAGGATTAACTCATTGAATCATTAATTTATTCAAATAATATTTGTTTCAAATTAATTATAACTCATAATTTTTTCATGAATTTGAAAAACAAATATGATTATTGAGAAGCGTCAAACTTTCATAAGCTTATGCCAGTTAGAGAATGTTTTTGTTCTAAATTACTCGTGCCAAGTTAACTCTTAACATTTCTTTGGTTGAAGGTTACAGTCGCTCTTCGTACTTACATTCCAATGTTTAATTGAGAAGGTGGGCTGGGGTCCTCCTGGCTGTAATGCAGTGTGAGGCTTCCCATTAAGCTCTCCACTATGGAGATTACAGTGTCAATCCCCACCTCGTCCAGACTGCTGTAACACAGCCTGTTTCCAGAGAGACCAACGGGGATGTGAGATGCGGTCTTGATCAAAATGTTTCATCTGACACTGATCATGTTGTCCATGTACAGAGTAGAAGGGCCATCAAAATGTTCAGGAAGGATAACAAATGTGGAACTACGGGAACAAACCAGAGAAAACATGTCAAGTTCAGCAGATGAAAACCCATACACCCGACTGTCCAAAACCCATGCACCTGTCTGACCATAACCCACACACCCAACTGACCAAAGCCCATCCATCCGCCTGACTAAAACCAATCTATCAGCCTGACCCAATCCCATCCACCAGCCTGACAAAAACCCATCCACCCACTTGACTAAAACCCATCCATCAGCCTGACCCAATCCCATCCACCAGCCTGACTAAAACGCATCCACCAGCCTGACTAAAACCCATCCACCAGCCTGACTAAAAACCCATCCACTCGTCTGACTAAAACCCATCAATCAGCCTGACTAAAACCCATCCACCCACCTGACTAAATCCATCCACCAGCCTGACTAAAACCCATCCACCTGTCTGACCAAAACATGATCAAGAAAAAAATTCAAACATAAAAAAAAAGGGGATTCAAATGTGTAACTTGAGTGGGTATCATCTATCTATTCTTTGATAACAAAATTATCAGTAAAACTTTTCAATCCCTGTACAAAAAAATAAATTATCAGTATGCACATTTTTTATTTATTTGATAAATCGTTTAGGAGGTCCTAATTGTAGAATTCTTGCCTTTTTTATTTTTGATGGCATCTGAATACATATTTAAATAACATAATTACAAAATTATTTTGGCAAAAAAATTCATTCCAGTTACATAGTAACTTGTGCAAGATGACAACACTGCCAGAGTAATGCAAGTGTTGGGAAAATATGGGAAGTGAATAAAACACAGTCAAGAATTCATTGTCAAGAATTTCATGTTTCTGGATCTATCAAGTCGAAAGATATCTTCTTCTTCTTCTTCTTCGTACGCAGTCAGACAGTAACCATTATTTTTTCAAAAAAAGCAGCGGTCATCCTGAGGCTGTCGACACTGCCATAGAGCTTGTCTGGTGTTGCCACTGGTGATGGCCACATCTGCTCTCTCTGATCCTCGTATGTTGGGCAGTTTTGCAGCAAATGCTCAGCGGTCATTTTCGAGATACCACACGGGCATTCGTCGGTGCCACCTATCTTAAATTTGTTGAATAGGTGATACCTCAGTCTATTGTGCGAAGTCTGAAGACCACGACCTGCTCTCTTCTGTTCAACTGGTAATAGGCATCGTTTTTGGTGTAGCCAGTATGTTCGGTTTCTCATTTGGTCATGTGTCTAGCTCTAATAAGCCGTTTTGACTCTTCGTATGTCATACTAGTATCTGATTGTGGTAGTTTTGCACCTTCTTTTGCCAGTCTGTCTACCTCCTCGTTGCCTTGGATGTTGCAGTGAGATGGAACCCACTGCACCACTACCCTTTTTGGTGCGGCCTGCTGGCATAGTTGACAGAGTACTGCTCTTAAATCATTAAGTTCAGTATTTTTCTGGCTTTTTAGTGATGTGACTACGGCCAGAGCATCTGTAAGCAGGACTATGTGGCTTTCATTCCTTTTACCTGTCACCATTTCTTCCACTGCCGCCCTCAGAGCCTCTGCCTCCGCTCTGAAATTGCTTGTGTATTTTCCAGTAACGAATGAAAGTGTTATTTTTCTGCCATTTGGTAGGCTCAGGAATGCTCCTGTCCCTCCGTTCTGTGTTGTATTTGTTAGGGAACCGTCAGAGTATGCATGGGTCCAGTCCATGCTTGGGTAATTTTCCGTTATGTAACTCAGGGTAGTATCTATTCTTTTTCAGACTGGCAGTTTTTGTTTCCAATACCTGGTATATTTTCTACCACTTCTGGAAATAAAGTCGAAAGATATGAGGAAGATTAAAAAGAAAATGGACAGCAAAATGTAAAGTAGATGTCAGAAAGACTACGAAAGGAAATTTTATAAGACTGTATTCCACAAGATAAGGAGAGACGAATAACAGAAATTATAGTACATGCATTTCTCCTACTTACCCAATTACATTTTTTAAACAAATAGATTAAGACGTTTGGTCATCTGGTATGTGGGACAATTAACAGAGCAGAGACGCAGTTATGGGGAAGGTAGAACAGCAATCAATTTAGGGCTAATAAGCCATTCATGTTTGGGAAATGAGAACATGTGATAAATAGTTACAAGCAAGCAGGAATGGAAGAAATTCATGTTGAAACTGATAATTAAAACCAAGGCCATGGTGCACAATGCATGTGTTGTCAGCACACTTCTATATGACAGCGAGACTTGGACAACCTATGCCAAACAAGAGTTTAGGCTTAACACCTTTCATCTACGGCACCTGCGATCTGTTCTTGGAATTACATGGAGTGACAGATGCAAAGGTGCACTCTCCCACAGGTCTCTCAAGCATGTACTCTCCTAAGGCAGCGAAGACTGCAATGGGTTGGTCATGATCGTCGCAGGGAAGATGGTTGCATTCCCAAAGATGGGATAAAGACACTGAGTCAGTGACTCATAGCTGACTGCTAGTGTCAGGGCCAGCAAACCAGAGCTTCCAAGACCCTTCTACACCTCCATGTGGTGATCTTGGACAACAGGCAGCAACAAAGCAGACTGGCTAAGTAGAAGGGATCGAAGAGAGAAGGCAACCCTGTACTCAAAAATGCCTGCTGAAATCTGATGTGTTGGACCAAAAGGTGCAAATATCGCAGTCAAGCTGTAAACTACAATGCATTCCATTCTCTGAACTACATTCTGCTACTTGCAAAGCCCTTATCAGGGTTGGTAGCGGGAGATTGAGAATGAACAAAACCAAGCCAGCCAAGCCATTCCCAAAGATATCCTCTATGGACAGTTGGTTGATGGACAAAGAAGTCGGACAACCACAGTTGAGGTAAGCATGATATGAAGACCTTGAACATGAGATTGACATCCTCGGAAGACGAAGCTGCAGACCGATCCAGGTGGAGATGTACCTGGAGGGTGAAGAGAAGCTATTGCAACACAGAAGTAAAAAGACAATTCCGCAAGGAGAAAAACAATGTAAGTATTTATTTTTTGTTTATCACTCCAAGTCAAATCATCCTATAGTCAGTCCTGACTGAAAGGGGCTACTATACTATAAAATATACTATTGTGTTGATGGAGAATGGCTGTAATAGGTCAGAATGCTTTTGGAGAGTAACACATGAATATTTTCTTGTTAAATTAAAACTTCTGTTCCCTGTTTTTGTTTTTTTAAATAACTACATTTATCTTTCAGGCAAATTTAGGAAACATGGACTCAAAGAAAGAAGTTTTAAAAATGGTTGGTGGAAACATGTCCTTGATACAGGCTCAGGCAATAGTTGTAGGTTTGCTGTCATCCATTACAGCCATGGTATTTGGTTGGATACCTAAAGGAGAGTTTAATGTCCACCATGGCCTCCTCCTGTGTGCCAGCAGTGTTTTCACAGCTGCTATAGCCAGTTTAATTTTAGGTCCGTTTCATGTTGATGATGTGTTGTACAATTTTGTATGGAGTCAATGTACTGTAGTATTACTTCATGTGTTATATTTGCTACTTTTTGTAATGTAATTTAGTATATATACTGGGGAATGGTCCGCCAGGGTCTTGTCCCATCGCAGCTGATCAAGCCTAGCCTTCTAAGCAGGAAATACTCCTCCTGACGACATCCAGCTCATACCAGAGCTGGTACCTGAACAGAGGCAGACGTCCCTCTAGAAGTACAGGTCAACCAAGAAGAACAGGGGAGTAAAGAATAGAATCAATGTAGCTTTCAGACATGTCATAAAAGGTGACTAAAGAGGGACATCAGCTTCATCATAACTTAATGTCTTTTTATTGGTTTAGAAGTCTCTACAGAGTCTATATACAACCAGTTTCATTTAAATTTCCTTACTCTAAAAACTATACGCATACAATCTATTCTTGAATGCATTAATTGTCTCTGCTTCCACTACTTCCTGGGGCAATGTATTCCAAGCATTCATCACTCTCTAACTACAAAAGTATTTCCTAATATCTAATCTGGACCTTTCTTTAGTTAATTTGTAGCTGTGCCCTCTTGTTCTTGTAGGTGGTTGTAGCTGTGCCCTCTTCTTGTTCTTGTAGGTGGTTGTAGCTGTGCCCTCTTCTTGTTCTTGTAGGTGGTTGTAGCTGTGCCCTCTTGTTCTTGTAGGTGGTTGTAGCTGTGCCCTCTTGTTCTTGTAGGTGGTTGTAGCTGTGCCCTCTTGTTCTTGTAGGTGGTTGTAGCTATGCCCTCTTGTTCTTGTAGGTGGTTGTAGCTGTGCCCTCTTGTTCTTGTAGGTGGTTGTAGCTATGCCCTCTTGTTCTTGTAGGTGGTTGTAGCTGTGCCCTCTTGTTCTTGTAGGTGGTTGTAGCTGTGCCCTCTTGTTCTTGTAGGCGGTTGTATTTTGAAAAACTTGTTATAGTCTAATTTAACCTTTCCATTGATTATCTTATAAACCTGAATTAAGTCACCTCGAATTCTTTTTTTTCTAGACACTGTAGGCAAGTTTTTCGGAGCATTTTCTTCCACTATAGGTTTTCTTCTTCTTCTTTGTATCCTTTCCAGCATGTTTATTTCCTCTTTATGATAAGGACTCAACACCTGTACAAAGTACTCCAATCTAGGTCTAACTAATGCTTTATACAGTTTGACTATCACTTCCTTGCTCATATGTTTAATATTTCTTGTTATCATACCTAACATTTGCCTCTTTCACTGCTACCTGGACTTGCTCACTAACCTTACCTGTATGATCTATTATAACCCCCAAGTCATGTACAACAAATAACTACAGAAACCACCACTGCATTAGCTCAGCAAAAACATATTTCAGTGAATTAATATACTGAAATAGTCCTTTTACTTTGGAAGGTGCAGAAGTGAGGCAAGAAGAAGTATCTCAATACAGGAAGGGATACCTGACAGGATATAAAAAGAGACCAGCCATACATTTTTGTAATGATAATAGTTGGTAGATGTTATTGTTATTTGCAGTTGTGTCCATTTGCAAAGGATATACGTATAACACTACGAAGATGAGCATATTACTGTTATTTTTTCTTTGCACGTCATTTCATATATGTCAAAGACATATAAAATAATCTACTTTGGAGGGAACACACACAATAAGGGAGTTGGAATAATTATGGATGGGGAGAGAGAGAGAGAGCGATGGCATTGATGGGTTTTGGGGCAATACCAGATCGTGTTCTATTGGTTAAATTGAGCGGAAAACCGGTTGATATCAACTTCATACACATATATGCGCCAACAACAGAGGGAAAAAAAGTAGTAGTAGATGAATTTTACGGGGAACTTGAAATCGCCATGTTTCAATGCAAAAACCACGAAATGACAGTCGTTGAGGGGGATTTCGATGCAAAAGGAGGAAGACAGGAGGACATGGACTGGGAGAAAGAAACAAGAGGGAGAATAAAATGGACCAAAATACATGAAATGATCATAGGAAACACATGGTTCCAACAGTACCCTAGGCGCCTTTGGACATGGAAAAGCCCTGGAGACAGGGTGCCAATCAAATTGACTACATATTGGTACTCAGAAGATTTAAGAAATGGGCTTGTTTTTATGAAAACAAAGCCTGGGGCGGACTGTGATAGTGGTCACGTGCCAATAACAGCCAAAGTACGAGTAAAGTTAAAGAACATGAAGCTAGAAATAGCCCTGCTTAAGTCAGAGACAGAAATGAGAGAGAAATCTGCCGAAGATGGATGTGCTGGACCAAAAGTTGCAAATATCGCAGTCAAGCAGTCAACTAGTGACACTATTCCGTTCTTCGAACTACATCCTGCAACATACAAGGCCCTGTTCAGGGGATTGAGAACAAACAGAGAAGAAGTTAGAAATATAAAAAATGGAGGGAGCCAAGGTTGTGTTCTGTCCCCCGACCTGGTCTTTCTATATAGTGAGTTCATCTTGAGAGACATACAGACAATGCCAGGAATATCAATTGGTGCACAGGACATAAATAATCTACTATATGCTGATGATATTGTCTTTATAGCCCAGAATGAAACCGACTTGCAGGAAATGGTAGACACTGTAGTTCAGTAAAGTGAAAACAAAGGCCTTAGCTTTAATAAAAAGAAATCGGAAGTGATGGTAGGGACAAAGAAATTGGGTTCTCCAAAATGCTGCGTCAAAGCGAAGGGAACCGAATTGAGACAAGTTAACATGTTTAAATACCTGGGCACATATATAACATCAGATGGAAGATACAAACACACAGATATGTGCCAGTGTTGGTAAGACAAACACACAGACATGTGCCAGTGTTGGTAGGACAAACACACAGACAGGTCCAGTGTTTGTAAGACAAACACACAGACATGTGCCAGTGTTGGTAAGACAAACACAGACATGTGCCAGTATTGGTAGGACAAATAGACAGACATGGGCAGTATTGGTAGGACAAACATACTGTACCATATTCCCAAGTTTTGTCAATTCTACAAGTGGAGCTGAGTGGCAACTTAGCCTTCCCCAAAGCAGTTGAGGAATAAACTTTATGGTGGGGAGAGAACCCTGAGACAGGCAACCAAGTTCATGAGAGAAATGTGCTGGTTTGAGATGATGAATCATTTTCTTGTGAATTTAACCTTTTTGATAGAATAGATATTCAATATTAACACAGGTTTTCTTGTTTCTACCAGGAAGTGTCATGGTGGTAGTTGTGCTACTATCCAGATTATTCAAGATCAATCCAGACAATGTGGCTACACCTATAGCTGCGAGTTTAGGGGACCTTGTCACATTAACACTGTTGGCATGGGTATCCAGTCATTTATGGGATGCTATAGGTAAGAGCAATTTAAATTTTCAGTAGGTGGTGAGGAAATAGATCAGGTCACGCATTTTGAATATCTGGGCCGTAGAATTGATAAAAATGGCGATTGCTCGAAAGAAATCCAAAGAAGACTAGCCATGGCAACGCAGAGGCTAAATAGCCTGAAGAAATTATGGTAGAACACCAACAAAATGACAAAAGTGAAAGTCTTGAGAGCTTGTGTTTTTCCTGTGGCAGCATTTGGCTGCGAATCATGGACGATTACCAAAAAGTTTAGACAAAGAATCTAATCCTTTGAGTCAAAATGTTACAGAAAGATCCTTAGAATACCCTGGACGGAGAAAAAGACAATATAGATATTTGGCAAGAGGAGAACTTGTTTATCAATTACATTTTGTTCAGAAAATTTAAATACTTTTGTCACATCAAGAGACACAACGGTCTTGAGAGAACAGTGATGGAAGGTATGGTGCCAGGCAAAAGAGGCAGGGGTAGATCAAGAAGACGATGGCACCAAGATATCCAGGAATACCTGGGTATGACTGGTGCTGCTGGAGCTTTGACAAGGGAAATAGTTTCTTTCAGACAGACTGTGATGGGAGCGATGTTCTATAAAGGACATGCTACATGATGATTATAGATAAGAGCGAAACTGTTGGTTGTGTGGGTAGTAACATAGCATACATCACAGAAATAATTGATAGAGACGAGAGTACAGAGGACCAACGCTATCATTTACGAGCTGTTTCCACTACTAAGACACCCCAAGATTTCCCTCTAAGCAAAAAAATTGATAATAAATAGTATCTTTATCCCTACTTTGTGTTACCATTGTCAGACATAGGCATTGAATAAGGCCTAGGAATGAACATTAGCCACCTGTAAAATGCTGGGCCTACAAAAGGTCACTAACACCAGAAGAGACAGAATCACAAATATGAGTATTTGGGGAAAGGTTAGAAAAGTTCTCTGCCTAGATTTCATCAAGCAATAGAGAATGAAATGGTTTGATCACATTGTGAGAATGCAGCCAGATCATATTGTTCGTGCAACCTTCTACAGGAGAACATCAGGAAGAAGGGCGAGAGGTACGCTGAGGAAAAGATGGATTAAACAGTGTAAACGAGACCTGCGATAAAAGTGGGAATAAGTGTCACTCGGGCCATAAGAGCGGTGAAAGACAAAAACATACCTTGAGACTGGGCTACAACGCGGTAGAAAGTTAGAAGAGGAAGAATCGTAATCATCTCAAAAAATAAAAACAAAAACAAAATAAACCTGTCGCACGACCCATTTTTCATTGCTGGGGTAGTCGAGGGGTTTTGAAGGCTTCGCCACTGCTGTCGCCACGTCGTGTGCTGGCTATGTTTGTTTATTTCACCCCCAACAGAAAAACAACATATGCCATACCGGGGATTCGAACTGCTGCCCTCCTTATCGGCAGGCAGGCCTCGAAACCATTCGGCCATGCGCTTCTGATAGTAATCATCAAATAGGATTAAATATCATCTTAGTTCATTTTATTTGTTCCATGTGGAGCATAGGGCTACAACTATTAATAGTTGATGTGATAGTCATTTCTGCAAGGTTTTATCAGTTCCAGGTTTGAGTTGCTAGCTCTAATCTGGTAGACGAGTTTTCTCACTTGTTTCCTGTTTCAGCTTGGCAAAAGCTTGATACACAGTGTTTTGGATGACGAAGGAAGCAGGCAAACTAAAACTGGAAGAAGCAAAACTAAGATGTGTATATCTTAGGAATAAGGGAGAGTAGATGGGCAGGAACATAATTGATAAAGACAGCAACAGCAGAAACAATATTCTACTCTAGAAGAGATGAACAACACAGTACAGGTATAGCCATTATCCTAACAAAATAAATGGAGAGAACATTGACAATCAACAATAGGCTGATAAGAGCGGAACTATGAGGCAGATTTGCCTACGTCACTATAATAACGCAACACGCCGTCGTCTTTGTATATAACAAGGTCATGAACCTGGAAAGCAACAAAATATATAAAGATCTTAAATACACAGATTTTATACTATTTACTAGGGATCAAGATGCTGAGCAGCACATGAGCTGTAGTGGTCAGCGACCCATAGCTGACTGCTAGCATCAGGGCCAGCGAACCATAGCTGCCAAGACCCTTCTACACCTCCGCGCGGTGATCCTGGATAACAGGCTGCAGCAGGGCAGACTGGCTAAGGAGAAGGGATCGAAGAGGGAATGCTAACCCGGTACTAAAAAAATGTGTGCTGAAGTCGGATGTGTTGGACCGAAAGGTGCAAATATCGCAGCCAAGCTGTAAACTATGTCACAGCGCATTCTGTTCTCTGGACTACATTCTGCTACTTAAACCCTCTCAGGGTTTGGTAGTGGGAGATTGAGAACGAACGAAGAAGAAGAAGACTATTTATTATTTTATACTATATTTCTTACTATTTTATACTATATTTATTTTATACTATTTACTATATTACTATTTTATACTGTATTTATTTTGTACTATATTACTATTTTATACTATATTTATTTTGTACTGTTTACACACTCACACTAACACATTCAAGAGAAAATGACACTTTAGCACATACAGCCAGCCATCAAGTGGAACTGTACATTCATACCAACATCCCAGAAGTCATGACACTAAATATATTAAATCCTACAGAAATTAAAATAGGAAATAAAGAATTAACAAAGATGTACACATTTACATACCTCAGAAGCACAGTTACATCAAATGGCAGAACAGGCAAAAATATGAAAAGCATAATGAGCAAAGCCAGAACAGCATAATGAGCAAAGCCAGAACAGCATAATGAGCAAAGCCAGAACAGCATAATGAGCAAAGCCAGAACAGCATAATGAGCAAAGCCAGAACAGCCTTAACCAGCTTAAGCAATGCTTGTAAGTCTTCACAGTACAGCACAAACAGCAAACTATGAATTTACAAGAGCTGTGTACAGTCTGTGCTTCTGTATGGTATGGAATGTTGGAAAGTAATGGAAAAACAAATATCAAAATTGTCTTCTTACCACACAACTTGTCTGGTCAAACACCATCCTTAACTGTGGGCTGTTTGCCCGGATCAATCATTAAGACAATACTCCATCATAACAAATCAGCACTGGAATTGGATCGGTCATGTCCTGATAGGAGAACCGGACTTGCCCGGAGCAGTCAAGAAGACATACATACCATCATAACCAGTCAGTACTGAAATTGGATCAGTCATGTCCTAAGAAGAAAATCTGAATTGATCGCGAGAATCGCCATGGTATGGAAAGGTGAGAGACCCACCTAAGACACCTTGTAGAAAAACCATATGCACCCAAATGGAAATCATGAATCAGATCTACGGGCACTCAGATGAAGTGGAAGCAGTTTGTTGTTGGCCTTATAAACGTTATCAGTTGTGATGGTCAATCACCACTTTGCCAGTCAATGATCAAGGATCTAATAAGATTAGTATGAATCTATTTGCCAGTCAATGACCAAGGATCTAATAAGATTAGTATGAATCTATTTGCCAGTCAATGACCAAGGATCTAATAAGATTAGTATGAATCTATTTGCCAGTCAATGACCAAGGATCTAATAAGATTAGTATGAATCTATTTGCCAGTCAATGACCAAGGATCTAATAAGATTAGTATGAATCTATTTGCTAGTCAATGACCAAGGATCTAATAAGATTAGTATGAATCTATTTGCCAGTCAATGACCAAGGATCTAATAAGATTAGTATGAATCTATTTTCTTGCTTACTGTAACAGTTTCTTTGTTATGAAATACACTTAGTATCTATACACAGGTAAACAGCACTGGTTGGCACCTGTGATTATTGTGTTCTTTCTGCTACTGTTACCATTATGGGTGACCATCTGTATCAAAAACAAGTACACCAACGATGTCATATACACTGGCTGGGTCCCTGTCTTAAGTGCAATGCTTATATCAAGGTATGTTATATAAAAGCAGGTTCCTACTTAAATTTAATATTTAACAAGTCAAGGTTTTTGGACAAATATTGAAATTCAATTATTATGTATTTCTGACAGTGGTAAAATAATAACACATACAACTGGAGAGTGGGTAGTTCTTTTTCTTCCTCGTTCGTCTTCAGACCTCGACTTCAATGACTCTAACGAAGGCAGCAGTCGACTCAAGGCTCCGTGCACTTCCGTACAGCTTCTCGTGGAAGGACACTGGCTGTTGCCAAATGCTGCTTCTTTTGTCGGTATACAGTAGGCAGGACTAAAATATGTTCTGTCGTCATGGGGGCTGTGCCGCAGGCACAAAGGTCTAGTGCCAATCTTGAACTTATTGTACAGAGGACATCTCAGTCTGTTGTGTCCTTTGCGTAGCCAGAGAATGATCACTGGGTCTCGCCTGGAGAGTTGGTGGTAGGCATCATTTTCTATGTGGCCAGGGTGGTCTTTTTTCCATTTTGTACTGTATGTTGCCCTGATGGCTGCTTTTGTCTCATTGTATGTGGTTTCTGTATCACTCTGGTGCAGCATTCCTCCCTCTGGTGAGTCTGTCCGCCTCCTCGTTGCTTAGAATGTTGCAGTGGGCTAGTATCCACTGGACTATGCTTTTTAAAGCACTGGGAGTGTGGAGTGAAAGTGGAGATGGATAGAAAACACCCTTAGAAAGAATACATACAATATAACTAGGTAGTCGCTAGATTGAAACCTACAGGAAAAGAGATGAATGAGATCAAAGGACACTTTATGAAGAAGGGTTGAAGATGAGGCCAAGAATAACTGGAGTCTCTTCGTAGGAACTCAAGAAGATAAACAAGATAGGAATAGGGTGGAGAGCATTCATTACAGCACCATGCTACAAGGGAACCAGAAAGTCGGGCAGTTGTAAAAACATGCATGCTCCAATGATATGCTCATGTGCACATCGATATCTAATTAACTGCCAAGCACTATACTCAAGGGAGCAGTCTCGAGAATGAGAGAATACGACTTTAGATACTCTGGATAGAACTGAAGATTTAGCTCAGTGAATGAGCTGACAGCAGCCAGTAACTCATATAGCTGTCTGTTTACATCCGGGTCAGTGGACCAGAGCTGACTAAGACCCTATTTCAAGCGAAGGTTCTGGAAACAGGACACGCAAGTGTAGTCTGGCTAAGAGAACAGGGATCATATTGGGAAGACAAGCCCAGTACCCAAAAAAATCAACTGAAATTGGATGTGTCAGGCCAAAAGACACATATATAGTAGCCTCATTATAAACTCTGACATGTCACTACTTCCTTTTCAGAATGAACGCAGAGTAAGAAGAAAATACTCTTGATAGGAAATGAGTGCAAAAAACCTTGATAAGAGATGGAGGAAGGGAGCAAGATGACGACAGTCATTGACTGACTCATAGCCCGCAGGCTGCTTGCATAAGGGTCAGAGGGAATCAGAGTGAACTAAGATCTTATTCCAGCTCTAAGTGGTGGCCATGGAAACTGGCTGCACCTGTGCTGAAATTGAGTGGTTCAGGCTGAAAAGATCACACATTGCGATGTTGCTGTAAATTATGGCACAACTTAACAAAACTTCATTTTTAGGATGAATAACAAAGAAGAAAAAGAAGATAGACACAGAAACAATGGCAATAGACAGACAGATGGAGACAGACAATTCATAATGAGAAGGAAAGTGATGCCCCAGTTGGCGCCGTACATGAAAGAAGAAGATTGACAGAAAAGTCATGTATACTTTTGACACGCTTCGTTTCTCGCGTCATACATTTCTAAAAGAAAACTTTACATTTAGAATACCAATGTCATGTTGAATTGTGATAGTACAAGACGGACCCTGAGTCTAGTGAACAAATCTGGTCGCAGTGTCAGTAAATATGTCATGTACTGTACATGGACTACTGGTATGCACTGTCCTACTGTTGTTATTGTGTATGTGAAGTTCAGTAACAAACCATATCTTCATCTTTCATGTCATGTTACTCTGATGTGAAGTTCAGTAACAAACCGTGTCTTTATCTTTCATGTCATGTTACTCTGATGTGAAATTCAGTAACAAACCGTATCTTTATCTTTCATGTCATGTTACTCTGATGTGAAGTTCAGTAACAAACCGTATCTTTATCTTTCATGTCATGTTACTCTGATGTGAAGTTCAGTAACAAACCGTGTCTTTATCTTTCATGTCATGTTACTCTGATGTGAAGTTCAGTAACAAACCGTATCTTTATCTTTCATGTCATGTTACTCTGATGTGAAGTTCAGTAACAAACCATATCTTCATCTTTCATGTCATGTTACTCTGATGTGAAGTTCAGTAACAAACCGTGTCTTTATCTTTCATGTCATGTTACTCTGATGTGAAGTTCAGTAACAAACCGTATCTTTATCTTTCATGTCATGTTACTCTGATGTGAAGTTCAGTAACAAACCATATCTTTGTCTTTCATGTCATGTTACTCTGATGTGAGGGATTGACATGATCTCCATAGTAGTGAGCAACACCCAGATAAAGCCAAGCATAGTACAACCACCTGAATGACCCTGTCCCACCTTCATCAGCACACTCGGGATGTGACAAAAGGCTACAACAATCCACTGCTAAATGTCCTTATTTAGGGCACACAAGCTGCTGAAAACGGATGTGTCGACCGAAAGGTGCAAATATCACAGTCAAGCTGTAAACTAGCGACACAACGCATTCTGTTCTCCGGACTTCATCCTGCTACTTGCAAAACCATGTTCAGGGATTGGTTGCGGGAGGTTTGGAACAAACGCAGAAGAAGAATGGCACACAAAAGGATAAACTTACTCATTTCGGGCATTCCTTCAACAACAACAATGGAAGCGGCTAAAGAAATTGCACTATGTTAAATGATAAGACTGCAAAAAAAATCTATATGAATTTTGTCCATTTGCACATTAATTATTAAGATTTGTTAATCTAGTTTGTATTGTCACGTCTAAAATTAAGACATTTTGGTTGTAACTTTGTTGTATTTGTGTTCAACATAGAACGGACCTGTACTTGTTTCTGTTATTGTTCATCTATGATTAGAAGTCTCTAATTTCTACCTCTTACAAATGCTCGTCTGACATTGCTTAGATGGATATGTGAACTTCAACACTGGTAGAGGTCATGCAGCCAGTTCCTATACTTGTCTGGTCTTCCTAACTATGGAATTGGTTAGTTTATATTTTTGGTAGAGATGGACAAACCCTGAATGGTCATTGACAGTGCTTGTTTTAATGTTTGCTTGCAAATAGTCCCATGTTTTTACATCACTTGTATTCATTCACTCAGCATATCCACACTTGACATGGACCATGTTTTTACATCTTATTCGTTCACTCAGTATATCCACACTTGACAGTTCATGTTTTTACATCACTTGTATTCATTCACTCAGCATATCCACACTTGACAGTTCATGTTTTTACATCACTTGAATTAATTCACTCACCATATCCACACTTGACTGATTTGACTAGCAGAACTGCTGTTTTGTTTATGTATACACTTCATATTTGTTTTCTAACTAGTTTTCTTAAACTCTGCCTTCTTCAGTGTTGGTGGCTTGATATTAGACTATGCTGTATCAAACTATGATGGCATTGCTGTTTTTCAACCAATTATAAATGGTAAGAAAATGCATCTCATTTTTATCTCTTGTGTGCTGTAATTCTACATGATTATTGTTTTGACTTTCTTGTTTATGTCTTTAGAAATGCAAATAGTAAAGTTAACTCTTTACAGTGTCATTCGATGGTGATAGATGGCACTAAAAGCATCAGTTAAAGCACAATTCAACTGAAATCGGCATCTAACATATGTGTTTCGCTATGTTGCTTAGCTACATTCTTTCAAGTTCTTAAGCATGGTGGAATTAGCATGATGGAATTAGGACTTTGAGAGCCAAGAAATTACTTATTTGATAATGCCAGTTATCATGTATCTGGATTAAGCATGAATATTAAATACAAGTCCCATTCAGACTCTTATTGGGCAACAGAAAAAAAATTGTGTTAATGCAATCAAATAATGCAGAAATACAAATGCACGTGATCAGTAAAAAAAATGTTTTAAATTACGTGGTATTTCTCACTTACCATTTATGACATATAATGTTTCATACTCATATATTTTTGTTGTGAATACTTCATGTCATAGATAATTTAATTATGTATCTTGAGATCTTTTAATCATAATAATTTTAGCTGTATTTGTTTCACATTAATGAATTTTGAGGAGTTGTGACACTTGCTTTTGACTGTAAGACACAAAACTGTCAAATTTGACAGGACTGTAAAGGGTTTAACAGTGGATTGAAAATTGTGTTTGTTGTTTTAAATGTTTTAGAAATGCCTTCTATTACTGTTCTAGTCATGCATATTAACATGTTGGGGACATATTTTGCCAGCGGGGGTCAGTTTTGTTCAACACCTGAATATAATAACGAAATACTAAATTATATGAACCTACCAAAGAGGAGATAACAAAATGGTCATCTGAATTTTCCTTAGTAACAATCATTAAAGTAAAATATTTACCTGGTAAAAGGAGGTGGGAATACTGACATCAGGGTCATGTGAAACATTCTCCCTGTACACTTTCTCATAGGACTTCTTCAATCAGGCTGTGTTACAGCAGTCTGCCAACCAAGGTGGGGATCGATACTGTGATCATTTATAGTGGTGAGCCTACTGAGAAGCCTTACATTGCACTATGGTCAGGAGGGCCGAGGTCCTTTCTTGCAAGGTGGTACTGCTGTCACCTGGATGGACCATGGTTGAATCACTTAGTGCTTCTTACTTTCTTTTCTGTTCTCAGGTGTGCTGTGTATTTTCCAAGTTGTTCATATACATGTTTTCTTGATTCCGCAATTCCGCATAACAATTTGTATGATTTCAATTTAAACATTTTTCCAATGTCTGAGGGAATAAACGCTGCTTATCTTATCAGTTACCATGCAGTGTACAGGCTGGATTTTTATTTCACCCTCATAGAAAATACCCAAGTCCTTATGGGGCTTTAGACCCGCCTTCTGACTAAAAGATTTGTATCATTATAGTTCTGTGAAAACTACACTTTATATCAGTGTATAGATAAACTGCTCATCTTAATATAGTTTTTAGGAAGAAATTTAATTGTTTCATTTCATTCTTACAAATTGTTCTCATTTTTATTTTTCTGTAGGTGTTGGTGGAAATCTGGTGGCTGTCCATGCAAGTAGAATAAGTACGTCTCTGCATATGAAGGGCAAGCCAGGGTCACAAATCCGAGATAAAAATTTAAAGGGTTGTCTCAGTATATTCAAGGTCTACTTTGGCTCTGGTAAACATTAAGTAGTAATAAATCTTGATATATTGTAATAATATTTTTGTCGCATGATTTCTGTAAAAGTCCTGTGTGAACCCAGGACCTCTCGCACCTCTGCCGCACACTGTTATATATGTTGTAAAAGATGACTAAGGCAGGTAGTGTATGCGACTGGCACTCTCATTGTCTAAAACAAATTGCTATAGAAACCACCACTGCTAGAACACTTAGGTACAGGCTCCCTTTGAGGACGCTTAAGAGCATTCATATGTAACAAACACTTTAAAAATATAACATACTGTAGGTAAACCGTCAAGTTTCTAAGAGAAAAAAGAAATGTTGAAGATGTAAGAGAACTGATCAAAAAGTATTCAACCTTAGACTTGGAAGGAAAAAAAAAGAAACTATCTGTTTAGTTCAATATCTAGTCACCTTTGGAATAGATCCACTCTGAGTTGACCTACTTCTTCTAGCAGTGCGTGCTCCGACTGCTGAAAAAATTTATGGAAATCATTTTTGAGGGATCTACGTTAGGTACTTCATCGCATTTGTCTTGATTGCTTCTGTCCAGAAATATCATCCCTTTGAGTGGCACCTAGAGTCTTGAAAAGAGCCAAAAGTCGCAGAGAGCCATATCTGGGAAGTTGAGGCATTGCCAAACTTGTCCAATGACATGTTTAAAAAAAAACCTAGATGATGTGTGGGGATGCATGGGCTGGAGCAATGTCACGGTGGATCCTTTACTTTGAGACTCAAGCACCCTAGCCATTGTGTTACTACTTACTGACTTTTTTTTTTATAGATTAGGAACATGCATATTAGAAATGGCCAAAAGCAGTTAAAAGTACAAAAACCCATGTAACTCAGCAATTGTACAGGTGGTGGCATAATACTTTTCATTATTGGGTGGACCAGGATGGTGAGCAGCGCAAGAGCTGTAGCGGTCAGCAACCAAAAGCTGATTGCTTGCATCAGGGCCAGCGAACCAGAGCTGCCAAGACCCTTCTACAGCTCCATACTGTGATACTGGATAACAGGCTGCAACAGAGCAGACTGGCTAAGGAGAAGGGATCGAAGAGGAAAAGCTAACCCGGTACCTAAAAAATACCGGCTGAAGTCAGATGTGTAGGACCGAAAGGTGCAAATATCGCAATCAAGCTGTAAACTACAACACATTCCATTCTCTGAACTACATCCTGCTACTTGCACAGCTCTTTTCAGAGTTTGGTGGCGGGAGATTGAGAACGGATGAAGAAGAATTGAGTGATGTTTGTGCAGATGTGAATAATATGGGGAAAGAATGTTTGTTGTAGTGTGACATAAATAAAAGTAAAGATCCCGTTTACACGTCTGTGTGGCATATTGTGAATATGGTGTTAGGCCAATATGTTCTTGACCAGCGGCACACTAGGGGTGATGTGGTCAAAATCTTGTCAGCCACTTTTAGCTTCCAAGACTTGATCTTAGCTGTTTGCGGCCGAAAAAAGATTTTTAACCAGTTGGGAATGGAATCTAGATCACTTGATTGGGCAGTCAGTGTACTAACCGCTGCACTACCATGTCTCCAGTGGGCCATGAAATATTGTATACATATTGTGTGGTTCATCTTCTGATTCTCTGGAAAATATAGTATGTCATTCCTTTATTTCTGCACTAAATGTGAGGTATTGTTTCTATAGCTTTATTTCATATATTAGATTGTTTCTATAGCTTTATTTCATATATTAGATTGTTTCTATAGCTTTATTTCATATATTAGATTGTTTCTATAGCTTTATTTCATATATTAGATTGTTTCTATAGCTTTATTTCAAATATTAGATTGTTTCTATAGCTTTAGTTCATATATTAGATTGTTTCTATAGCTTTATTTCAAATATTAGATTGTTTCTATAGCTTTATTTCATATATTAGATTGTTTCTATAGCTTTCTTTTGTAAGTGAGGTATTGTTTGTAGAACTTTCTTTCATATATAAGATTTGTTTCAATTGTTTTCTTTTGTAAATGAGGTATTGTTTGTAGAACTTTCTTTCATATATGAGATATTGTTTCTAAAGATTTCTTTTTTTTGGTGTAAATCATGTATTGTTTGTAGAACATTTTTTCATATATGAGATATGGTTTCTGAATTTAGTTTTTTTTTTAAATCAGGTATTTTTTGTAGAACTTTCTTTCATATATAAGATATTGTTTCTAAAGCTTTCTTTCATATATAAGATATTTTTTTAGAACTTTCTATCAAAAATTAGATTGTTTCTATAGCTTTCTCTGTTAAATGAGGTTTTGTTTCTAGAGCTCTCTTTCGTAATGAGGTATTGTTTCTAGACCTTTTCTTTGTAAATGAGGTTTTGTTTCTAGAACTTTTTTTTGTAAATGAGGTTTTGTTTCTAGAGCTCTCTTTTGTAATTAGATTTTATTTCTAGAGTTTTATTTTTGTAAATAAGGTTTTGTTTCTAGAGTTTTTTTAAATATAATTTTATACCTCTCTGAATGAGGAAGTAGGGTGGGGGAATCTGTGCTAATGTCATCTTCTATCCTAGAAGTGTTAGGATAAACTTTTAGTTGTTGCTTGTGGCAGGCTCTCAGTGTCAGTGGTCATAATCGCATCCCTGTCCCTCACAGAGTCCTCCAAGAAGACAATTTTAGGATGATAATGTATTTATTTTGAAGTGTGTTATCAATGCTGAACATGTATTCATGTGCCCATTGTCAGGGAGAATAGAATGGCTTACCTGCACCGTACTGGATATGTAGTAACAGACAGCTGAGGAGTGTTGTGTATTTGGTTGGCTGCTATTTCACGACTGCAATCAAATACAAAATAAAATAAGTATGCTTGCTGGATGGATCATAGAAGTTGGGACTGAGGAAATAAACAAAAATGAAGAGAATAAATGCACCTAACAATGATTTGTAAGAACTGAGTTTCGAGGAGAAGTTGCTTATAAACCACGTTATGTCTTTGCAAACTCAGGTTTTTCTGCCCCATCATGTGCAATAACGGACTGAAAAAAGCAGCTCTGGAGGACATTGTTCCAGAAAGACAACGCAGATCCTGACCAAGGTGTAGATGGGCACAAGACATCAAGGATACCCTAAACATGAATATGGAGCAGACGGGTAGACTGACTGCTGATCAAGGTTCCTACATGAACATGGAGCAGACGGGTAGACTGACTGATGATCGAGACATCAAGGACACCCTAAACATGAACATGGAGCAGACGGGTAGACTGACTGATGATCGAGATTCCTATAGAATGGCTGTGAGGAGAGTGATGTTCTGTCAAGGACATGCAACATGATGATGATGGACAATGATCAGATTGTGTTGGGTAACACATACTTTCAAGATGGGGAGTCATTCATGTATCTTGGTAGCAATATCAGATTGTGTTGGGTGACACACTCCTACAAGATGAGTCATTCATGTATCTTGGTAGCAATATCAGATTGTGTTGGGTGACACATACCTTCAAGATGGGGAGTCATTCATGTATCTTGGTAGCAATATCAGATTGTGTTGGGTGACACATACCTTCAAGATGGGGAGTCATTCATGTATCTTGGTAGCAATATCAGATTGTGTTGGGTAACACATACTTTCAAGATGGGGAGTCATTCATGTATCTTGGTAGCAATATAGATAAAGTTGGAGAAACAAATACAGATGTCAAATTGTGAATACAAAAACTTTGATAGCACTGAGGAACTTATGGAAGTCGTACAAAAAAAAAAAAAAGAAGGAATTTAAGTCCACCTCAAAATGACAAATCTTCAGTTCTAATGTAAAGTCTGTGCTATTGTATGGCTCTGTAATGTGGAGAACAATAAGAAAGGTTCAGGCCTTTATCAATGGGTGCCTGTGTTGAAGAGGGATTGTAATGGTATGATAATATCCCCTAATGTGGAACTCTGGGAAAGGACCGAGTAGATAACAGTGGCACTTGATGAGGCATACACTAAGAAGTCTGGTTGAAAGAATTACAAGACAGTCTCGATTATGGAATCCCTAGGGCAAGAGATGCAGAGGCACACCAAAACACACATGGACAAGAGAGATTGCAACAAACATGTAAGAAACCATGAAGACATGGACTGAGTTAGAAAGGAAAGTACAGAACAGGACTTGGCGTGTATTGTTGAAAAACTATGCACTGCAGGTCTTGATTGATTGATATTTCATGTAAAACTAAGTATTGTACAAACCATCTCTGCAGGGACTCACAAATGCTTTGCACAACAGGCCTTTGTACCTGCGGCACAGACCCTATGACAGCAGAACACATTTTGCAGTCCTGCCCATTGTGTATTGATAAAAGAAAAAGAAGTGGCATTTGGCAACAGCCAGTGTCCTTCCACGCGAAGATGTACGGAAGTGCACGAAGCCTCGAGTCGACTGATACCTTCATTAGAATCATTGAAGTCAAGGTCTGAAGACGAACGAGGAATAAGAGGATAAATTATTTGACACATGTTTCCTACCAGGAGGCCTTGTGTTTGACAGAGATAAGTATAGCACCACTGCCAAGCTGAGAACATGCCATACGAGGAGACTAACAGTATGGCCTAATCCTTCTGGAGTAAAAGACTCAACTCATGGCATTTCATTCACACAGACTAAAATCATCCTGAATGTAGATTAGTCTTCTAGGTTTGATAGAAAGCTTTAGAAGCGTCACCCAGTGTATTATAAAGTAATTCAAGTGGGAATAACTTGCGTTATGATGATCTGGATAAGAAGCAAAGAGGCCAATTATAGATGGGTGTTGGTGCTCCGATTGGAGCCAATTGGAACGATGATGATGATGTGCAAACAATGTTGTCAGCTGTTGTATCATGACTAACACGCCTCCTTTTTCTGACAGCTGTTCATTCTCGGGCATCAAGAGTGTTAGTGCTTCTTGCATTACCAGGCCACCTGCTGTTTACCTATACAGTATTTTACATGGGGGCTGGTCACACTTCCAGTACATTAGTGTTCCAGTGTTTTTACCTTGCTGCTGCTTTGTTACAGGTAAGTTTCAGGTCTTATAATATTAGAACATTAATTGTCATTTATGTGTGCATTCATGATTCAAAGTTTGTATTTTTATAAAAAGCCAGTATAGAGAATTGACTTCCAAATTTATCAATCACACAGAATATGACAAGTTTAACAATTCACTGCAAACGTAAATACAGACTTGGCAGAAATAACTTCACATTAAATGAAAGCAGCACATGTGCCAGATATTCTACCATACTAAAGGTTATTTAAAAACCAGGATTGTTGTAGCTAAGCAACACAGTGAAATACCAGTGTTAGATACTAATTTTGACCAAATCAGACTAACATTTTGCATTCAATGGATTCCTTCTGAGTGGAACTGTTAAGAGTTAACTTGCTTTGGAGCATTTATATCTATTTTTTATTATTGTTTTATTAATGTTATTATATATTGTTATTTTATTATTTCCCCCAAAAGAAGATAACGTGTAAAACATTATGCTAGGGCTTGGTAAAGGCATAGACTGCAAGCCCGGGTCTGGAGATGAATGTCTCGAAGAACAAAGTGTTGCGCAATCGCTTCACCACCTGTGATCCGGTCTTCCTTGGCGAGGTACGATTAAAGGATGTCAACGAGTACATTTATCTTGGACATCTTCTCAATATGGAGAATAACCTGAACTGACAAGACGTAGCCTCACGGGTTGGGTAGCCTTCTCGTCTATTAACACGATCCTGGACGGTTGTCATGACCAAGACCTATGGGCCTCCCTCTTCAATTCCACTGTACTCCCTGCAATGAACTACAGTGCCAAGACGAGGACACTAACAAAATCACTAGAGGACAAATTGAGAGTGACCCAGGATGACCTCCAATGCATTGGTCAGATTCCCTTGCTGTACACTGCAGCATCTGAGAAATCTCTAGAGGAGCACTTACCACCACTGGACTTCCGTGGCCCAAAACAGGGTCCGCTGGAGACGAGATGGGACCCTCAGCTACGCTGAGGAATGGGTCATCAAGATATCTATTTTTGCACTCTTAAGTTTCATTATGTTACATGATGTTATACAAAATTGATATTACTGCACTTCAGACAGACCAACAGGTGCTCAGTTTATTTCATCAGATGGCGAAGGATATGGATGCTAGTGGGGTTCTGTAGCTCATTGGTTTTATACATCACTATCCATCCATACAGGCACCTCACCTGCTCGTTACAAATTGTTTCTAGGCTCATACAGCCTATGTACTGCTAATTCATCAATTGTAGCGTTATGTTTCTAAACAATTCCTACAGCCTGTGTCACTGCCTGGTAGGATTCCACGGGAGGAGCACCACTCTGCTCACTTTTTCATTGGGAGTCATCATTAAGTGATAATTATGTTGCACTGTTTCGCTAGACTAGTGACACAATGCATCCAATTTCAACAGACATTTCTGTCAGGTTTGCCTTCCCTAGTCCTTGACTGTCCCCAAACAGGTTTCTGTCTCTGCTCTTAGTCTGGCCCTTACCCTTCGATCTGTCTGGTTTGGGAAGCCTTGCTTGTAGCTATGCTCATAGCTCTTTGAACATGGAGCACATAAGTTCTTTTACCTCTACAAAGTGGAGACACTTGATAGGAGAGCCATCCTTCTGATATAAGTTTCTTTGATTTACAAAAGTGGTGTCAATAATATACTAATCACATATTTTAGTAGTCATGTAGAATTGTTATAATAGTCTTCCATGATTGTTATTGTAACAGATCTTAGCTGTAGAGATAATATATATGTAGGAGCTTAGACATGTTTTAACATGTAACAATTGGAAGGAAGATAGAAAGAGCTTAGACAACCATCCTTTTTCTTTCTTCTTCGTGGGATTTGAGTCAGTGCAGCTGAACTCAGTCCCATCAGAATTTAAGTAACCAAAACGTACGCTTTGTTTCGAACCGCACAGGTGGGAGTTTTGGTAAACATTCGTAACCTGACATAAGTTACAGGCCATGTGTCTACACCTGGAAAGGTAGTGGTGGCAGGTTTGTTGCCGCCAACAAACCCACGTCTTCTGGAAACCACATGAACAGGATGGGGGCTAATGGCAAGCAGACAAACAAAAACACAGCCGTTTTGGAAATAACGTGATCTGGGGAGGCAGATCGAATATAAATCCCGGCAGAGAGACGTGATTATATTACTTGAGGCACAATCGAAAGAGATACTCAGTTGAGAGCAAGTGGCGGAGAGAAAAGACTTGACTTCAGAGATTACAGGAGAACACTTTCGAAAGAGGCGCTCAGTGGAGAGCAGGCGATTAAAATATGCAGTTGAGGCAGATTTGAGTTGAGAACCACACAGAGAGAACATTTCACTTCAGAGATAAAGGTACTTTGGAAAGAGACGCTCAGTGGAGGACAGGCGACGAAGATATGCAGTTGAGGCAGATTTGAGTTGAGATTTAGGCGACGGAGAGAGGCCGTTGAGATAGACACGCAGCAAGCAAGATAACTATCCTCATATTGTGTGGATGGGGCATAATTACAAGTCGTCAGTAGCTTATAGAGGCAGTCATCCCATTCATCATAATTGACGTAGTCCCACTGATCACGTCGACATCACCTTGGTCACGTGAATGTAAGTCGTCAGTCGCAGCTAGAGGCAGTTTTACAGTGATCCCGTTGATCATAGTTGATGTAGTCTATCCTGACCACTTTGATCTGCCGCCGACAAAGAGGAATATGTCAGCGGACATCATATTTGGGTTTAGAGCCTACGAACTTTACCATCAGCGTCAATCCTCAACTAAGTTCGATCACAGCAGACCAGATTAGGTGAGGAGAAAGAACCGGGCAATAACGGTATCGATAAGGTTAGGTTTTAGCGGTAGGAGTGTTTTAAATAAGCATGTGCGAGAAAGAATTTAAGTTATTAGAGAGTTTATAGTTGGCAGTGTTACTGGAATAAATAATCTGTTGTATTGTGTTTATATTTAGTGTTACTTGAATTTGTTTAGGAGTGAGATAGATTTTTTTTTTGTTTTTTTTTTGCGTTCGCCTTATTTATCTATTCCCCAAGGCGTGTGTGCGTTACACTGTGGTTTTTATTTTACGCCTGTCGGCCCAGTCCATCCGACTTCAGCATGCATTTTATGTAAGGGTCTGCTTCCTCCTGCATTTTCTAAGGGTTTGCTTCCCCGGATTAACGACCGGTGCTGTGATGGGGATCGAACCCAGCACCTTCTGGTTGTGAGCCGTGCCACTTAACCACTAGGCCACGCCGTCCCCATGTGAGATAGATTAAAATAGAATAGAGCAGACCCCCTTTACCGTCTGCAAAAGAGCTCCATCAAATCGATTGACTCTGGTACATTATAATAGTCATACAGGATTGTTATAATAGTCATACAGGATTGTTATAATAGTCATGCAGGATTGTTATAATAGTCATGCAGGATTGTTATAATAGTCATGCAGGATTGTTACAATAGTCTTAGATGATTGTTATAGTAGTCATGCAGGATTGTTATAATGGTCATGCAGGATTGTTATAAGTGTCTTGCATAATTGTTATGTTTTTTTAAATGCAGACAATGAGTAGGTGTACTCTTTTGTGCACCACGAAAAGGACATATTAAGTGACGGGTTGCAGTAGTTTTCATATCCCAAGCATGCTGATGAAGGTGGACCGGAGTCCTCCAGACAGTTGTGCTATACTTGGCTTCATCTGCATGTCGCTCACTACTATGGGGATCACATCAATCCCTCATCTTGTTAGCCAGGCTGCCATGAAAATAGCCCATTTCCAGGGAGGACTACTAGGAAGCTGAGGTGAAAGTCTTGGCCTGTATATTTTGCCTGACCAGACGTTAGTCTTCCTCCCTGCAGCATTGTTATAATACATATAGATAATACAAGTAATTTTTTTACCTTTTTTTAAAAGCTATGCAATTTCACTGCAATTGTGGTTCCTGTGGCTCTTTAATGGGGATAAAAGAATAGGATCACTGCACCTGATATAAATGTCATATAAAGTGACTTAGTAAGGTGGTGCATGAGATTGGCAACCTCATCATGTACAACAAAGTGAAACAGAAACCATGTCTACAAGATGACATAGGTGCTTTGACACCAGCTTTCTGAGAGAAGGCTAACTGTAGTGGTGGCCGCATCATTCTCCAATATGAAATGATATGATGATGATTATACAGTATTACACTTCAAGTCATTATCTTCTTATACCACGTTTTCTGTGTGACATGTCATTTGTCAGTGTCTGATAACAACTATTATATTTTCTCATTCCTTTCTCAGGTCATACAACTAATTTACATCGCCACTTGGCTTGTCCCACTTATCTGGGCGAAAGGTTTGGATCCAGACAATGTGGCTATTCCATATTTGACAGCTATTGGGGACCTGTTAGGTACAGGTTTCCTTGCTGTGGCCTTCCATTTGTTGTACTTGGTAGGAGACAGAGATGCAGATATTGGAGACTAAACAAGTTCATTTATTTCTGACAGTTTGAGTTGACCCACAAAATCTCTGGTTGTTCTGAATAAGGGAAAAGATGTCATGCCTACTTACAGCATAATATTCGTTCAAGGATCATTTTATATTTTTATGTGAAAGAAATTACCCGTGCTTCCAAACGTATTACCCCTTTTCTTTTAAAGTGAGACACTTTTTCTCCATTTTAAAAAAAAAAAAAGGAAAAATCCCAATTTCAAGCCTGTGTGACATCTTGGGGAATATGGTATTAAGCCCATATTTTTCTTAACATACAACATACTTGAGGTGTTGTAGTCAACATCACACCTGCCACATTTACTTTTCCAGATTATTCTGGTACCCAATATTTTAGTCTGGACGGACCCCAGGAGTCATTTTGCGATCAGGAAAAACCCAGCACCGAATGAGAACCAAACCCTGATTGCTCAGCTGGGAAGTTAGTGCACTAACCACTGCACTACCTCAGCTCCCTTGTGTTCTATTTGTATTATTAAGTGCTTGGGAGTTACTAGGGCCTGAAAGTGGAATAAAGACAATGTAACCTACCAGGCATGTTGTAAGCATGGCTGGGCATGTGTCCTTCTACCACATCGTTTTGAAACTATAAGCCACAAGAAAATAAGCCATCTACATATAATGGTGCTTTACAAAAATAAACTACATTTTTTTTTATTTGTAAATTATTTCATTATTCTTATTCTACAAATATGGGGTCACAATCCTTTGTCAATGGGTTGTCGCAAATTTCTAGCTTTTTTTTTTAAAGGTTAAATACTTATTCTAAATTTAAAATGCAAATATTAATTTAAGTTTAAACATTTTCTTTTTTGAAATCCAAGATTTTTAAAAAAAATGATTATTACTTTATTTTAATTTGTCTGTTAGAACAGCCATGCAATTGTCACTTAGTTAATACTGCATTCTTTACTTGGCATATTTATCCAAGACCTAAATAGGACTTTTATAGAAACATACATGTAAGACACTTAGAAAGAACATATAACTAGCTTATACATAACATGTCAAGTGAACACAGAACAACATTTGTATATGTTTATTATTTTGTCATATTACAGGAATGCACCACCGATGGTATCTGCTACTAAGGTTTTTAGTACAAGGTGTGTTCAAATGAAACCGGACCTAACTGCACCAAGGGAACATAGGTGCGATGCGCATGACGACACCACTTCTGGTGTAAACAGCACATACTAACGGTCAAGTTTACAAAATACCATTGTCGTCCAACTCAAAGTTTCTTCAGCAGACCGTTGAAAACATGGTGGGTGTGATACAGAATTCTTCCAGAGTTGATCAGCGAGCAGTGATTCAGTTTCTAACAGCGGAAGGATGTCAACCAGTTGATATTCATCGCAGAATGTAGGCAGTGTATAGGGATAAAAGTGTGAGCGTAATCTCCGGCTACGGTCCACCCGAATTACTGCATCAATTTTGGCGATTACATCTTCTGACGCAACAATATGCGCCTTACCTGGTCTCAGAAGATCTTTCATTAACTCACGCCTTTCTTTAAACATCGTTGTCCAGCTCTTCACTGTTGTCTTCAACACACTTTTGTCACCATACACTGCCTGCATTCTGCGATGAATGTCAACTGGTCGACATCCTTCAGCTGTTAGAAACCGAATCATCGCTCGCTGATCAACTCTAGACGGATTCTGTATCACACCCGTCATGTTTTCAACTGAGGAAACTATGAGTCGGGAGATAATTAAATTTTGCAAACTTAACAGTTGGTATTTACTTTTTGCATAAGAAGTGACATCATTGTGCCCATTGTATGTATGTTCACTTGGTGCAGTTTGGTCTGGTTTTATTTAAACACGCCTCGTATGTTGACAAATCCATCATCTTCTTTTCTGTTATGAGAAACTTCAAGAGTGTACAATTTAGTCCATATATTTTACACTGTCAACATTTATATTTGTGTTACTGATTTATAAAAAGACCACAGTACTGTGGTGCAAACCAGTCTCATGAAGCTGTAAGGTTAGTGACAGATGATGTACCAGTCTCATAAAGATGTGAGATTAGTGACAGATGTTGTGTGTTATCATACTTATGTTAGTGCCTTATCCAAGCTCATGAACTTCATCCATGTGTTCAGTATTTTCATACACATTCCAATTTTATGCTGAAACTGACAATGCAAGAACAATCACACAAAAAATTGTATTCAGCATTTGGAAAACACACACACCAGACAATTTAAAAGAAAGTGAATACAAATTTCCTATTGCTTTACTTACTTTTCAATTGTCTAATGTCAATTTTGTTCCCCTGAGTGCTTAAAATATATGTCTTTGCCACTGTTGTCACTACTTTGTTCATTAACTGGTCTCAGAGTTTGTCTAGTTTATCAAGCTGCTTCATTGCCATACTCACTATTGCAATCTGGTCATCATTTTGTTTCGTGGTTTAGACAACTTATCATGCACCTTATTTTCAGAATTTAATAGCATATTAGTGGTGTGGTTCTGTCCGACATATGTGTACTGTTTATCACATTTCAATAATTGATGGGGTAAATTATTTAAACACTGTTCTTGTTATAAAAACAAATACTTAGGACTTGTACCTTTTTGGTTCCTTGAGAATATTAGGCTACACCATTTCTTATTTTGTCCCAAACTGCACATACCCTCATGTCTTATATTTATTGATTACGAGAAATCCTTCGACTGTATTGAAACAAATGCAGTGATAAAGGCTCTCAGAAATCATGACATTTCCTGAAACTACACAAAAATAATTGAGGAAATCTACATAGGCTACAGTTGCACTATACCATCATCCAGTATATATTCTGATAACAAGAGGAGTTTGACAGGCTGCTATCAGCTCTATAAAGTTATTTACAGCAGCTCTTGGCCGTTATCCCGTGGAAGCACACCCTTAGAAAATGCAGGAGGGAGTAGATCCTTACATAAAATGCATGCTGGTTAGGATGCACTGGGCCAACAGGTGCAAAATAAAAACCACAGTGCAACGCACACTGCCTTGGGGATTAGAGAAATAAGACGAACGAGAGAAAAAATTAAGTCATACCAATACGTGGCCAAACAATTCTTGAACGGCCTAAATGAGGTCAGCAAAGCTGCTGGTCTTAAGATTAATACAGTTAATCACAATGCCTGAGAAATCCTTACGGTCTACAGCAGGAACTCAAAGCTGGGGGATGAAGTCATCCAGGATGTCGGCTCCTATATCTACCTGGGCCAAGAAATATATGGCACCTACAATATTGATTGGGAAATCTCTGGTCTGGTCATGTGGTTACGTATGCCTGACAACAGATACTGCAAACATTTTGGTGGCCTTATGACTAAACGCGTCTGTGTTGGAGGGATGATTCGACAAAAGATCTACATGATTATGATGCATACAAGATGTCGTTGGCTTTCTTGCATAAGACATTTTTTTCTTTCAATCTTAAATCTTCAGCTATTGGTATTTTACACCTTGACATTTATTAGCTTTACAGATTCAGGTCTGATTTACGAGATACTCATTAAGTAACAGCAATTTTATTATAAAGTGCATGAAATGAGTATGTACAATGGAAAATCTTATTTCAGGGCACAAAATGGCTCTAGAAATACTCCATGTACGGATTGTGGCGATCAAGCAGTATGCGTAATAAAGCGTACAACATGACTTGCACTAAGGAAGAACGACAATTGTAATTCATTTTTTGTGGTCAGAGGGTGTGAAACTTTCTGAAATCTATAGAAGAATGAAGGTTCAGTATGAAGACAGTTTGAGATAGAGGAAAGTGTATGAATTGGTAAAAAGATTTCAAAGCGGAAGACAAAATGTCATGGATGAACCTCGACATGGGAGACCAGCAACTGTGGCAACTGACACAGTGAAACAGTAGATCCACCAGCTAGTCCATGGCAACAGGCGAGTCACTATTGGATGAAATATCCGTAGATTTCAACATGATTCACAGCGCTGTTCACAAAATTGTTCATGATATCGGTTATAGGAAAGTGTGTAGCAGGCCCCAAGGCATATGACGAAGTAATGGAGGTGGTGCAAAATTAGTTACTGTAAAGGTCAAAACAAAAGACTTTTTTGCTAGAGGGCATCCACAAGTTAGTGGACAGGTGAACAAAGTGTGTTGCCAGGCACGGGGACTATATATAATAATAAGACACCAAAAATGTCTGGTCGGCACTCTTGTAAAAATGTTATCACGCAATAAAATTGCCGTTACTTAATCACAGTCCCTCATATCTATATATTTTTATTGTCATTTTGTTATTCCTTGTCACTAATCACTATTCAGAGCCCATCAAGAAATGTAAAATTTAAGTTCAATGTGATCATTGGTGTTGTAAAAACTTTGCGCAAAAAAACAGCAAGTACGACCAGTTTTTAAAAAATGTTTAATATTGAATACTGCTCTGGCAGCCGTTAGATGTATAGCCTGCCAAAGACAGATGTGTCGGATCGAAAGGTGCAAATATCAGTCAATCTGTAAACTAGCAACACTACGTATTCCGTTCTCCGGACTACATCTTTCTACTTGCAAAGCTCTATTCAGGACTTGGTAGCAGGAGATTGAGAACGAATGCAGAAGAAGAGGAGGTATAGCAAACCGTTATATAGAAATTAGCTGGTGAATTTAGCAAAACCTGATGTCCCAATTTCACCTATGACGTCTTCTTCTTCTGCGTTCATTCTCAATCTCCCGCAACCAAGCCCTGAACAGGGCTTTGCAAGTAGCAGGATGTAGTCCGGAGAACGAATTTGCGTTGTGTCGCTAGTTTATAGTTTTACTGTGATATTTGTACCTTTCGGTCTGACACATCCGTCTTTGGCAGAACCCCTATGACTAAATTATGGCACACATAAAAAGGACCAAGCTATTCTCAGATCTGGCATGGTTTTATATGATATTTTGCTGTAAAGTCTATCTCTGTCTGGCTCCTCAATTCCAGGGATCCCCACAGGGAGCTGGTTTCCACCAAATGATGCTGTTATGAAAGCACAAAGTGAGGCTTTCAAATGTACTCAACAGGTCTTCAAGTTCAGTGTTCTTTTATCTCTGTAAATGGGGTTATCGAGAGGGCATCTGTGGAGATCACCACCTGGTTCTCTGCCTGAGCTGTGTATTTGATAAAGACCATTGTTTCTGTTGGTAAGGTGTTGCCATATCGCCTAGTGGCAGTTGCTTTTGAGTGGTTGACATGTTTGTTGTTTTAAATGGCCACAATGAGTAGGTTTACTCTTTTGTGTGCCCTGAAAAGGACGTTAAGTGGTGGGTTAGAGTAGTTTTCCTCACATGCTGAGCGTGCTGATGAAGGTGGGCCGAAGTCCTCCAGGCGGTTATGCTATGCTTAGCTTCATCTGTGTGTCGCTCACTACTACTGGGATCACGTCGATCCCTTTCCTTGTTAGCCAGGCTGCCATGAAAACAGCCCGTTTCCATGAATAGCTACGAGGAAGCCGAGGTCAGGGTCTTGGCCAGTATATTTTGCCTGACCCTGACTAACATCTCTGATCAGTATATTTTGCCTGACCCTGACTAACATCTCTGATCAGTATATTTTGCCTTACCCTGACTAACATGTCTGATCAGTATATTTTACCTGACTAGACGTTAGTCTTTCTCCCTGGTTGTCATGTTTAATTGAATATATGTGCCACCTCCCCCATTTTAAACAGCACCCTTGTCTGATCCACCAGTGTATACGTATGTCCAGGTTTGTGTTGTGTTTGTTCTATTTTTGTGCTATGTCCAGAATTTCTGGTTGGTGTAGTTTGAAGCTATGTACTTTATTTTCTCCTCCGTGTCTTTTTATTCTCAATGCTCAAAGTATCACATTTTAGCTCTAGGAATGATTTTATGTTTCATATTGGGATGTTTGTGGTTAATGATCTAGGCGTTGTCATTGTATTTGTAAGTGCAACATTTTTGTCAATCATTTATTTCACTTGAGATGCAGAGTTGCTTTATTTTAGCTTACTTTATGCTAAACCATTTAGTCGCTGTCACGTGGGGTGACCTTTGGGTCTCTTTAATTTATCAGCCTGCCAAAGAACGTCTCGTCTGTTCTCTTATTATATTTTCCATATTCGTGATCGGTGTGGGTTTTAGTGTCCTGTGTAATGTTTGAGTTTTGTAATTAATAGAGCTGGCAGTGTTCTCATACGTATTGGACCAATGCATATTTCCTTTTATGTTAACATATCAGCTATTTTCAATAATACAGTGTTATTTTAAAGTGCATTTCAATCCTATGTTGATGTTCATTTATTGCTTTCCTGCATACCCACCTTCATGTTGTGTATCCTCTTTTAAAAGATTCAGCCACCACCAAATGGTCATTTTATTTTGGTGACCATATGTTCAAACTATTTTATTTGTTTTTACTGTATAATATATTACCTAGATGATGAGGTGGCAAGCAGAATAGCAAAGGCCAGCACAGCCTTTGGTAGAATACGCTCGATGGTCTGGGCACGTCGTGGCATCAGCGTCAAGACCAAACTCAAAGTCTATCGTGCAACCATCATTCCAACCCTACTATATGCTTGCGAAAGCTGGACTGTATACTCTGGACATGCAAGGAGGTTAAACCACTTCCACACAGGTTGCCTGAGGCGAATATTCCACATCCGATGGCAAGATCGTGTCACTGACATCAAGGTTCTCTCGAGGGCTAACATGCCCAGCATCCATGCACTGCTAGAAAAAGCACGACTAGGATGGGCCGGACACCTCGTCCATATGTCAGACGAGCGACTCCCAAAGAAGCTTCTCTACGGCGAGCTGAGAGAGGGATGACGCGAGAGAGGGCGCCCAAAGAAACGTTTTAAAGACGGTCTGAAGGACTCACTAAAAAGTTGCCAGATAGACATCGACACCTGGGAATGTCTTGCGCAAAACAGATCTGATTGGAGAAGCGCAGTCAAATCGGGTGTAGCTGCCTGTGAAGATGACCGTGTTGTGAAAGCCCAGAACAGACGAGAGACGCGGAAATCCCGAGCAGCGGGAACACCATCCCCTTCTACAAACCTCGTGTGCCCGATATGTAGCAGATGTTTTCGTGCTCGCATTGGCCTGTTCAGCCACATGCGCACCCACACCCAACAGGGAAATCTGTGACAAGGATGATGTCGGCGGTCCTCATCGACAACGATGGACAGCTATTATTATTATCATAATATATTACCTCAAACAATACTTATACACATCTTTAGCATACATTAACTCTTTTTGTATTATACAGGGTGGGCCATAAGTTGCTTAATCATTAAAAAATGTAATAACCTTTTTGCTATTGTATATTATACCTGAAGAATCGAGTGAATGCCAATCAACCCTGGACTTTTCAGCAGCTTAAAGACAACATTTAGAAAGACATTCAAGTGCTGGAGCGAGACATGTTTACATGTTCTATTGAAAATGCTGTAGAAAGAGCCCTTGCATGGAAAATGGGGGTAATTTATGCACCACCATTTTCTATACATAGTTTTTAGAATTTCTTATTTACTCTACTTTATTATATAACAGATTTATACATATAATTTTATTTATTTTTTAAATTTCAATGAGAAAACAACTTATGGGCCACAATGTACTTTAAAACTCTCACATTTTATGTTGGTTAACTTTCTTTGATAGACTGATTTTCTGTTCTTGTGGCTTGTGTACTGTCCATGTTTGTTTCTCATTATAATTTGTACTTATGAAGACAGTATATTGTTGATCATATGTTATTTGACTTCCAATGAGATACTAGGATGACTATGTCAACTGGTTGTAGAAAGCATTAGCTATTTTGTCAAAATCTATTTCATATTGAATTCTTCTTCAGCATTTGTCCTGAAAAGGATGTTTGCTATGTTATGTCGTAGAAATTTACAGCTAGGCTGCGATATCTGTGCCTTTCGGCCCAACACATCCGATTTCAGCACATCATTTTGGGACTGGGTCTTCCTTCCCTTTTCTATCCCAAATATTTTAGCCAGGCTGCATGGTTGCAGTCTGTTTCCAAGGCTGGTACTTGCAGGTGGAATGCAGGTCTTAGTCAGCTCTCGTTCACTGACCCTGATGCAAGCAGCCAGCTATGAGTCATTTACATTTTACATTTAATTTACATAGGCATTGATTCTGCAGAAACTATTGAATTTATGCACACATGCATTGTTTCTGCATAAATTATTGAATTTATCTACATAGACATTGTTTCTGCAGAAACTATTGAATTTATCCACATAGGCATTGTTTATGCAGAAACTATTCAATTTATATACATAGGCATTGTTTCTGCTGACACAATTGAATTTATATACATAGGCATTGTTTCGCATGAAAATTAGATGAAATAGTTAGTTTCTCAAGATATTTTGTTTTTAAAATGCAATCATTAATAATATAGACAACAACTGGAACTGGCAAGGAAATCAGCATACCAAACCACCACTTAAAGTATTTATTAAACACTTATCAGCTGATATAGAATGAGCTTCAAGCCAAAGAAGTCTGACAATCAGGGAGGAAAAAACATTGGAAGTCAGACTAGAGAATTCCTACCATCATTGAAGAATGAAGTAAGGTTTACAGCTAATTAAGTGATAGTACTTACAATATTATGCTGTTGCATTATACTAATTGATCTGTCCTGCGTAGTGAATATGTGATGTTGGGGCTTCACAGCCAGAGTAATATGCGGGGTCATGCCCAGAGAGTGAGGCTTCACTGTCAGAGTAAGGGGCAGGGTCATGCCCAGCAGAGTAAGGGGTAGGGTCATGCCCAGCAGAGCAAGGCTTCACTGCCAGAGTATGAGGCAGGGTCATGCCCAGCAGAGTGAGGCTTCACTGCCAGAGTAAGGCTTCACTGCCAGAGTAAGGGGTAGTGTCATGCCCAGTAGAGTGAGGCTTCACTGCCAGAGTAAGGGGTAGTGTTATGCCCAGTAGAGTGAGGCTTCACTGCCAGAGTAAGGGGCAGGGTCATGCCCAGCAGAGTGAGGCTTCACTGCCAGAGTATGAGGCAGGGTCATGCCCAGCAGAGTAAGGGGTAGGGTCATGCCCAGCAGAGCAAGGCTTCACTGCCAGAGTAAGGGGCAGGGTCATACCCAGTAGAGTAAGGCTTCACTGCCAGAGTAAGGGATAGTGTCATGCCCAGTAGAGTGAGGCTTCACTGCCAGAGTAAGGGGTAGTGTCATGCCCAGTAGAGTGAGGCTTCACTGCCAGAGTATGAGGCAGGGTCATGCCCAGCAGAGTAAGGGGTAGGGTCATGCCCAGCAGAGCAAGGCTTCACTGCCAGAGTATGAGGCAGGGTCATGCCCAGCAAAGTAAGGGGTAGGGTCATGCCCATCAGAGTGAGGCTTCACTGCCAGAGTAAGGGGCAGGGTCATACCCAGTAGAGTAAGGCTTCACTGCCAGAGTAAGGGATAGTGTCATGCCCAATAGAGCGAGACTTAAATGCCAGAGTAAGAGGCAGGGTCATGCCCAATAGAGCGAGGCTTAACTGCCAGAGTAAGGGGCAGAGTCATGCCTAGCAGAGTAAGGGGCAGAGTCATGCCCAGTAGAGCGAGACTTAACTGCCAGAGTAAGGGGCAGAGTCATGCCTAGCAGAGAAAGGGGCAGAGTCATGCCTAGCAGAGTAAGGGGTAGGGTCATGCCCAGTAGAGCGAGGCTTCACTGCCAGAGTAAGGGGTAGGGTCATGCCCAGTAGAGCGAGGCTTCACTGCCAGAGTAAGGGGCAGAGTCATGCCTAGCAGAGTAAGGGGTAGGGTCATGCCCAGCAGAGTAAGGGGTAGGGTCATGCCCAGTAGAGCGAGGCTTCACTGCCAGAGTAAGGGGCAGAGTCATGCCTAGCAGAGTAAGGGGTAGGGTCATGCCCAGTAGAGTGAGGCTTCACTGCCAGAGAAAGGGGCAGAGTCATGCCTAGCAGAGTAAGGGGTAGGGTCATGCCCAGCAGAGTAAGGGGTAGGGTCATGCCCAGTAGAGCGAGGCTTCACTGCCAGAGTAAGGGGCAGAGTCATGCCTAGCAGAGTAAGGGGTAGGGTCATGCCCAGTAGAGCGAGGCTTCACTGCCAGAGTAAGGGGCAGAGTCATGCCTAGCAGAGTAAGGGGTAGGGTCATGCCCAGTAGAGCGAGGCTTCACTGCCAGAGTAAGGGGCAGAGTCATGCCTAGCAGAGTAAGGGGTAGGGTCATGCCCAGTAGAGCGAGGCTTCACTGCCAGAGTAAGGGGTAGGGTCATGCCCAGCAGAGTAAGGGGCAGAGTCATGCCTAGCAGAGTAAGGGGCAGAGTCATGCCCAGCAGAGTAAGGGGTAGGGTCATGCCCAGCAGAGTGTGATACACATGACAACCTTCAATTTGAGGAAGGAGATTGAGGCAAGGACTAGCTCTGGGGTGGTTATCTAATACATGATTAATCAGGGCAGTCATCATGTCTGACTCTCGATCCTTGCTTTGGAAGGTACAGAATATATGGCTGAGTGGATAGCGAACATAGAGGCCTCAAACGATCATGGACTTTTGTGGCAATACTTTTCTGCTCATACTAGAGCTAACTACAATGAAGAAACTCGCATTTTGGTTTAGATAGCAGCCAAAGTGAAGATATGATATACAGACAGTAGGGACATATTCTCTTCTGTTAGTCACTCCTCTACTACCCATGTGGGGAATGTAAAGGTCCTTTAGTATATACTTGCAATTAAGTGTGCAGACAAACAAGTGATTGGCTTGTCATGTAGGAGTGACATATTCAATTTATAAATAGTGGCCGTTTTCTGGGTGATGACACTGCAAGATATGACCTGAAAGGACAGCTGGAGCTTATACAACCAATGAGCTACAGGAACAATGAATATCTATACTCAACATTTGGTGAAAGAAACTGAGCAACTGTTGATCTGTCTGGTTTGCAGTGATGTTGATCCAAATTTCATCACAAGTTCCCACCTTTGGTCTTTAGTTTGTTGAATAACTTCACTTAACTTCTTTATACTGGTTTAGAAGACTCTGCAGAGTCTGTATACAACCAGTTTCTTTTGCATTTCCTTGCTCTAAAAACTATATGCATCAAATCTATTCTTAAATGTTTTACTTGTCCTTGCTGCCAATACTTCCTGTGGCAATGCATTCCAAGGATTCACCACTCTCTGACTAAAACAATATTTCTTAATATATAATCTGAACCTTTCTTTAGTTACGACTTTCTCATTATGTAATAACTTAAATGAAGTTTAAAAATTATCAGTTGGTCATTTATGTTGAGCTGATATGTGCCATATACTTGAATGAACTTACCGAAGCCTTTGGAAAATATTGTGCAAGAATGTTTAACTTCACAGAAGAACCAGAAAAGTTTAATTTAACTGAATTGTGCCTCTCTCTCCCCCCCCCCCCCCCCCCTCCCCCCCATTGAATTGACAATCAACAGTTTCTGTATTGTCATGTAGCTCAGCAATTTATAATACATTGTGAGTAGTAACTTGTCAATTATGGGCAATATACTAAATAGCACTTCTCTTCTTCACTATTATATTTGCCTCATATAAATTATTGATTTTTCAAATCAATTTAACATATATGCATTATTGACGTACATAATGGTAAGGGTGTGAATATTCGTATAATGATCTGAGGGTTAAATCACGTATGTGTGGGTTAATTGTTTGTGAGATTTATCTGTGATGGCAGTGGTTCTCAACCTAGGGTCCACAATGAGTCCTGTGAGGGGTCCTTGAACCAATTATAGATTTTTAAATATTTTTAAAACTTAATATAAAATATATTCATTTTGATTCAACGTATATTTTTTCATTATTGTCATTAATAATGCAATATATATTATTTCTTTAATTAATATGAAATAAGTTGCATTGAATACAAGAAATGTGTGCACAAGTTTGAAGTTTGATCTCGAGTGACGGGGGACAAATGTGAATTACTATTGAATTCCAGTGGACCACGATCAGGTAAATATTGGGAACCATTCTTCTTAAGAATTTGTCATTACACACCAAGTCAGCCATTTTTTTTATAATAGGCCAATTTACATGCTGGTAGTAGACATGTGGTTATGTTTTTGGATATTATTTTTTTTAAATTCTGAAACTTGATGATGCCAATTAGAAGACAATAAAATAGTGAAATCATTTAGATTGCCAGCATGTGAAATTGCAGCGCACACTTTGGATAGGAAGAGTTCAATAAATCATAGAATCCGTGAAAGAAGGAAAAACATTAACATTATTTTCACTTTTTTTTTTTTAGCGTGTGAAATCTTTTCTTAGTGCTGGTAATCTAGCCATTCACAATTTTTCAATAGTATGGCAAAGGTATCATTGGTCCTGGCAGTGACATACCCCAGAAAACCCAGCTGAAAGTGGGTTTCTGACTTACTATTAGAGATATCCAGGCAGGAATGAAGGGAATTGTCAGCCCATCTCACAAAAAGTTTAGTCCTACCTAGTAAATAAACTCTCTTAAACTTCATCCCCACCAACATCTCGAACACTTAAGCCCCACTAACAGTCTACATTTCTTTTCACAGATTTTACTAGAATACTCATATTCACAGATTTTGTTATACATAAATGATAAATCAATCAAAATGTTTATCAGCTCCCTGTGGAGCATAGGTCTTTAACAAATACATGTCAAGTCATCCAGTCCTGTGCCAGCTCTCTCCATCTCTTTCTTTCTTTGTCACCAGCTCATGGCTTGGCCTTCTTCTACTTCTTTTACTCTAATGATTCCAGAACACAGACTGTCTCGTAATGCCATCAACTGATTTCCTTCCTGTCCTATACAATGCCAGCAACTTTCCTCACAGTTGCTTGGCTTGGCTTCGTTCGTTTTCAATCTCCCGCTACCAAACCTTGAAAAGGGCTTAAGAATGCATTGTGTCGTAGTTTACAACTTGACTGCGATATTTGCACCTTTTGGTCCAACACATCTGACTTAAGCAGGCATTCTTTTAGTATCAGGTTGGCCCCCCATCTTCCATCCATTTTCCTTAGCCAGTCTGCTCTGTTGCAGCATGTTATTTAGGATCACCGCATGGAGATGTAGAAGGGTCTTGGCAGCTTTGGTTCGCTGGCCCGAGAAATAAAACTACTCACTTCCTATTCCACCATCTAGGTGGTATTTTCCATCAGTTCTGCATTATAATCTAATCATACCATTTCAATTCGTGTATTCTGTACAACGATGCATTTATGGCAAGCTTCTACCTATTTGATCAATAATCAGCTTGTGATAAATATGTATTATCATTTCTGTCATTGATTATAAATAGCATGAACTTCGCAAGAAATTTAATTTTGCTAAGAATAATTTATAGAATTCTTTACATTTAACTAGTCATCTTCCCCCATAACGAATTGTGGATTGATAGCTATTTCTGACAACAATTGCTTGTATTATTTATTTAAATAAACTTTGTAAAACTCCTTTCCTCTATATTGCTTTGTTGTCTTTTACTGCAGGGTTATTCAAACATGGGTCAGTTTATGTCTATTACCAGTCTGCCTGTGTAAGGCTTATGTCAGTGCTGGAGTGGGTCGGTTCCATTTGCCTATTATTGACTTGAATATTATGTTATTTTGGCGATATCTGAATACATTGGTAATATCAATCATTACTCAGTGTACATAAATATTGGTAAAATGAATCACATTACTCAGTGTACATAAACATTGGTCACATTACTCAGTGTACATAAACATTGGTAATATGAATCACATTACTCAGTGTGTGCAGTGTAAATTATCATGTTCATCTTCAGTGCTACAGGCATTTTGGTTTTATTCCAAAATCATAGTCTACCTCTATTCCCTTTTGTTATTCCATTATTTCTTATTCCCTTTTGTTCTTCAGTTATTTCTTAGCCAGTTTATGCTGTTTGTCCATCTCATTATAGTTGTCTGACACTTCCCTTTTTTCTGCATGGGAATATGTATTTGTATGTTTGTATATATGATATGAATCTGTTACTGTCATTCATATTGATGAGAAATTCTTTCTGTGGTAACTTTTCAAATGTCATAATTTTTTTATGCCATGGCCTTTCCAAAAATTCAGCTTACATTCTTACAAACTACGTTCAGCTTTGAAGCTGAGGTTATTTTTACCAAATTCTTTGAGATTTTACTGCTTCTTCTTCATCCTGTTTTGTTTGTTTTTTTTGTTTTTTTTGCGTTCGCCTTATTTCTCGAATCCCCAAGGTGGTGTGCATTGCACTGCGTTTTTATTTTGCGCCTGTCGGCCCAGTGCATCCGACTTCAGCATGCATTTTATGTAAGGGTCTGCTTCCTCCTGCATTTTCTAAGGGTTTGCTTCCCCGGGGTAACGGCCGGTGCTGAGATGGGGATCGAACCCAGCACCTTATGGTTGTGAGCCGTGTCACATAACCACTAGGCCACACCGTCCCCTCTTCATCCTGTTTAGTTGCATCATAGTTTATAGCCAAGCTGTGATATCGGCATATTTAACCGATTGACCCGGTTTCAGCACAGCACATTTTTGGGACTAAGTTTGTTTTCTCTCTTCAATTCATATTCTTTCAGCCAGGCTGCAGACTGTTTCGAGGGTCGTCACTTGGAGGTAGAATAAGGTCTTGGACAGTGCTGATCCACTGATCTTGACACAAGCAGTCAACTATGAGTTGCTGACTGTCATCTCATTCACTGTATCTTCGGCCACAATTTTACTTCTGATCTTACAGAATATTATCAGAATCCAGCACTGAATTAATCAACTTATGTAAAGACATTCATGATAGTGATTTTTGAAATATTTGTTATGGGTTAACAATGCAATATAGTATCAATGAGAAAACAGAGAAATAGATGACAGAATAATACTGGAATGTACATGATACAATGTCAATGGTTCTGGTAAATGCTTGTTGAACAAAGTATATTATATCGATCGTCAAAATGATCATTTGAGATGGATTGGATGTTCCATCAAATGAAATTACATTGTACTCAAACTGGTAAACATCTTTATTAATTAAAATTGATTTGGAGGCACTTCTGCGTTACTCTGTACTATTGTTGTTAACTTTTATGTAACCATTGGTGAAAAAATTTGCTTGAACATTGTCTCACGCTTTTATCCGACTAAAAATTTGCATTTCATGGCCAACATTTCTTCATAGTTTTTAATCATTAGATAGACAACCGAGCTACCATGGAAATTGGCTGAAAATACTGCTCTTTCTATTGTAGAGTTACACTTCCGTCCTGTCTGGTTTAAATACAATGGCGATTTAGAAATTTGTTTTAGACATTTGGAAATGATTTCTGCTGTTCACTTGAATTTGAAGATTCACCCATTATTGAGAATGGAGAAGTTTTTGCAACGGATTTTTCTGAGATAGATCTGTTTAGTTTATTTATGTAGATATAATAAATATATTTATAGCGAAAACTAACACATATGCTCATCTTGTAAACATTGATTATCTGTCCTTTGTGGATTTTTGGAATACAAACAACGGATGCCAAAAACAGGTGTCTAAATGTTTGTGCTATTTTTCAACATTTTCATCTTCTTGTATCTCAGAATCTAAAACACATACAACAAAAACAATAACACCAACAAGTTATTTATTAATTTATGTCTCTAGACACAACAAAATTTTATCTAAAGGCCAACAAATAAAAAGGTTACAGGCTCTCAAAATCAACAACCATAGTAAAATGTGACACTGAAAAAATAATGTGGTAGCCAAAAGGTTAAGCTTTTGTGTATTCAGTATTCAATACGCCTGGATTGCTAGAGTCAGAATACCCTGACTTAGGATCCACACATGAAGACAGGTGCAGTGAATGGCTTGGCTTGGCTTCGTTTGTTCTCAATCTCCCACTACCAAACCCTAAAAGGGCTTAAGTAGCAGAATGTAGTCCAGAGAACGGAATGTGTTGTGTCGTAGTTTACAGCTTGACTGCGATATTTGCACCTTTCGGTCCAACACATCCGACTTCAGCAATAATTTTTTGAGTACCGGGTTAGCATTCCCTCTTCGATCCCTTCTCCTTAGCCAGTCTGCTCTGTTGCAACCTGTTATCCAGAATCACCGCATGGAGGTGTAGAAGGGTCTTGGCAGCTCTGGTTCGCTGGACCTGATACTAGCAGTCAGCTATGGGTCGCTGACCGCTAATGCGCTGCTCAGCGTCTTGATCCCAGAGAAATAAATGTACTGTGCCACAGCTCTATATCAGGTGCAGTGAATGATAACTGTTCTGTTAAGAATCTACATCATTGCATTCTGGGTAGACCCATAGGTACTCAGTCCTTCTCAGCGAATGGTGAAGGGTTTCATAGAAAATATATACCAGCAGTCAGCATCATGGACCTAACAAATTGCATTATATAAATCAAATTGCTGTAGAAGTTACTACTGCAAGAACATACATAGTTCTGTGATCCATAAGGGTACAACTGCAGAAAGAGCTTCATAAGGAGAAAGATGGGGACAGTAAGTAGAAGTCTGCATCATGAGATCAAATACACAAAGCTCTCTGTTATATCAAATAAGTTAGGTCAAATGCGGTTTTTGATCACAAAACAGGAAAAAAATCTACCTAAAAGAGCTTGGCATTGTAAAATGAGGAATACATAAAGGTTAGCAAGCGATGAAAATTAAATGTTCTGGCAAATATCCAGAAAGGTTAAGAAAATAAAGAAGAAAAAACAGTAAACTTGTAATTAAAAAATAAAAATAGGCTTTTAATTAGATAGTCCTACAATCGTCACAGATAAAAAATCTGGAGCTTTAAACAGTACGCTGATGAGTCTTACACAGTCCACTAATGAGTCTTACACAGTACACTAATGAGTCTTACACAGTGCGCTAATGAGTCTTACACAGTACGCTGATGAGTCTTACACAGTCCACTAATGAGTCTTACACAGTACGCTGATGAGTCTTATACTGTTCACTGAGTCGTACACAGTACACTACACTGAGTCTTACACAGTACACTAATGAGTCTTATACTGTGTCTTACACAGTGCACTAATGAGTCTTATACTGTACACTGAGTCGTACACAGTACACTAATGAGTCTTACACAGTGCACTGATGAGTCTTATACTGTACACTGAGTCTGACACAGTACACTGAGTCTGACACAGTACACTGAGTCTTACATAGTACACTAATGAGTCTTATACTGTACACTGAGTCTTACACAGTGCACTAATGAGTCTTACACAGTGCACTAATGAGTCTTACACAGTGCACTAATGAGTCTTATACTGTACACTGAGTCTTACATAGTACACTAATGAGTCTTATACTGTACACTGAGTCTTACACAGTGCACTAATGAGTCTTACACAGTGCACTAATGAGTCTTATACTGTACACTGAGTGGAATAAGACATGTGAAGAAACTGGTATTCAAGAGAAACCAACACAAAGAATGGATCACAACAGAGAAATTACATAAAATAGAAGAAAGGAAAAAGAAGAAAGCTATACTCAATAATTGCTGTACCCAAGCCACCAAAGTAGTAGCAGAGTAATTATACTGTTACAGACAAAGAGGTCAAGACATATATAAGGAAAAATAAAAGGGAATATATTGACAAGCTGGCGCAGGAAGAAGAAGAGGCAGCAGAGAGAGGAAATATGATAGATCTCTACTCATTAACAAAGAAAATGGCAAATAGATATATTGTAGCAGATTCCACTGTTTGCCCTGGGGTTATTCTAACTTAAACATATCCACATTATTCCTGACCACACACTGCAAATAATATAGCACACAGCAGATGACATATTTATTATATAATACTCATACCAGAAAAATGAGTAGTGAAATTACAAACACAATACAATACATATCATCTTAACTAAATATTCCTATATTATATATATGTTAATATAAATATTAACTAAGGCGGAAATTTTAAGCATTAGCTATTGATGGAATTCCCAACTATCAAAAACCCAGTTCTATTACCTACACACATCTCCCTAACTGCGTCCTCAACACACCTTATCAAAAACTCTGCCTCACTCAAATCCCCTCAGGCGGACGATCTGGACATGCCTCGTTCACAATGTGTCCTGCTTACAACATACGTTCAGATTATTTATTAATACAAAACTCACACACCTATTTGAGCGATCCTGTTCTATCACTAACATTCGTACAACAGTCTATCAATCGCTCCTCTATCAAATCGGTGAGCTAAACAAACTCCTATCTACAGTCTCTCATTCTCTCTCATCCCCTCTCCATCCAGCCTGTTGAGCTAAACTGTGTCTCATGTTATATACACTCAAGCAGTATCAGAGCTGACCAATGGATCTCAGGGGGATGGCTCTATTCAGTCGTTATTGGAACAAATTACTCTGAACACCTGTCACTCATCTATCACAGCTAGCTCCGCTGCCATCCCGTCTGTCACTCACCCCCCACTGTTCAAATCGGAACGCCAGTGGACCGTTCCTACCTGTCCACATTCTTTGCCCCAACTCCGTTTTCCTTTGTTGAGACGGTGAGTGACCTTGGCACGCATTCAGGTACCTTTGTTCTGAGTCGTCAACCACATCACCCCTGCCCTAAACTCTCTTGCTCCGGCTGGAACTGTTACAATATACAAACCAATTAAAAAAGAAGAAAGAAGACGGTTATTGACATCATCGGAGGAACAACAGAAACAATGGGTTGAGTATTTCAAAGAAAGTCTAAATAGACCTCCAGCACAATGAAACACCAAATATCTTACCAGCAGAGGAGACCCTGAACTTGGACGGCAGCCCAAGTAAGATAGAAATCTAAAGGGCCATATCCAAACTCAAGAAAGGGAAAGCGGCATGACCAGATGGAATATCAGCAGAATCCATAATGGCAGATATAGATCTAAGAAAGGGGACCTGGCAGATTGCAGTAATTATAGGGGGGGACTACATTGCTGTCGGTTCCAGGCAAGATATTCAACAGAATCATCTTGGTCAGATTAAAAACTGAAGTAGACAAAAAAGCTCAGAGAGGAACAGGCAGGATTTTGCCAGGGAAGATCATGCACAGATCATATAGATGTGCTACACATCAAAGTAGAACAAAGCATTGAATGGAAATTATCCCTATATGCAAACTTTTATTGACTACGAAAAATGCATTTGACAGTGTAGATCGAACTACTCTATGGCAACTGTTGAGACACTATGGGATACCAGAGAAGTACACAAACCTCATCCAGAATATGTACAAAGACACAGTTAGTAGAGTGGTATGAAGGAGTACTGACTGACAGCTTTGGGGTGCAAACAGGGGTGAGACAGGGATGCCTGCTCTCACCTTTCCTGTTCTTGTTGGCTATAGATTGGATAATGAAGACATCAATCGAAGGCAAAAAAGTTAGTATTCAATGGACACTATTGTTACAATTGGAGGACCTGGACTACACAGATGATCTGGTACCTTTGTCACAGTCATAGTCAAATGCAAGAGAAACTTGGTAGGGTGAAAAAACAATCGGCCAAACTGGGACCGAATATCAACATGAAGAAAACCAAGTTTCTTAAACTCAACACTAACAGCAAAGAACCAATCGTGCTGGAGGGAGAGCAGTTGGGAGGAAGTGGATACCTTTACCTATTTAGGCAACACAATAGACACATGAGGAGATGCAGATGTAAGGTTCAGAAAGGCATGAGGGGCATTTCCTGACATTAAACAATATATGGAGATCCAGAGATATTACGATTCACACTATTATTAGAATATTCAACGCAAGTGTCAAGTTGGTGTTCCTGTATGTAGCGGAGACATAGAGAACGACCAAGGTCATACAACAAAGACTCCAGTCCTCCGTTAACAGATGCCTACGAAGGATAATGGGCATAAAGTGGCAGAACATGGTGAGGAATGAAGACTTGTGTTCATAAAGTGGCAGGACATGGTGAGGAATGAAGACCTGTGTTCATAAAGTGGCAGGACATGGTGAGGAATGAAGACTTGTAGGAAGGGAGACAACAACAGCCATTGGAACAACAAATTAAGTGAAGAAAATGAAGCTGGATAGGACATACGCTGCAGAAGGCACAGTCTAAAATAGCCAGACAGGCTCTTACATGGAATCCTCAAAGCAAAAGAGAGAGAGATAGACCCAAAAATACGTGGAGAAGAGAATGTGAGATGGAGCTAAAATTAAATAATGACTGCTGGAGAGAGGCAGAAAGAGCAGCCCGGGACCGTGTACGCTGGGGAGATGTTGTCGATGATCTATGCATCGAGAGATACGGCGGGCTTTGATTTCATTGTAAACTACAAGACAACGTCACAACATCCTATTTAGGACGAACGTCGAAGAATCAAATACAATTTGACACTGAAAAATATTGCGCTGTTCTAAGAAAGATAAAAATCTGCAACCCTGCAGGCAATCTGGGGTCAAATTAAATGGCACAATGTACGTTTCCTCGACTTACAAAAGCGTACAAACCTGAGGGTAGATGAGGAGCAGCTAAGTGAGAACGGTTGAAGCCTCTACACCCCAAGGTAGATGAGAAACAACTAAGGTTGAAGCCTTTACACCCCAGGGATCTGCCGAAGACGGATGTGTCGGACCGAAAGGTGCATATATCACAGTCAAACTGTAAACTAGTGACACAATGCATGCCGTTCTCCTGGTACTTGCAAAACCCTGTTCAGGGTTCTGCTGGACGTATGATTTTAAAATCCTGAAATCTGTGAATTGCTGATTAATCGACTTCAGTGTCTTCATCCAAAAGGCAGTCTTAGAACAACTTCATCATGTCCCCACTGCAGGCACCTCTGAGACCATGATCTCTGCTCTTTCACTCCCACAAACCCCAACATGGCCAGGACAGTAGACAACGCATAAGTTTCAGGAGGCTCGAGGTTTCTATGTCCACTATCCACTCATGCCACAGCCAGCACTTTTGCATCTTCCAAAGCAAGGAATTAAAGTCAGAGGCCATTATAGTTCTCATTAATGTGGTCCCAGATTAGCCACCTCAGAACCAAAGTTATACCAGATAGCCAGCCACCTCAGAACCAAAGTTATACCAGATAGCCAGCCACCTCAGAACCAAAGTTATACCAGATAGCCAGCCACCTCAGAACCAAAGTTATACCAGATAGCCAGCCACCTCAGAACCAAAGTTATACCAGATAGCCAGCCACCTCAGAACCGAAGTTACTGTCTCAATCTCCATTTTGATACTGGACATTGTTGTCAAGTATGCACCACTCCTCTGAGCAACAATCTGACTCTCACTGAAGCAGAAAAACCCCAACTGGCTTTCTTACTGCCTAGTACATATCCATCGAGGTATATATCACAGCATCAAAATCCTGGATATTTTCACATAAATATTTTAACTTCAGGGTTCATTTTCCCACTGCACCAGCCTGTGCATTCTATCCTCAGTGAAAATGAACTGGTGGTAGTCTCTTATTTTATCTCCAGCGTGAATCCATTATTTCTCTTTGTTTATGGTCTCCACTGTGGTCATCTGACCAATCATTCTCTCTGTCTGTGCCATTCACAACATCCCTCTCCTGATTCTTGTACACCTGATATCTGCAATGTTTATGTGCAGTGGGCTCCTCTTGTCTGTGGCTGTTCTCATGTAAACTTTACAAGGAAGCGATTGTCAAACTGTACAAAGCATTAGTTTTACCTAGATTAGAGTACTCTGTTCAGGTGTGGTATCTTTATCGCAGAGGGGATATTTACATGCTGGAAAGGATACAAAGACCGACAAAACTGATTGTGGGATTCCAGAATTATAGTTATAAGGACAGCCTCATAAAAACCGACCTACAGTGTTTAGAAAAATGAAGAATTAAAGGGGATTTAATGCAGGTGTATACGATATCATGGGAAAGGATAAATTAGACTATAACACATTTTTCAAAGTGCAGCTGGCTACAAGGACAACAGGGCACAGCTACAAATTAATTAAAGAAAGATCCAAGCTCAGTTCGTGCCATTACCCATCAGGCCATTGTGGCACACGACCAAGCTACTAAATTTCACTTTTCGCCCTTCTGAAGAAGATTAGCTGACCCCAACACTAATGGATTTGCGATGCCGAGCAAGAACACACTTTACACACAGATTAGATATTAGGAAATATTTTTTTTAGCCAAGGGTCGTGAATGCTTGAAATGCATTGTCACTGGAAATAGTAGAGGCAGGGCCATTTAATGCATTCAAGAATAGTTTGGATGCACATAGTTATTTTTAGATGGAGTAGAAGAAACTGGTTATTTACAGACTCTACAGTCTTCTAAACCAGCATAAAAAAGTTAAATTCAGAAAGAAGTCCAAGCATGAATTTCATCGTCACGACGGGGGCATCCCTGGTACACCCAAGGACCAGTTGCATTCCTTCATTCTGAATGCATTCCAACCTTTCAAACTGTGAGGATGCCCAGCCCATAATCTATCATTTGTATAGGATGAAAATCAGCCACTGCTCCAGATTTGCAGCTGTCGTTGTCTTCAGTGCTACCAGATACAATTTGCATCTCTGTGTGACTAGACCATTTGAGGTATGCTAGGAATAATAATACTACTTTCTTCCTTGAAACATTCTTTGTGTTAAAATCGCTTCTCTAAGGGTTTCCGTCTCCTTGGCATTCTCCCAGTAATCTCCAAACTGTCAACGGGGAATTCACTTTCTGTATGAAGAACCAAAAATAATCATAGAAAATATAAACATAAAATTCATTATTTCATTTATTTTGAAAACAAGACCTCTGGTTAAATAAAATAGTTAATATGTCCATTTCATTAGTGAAGAAATGAAATGTGATTTAACTTTTATGATTATGTAAAAATAAATTAAAGTTGCGGCAGTACTGAAGGTCAAAAGTGATTAAAAAAGCTATATATAGATGGATCAGTGACTCACATTTCTACCTTTGTCAAGGATTAAGAACAAATGAAAACAACAAATCACAATTTAAAAAAACAGATCTGATGTAAGACAGACATATGATATGGTTTGAGTTGACAACCATTGTCAGGAATCTATCAGGAATGAGCAAGTCACAGTATGCCAGTTATTAAAAATGCAAGTTATGAAAAAGAGTAGACTAAACTAGACATGGTCAATATGATACATCATCATCATTGGCACCTGTAGACCATGCACATGGCGCCCTGTGAGTTTTGTCCAGCTCTGTCTCCTGTATTTCGACAGTCTGCTATGACAGTCCTTGCCACAGATTGTACCACGCAGAGGAGGCTGACTTGCCGGGGGTTTCCCTAGATCTATTCAGTCTTTCTCCTTTCTCTGCAGTCAGAAGGTCTCTATGAGCATCAGCCGCCACTATGCCTCTTCCAACTGTCTCCAAACAGCAATCGTGTCCCAGCTTTCGGATGGACTGTTGCATCACTTCATGTCTCTCTTGCATACGTCTTTGAATCACAGTGTAGGATGGCCGATTCTTCTAGCTTCAATGGCCAGCTATCCATAGAGGATATTCTTTAGCAGCCTCTAATATTTGATGTGGTAAACATGCCCCAACCATCAAAGGCGTTGTTGGCTCAACAGTGAATACATGCTGGGAGTGCTTGCTCGCTGTAAAATCACATTATGTGACACTCTCTTGCCACTCAATCCTCAATATACGCTGTAGGCACCTCATGCTTAGTGAAAGTGCTCCAAGTCTCGCTTCCATACATGAGAATGCCAAGAACGCAGGTCTGATAGACCCGGACCGTGGTTCTCCAAAACGCTCTTTGTCAGGCGTCAATATGATTACACAGAGAATAAATATGAATGAAAAAGTGGACAGGTAGAATCAGTCGATGAAACGGGATCAAGACGCTGAACAGCGCACAAACTGCAGCGTTCAGTGACCCATAGCTGACTGCCAGCATCAGGATCAGCGAACCAGAGCTGCCAAGACCTTCTATGCCTCCACGCGGTGATCCTGGATAACAAGCCGCAACAGATCAGACTGGTTAAGTATAAGGGATCGAAGAAGAAGGGCAACCCAGTACTCAAAAATGCCTGCTGAAGTCGGATGTGTTGGACTGAAAGGTGTAAATATCACAGTCAAGCTGTAAACCATGACACAATGAATTCCATTCTCTGGACTACATTCCGCTATTTGCAAAGCTTTTGTCAGGGCTTGGTAGCGGAAGATTGAGAGTGAACAAAGAAGAAGAAAGTCGATGAAAGATGTACAGGTAATGACTCAGTGACAAAAACAAAAAATATGTACACAGAGATAGAGACAAATAAAACTGATGAAAACACAAAACAAATCAAAAAACAAATATAAAATGACACATATAAGTATACATTTGTTAATTTTTTTAATTTAAAAAAATGTTGTCAATAAAAATATGTATATACAGACACAGTTACATAAATAGATGTACAAATATAATAATAATAACAAATACAATAATAAGAGAGAGATTTAAAGAAAAAGAGGTGGAAGAGAAGAGAAAGCCAAAGAAAGAAATGTGCAGCTGAAATAAGCAAACTGATATATTGCATTCAATCCAAGAGGTGTACTTCATAAGGGATTTCAACCAACTCTCAAGCTCGAACTGGTTCGGTCATCAGAGGAGTAGGAGATGATGTCAGTGAGTATTAACCTTGCAATAGTGTCCAGAACTATTGAAATCATTGGTGACTGGAAATCTACAGTGGTGGCAACATCCAAATTTGTGATTATTGTAGGTAGCAAGTGTACAACTCAGATACAAAATGGCGTTCATGCTCACACTAGTGTACAATCACAGAACAGCATGCTGTTGTGCATTTCTTTTAGAGGAAACAGAACTTTCTGCAAAAGATATTCATAATGAAATACTTTCTTTGAAGTTCTGTTGATGCTTGGGGATACAATTTAAAAGAAAATGTCCAGGTCTGCTGACTGGAGGAGTGCTTCTCCATCATAACATGTTAGACCATATACGGCTCGATTAATCCAGAAGAAAATTTATCACCTAGGGTGTCAATTTCTTGAACATTTACCTTAAAGCCCTGACTTAGTCCTGAGCAATTTCCACCTGTTTGTTGCACTAAAAATTCAACTTAATGGGAGGTATTTCACGAATGATGAAGAGGTTGAACGTAAAGTGCGAATGTGGCTAAGACAGCAGACTAAAGACTTCTAAGTAGCGGGTTTTAGTGCACTGATAACACAATGGTATGTGCATCAATATTAGTGGAAATTATGTGGAGATAAGTGTGTCAATGTTTGTGGAAATTATGTGGACATAAGTGTGTCAATGTTGGTGGAAATTATATGGAGAAAAGTGTGTCAATGTTGGTAGAAATTATTTGGAGAAAAGTGTGTCAATGTTGGTGGAAATTATGTGGAGAAAAGTGTGTCAATGTTGGTGTAAATTATGTGGAGAAAAGTGTGTCAATGTTGGTGGAAATTATGTGGAGAAAAGTGTGTCAATGTTGGTGGAGATAAGTGTGTCAATGTTGGTGGAAATTATGTGGAGAAAAGTGTGTCAATGTTGGTGGAGATAAGTGTGTCAATGTTGGTGGAAATTATGTGGAGAAAAGTGTGTCAATGTTTGTTGAAATTATGTAGAGAAAAGTGTGTCAATGTTGGTGGAAATTATGTGGAGAAAAGTGTGTCAATGTTGGTGGAGATAAGTGTGTCAATGTTGGTGGAAATTATGTGGAGAAAAGTGTGTCAATGTTGGTGGAAATTATGTGGAGAAAAGTGTGTCAATGTTGGTGGAAATTATGTGGAGAAAAGTGTGTCAATGTTGGTGGAAATTATGTGGAGAAATATCAGTAATGGCCAATGTAAATAGAATAATAAATGATTTTCAAGTTTGCATCTCAGTTATATCTTTTTGAAATAGTAATTTGTAACTTCTTTACTGATTTGGTCTTGTAACTTCTTTACTGATTTGTTCTTGTAACTTCTTATATGATTTGTTCTTGTAACTCCACATATTTTCTATAAAATATTCTCAAATCTGATAATACAAAAACAAATTTATCCAAAAACAGACAACGAGAACAGACTTACTCTTCTCATTCATTTCTCCTGTATCTCGAAACCCAAGTGACCAAAAATGTTTGGGAGTGTTAGGTGCACAGTAGCGCTCACGATGCCGTGAGCAGTCATTAATTTTCTGCTTCAATTCCTCCCCTGACAGGCCACATTGCTGGTAGTACTAAAAATAAAACAATGACCTTACCACTGTTTAAAAAAAGGACTTAGAGCCAACATGAGAAAGATACTATAACTGCCAACAGTCATTCATTTTCTGCTTCAATTCCTTACTCGGCCAACCTCATTGCTTGTAGTACTTAAGGTGGTTTAGCGAGTGTGCATACAATGAAGTCAACATCATAGACCCCACTGGTCCGCACAATGTTTTTATGTCATACTATAGCTCAGTGACCATGGGAATTCACTAACTTGCTCATTACACTGTGAGCTAGTTATTTTGAATACTAAACTTTATCCTACCCAACGCTCCACATCGTGAGTTTATGCTGGTGTAGAGGTCCACGTCACAGAATGCCATAGATCACTGTGACATCGTCAACTATGCTCACCAACTTATAAGTTTATAAATGTCTATACATAGCTCTTTTTGATGAACATACCATGCAAATTACTCTGTTCCGGCTTTCTCATTAGTATACTTTTTAAACTTACCCAAGGATCAGCCGATTACAAGTCAACAAGAAGGTTATGAAGGCAGAGTGAGCAGTGCTACAGCTGGACACAAGTAGTGAAACAAACTATCCTGCTCAAGTCTGGCTCGCTGTTCAGAAAAGAGATGATCTATACCAACAGCCCAGACCTCTACAGCTCCAGCATGACCACGCTGAGATGGCTTTAGTGGGCACGGACAATCTAATCGTCCACTGATCACTTTGTGACTAAACTACACAATTTGGGACATGATTAGGACCCGCACAAGATTAACTACCTTGTCGCGGAATGGGTTGCTTATGATTTATGACTAAAAATAAAACAATGACCTTAACACTGCTTATGAATTAAAAACATGGATTAGAACAAACATGAAACAGATGCCATAACTTGAAATTGAGCTGAAGGTGAGAGCCTGAATGCTGCTGGATTCATCACAACAATAATAACAATGTAGCTCTTCCATTCCAAATTCTTTATTACATGTACCATTTATCATTAAAAGCTTTCATCTGTATTCGATGGCTTTGAGGGACTGCAACATTATTAGATATCCTTTGGGGACGAAGACTAACGTCTTGTCAGGCAAAACATGCTGATCAGACATGTTAGTCATGCGTACGATGAAGTAGAAAACACGTTAGTCAGAGGCAGGAAAAATATACTACCCAAGACCCTCACCTCAGCTTCCTAGTAGCCCTCCCTGAAAACAGGCTGTTTTCATGGCAGCCTGGCTAACAAGGTGAGAGATTGGTGTGATCCCTGTAGTAGTGAGTGACATGCAGATGAAGCCAAACATAGCACAATCGCCTGTAGCACCCCGGCCCCACCTTTATCAGCACCCTCTGGATGTGAGGAAAGCTACTGCAACCCGCCACTTAACATCCTTTTCAGGGTGCACAAAAGAGTAACCTACTCATCGTGGGCATTCACCAACAATAATAACAACAGATATCCTTTTATAGTTTTATGACATTTTGCCTTATTTTGTACATGTTTAAAATAGTTCACTGCTTTCAACTGTGCTTCTCTCATTTGTTCTCACACTAATAAAGAGCTTGCATTCGTATATATCTGCTACTGTTCTGTCTAACTGTCCTCAGTCATTAAAAATCCAAATATTCATACTTGCAACGACTGCAGTAAAGCTGAAAACCAAATTTGGCTGCAAAACATGAAATGCAGGTGTATGCAACAATTTTTTTAAATGTACCACCGTACTTAATCTTCCTACATTAATTTATTCCCTGGGGTGTTTCTTTATTTCAAATGTTTGGGGATGAGAGCTGATTAAGGATGTGGGTATGGCGGGGGGGGAGATGGAGGGGGTGGGGGAGGAGTATTAAATTGTTAAACTGATGTTGCTTCTTTTATATTGTACCGTTCCATTCATCATCATCTGGTACATGCAGTACATGTGTCCTGACCACATCATGATGCTGTCTGTCCATCTGTGACCATTGGGCTCTCTTGCTGAACTCCACTCTTCCTTCCAATATAACTTTCAGCAGACTTTCATGTTGCTTGACATGACCAAAATATTTTATTTTTCTGCTGTATATTTCCTTTAGAAGTGTCTGCTCCGCCTGGAGTTGTTCCAGAATCTTACTATTGGGTTTCCTGTCTTTCCAAGAAACTCGTTCAAAGCGTCTGAATACCCACATTTCAAAAGTCTGAATACGCTTCTCCATTTTCTTTGTCAGGGTCCAGATTCCTACTCCATACAATAAAACTGAATGCACATTGCCTTTAATGATTCTCATTTTTAAGATCTGAGATATCTGCTTTGACAGAAGTGTATCTCTCTAAGATCTGAGATATCTGCTTTGACAGAAGTGTATCTCTCTAAGATCTGAGATACCTGCTTTGACAGAAGTGTATCTCTCTAAGATCTGAGATATCTGCTTTGACAGAAGTGTATCTCTCTAAGATCTGAGATATCTGCTTTGACAGAAGTGTATCTCTCTAAGATCTGAGATATCTGCTTTGACAGAAGTGTATCTCTCTAAGATCTGAGAAATCTGCTTTGACAGAAGTGTATCTCTTACGCTGTTCAATTTATTCTTGGCCATTGCAATTCTATTAATAATTTCCCTTTCGCATTTTCCATCAGCCGAAACGAGTTGTCTAATTCCAGTTCCATTGCTGGAAAATATTCTACACAGGTCTGTTAGTTTTTCAAATAGACATGGATACAGCGGGATTAAGATCAATCTGTATTACAAAGGAAATGGTTTTTAAAAAATTGGAGGGGTTGAAAGTTAATAAATGTCTAGGTCAAGATGGTATTCATACAAAATTGCTGTATGAAATTAGAGATCAACTAGCAAAACCATTGGCTATATTATGTTCTCAATCACTTACAAAAGGGATTGTTCCACTGGATTGGAAAGATGCAGGAGTGATTCCCTTATTCAAAAAAGGCAAAAAATCAGATCCAGCAAATTATAGACCGGTGAGTTTAATGAGCATAGTCTGTAAATTGTTAGAGTCAATAATCAAAGAAAACATTGTAATGCATTTAGACAAAATTTAATCTAATTAGAAATAGTCAGCATGGGTTTACTAGAGGGAGATCATGCTTAACAAATCTATTAGAATTCATGGAGGAGGTTACTAAAATCATAGATAAAGGGGAGCCAGTGGACGTTATTTATCTAGACTTTGCAAAGGCCTTTGATAGAGTACCTCATCAAAGATTATTTTGAAAGTTAAAATCACATGGAATAGGTGGGGAAGTTGCCAAATGGATTGAAAATTGGTTAACGGGAAGAAGGCAGAGGGTGGGCATAAATAAGGAGTACTCTGAGTGGTGTGAAGTGAAAAGTGGTGTGCCACAGGGCTCGGTTTTGGGACCAATTTTGTTCTTGATATATATAAATGATTTGGACATTGATATGGGATCCATGATTGCAAAATTTGCTGATGACACAAAACTATGCAGTAGTGTCTCATCTAAAGCGGAAGTGGATATATTGATGTCGGATTTAGATAAAATTTGAGAATGGTCTGTAAGCTGGAAAATGGAGTTTAATGTAGATAAATGTACAGTCATCCACATGGGTAGATCAAATATGGAACATAATTACAGAATGGGAGAAAACAATATTAGAAAGATAGATAAGGAAAGGGACCTAGGGGTTATAAAAGATCATACAGGAAAGGTGAGTGAGCAAGTTAAGGTAGCAGTGAAAAAGGCAAATGCAATGTTAGGTATGATAAAAAGAAATATTAAACATAGGAGCAAGGAAGTGATCGTCAAACTGTATAAAGCTTTAGTTAGACCTAGATTGGAGTACTGTGTACAGGTGTGGAGTCTTTATCATAGAGGGGATATAAACATGCTGGAAAGAATACAAAAAAGAGCGACAAAGCTGATAGTGGGATTCCAGAATTACAGTTATGAGAAACAACTCAGAAAAACTGACCTACAGTGTCTCGAAGAGAGAAGAATTCGTGGTTACTTAATACAGGCTTATAAGATGATCAGAGGAATGGATAAATTAGACTATAACAAGTTTTTTAAAATACAGCCACCCACAATAACACGAGGGCATAGCTACAAGCTGACTAAAGAGAGGTCCAGATTAGATATTAGGAAATATTTTTTTAGTCAGAGAGTGGTGTCTGCTTGGAATGCATTGCCAGGGGAGGTAGTGGAGGCAGGGACAGTTAATGCATTTAAGAATAGATTGGATGCGCATATCTTTTAGAGCAAGGTGATGTAAATGTAACTGGTTGTATACAGACTCCGCAGGGTCTTCTAAACCAGTATAAAGACATTAAGTTAAGTTAAGTTAAGTTAATAAATACATAACCACATACATTTTTCAAAAAAGTTAAAACTAGACTGTCAATTTCTTGCTGTACGTACCTCATGACACTGTTTACAGCTGAAGCCCTTAAGCTTGTTTCTCTCATTTCTTTTCCTTACAACAGAAACATGAGGAAACTCATGCTCTACGTGTTTTGGAACTCTGACAACAGTTAAGATAAAAAAAATACCTGAACATACAAGAATTCCCTATCATATAAAATAAATGAAGTTTCCACAACAGTGACAAAAGTATTAAGCAAGTACGGAAGTTAAAATACCTATGTAGTATGTTCGCTGATGAGTGAACTAAGAAATTGTACATCCAATTCAGAAGGCGATCAGTGGCCACTATCAAATTGCATCAATTTTGAAACCTCCTACAGTGTCTCTTTTAACTAAGAGGAGGCTGATAAATGATGCACTATTTATTCCTACATTTTGTCACTAATGTTAATCTTGGTCCTTACTAGAAACACATAAGAGTAAGATCCAGAGCTGTGAAATGCGCAGCCAGAAAGAAAACCCATGATCAAATCCGCAACACCAATCTGAGGCAGATAGTGGGGACAAACTCAGTTAGTGCCTACATTGATGCCCAAAAAATAAGTGCAGCATGAGCATATTTTTTTTTTGGTTTTTTTTTTTGCGTTCGCCTTATTTTTCTAATCCCCAAGGCGGTGTGCGTTGCACTGTGTTTTTATTTTGCGCCTGTCGGCCCAGTGCATCCGACTTCAGCATGCATTTTATGTAAGGGTCTGCTTCCTCCTGCATTTTTTAAGGGTTTAATTCCCCGGGGTAACGGCCGGTGCTGTGATGGGGATCGAACCCAGCACCTTCGGATTGTGAGCCGTGCCACTTAACCACTAGGCCACGCCGTCCCCTGCATGAGCATATGAAGGTCTGTAATCCCCATGCTAGGGGCCAACCTTGACATTAGTGGATCGAGGGTGTCTCTGACACACTCAGGAAGTTACACCTCACGACAGCACGTATCCCACCTGGCAATAACAATCAATCTTTCAAAACTACTACATTGAGCTCTAAGACATAGCAGTGAATGAGCTGAAAGCAGACAGCAACTCATAGATGGCTGCTTGCATCAGAGTCAGCAAACCACAGCTGACCAAGACCCTATTCCACCTACAAGTGGCAGCCCTGGAAACAGCTTGCACCCATGCAGTCTGGCTAAGAGAATAGATATTGAAAAGGCAAACCTAGTCCCAAAAATGATGTACCAAAATCAGATATACTTGGCCGAACGCAGCTTCACTATAAACTAAGACACTGCGTAACAGAACGTCCTTTTCAGAACAAATGCCAAAGAAGAAGAAGCATTGCTGCAGACATAATAAACACAACAAATCAAAATGTCAGCAGATTGTATTTCTGCAATGTCAATTCTGTAAACCCTCAAGATTGATACATTGCCAGAGCTTTTAAAAGCTTTAGGCCAAATAAAAGTCAAAAGAATGGGTAAAGCTACAGTGGTCACCATCACACTGTGACATGCCAGGAAATGAGAGAGCAGACAAGTTGGCAAAAGAGGGAGCAACAAAAATAACAAACAATCTTGCGGGGAAAAAAAGGACCTTATTGAAGCCATCAGGAAAGTCAACCAAACAGAGCCAATTAACACCACCCTGATTGAGAGAAGCCAGTGATTCTGTTCCAAATGAAAACAGAACAAAACAGATTCTTCTTCTTCTTCTTCTTCGTACGCAGTCAGACAGTAACCATTATTTTTTCGAAAAAAGCGGCGGTCATCCTGAGACTGTCGACACTGCCATAGAGCTTGTCTTGCAGTTCCCAAAACAGATTCAATAGCGACTTACACAGGTTAAAATTGACACTTTCATTCACAAGCACAGATAATCGAGCATATCCTATAAGACTGTTATAGGCTTAGGAAACTGCGTACTAAGCACTATTCCTTGGAGACGAACTTCCACACAAAACTATTTGGGAGCCTTGAAGAACTCTCCACTACAGCAGCCTTTGTCCAGAGAAGTGAACTTCACATGTAGACATAATTAAACAAACATGGCAAATGAGAATAATAAGTTCTCCAAACTCACATGTCAAAACTATCTAGTTGTGTCTCAGCTGATGTCTCCAGTGTCGTGTCTAGGTCAGTGGTTTGAGCAAGGTTAGAACTCACATTTCCTCTATTACACCCTCTGCTCATATCCACAGTGTGCCGACTTGTATTAACTGTATCAATAACGTGTTCATTTTTGATAGTTTGTTTTCTGAATGATTTATCTATAAACATAAAGAGTTTGTGACTTTAAATAAATCTATCTGTAATGTCCAATTCATCATACTTTCTCGCCAAACAATATCACCAATCAAGACCAGCTTACCCACAGTAATCAAGAAGATATTCACACCATTATAACTGATCAAGGCTTAGATTTGGATCACCCATGTCTAAAAAATAACATGATCCCGATAACAAAACCAAAACTGCCATGCTATGGATCAAAGGAAAGGTAAAAGAGAGACTCACCTAAAAAGGCAAATGCAATGTTAGGTATGATAAAAAGAAATATTAAACATAGGAGCAAGGAAGTGATCGTCAAACTGTATAAAGCTTTAGTTAGACCTAGATTGGAGTACTGTGTACAGGTGTGGAGTCCTTATCATAGAGGGGATATAAACATCCTGGAAAGAATACAAAAAAGAGCGACAAAGATGATAGTGGGATTCCAGAATTACAGTTATGAGAAACAACTCAGAAAAACCGGTCTACAGTGTCTCGAAGAGAGAAGAATTCGTGGTGACTTAATACAGGTTTATAAGATGATCAGAGGAATGGATAAATTAGACTATAACAAGTTTTTTTAAAATACAGCCACCCACAATAACACGAGGGCATAGCTACAAGCTGACTAAAGAGAGGAGAGGTCCAGATTAGATATTAGGAAATATTTTTTTAGTCAGAGAGTGGTGTCTGCTTGGAATGCATTGCCAGGGGAGGTGGTGGAGGCGGGGACAGTTAATGCATTTAAGAATAAACTGGATGCGCATAGCTTTTAGAGCAAGGTGATGTAGATGAAACTGGTTGTATACAGACTCTGTAGGGTCTTCTAAACCAGTATTAAGACGTTAAGTTAAGTTAAATTAGTTAAGTTAAAACAACTTTATGAAGAGCCACTAAAATACAAAACAAAAATCGTGATCAAGAGCTGTGACACAAAATAGTGATGTCCAACACCTCTAAGATGAAAGGCTCTTTTAATCATGGAAATGGGCATCCCACCATTTCCACAGACCAACAGCCTAGTGAGTGTGGCGTAGGCTTCTTGGTTTGAAAGAAATCTCTAGAAACAATTACCTCAAAATGATACAGAAATTTAAAAAATTAATAACTCATTTTGCCTGAGATAAGATTTTTTTTTTTTTTTTTTGCGGTCGCCTTATTTTCTCTAATCCCCAAGGCGGTGTGCGTTGCACTGTGGTTTTTATTTTGCACCTGTTGGCCCAGTGCATCTGACTTCAGCATGCATTTTATGTAAGGGTCTGCTTCCTCTTGCATTTTCTAAGGGTTTGCTTCCCCGGGGTAACGGCCGGTGCTGTGATGGGGATCGAACCCAGCACCTTTGGCTTGTGAGCCGTGCCACTTAACCACTAGGCCATACCGTCCCCGCCTGAGATCAGATAAAACAAACAAATAATTACTACATTTGTATGTTACATTTAGTATTGAGCAATCATACATGGTAAACGAATTATTGCTAATTTTAAACAATTAATTGTTGTTCCTTTTATTAAACAAACAAATTATCATTAATTTTAAACAATCAAATTATTGTTCATTTTAAACAATCAAATTTTTATAAATAAACAAAGAAGATTTATATTATTTTACTGTACTAGAATCTTGCTTTTTACTCTTGCCATTTCTTTGGTAGCTGGTTACAGTAGAAGTTATTAAATCCCGAGGCACACTTGAGAAAGTGGACAGTGGTTCTCCCAGATGTAGTACAATGTGAGGTTCTTCAGTAAACTCACCACTTTGGGGATTACAATGTTAATCTCTCCCTAATTGACCAGACTGCGTGACACTGCCTGTTTCCAGAGCACAAAAAATCTGTAGTGAGGTCTTGACTGGTATGATTCACCTGGTCCTGATTACCCTTCACTCCCGCATAGTAAAGTGTTTTCTTACTATAAAGATGGCTTAGTATTAACAAATGTGTGTTTCTAGTTTAGAGAATCCAATAGCTCATGTCTTTCGTACAGCAATGTTGGTTCATTACTCGGAAGACGGGGTTTTCAATTCTGAAATGTTTATTACTTAAATATCTTTTCTGTTGTTTGGTGTTTGAAAACAGAAGAAGACTAGCAATAGCAGTGCAGAGGCTAAATAACCTGAAGAAATTATGGCAGAACACTAGCAAAACGACAAAAATAAAAGTCTTGGTAGCATTTGGCTGCTAAGTATGGACGGTTATCAAAACATCTAGAAAGAGAATAGTCCATCGAGTCAAAATGTTAAAGAAAGATCCTCAGAATACCCTGGATTGAGAAAAGGACAAATATAGACATTCTGCAAGAGTTGGACATAGAAACGATCTGATTTATCAATTCCATCATGCCAGAAAATCCAAATACTTTGGTCACATCAAGAGACACAAGTCTTGAGAGGACAGTGATGGAAGGTATAGTGCCAGTAAAAAGAGGCAGGGGTAAACCGAGAAGATGATAGCACCAAGATATCCAGGAATGCCTGGGCATGACTGTGGCGGAGACTGAAGATTTGGCTAGGGAACGAGTTTCTTTCAGACAGGCTGTGATGGGAGAGATGTTCTACAAAGGACAAACTACATGATGATGGTGAATGCTTAAAACAATGCTTGCCTTTGCAATAACGTTTGCTACTTTGTTTATATATACAATAACTGATAATTATAAAATCATACACAGAACATGCACACATACAACACATAGACTCTTTAGTCTTCTCTGTTGAGACACTTGGCCTTGTAGATGAAAATGATGTTGGACATTTCAGTTGTGATGTTGTGTTCCTAGGTAAGACGTTGGGGACAACCATGTCAATGTGAATGTCAAGCATTTGGTTTTGAATCTGTGTCTGTTTTTTTGTCATCTGTTCATAAAAACAAAGAGAAGTGTGATCTTCTTGCACGAATAACATTGTATAAATAAAAACAACACAAAATGTAAAATTGTAAAAAAAAAATTTTTTAAAGAAAGAAAAGTACATACAAACAAAACTGATAAAGCCAAGGTACCATTTAAAGGATAAATGCGTAAATGGGAATTATTTAGAGATTTGAACACATCTTCAAAACTTAGTCACTCAGATGAACAGTACATTAACACAAAACTGTTTCTTGACCATGCTTGTGCTGTACTTTGTATTTGTGTAGGTTCTGATTAATTCTCAATGGGTTCATTATACAAATATAGTAATTCATGTCAGCCATGATTTCATGTATTTTCCTCAAAGGATTGAAATCATTGCTGACACAAATTTATAGATTTTTGGGGGGGATTTACTATTATATTTTATGCTTATATTTTGTAACTTATTTCACTATTTTCAACTGTGTGGCTCTTGTTTGTCCAGTACTTGATACAGGTCAATTTAGTGCAACACTTCTGTTTACACATGTTACTGCTTTCATAGGGGAGTGTGTGACCAAATGGTTTCGATATCTGCCTGCCAAAAAGGAGGGCACCGGATCGAATCCCTGGTAAGGCATGTTATTTTTCTGTTGGGGGTAAAATAAATAAACATAGGCAGCACATAATGTGGCGACAGCAGTGGTGAAACAGCCTATGGTCCTCAGCTTAAAAACCTTTGACTGCCCCAGCAGTGAGAATAAAGCCGTATGACAGCTGCTCTTATTTCAAAACTGCTTTTTAACCTTGTTTGTTTGTATCTCAGCCATGATTAGTATTGAGTTTCAATGCAGCCACAAAAATAGAGTTTGCTATAAAATAGACCTCTGTAGCAATCTAGACAAATGTCAAGTGTTTTCAGACTCCTTAATATGTACTAGTCTTTGCAATTTTCTTGCTACTTTCATTATAGTAATCTACTAGTTTGTATTTAGTAACAAAATATCAGTCCCGCTCCTATAATGGAATAACATTTTTCAGAAAGATGTATTTAGAAAAAACAGCTAAAATAATAAATAGGCCACTCCAATACAGTATATAAATGGTAGCCAAGGTAACACAGTGGTTAGTGCACTGGTTTCACAGCTGAGTGATCAGGGTACAGTCCCCATTTGGTGCAGAATTTTTTCCAATCGCAAAATGCCTCATGGGGTTGACCAAGCATAAAAAATTGGGTACCAGAATAATCTGGAAAAGTAAAGGCAGCTGGCGTGATGTTGACTACACCACCTCTAGCATGCCATTGGTCAAGATAACATCAGCATATTCCCAATCTTTACTTTCACTTTTTACAGTATATAACTGCCGAAGACGGATGTGTCGGACCAAAAGGTGCAAATTTTGTAGTCAAACTTGTAAACTAACGAGACAACGCAATTTGTTCTCTGGACTGCAGTCTGCTACTTGCAGGGTTTGGTAGCAGGAGATTGAAAACAAACGCAGAAGAAAGAAAAAAAACAATATATAAAACTATTTTTTAAAGCAAAAAAAGAATAGTTTATATTTTAATAGAGTTGAAAGTAAAAGTGTAGGACTAAGGAAGATGACAGACTAAAATTATGAATACATCAAATGCTTTCATACCATAAAATGTGAAGACTCAGATGAATGAAGACCTGGCTTTAAAGTATGCTCCAGAATATTTTTGTCCCGTGCAACATCCTCTAGACTTGAGTACTTTGGGTTGACATTACAATCATTGTCATCATCACTAATATAAATTATGCTACTCAAATGATCCAGAGTTTTTGGTCTTTGTACATGAAGCACTTGTTGATTAACACTGTGTTGTCTTTTTTTGATATCGTCATCTCCTTGTTCATCATTTACTGCTTCATTTTCAAGATGAGACTTGAATGCACTTCTTAAATTATGTGTTTCTGGGACAGCAACTTTTTGCTGATCATTGCCATGGCTGTTGTTTTTCATTTCATTTGCATGATCAGGTTTTGATGAGCAACCCATAATGTGCGTTTCTTGGATAAGAAATTGCTGATTAATAAGACGACTGTTCTTGTCTGCATTGTCTAGTTTGTCAGATCTCGATGTTATATCAATAATTTGTATTTGTGGAGCAAATAATGTTTGCTGAGGAACAACATCATCGTGTACATTTGTCCCCATACCATTTGCAAGATCAATCTTAGGTGAGTGATCCACTAATTGTGTTTCAGTGATAAGCAATCGCTGATTATCTTTGAGTGTACTCTTGTTTGCATCCTCCACTATGTCAGGTTCAGGTGAATTGCCCATAGTTTGTGTTTCTGGAACAATAAACATTTGCTGATCAACAACAGAGTTTCCCTTGTCTGGGTAATATTCTCTATCATGCAGAGATGAGTGATCCACAGCATGTGTGTCAGCAACAAATAGATTAGGCTGGTTCTGATCAACAGTGCTAGTTTGGGGTTCACTTCTCATCTCTACGCAAGCATCTTCAAGAGTGGGTGGGTAGAGCTCTCGTAGTTTAACTGTGTCTCTAGTTTCATGGACCAACACCAAGTCACCACAATCTTTTTGTTTGGGTTTGCAGACTTTATTCCCTTGCTCACTACATGCTGTTGATGATCTGACACGTTTTGTGTCATGTTGTTCCTTGAGTGGATGACAAATGTAAAAATATAACATAATGAAAGGTTGGCTATAATCACTAGCAATCTTATTCATTCATTCCCTATTTCTCTCCAGTGTGAAACATACGTCACACGTCATCTGACCCCTGTTATAAAGGAGCCTGTTTCCAAACATTTGCAATCATTCACCTTTGTGCTTCAATGTGAAGTGTAAGTTTTAACTGAAGCTCATCCATTTACAGCGAGCCTGTATCCGATCTTTAGCAGGTGCTAATTTTAATGGCAATTTTATAGAACAACATAAATAGTTTTATATTGTGCCTGTTTCATTGGCAAGTATAGAAATGACCACAAAATAGATTGCCTTCAAGGGGGTACAGATATTTCTATTGTAAACCATTCTACTGCTGCAAAGAAGTAAAGCCATTACAAAAAACAAGTCTTGCTATATTAAATTGTTGATCCCAAATGGGAAACAGAACATACTGGCTTCAAAAAAAACGATGCCTATTACCAGTTGAACAGAAGAGAGCAGGTCGTGGTCTTCAGACTATGCACAGGCCACAATAGACTGAGGTACCACCTATTCAATAAATTGAAGATAGGTGGAACCAACGAATGCACGTGTGGTACCGGGAAAATGACCGCTCAACATTTGCTGCAAAACTGCCCGACATATGAGGATCAGAGAAAGCACATGTGGCCATCGCCAGTGGCAACACTAGACAAGCTCTATGGCAGTGTCGACAGCCTCAGGATGGCCGCTGCTTTTTTCGAAAAAAATACAGGTTGACGTCTGACAACGTACGAAGAAGAAGAAGAAGAAATTGTTGATCTTCTGGTTCGCCATGCTTTTTCTTGTTATGTCTGCATGTGGAGTCCAGTTCTCTGGTTGCTGTAGTGGAGAGTCCTTTAAGACTTCCAAACAGCTTTGTGTGGAGGTTCGTCTCCGTGGGCCAGCTTCAGGGCTTCCAAACAGCTTTGTGTGAAGATTCTTCTCCGTGGTCCAGTGCCCAGTATGCAATTGGCTAAGCATTTAACAGTCTTAAAGGAAATGTTTGTATGTCTGTGCTATTTTTCTGCACATACACAATGGCAATAAAGCCAATTTTAGCCTGTGTAAGTGGCTATTCAATCTGTTATGTCCCATTCTCAAGCAGAACAGGATCACTTGCTCTGCTCTATCAAGACAGTGATAGTTGTCTCTCGTTTGGTCGACTTACCTAATGACTTGAATAAGGGTATTCTTTTCTTGAAAGGTGAATGTCTGATCCATGCTTCTCTCGGGTACAGTTAACCAATCATGTTGCATGCTGCTGCTTTCTTTTGGAGAGGATTTTGGTCTTCCATGAGGCAGGAGTCAGTTATGAATGTTCTTATGCTTAGGTTTTGCTGTTGTTCTTATGGGGGTTGGAAGGGATATTGAATTCAATCTTCCACTGGCAAGATCTCTAAATCTGGTTTTCATTGGATGCACTGTAATGTTCATGTACTTTTCTGCTTGTATCATCGTCTTGGTGTCCTATCTATAGGATAGAGGGGTTGTTGTTTGTGAATGTCCACAATTTTTTTTTTTTATATTTGTGTTTGCCTTATTTCTCTAATTGCCAAAGCAGTGTGCGTTGCACTGTGGTTTTTATTTTTGCTTCCCCAGGGTAACAGCCGGTGCTGTGATGGGGATCGAACCCAGCACCTTTGGATTGTGAGCCATGCCACTTAACCACTACCCCACGCCGTCCCCATTGTCCACAATGAGTGGGCTACTCTTTTGTGCCCCCTGAAAAGGACGTTAAGTGATGGGTTGCAGTAGCTTTGCTCACATCCCAAGCGTGCTGATGAAGGTGGACAGGGGTCCTCCAGATGGTTGTGCTAAGCTTGGCTTCATCTGCATGCCACTCCCCACAACGGGGATCACATTGATCCCTAACCTCGTTAGCCAGGCTGCTATGAAAACAGTCCGTTTCCAGGGTGGGCTACTAGAAAGCCGAGATGAGGGTTTTGGCTCGTATGTTTTGCCTGACCCAAACAAACATGTCTGATCAGTATATTTTGCCTGACTAGACGTTAGATTTCCTCCCCTAGGATAGAGGTGTGACGTCTGTGATTTTGTCATTAAATTTATTAGAGTGGTCTTCATAACGCCTATGATCACCCTTAGCGCTTAGTTTTGTACGGTATCTAAAGTTTGTAGGTCTGATTTGGCTGCTGTGGACTATGTTGCTGATCCATATTACACTTGATCTTGATGACCCGTTCCTCAACGTAGCTGCGGGTCCCAACTTCGTCTCCAGCAGACCCTGTCTTGGGCCACGGAAGTCCAGTGCATGGTAAGTGCTCCTTTAGAGACATTTCAGATGTTGCAGCGTACAGCATGGGAGTCAGACCAATGCATCGGAGGTCTTACCCACAGTCTCGTGTTACCTCAGGGGTACCAGACTGCTGTCGTTATGTTCCATCGACCATCGTTTCGATTTAACACATGACCTGTCCATCAATATTTTGCCTGGATTACCACTTCCTTCACCAGGGACAATCGTCTTATGTCAGAATTATGGAGATCTTGCATACATTGGTCCCAGAGAGTGATTCCGACCAAGCGTCTCTCAATTTGTCCTCTAGTGATTTTGTTAGTGTCCACATCTCAGCACCGTAACACATCACGGAGAGTACAGTGGAATTAAAAAATGAGCCTCGTAGGTCCTGGTCATGGCATCCGTCCAGAACCGTGTTTATAGACGAGAAGGCTGCCCAACCAGCGCATCGATGTCTTGTCAGTTCAGGTTCCAGGTTATTCTCCATATTGAGAAGGCGCCCAAAATAGATGTACTCGTTGACATCCTCTAATCGTACATCGCCAAGGAAGACTGTATCACAAGTGGCAAAGCAATTGCGCAACACTTTGGTCTTCAAGACATTCATCTCTAGTCCCGCTTTCTTGCCCTCTCCATCGAGTAGCTGCATCATTTGGTTGGCTTCTGCTACTGACTCTGTGATAAGCACTATGTCATCAGCAAATCAAAGATGATTGAGGCGTCTACCATTAATAAGGATGACAAAGGTGTCCCCGTTGCATCGGCTAATGACTGATTTCAAACATGCGGAGAAGAGGTTCGGTGAGATAGGAATGCTCTAGCAGACCCCTTTTGAATTTGTGTAAAAGACAATACCAAGATCATAGAACACTATTAGTCTTATTACCCCATTAAAGACTTTCATATTGCAAGTTTTTGTCAGAATCTTGGCTTCTGTTTTTTCAATGTGAGGCCCCCGATTTATTCTCTTATTCAATGTGATGTCCGGATATACTGATTCATCATCTTTTTGGACCTGTATATTTCCAATTTATATTTGTCCTGCCTTTTCGTTGTTTGAGAGCGTGAAGAGTGCTGTACATTTATCAGCGTTTATCTGTACCATTCGTTTCTCAGCCCATGCTGCTATATTGTCTGTTGCTCCTTGTATTCGCTTATTTCCAATTTGCTAGGTGTTCTTCTACACACCACATCACCGAGTCATCTGTATACAGAGTGGCTCTTACCCCTTGTGGCAGATCATGGGTGAGGTCATTGATAAACAAGAGGAACAATGTGGGAGACTGTACTGACCATTGAAAAACCTGTGTTTTAGGAGGGTTTTAACTTAGCTTAACTTAACGTCTTTTATATTAGTTTAGAAGACTCTACAGAGTCTGTATACAACCAGTTTCTTGGAGGGTGGTTTAACCGATATTGGGTGCATCTTAATAGACTCAAACACTAAAGTAGACCCATAGCCCATTAGGCACCATCTATAGCTGCCTCTCTCCATGCTTGTGGCACATCTCCTGTCATCCAGCTTCAATTGTATATTTGCAGCAGTTTGTTCATTATTTCCTGTTCAAGGTGTTTGAGTATCTCGCTGGTTATACCATCCGGACCTGGTGATGTTTTATCTTTTAGTTTCCATAAAGCTGTTTTTAGCTTTTTCATAGTAAAAGGTTTGGAGATTACATCCGGACTGTTTTCGTGCTTTTTGTTGCTAACTCCCTTTGCATTCCAATGCATAACATTCAGAGGGGTGGTTTTGTCTGGTTGGCCAGTATTTTCTTCCTGTCACCTCATGGCTTCACATGGCATGCCAGGGAGACCTCTAGTAGCTGGAGGTAGGTTTTGTTGAGGTTCAGAACCCTGCACTACTCCTACCTGGAGGGACTTCACAGTGCGAGCACCAAATTAATTATTGTTTAACTTTTGTGCACACAACTAAAAAGAAAGGCGGATTACATGGTACCATGGTTGCTGGTGTGCCTCCTAGCCTGGTACCTCTGTCTTCAGCTCCTGTTCTGGCTAGGGGCTTTCACTTCGTCTTAACCTCATTTGCAGTCCCATCTTTCCTGCCCACTGGCGTTAAAACCCAATCTTTGACAAGATTGCTGGGTATAACAGAATCCACGAACATGTAGGTGAGGTAGACTTGAGCACCAGAGACTATTAGACATATGAGGCTTGTATTCCGCAATCACTACCACATTTGGATTCCAAATTGTTCATATAAATAAATTATTCTAAAAATGGCATGAAGCTTCATTCATCATATATACACATAATTTACATTTGCAGTGCTTAAGAGTCTTATATTTTAAACAATTCTTGACTATTACATTGCTAATTTTAAAATTGAAATATTAGTTTCAGTTACTGTAACAAGTTTTTAATAGTAAAGAAATGCCATATTTGACATTTATCTGTTCTCTACACTTCCCAATTATCCACCTTTATGCATAGCAAGAGAGAAAGATAGACAGATGATTTTTAATTTTGAAGAAACACACATACACATCTAGCACAAGACATTCCCAGAAAACTGCACATCGAAAAATGAAATTAACTGACACAGATTCCCTGGATCAAGCTGCAGAAGGAATCTGCGTCTGGGCACCACTTGTCTTACGCAACATTGGAAGTCACTTAATAGACTCCAAACTGGTGTATCACAATACAGGAAGAACTTAAAGAGTTGGGGATACAGAGATGATGAGACATGCGAACAATGAAAGAACAGTGAGCAAAAGCTTCATGAAACCCCATTTTAAAAATCATAACAGAAAAATATAAGTAAATAATTAACAGGCAAAATGTAAATTCTCATGACATTCTTCTAACCTCATTCGAATGGCTATGTCTCTTGCCTTGATATGTCAGCCGCTGTACTAAATGACCTCTACTAAGATCTGCTTCATTTTGTTGTCTTCCTTGTTTGTGTTCCTTCACAGGTAAACCCTCAACATGTTTACACAACTCTGAAGGTTGCTCTATGATGTCTGACCCACTGTTTGCATATCTTTCTGCTGAAGCTGTATTTTTCTTAGAAAGACTGTTCAACAATTTCTTAGCCAATTGCTTGGTTTCAGTACCAGTTGTTGGAACCTGCTGCTTTTTAGCTGAATAAAACAGAAAGAAACTTATGTTATCCATTGACCATTTCTGTGTGAACAACACAACCACTTGTTGTTTGTTAAAGCTAACCTTTCCTTTCGGGACGTATGCTCTTTTAAATCTCAGACACAGTGTTTCAGGTGCTGCCAAAGACGGATGTGTCAGACTGAAAAGTACAAATATCGCAGTCAAGCTGTAAATTTGCGACAACGCATTCCATTCTCCGGACTACATCCTGCCACTTGCAAAGCCCTGTTCGGGGCTTGGAAGCGAGAAATTGAAAATGAATGCAAAAGAAGAAGAAGTCTTTCACGTTATACCTGGATGTACCAATCATTGTGTGGATACATGTGTGTATGTGTCTGTGCTGTAAAGCTGCTTTCTTGTGGGTCTTCTCTGCCAATTGTCCCAGGCCAGCAAGTTGCACCCCCCTCCCACCACAACTTTATGTTTTTGTTTATGTGGGGGTGGGGAAGCAGCAGAACAGACACATTTAATAGGTGAAGGTTAAGGACTATTTTAAACTATTGTAATCATTTTTAGATTAGAAAGATTTGTAGGAAGCATAACTATTTATATGACCCAAATAAGATATCTGTAGCACACATAGATAATAGTCCACTTCATATCTCAATTTTAAGATTTCAGCGAAATTAACTTTGATTTTTAATTCAACAGGGGAGAGCCTCTATATGACAAGGACAAGCACACCAAAATCGCTGTTTGAAATTAGAGACGAACTAGCAAAACCATTGGCTATATTATGTTTTCAATCACTTGCAAAAGGGATTGTTCCACGGGATTGGAAAGATGCGGGAGTGATCCCTTTATTCAAAAAGAGCAAAAAATCAGATCAAGCAAATTATAGACCAGTGAATTTAACATAGTAGTCTGCATAGTCTGTAGATTGTTAGAATCAATACTCAAAGAAAACATTGTAATGCATTTCGACAAGTTTAATCTAAACAGAAATAGTCAGCATGGGTTCACTAGATGGAGATCGTGCTTAACAAATCTATTAGAATTCATGGAGAAGGTTACTAAAATGAAAGATAAAGGGGAGCCTGTAGATGTTATTTATCTAGATTTTGCAAAGGCCTTTGATAGAGTACCTCATCAAAGATTATTTTGAAAGTTAAAATAACATGGAATAGGTGGGGTAGTTGCCAAATGGATTGAAAATTGGTTAATGGGAAGACAGAAGAGAGTGGGCATATATAAGGAGTACTCTGAGTGGTGTGAAGTAAAAATGGAGTGCCACAGGGCTTTTGGACCAATTTTGTTCTTGATATATAAAAACGATTTGGAAATTAGTATAGGATCCATGATTGAAAAATTTGCTGATGACACAAAAACTATGCAGTAGTGTCTCATCTAAAGCAGAAGTGGATATATTGAGGTTGGATTTAGATAAAAATTGAGAATGGTCTGTTAGTTGGCAAATGGAGTTTAATGTAGATAAATGTATAGTTATCCACATGGGTAGATCCAATATGAAACATAATTACAGAATGGGAGAGAATAATATTAGAAAGATAGAAAAGGAAAGGAGCCTAGGGGTTATAATAGATCATACAGGTAAAGTGAGTGAGCAAGTCCAGGTAGCAGTGAAAAAGGCAAATGCAATGTTAGGTATGATAAAAAGAAATATTAAACATAGGAGCAAGGAAGTGATAGTCAAACTGCATAAAGCATTAGTTACACCTAGATTGGAGTACTGTGTACAGGTGTGGAGTCCTTAATATAGAGGGGATATAAACATACTGGAAAGAATACAAAAAAGAGCGAAAAAGCTAATAGTGGGATTCCAGAATTACAGTTATGAGGAAAGAAAAACTGGTCTACAGTGTCTAGAAGAGAAAAGAATTTGTGGTGACTTAATACAGGTTTATAAAATGATCAGAAGAACGGATAAATTAGACTATAACAAGTTTTTCAAAATACAACCACCTAGAAGAACAAGAGGGCATAGCTATAAATTAACTAAAGAAAGGTCCAGATTAGATATTAGGAAAAATTTGTGTTAGTCAGAGAGGGGTGAATGCTTGGAATGCATTGCTACAGGAAGTTGTGGAGGCAGGGACAATTAATGCATTTAAGAATAAATTGGATGTGCAGATGCCAGACCTGGCCAGAGGGTGCGGAGCTGAGACAAAAGCTGTGGGGCAGCCGCTCCGACCTGGTGAAGACTACAGACTTCATCATGGCGACTGGCCTGCAGATATAGCATGACCAAAAACTTTCTGTACGCAAAGAAGAAGAAAGAGAGCAAGGTAATGTAAATAAACCGGTTGTACACAGACTCTGCAGAGTCTTCTAAACCAGTACAAAGACGTTATATTAAAAAACTTACTTAGTTTTAAGTAAAGTAGCAGGTTTTACTATTTAAATGTTTATATGAACATTTCAATACGAAGAAATTCAAGTCAGCCTCAATGTAATAAGTTATTGTAATGGAACTTATCTATTAGAATATTTTTTTAATAAATCTTAAAACTCATGTTGTTAGATATAGTAAAAGGAAATATTATACATAGGAACAAGGAAGTGATAGTCAAACTATATAAAGCATTAGTTAGATCTAGATTCCAGTACTGAGTACAGGTATGGAGTCCTTATCGTAAAGAGAATATAAACATGCTGGAAAGGATACAAAGAAGAACGACAAAATGGAAAGTGGATTCCAGAATTACAGTTATGAGGAAAGACAGAAAAATCGGCCTACAGTGTCTAGAAAAGTTTAAGGTGACTAAATACAGATTTATTAGATAATCGATAGAAAGAATAAATTAGACTATAAAAAGTTTTTCAAAATACGACTTACAACAAGAGAGCACAGCTACAAATTAATTAAAGAAAGGTCCAGATTATATATTACAAAATTTTTTTAGTCAGAGAATGGTGAATGCTTGGAATGCATTGCCACGGGAAATAGTGGTGATATGTGGAGGCAGGGTCAATTAATGCATTAAAGAATAGATTTTAATATCAAGAAAATGTAAAAGAAACTGCACAGTTTTCTAAACCAGTATGGCTTGGGTTGGCTTCGTTCGTTCTCAATCTCCCGATACCAAACCCTTAAAGTAGCAAAATGTAGTCCAGAGAACGGAATGCGTAGTGTCGTAGTTTACAGCTTGACTGCGATATTTGCACCTTTCGGTCCAACACATCCAACTTCAGCAAGCATTTTTTGAGTACCGGGTTAGCATTCCCTCTTCGATCCCGTCTCCTTAGCCAGTCTGCTCTGTTGCAGCCTGTTATCCAGGATCACCGCATGGAGGTGTAGAAGCGTCTTGGCTGCTCTGGTTCACTGGCCCTGACGCTAGCAGTCAGCTATGGGTCACTGACCGCCACAGCTCATGCGCTGCTCAGCGTCTTGATCCCAGAAAATTCATAAACCAGTATAAAGACGTTAAGTTATGATCGAAACGACAGGGTAAATAATTTTACACACTTACTGAAGTTTATACAAAATAAACTCCTGCCCTCACAAAACATAAAGCAAAATTGGGAAAACATAAAAATTCATAACTTACAATTCAAAAGCTTTATATTTGTATCTCTTTCAGTCAACAAGTTTTTAATATATTTCTGCAAAGATTGTTTCAGGTCTACTAGGTGGTCACATAATATGCATTTCTTGGCTCCACGTCTGCTAATAAAAAAATGAAATTTGTCAGTTATTTCATATTTATTTTAAACAAAAATATAATTGTCAATATTCTACTCTTTCACTACGTCATATCAAGACTGGAGGCTTTCACCAAACAGATGTCTCCATTATATACTTCCTGTTTTTCTTTCATTTCACGGTTAGTCCTACTTGTGCCTTTCAGCGTCAGGTTATGAAGAGGTTTCTTGACCGGGCCTTAGTATGTGTTTCGTACACGAGTAGCTGTACTGCTTCTGTTATTTATGCTATCCATCTTTTGCATGGTTAGCCCTTTACTTTGTATCCATTGTATCTGTGTAGAATTGTTTTCTGAGGGATACTATCTGGTATTTGACGTGCATGTGACCAAACTATTTGGTTTGCTGTCTCTTGATGAGGTCTAGCACTGGTGTTGTACCTACTTGTCTCCTAATATCTTCGTTTATTATTCTATCCATTCTTGCTACTCCAAGCATTCTCTTTTCTAGACACTGTAGGCCGGTTTTTCTGAGTCTTTCCTCATAACTGTAATTCTGGAATACCACTATCAGCTTTGTCGCTCTTTTTTTGTATTATTTCAAGCCTGTTTGTATCCCCTCTATGATAAGGACTCCACACCTGTACACAGTACTCCAATCTAGGTCTAACTAATGCTTTATACAGTTTGACTATCACTTCCTTGCTCCTATGTTTAATATTTCTTTTTATCATACCTAACATTGCATTTGCCTTTTTCACTGCTACCTTAACTTGCTTACTCTCTTACCTGTATGATCTATTATAACCCCTAGGTCCCTTTCCTTATATATCTTTCTAATATTGTTTTCTCCCATTCTGTAATTATGTTCCACATTGGATATACCCATGTGGATGACTGTACATTTATCTACATTAAACTCCATTTGCCAGCTTACCAACCATTCTTGAATTTTATCTAAATCCGACCTCAATATATCCACTTCTGCTTTAGATGAGACACTACTGCATAGTTTTGTATCATCAGTAAATTTTGCAATCATGGATTCCATATTAATGTCCAAATCGTTTATATATATCAAAAACAAAATTGGTCCCAAAAACTAAGCCATGTGGCACTCTACTTTTCACTTCACACCACTCAGAGTACTCTTTATATACGCCCACCCTCTGCCTTCTTCCTGTTAACCAATTTTCAATCCATTTGGCAACTACCACACCTATTTCATGTGATTTTAACTTTATAATTAATTAACTCAATGAACTTAGATACTTACTGGTAAAACCATTGTCTAAATTGTATTCGCAAACTATTGAGAAGGGGATTATTCCAAGAAATTGGAAAGATATAGGTGTGATCCTCTTGTTTGAAAAGGGCAATAAATCAGATCCAGACAATTACAGTTAGCATAAATAATTAATACTCTGATTGGTATGATGTTATAATTGGAGTGCCTCAGGGATCAGTATTGGGACCAATTTTTGTTCTTGATGTATATAAATGCTTTGGATAATGATATCAGATCCATGATTGCAAAATTCACGGATGACACAAAATTATCCAGCAGGGTCTCTTCTCCATCAGAGGTGGATTTATTGAGATCAGATTTAGCTAGATTCATTAATGGTCTGTGAACTGGCAGATGGAGTTTAATGTAGAAAAATGTAGTCATCCCCAAGGGAAGATCAAATATGAAAAATAATTACATGATGAGAGTAAACAATATTAAAGTAAAGTAACCCATAGCATTACTGCTGTAGGGATATGAGATGTTAGCGATCTCACATTTCAAAGGCTCGGCGATGTGAGGGCGGTAGCCATCTCCTCTCCCTCGCCGCTGTTACTTTCCAGACTGAACCGGTACCCATTTAAGGCTGGGTCGACCCGGGAGCTATTGTGATTTGAAAAAACCATTTATGTGTCAACTGAGGAATGAACCCAAGACCACTCAGATGTGAAGCCAGCTCGCTAACCACTGCGCTACGCGGCTCCCAAACACTATTAGACAGTTAGAAAAGGAAAGGGACCTAGTTGTTATATAATAGATCATACAGACAAAGGTGGATCAAGACGCTGAGCAGCGCATTAGCTGCAGCAGTCAGTGACCCATGGCTGACTGCTAGCGTCAGGGCCAGCAAACCAGAGCTGCCAAAACCCTTTTACACTTAAATGTCGTGATCCTGGATAACAGACTACAATAGAGCAGACTGGCTAAGTAGAAGGGATCAAAGAGGGAAGACAACCTGGTACTCAAAAATGCCTGCTGAAGTCAGATGTGTTGGACCAAAAGGTGCAAATATCATAGTTAAGCTGTAAACTATGACACAACGTTCTCTGGAACACATTCTGCTACTTGTAAAGCCCTTTTAAGGGCTTGGTAGCAGGAGATTGAGAAAGAACGACGAAGAAGAATACAGGTAAAGTGAGTGGGCAAGTCTAGGTAACAGTGAAAAAGGCTAATGCAATGCTGGGTATGATTAAAAGAAACATTACACATATAAGCAAGGAAGTGATAGTTAAACTAGATAAATCACTGCTGAGACCTAAATTGGAGTACTGTATTCAGGTGTGGGGTCATTATCATTGAGTGGATATAGACATGAGAGAGAGGATACAAAGAGCTACAAAAATTATCGTGGGATTCCAGAATTATAGTTATGAGGAGGCGACTTAGAAAAACCTGTCTGCAGTATCTAGAACATAGAAGAATTCAAGGTGACAATACAGGTTTATAAATTAATCAATGGAAAGTATAAATTAGACTGTACCACATTTTTTAAAGTTCAACTGGCTACAAGAACTAGAGACCATAGCTTAAAATTATTTAAAGGCAGGTCCAGATTAGATATAAGAAAATATTTTTTTTAGTCAGAGAGTGGTGAATGTTTGGAATGCATTGCACCAAGATGTGGTGGAGGCAGGGTCAGTTAACACATTCAAAAATGAATTAGATGATCACAGTAATTTTTAGTATCAGTGGAGTGAAATGAACTGATTGTATACAGACTTTGTAGAGCCTTCTAAACCAGTATAATGAAGTTAAGTTAAGTGCTTACATAGTAATATCGGGGACATTTTGCTCATTGATTTATTTATTTTTTTGCGTTTGCCTTATTTATCTATTCCCCAAGATGGTGTGCGCTGCACTGTGGTTTTTATTTTGCGACTGTCGGCCCAGTGCATCCGACTTCAGCGAGCAATTTATGTAAGGGTCTGCTTCCTCCTGCATTTTCTAAGGGTTTGCTTCCTCGGAGTGACAGCCGGTGCTGTGATGGGGATCGAACCCAGCACCTTTTGGTTGTGAGCCGTTTCCCTTAACCACTAGCCCACGCCGTCACCGCTCATTGATTTGACTTGCTTTATTACATCTGTTTTAGATTTCGATGTCGCCTTTGCCATTTGCTGAGATTATGTTACCCAGCTACGTTAAATATTTAACTTGTTTGTTTTGTGTGAATATTGTTTCTATTTCTTGAAAAATAAGACAAAAAGAAGAATATGGGGAAAAAAAAGAAAGAAACAACATACTCATGATAGATGGTCGTAGGCAATAACACACACAGGTCTGTGACAGAGAACATGAAAACAACCAATAAAGCTGGAGATTTAGGAGAGAAACTGGAGATGTATAGGATACACACTCAGAAAGATACCAAACATTTTTAATAGACATGTTCAAAATTGAAACCCTAAGTGAAAGAGAATAGTTAGGCAGCTAAAGAACACCTGGTAAGGAACAGCAGCAAGAGAGTAGATGAGACCAGCTGGAGCTGATGGGAAGTTCCAGCCCTCAGTCCAAACATCATTCGTTACAGTGCTAGATTTCAAGGAGAAACATCAGGATTCAGTTACTCCTTCATTAATCTGTCCCTAAAGTTAAAATTATACTTTCGTCTATAATAACCTTTTTAAAAGATCATTTGTTGAAAGTATAATGACGGAAGACAGGTCAGTCTTCTAATCCCCAAATGAAAGAGCGCCTGCTACGGTAATCTGGTCTTCACCCTGCAGAAATCGCAGGTTCCAGAAACTTGGCCATTGACAAACTAAAAGCCCTCAATTGATACGTTCTGGCTAATATTGAACGGGTGCTGGAAATAGACCCTCGGAAGACAGGTCAGTTTTACCCTACTAATGACAGGGCGTTGCTACGGTAATCCTGCTAAACTCGAGAGGAGCCGCAGACATTTGGTTCACGTACTAGGCTGATAAGCCAACGGCGCGAGGCTACAAGGTGAGGGATTACGGCCGAACGCCTCTAAGCCAAAATCCCGCCCAAAAGCAGCTCAGCATGAATGCAAAGGGAGGCTTCGACATGGTGGGGACCTGGGGCCCCCGCTCCAGCCCCACCCGGTCAAGCCGCAGAATGAGGTCTCTGCCGTCCGCTGATCAAAGCGGGCGGGAAGCTGCTCGATATTCACCCCATACGGCGATGAGGTATGAAACCATTTGTAGAAGACTTAGTTCTCAGTCGGGGTGCCCTAAGCAGTAGATCAGCTATCTCACTGCGAACTGCTGAGACTCAACCCTTGACCATGAGATATGTCCGCTCCCCAGGCGAACAACATCTCCGTGCAAGACCAGGCTTGTCCCCTGGTCAAATGCACTATTTCGGGAGGAATCACAGGTCGCTGACATTTTGTCCACGTGCTTGGCTGATAAGCTACCATCTGAGGGATTACGGCCGAACGCCTCTAAGCCAGAATCCCGCCCTAAATCTCAGCACCGCTGTGATGGGAGGCTACGACATGGCTGGGGCTTGCGTCCCGGCCCGATCGAGCCGCAGAAATGCACCTGGTAAAATGCACTCCTGCCTCGCTCTTTGCCTCTGTCTGCTATCAGTCATCCCAATGGACGCAGAAGAGATGCAGTCCAGCGGACATTGCACCTCCTGCCCTATTGTGACAACCTCCCGGGTGGCGGGGAATGCTAGGCGTACCATCACTGTAGATGAGCCGAGAAAATAAAGGGAGCAAAGAGATACCACACTCACATGCATATGCTACATTTCTGGCAGGACGTGACGATCCTGGGACAAAGTCACACTGGACTGCCTCTCTTCTGGGATAGTACAAACTAGTACATAGTCCATCATATCATTGCCAAACCCTATAGACACGAGTAGGGAAGACTCGATAGTCCTGCAAGACAACTTCCCAAGAGAGACAACTCTGACCAAAAACAACTGCTGCCTTGCAGTTAGGCTGGGGACAGCCAAAGGCTAAGGAGGGCAACCCTACAGAAACGCCTGTTGAAATCGGATGCACTGAGCCCCAGGCTAACAAATTAAAACAGTGCAACGTAAATATCGCTGTAAACAGCATACGATGAAGAAGAAGAAAGTATAATGACAAATTGTGTAATTGAATAAATAAATAAATTCAATCAGTTCTTGTGTAATTGTGTATATAGGTCAATATAAATAAATATATAATGATGAAACACTGTTATGATGTAATATGTGTAATAGAATTTGGTATTGCAGTAAATAACACAAATGATCAACAACATCAACATGGTACCCCAGATTCAACACCGCTCTTCTTACCTCACACTCTGTTTCATTTAACACTGTCTAGCAATCACACTCTTACACAACTTTCACATTTAACACTATCCAGCAGTCACACTTTTACACAACTTTCACATTTAACACTATCCAGCAGTCACACTTTTACACAACTTTCACATTTAACACTGTCCAACATTCACACTCTTACACAACTTTCACATTTAACACTGTCCAACATTCACACTCTTACACAACTTTCACATTTAACACTGTCCAGCAGTCACACTTTTACACAACTTTCACACGAGTCCTCAGGGTGAGGCCCTTCCATTGCCCTTTGGTTGGGTTGATCTCTGAGAGCACCCTAATTAGCATAGGTACACACAGACACACACATGCATTCAAGCACTAGTTAGTTCATCCTGATATCCCCTAAAAGGCTGCAGCCTTGGTGGAAAAGGGCATACCTCTACCAGTATAATACAGAGAGGCAAACACTTAACCAAAAAAAACAAATGATCAAATTGAAACTTCTAATTATTTTTCTGTTAACTCTTCAAATATATATTCTAACTGTCTGTCTTATCATGTCTACCTTTCACTTGTTCTCTTCTGTATGTACATGTGCTTATGACAATACATTGTTGTGTAACAGGGCAATAAGATTTAGTAAAGAAAACTTACCCTCCTGAAATACGTGACCTTGATCCGAGTAGTCTGCATTGTTTAGAGACAACTTGTTTTGCATTCAATTCTAAAAGGAAACATTAAGATATTGATTGATAACAATGGTAAACAAAAGCAGCGGATAGCTTTTTTTTAAAATATATAAAACTGCAATCTAAAATGTTTAGTATCTGGGAAAATATCAAGGCAGATTAAATTATTAAGATGATGTACAGGGCATAACTTTAAGATCTAGATACGGATTGTTTTCTTCTTCTTCTTCTGTATTCATTCTCAATCTCCTGCTACCAAACCCTGAACAGGCCTTTGCATGTAGCACGATGTAGTCCAGAGAATCGAATGCGTTGTGTCGCTAGTTTACAGCTTGACTGCGATATTTGCACCTATCGGTCTGACACATCCGTCTTCGGCAGAGATACTGATTGATTTATAAACTGAGAATGATTTATAACTATAATAACACCAAAAATGGCAATTACATTTTAGCATTGCTGCAACAACTACTGAAATTATGCAACCGAAAAGAAGGAAGGATGAGAGAAAAAAATATTACAAGAATTAAAAAAAGAAAAATTGAAAAGTAAAAATGCACGTTTGAAAAAATAAATCTGACCTGATGTATTGATCTGTAATCATAAAGAAACCATAGCAACCCATGACAAAATAATGGCAACTAAACCAGCATACAAAATACAATGTTAAATGGATATTTTTTACAAATTATTTACGCAAAGTGCAAGCAGTAAGCAGGTGTACAGTAAGGAATTTTTTTTTAAATGTTTATGTGAAAAGAAAAATAAAAAATAAAAAAGGATGGATAAGTTAATTTGTGAAATTAAGAATGTGTCTAATCAGCGAGCTACAGACAACAAGCGGCCATCAGCTAATCTCCACATCTGACTTTAAAACCTGAATCCAAGTTAATCAGTTCTGCTAACTAGTAATTCGTTTTCAATAATTCTTATTGTAATAAATTTATGGTCATTCATGGCTATCTTAATATCAAGTGGGCGTGGTTTGATTGTTGTGACAATAATTGTCACAATTACTGTTAGCTTACTTTGAATTTTCCTAAACGCCTTCGTCTCTACATCACAATATATAAGTATAATATAAGGCAAAATGGCCTAACTTAACTTAACAACGTTTTTATACTGCTTTAGAAGACCCAACAGTCTGTAGACAACCCGCCACATCTGCATTACCCTACTCTAAAAACTATGTTACATAGTATGTACATCCAAGGGTACAATTCTGCCATAAAACAATGTCAAGTTGTGGTTATAACTGCTTACCGTACAACATTGTGATGGAGAATAAGCCTTGCTGGATGATTCCCTGCGTGCTGTTTCATTTGTGACAATCTAGTTGTGACATTCAATCGACACGACATGTGCAAGTTTTCTCATTAAAAAAACCCACTGAAGCAGCACATTTAGTTATAGTTAATTAATTAATATTTGGCAATATACTTGTTTGTTTGTTTTTGACGATACCAGCAGACAGAGCTAGCCTATTACTTTTGTTGTACAGTGCGGAGAAACATTCAAATATAAATTCGTGTAGGCCCTTTATTGCCAAACAACAAGTTATCAAATAGGAAATAATCAATTCAATTTCAGCAATGTTTTTGCCTGATGATGTACGAAAACTGATACCGGCGGTCTGTTATTAAAATAATATTAATGTCTGTTTCGATTACTCTGTGAAATGAAATAAATAATCCAACACGTTAGGGACATGCCATGACCTACTTTAGTACTTTGGATAACCTGTGTATAGGCAGGTGATAGGAATTCCTGGAAACCTGATAAACACCCCCCCCCCCCACCCCCTCTCTCTCTCTCTCTCTCTGCTCGTCGCTTTGTTTTCTGTTATCTCTCTCTCTCTCTCTCTGTCACTTCTCACCAAAATAAGAAAGGCAGAAATAATTACTACCCCCATCTAGTCCATCAGTAATCCAAAAATTCATAAATAAATAGCGCCCCCCCCCCCCTTCTCAGATTTCCTGTTTTTAATACGTTATTAATTATGAAACAGTTTTTCGTTATATTATTGTCCGTTTTCACTCCAGCCGGAATATAGGGCAACCACTACAGTTGATCTCGCTCGAGAATCATGTGCCAAAACGCGTTGCGCTTTTTTGCAGTTTTGGTTTATATAGCAATATGTTTCACACGATGAAGTTGTCAGCCCATGTACAACTCTCTTTAGTCATCTTTTAAGACATGCTTGGATATGCAGTGGCCCTATTCTTTCCTCCCCAATAACGGGGCCTGGGATTACCCGGAGTTTTCTTGACATTGTCATTGCCCAACAAAAATCAATACAGCGTTACCTTTTTGTTGTGTAGTGTAGAGTTGAATCCTATTAGTTTTTTTTTTTAAATAAACGTCTTGGTCTTAGTCTTAGTCGACCTGTACTTCTACAGGGGCAGATGCCCCTGTGCAGGTGCCAATGCCCCTGTGCAGATGCCAGCTCTGGTATGAGCTGGATGTAGCCGGGAGAAGGGTTTCCTGCTTAGCGGGCTAGGCTTGAGCAGCTTAATACTCCCGTCTTTTTGAACAGGCGCTTCAGGGGGTTGGTTAACTGATATGCGAGTCCATCTTAATAGACTCAAACACTAGAGCCAAGTAGATCCGCAGTCTGTTAGGCGTCATCTATGCTGCTCTAAATAAACCACCTAACCATGGCGGTGCTATGCCATGTCACACAGTTAGTAGCAACTTACGACATGCTCTCTGTGAGGCAGTGGTGCTATTCTTGCCCTTGTCATACACAAAGACCATCCGCCTATTTAAAGAAATTTAAGATTTAAATAATAGTTGCTCATCTCAAGCGAAGATGGCGATAGTATCAGACCTGTGCTGCGAAATGTGTTCTCTCATTAAGCATCAATCCTACATCTACACACCCTGCCGCGTTCGGGGCACACGTGTGGGAAGCCGGCTGTGCAGTCGGTTTTTTTTTTTTTTTTTCACCACACTTACATTGAGCATTCGCTATGGTTTGTCTCTGTAATCTGAGCACCTTCAGTGGTACTAGCGCACCAGGTGGCACGTTGTTTGGGAAAGTAACTCCCAGGAAGTGACATCAATGTTGAAGATTTTCATCGACACTTTCAATGAGTCTCTGTAGCGCTTCTTCCCCCCCCCCCCCCTTCCTGGTGATCGTCTGCCAGTTGTGAGCCCGCCGTTTAACAGCTGCTTTGGGATGCGCTCATCTGGCACGTGAACAACATGCCCCGGCCATCTTAGCTGGACTTTCTGCAGAAGCGTATGCATGTTCAACATGTTAGTTTTGTTAAGAATTTCAGAGTTTAGCACTTTGTCATGCCACCTGATCCTGGAACAGCCTACGCAGACAGCTCAAATGAAAACGATTTAACTACCTGGCATGTCTGCTATCCATGTGTCACAGGCATGCAGCAGAGTACACTACAACAGGATACATATTTGCCATAGTGTCGATACTGATGCATTGTTGCTTCCAGGCGTTTGGAACCTCCCAAAAGCAGAGCTCGCCTTAGCAATCCTGCTGTTGACCTCACAGTCGATATTCACTTCTCTAGTGAGGGTACTGTTTATGTAGGTGAAGCTAGCGACTGCATAGAGACTTTTGTTCGGTACATTAATGTTTGGTGCGACGTACGGCTCATCGCGGGCAGGCTGGAAGAGTACAACCGTTTTCCTAGTGTTGATCGTGAAACCAAAGTTACTGAAAGCCGTTGAAAGCTCCGTCAAAACTTAACTTAACGTCTTTATACTGGTTTAGACGACCCTGCAGTCTGTATACAACCAGTTACATTTACATCACTTTGCTCTAAAAGCTATGCGCATCCAGTTTATTCTTAAATACATTAACTGTCCCTGCCTCCACTACCTCCCCTGGCAATGCATTCCAAGCAGACACCACTCTCTGACTAAAAAAATATTTCCTAATATCTAACCTGGACCTCTCTTTAGTCAGCTTGTAGCTATGCCCTCGTGTTATTGTAGGTGGCTGTATTTTTAAAAACTTGTTATAGTCTAATTTATCGATTGCTCTGATCATCTTATAAACCTGTATTAAGTCACCACGAATTCTTCTCTCTTCGAGACACTGTAGGCCGGTTTTTCTGAGTCTTTCCTCATAACTGTAATTCTGGAATCTCACTATCATCTTTGTCGCTCTTTTTTGTATTCTTTCTAACATGTTTATATCCCCTCTATGATAAGGACTCCACACCTGCACACAGTACTCCAATCTAGGTCTAACTAAAGCTTTATACAGTTTGACGATCACTTCCTTGCTACTATGTTTAATATTTCTTTTTATCATACCTAACATTGCATTTGCCTTTTTCACTGCTACCTTAACTTTCTCACTCACCTTTCCTGTATGATCTATTATAACCCCTAGGTCCCTTTCCTTATCTATCTTTCTAATATTGTTTTCTCCCATTCTGTAATTATGTTCCATATTAGATCTACCCATGTGGATGACTACATTTATCTACATTAAACTCCATTTGCCAGCTTACAGACCATTCTCGAATTTTATCTAAATCCGACATCAATATATCCACTTCCGCTTTAGATGAGACACTACTGCATAGTTTTGTGTCATCAGCAAATTTTGCAATCATGGATCCCATATATATATCAAGAACAAAATTGGTCCCAAAACCGAGCCCTGTGGCACACCACTCAGAGTACTCCTTATTTATGCCCACCCTCTGCCTTCTTCCCGTTAACCAATTTTCAATCCATTTGGCAACTTCCCCACCTATTCCATGTGATTTTAACTTTCGAAATAATCTTTGATGAGGTTCTCTATCAAAGGCCTTTGCAAGGTCTAGATAAATAACGTCCACTGGCTCCCCTTTATCTATGATTTTAGTAACCTCCTCCATGAATTCTAATAGATTTGTTAAGCATGATCTCCCTCTAGTAAACCCATGCTGACTATTTCTAATTAGATTAAATTTGTCTAAATGCATTACAATGTTTTCTTTGATTATTGACTCTAACAATTTACAGACTATGCTCGTTAAACTCACCGGTCTATAATTTGCTGGATCTGATTTTTTGCCTTTTTTGAATAAGGGGATCACTCCTGCATCTTTCCAATCCCGTGGAACAATCCCTGTTGTCAGTGATTGAGAACATAATATAGCCAATGGTTTTGCTAGTTAGTATCTTATTTCATACAGCAATTTTGGATGAATACCATCTTGACCTGGATATTTATTCACTTTCAACCCCTCCAATTTGTTAAAAACCATTTCCTCTGTAATACAGATTGATCTTAATCCTGCTGTATCCATGTCTCTTTGAAAAATATATATAGGCTCTGGGATCTCGGAGCAGTCCTCTTTTGTGTAGACTGTGCCAAAGTACTGATTGAGTAGATTAGCTGACTCCCTATTCTCACTTATTATTTTCCCTGTACTGTCTATGAGAGGGCCTACTTTGTCTTTCGTTCTTTGTTTATTTCTAACATAAGAGAAGAAACTTTAACTGTCAGTCTTGATCCTCTGAGCAAGTTTTTTTTCAAAGTCTATTTTAGCTGTTTTATTCGCTTTCTGAGATATGTTCTACTTGTCCAAATATTTTACATATGTTTCTTTTGATTTACCTGCCTCTATATATTTTTTCCATGGTTTTATTTTTTGCTCTTCTACATTTCACTACAAATCTAGTTATCCACTTTTTACGCTTGGCGTTTACCTCCCTACATGGAACACATTCCTCTTTTAGCATTTCTAGAACTGTTTTAAAACTTTCCCACTCCTGTTCAACATCTGTTCCTAAGACAATATCTTTCCAGATTATGTGGTTCGCTGCCTCTTTCATCCTCGTAACATCTGCCTTAGAGTAGTCGTATGTTCGCGTGTTTATGTTTACTTCTTTCCCTGCAATAAAAGATCCCAACGGATGATTTGATGGTCACTTGAGCCAAACAGTTCCCCAACGGTAACGTTTTCAATCATATTTTCCTCTGTAGTAAAAACTAGATCGAGTATGTTTTTGCCTCTGGTGGCTGCTTCTACATGTTGAATTAAAAAATTGTCAGTTATGCACTTAACAAAAGGTTTTGACTCTACAAGTGTTTCTGCCATATCCCATTTTATTTCTGGATAGTTGAAATCTCCCATTAATAATAATTTCCTTTCACTTGCCTTTGCAATGCTACTAATCAGCTCCTCATCTTCCTCTTTTTGGTGGACTACATATTTTGTTCTGAGCAAATGTTGGGGGCACAAGCGTCGACAAACAGGAGATCCAAGATCATGGCCTTACTCACCTTGGTGTAGGATTTCAGGTGCTCGGGATGAACAGCTGACCCTGTGTCATGTACCTGATATGCATGCCAGTAACAGTGCCGTGTATAGCATTAGTGAGCATTGCTGCAAAGACCATGCTTAAGAGTGTCGATGCCGGAACACAATCCTATTTTACACCGTTGGTGCAGACAATTCTTCTCTGTGCAGTACACGAGTCATCATGCCATCTCAAATTGGGAGTATATAAGAAAATCAAACAAGCAGAAATAATAAAGACCAACAGCCAAGAACAACAAAATGGAAACTCCACGACCAGGGCTTGACACATTTTAGTCAGTCAAAAATTTCACTAGTCAGCATGATCGGACTACAGTCGTGCAATTTATATGAACATTTTTTAACTAGGTACTTTATTTCTAAATAACAATGCACACCAAACCAACATATACTGTATTACTTTCACATTATTAGCCTATCTCTTCTGAAGAAAAAATGTTTCTAGTGCCTGTGCATGCTATTTTGTAATATTTTTTTTTAGCGGAGTATGTAGTAAGGAGACAAGGAGTGTTCCCACTGGTAAATTCTGCTCCAACTATACAGCTGAGGTTCAAGCTCACAAAGAGGCTGCCAACATGATCCAGAACAGCCATTCTGATTGCAACCAAGTAGTCATCTTCACATCTGTGCTGCAAGCTTATGGTATTTGTTGAATGTGGGCGGTGATCGCTGCCTTCAGCTTATCAACTCTGTGCAGATTGTTTTTGTTAGAAACAGTTACATTTCGGATGAAACACTGAAGCTCATAGAGAATAGGAAAAAATTAAAGCAAAAGGAACTTGAAAGAACCAGCACAACATAAAGACACTATACAAAAACAGTCACAAGAGAAATAAGAAGACAAGACAAGGTATATAAAGACACCTGTTACTTACTTTCCGTGTTCAAACACCACGATTATATATCTTACATTCAGTATTCAGCGACATGGATTGCCTTGTCACTTGTCTCCAGCATATCGCGCCTATTGCATGTTTCCTGGAGGTTGGGGCAGATCATCAGGTGGTCTGGGTCCTGTATTGCGCCGCAATCACATGTGTCATCATCTGTGTATCCCCATCGCTTCATATTCCTCTTGCACCATGATACACTAGTTTGAAGTCTGTTCAGCGACTTCCATGTTATGTATGGTAGATGATGTCCGAGAGCAGGTTCCTCCCGAAGTTACATCTCTGGGGCCTGCACCAATTCGTGCCACCTCTCGATATGACGACTTTCAGGGTTTGTATGTATGGGGTTTGTTGTTTTTAGAAAGCTATGTCTGGATTTGAGTCTTGTGTTTTGTACCTGATGTCCAAACATTGGGTGCCTTGAGTCGAGCTCCTGTTTTTCTCGTTCGATTTCTGCTGCGACGCTTCTTCAGATCTCGAGGGGTGCTATGCCAATTATGGGGTATATTTTATCAATGAGGGATGGTTTTAGGCTCCCTGATACTATCCGACCCGCCTCATTTATTGCTGTATCAACTAGTTTCACATGAGCAGAGTTTTTCCAAACTGGCACAGCGTATTCAGTTACGGAGAAACACAAGGCAAGTGTAGATGTCTGAAGGACTGATGGCTGTGCACCCCCATGTTGTGCCAGTCAGTTTTCTGATGCTATTATTTCTTGAGGACACCTGTAAAAACATTGAACAACTACAACAAGAAGGCAGGAAGGGAGATGCCTTTAAGGAGATAAGAACACAGACAAGAGAGTTCCGATCAGTACCACATGTTATCAATGACAAAGAGGACAACATGTTAACAAACAATGAAGATACTTTGAAAAGATGTAGGGAGTACTGCGGAACCATGCACGAAGACACCTCAACGCACCCTGTTACAAAAATATATATAACGAAGAAAGTATGTTCGGCAATCAAAAGTCTGAAAAAATGAGTCAGTGGGGTACCATGACATCCCAGCAGAACTAATACAGGTAGGAGCGGAGGCCAGTGGTCGCATTTATCATGTACTGTGCAAGAGGATCTGGCACAGCGTAGATCGGCCAAAAGCTTAGAAGAGATCAATCTATATCAATCCCAAAGAAAAACAACCTAAAACTTTGCACAAATTACGCCACTATTGTACTAATGCGCCACGCTAGCAAGAGAATAGTTCTTTGAGTCGAAATGTTACAGAAAGGTTCTCAGAATACTATGAACCTTATAAAAAAAACAATGCGGACATTCTACAAGAGTTGGGCATAGAGAACTGGTTCATAAATTCCACCATGAATAGAAAATTGAAATACTGAAAGGTATGGGCAAGAGAGGCAGACGCAGATCAAGAAAGCGATGGCACCAAGACATCAAGGAATGCTTGGGCATGACGGGTGGGTGGTGAAAAGAGGTTTGTTTATTTTGGAAGAGAGAGAGAGGGGGGAATTGAAGAAGAGGAATATATATAACTATAGACTGCATTATTATGAGTGTGCATGATTACTTGTGTTGATGCATGTATAGGAGTACTCACTATAGTTACATCACTTCCCTTAGTCACTCTTCTATCCCTATGGGGGTGCGGAGAGGAGACTAACGCATGGTCAGATGAAACATACTGATCAGACGATGTTAGGTAAACATACTCAGACCTCACCTCCCTTCCATGCAGTTCTACCTGGAAACAGACTGGTTAGCGAGGTGGGGATCAACCTGAGATCCCTGTAGTAGTGAGCCAAGTACTGCACAATCGCATGCAGGATCCCTGTCTACCTTCATCAGTATATTTGTGATGTGAGGAAAGCTACTGCAACCTGTCTCATAACATCCTTTTCATGGCACACGAAAGAGTAATGTTACTAACATCCTTTTCATTGTACACGAAAGAGTAATGTTACTAACATCCTTTTCATGGCACACGAAAGAGTAATGTTACTCATCGTTGGTGATCAACAGCAACGTCGCTCCTTGTGAGAGTGTATTTTTTATACTTGTAATTGTGTGTGCAGACAAACGGTTGATTAAACTGTTGACGAGCGCATGAGCTGCAGCGGTCAGCGACCCATAGTCGACTGCTAGCGTCAGGGTCAGCGAACCAGAGCTGCCAGATTATCCATCTCAACGCAGTGATTCTGAATAACAGGCTGCAACAGAGCAGACTGGCTAAGGAGAAGGGATCAAAGAGAGAAGGCTAACGCAGTACTCAAATGTACCTGCTGAAGTCGGACTGAAAGGTGCAAATATTCAAAACAAATCGGACCTTTTCGTTCTAGCTGAATGAGTTATAGCGTTCTGATACTGCTATCATTAGTTAGAGGCACTTGTGTCCTATTACTGCTAGATGGCCCACTTGCCATGGGCCAGTCATGTGACAGATAAATAATGGTGGACAACACTGTTGTGATGAAGTTTCTTGTGAAAGAAGGCATGAAAGAAGGCGTGAAACCTGCAGAAATTTACAGAAGACTGCAATCACAATACAGTGATGAGACACACAGCCGCAGTAAGACATTTGAATGGTGTAAACGTTTTAGAGAAGGCCATACATCAGTGAGTGATGATCCCGGCCGTGGTGGATCTCAACCCACGACAGTAATTTCTGTGAAAATCCAGATTGTGGTACGCCTCATCCTGGATGCTGATCTACCCCGTAGTGCCACTATCAACAATGAACAGTACATTAGCACTTTGAGTGATATGCATAACTATCTGCAGAAAAACTGGCCTGGTTTGATCACAAAGTGCGTCCTGCTTCTTCAAGATAATGCTCGACCTCATACAGCTCACCGCAATATGTGTCATCTGCAGCAACTTGGCTCTGAGGTATTGCCACATCCACCTTACAGCCCAGACCTCGCTCCAAGTGATTTCCACTTGTTTGGACACCTAAACAAATTTCTGGAAGGTCTGTATTTCAGCACTGATGACGAAGTGAAACAGGCCGTTCTGGATTATTCAGACATACTGACAAATCTTTCTACGCTGAAGGTTTTCAAGAATTTTTTAAACGCTGGAATAAGTGCATAAACGTTACAGGAGATTATATAGAAAAATAAATGGCATTTTAACTTGGGAAAAAAAAAACTTCATTACAAAAAAGTCAAGGTTTGATTTAACACCTCTCATATGTATATTGTTTGCCTAGACTTGTCTTTGGGCATTCTAGTCAATAATGCATCTGTTTCCTTACTTTGTTGTTCAAACAGAGGACTTTCCATAAAAGATGTTCACAGGAGGTGTCTGTAAAAAGTGGAAATGGAGGAAGCGAGAGAAGAAAGAAAGAGAGAAGGCATTTAAGACATGTCCACATGTCAGCCCTCACTCACACATAAATCTATCAAGAGTAACAAACTCTCGTATCTTTGAAAGCTTCTTACCGTCTAGAAAAATTAAAATAACCCTTTAGATTGTGTGCCTCTTGTCAGTCCTTCCTATCATTCTAGACCCAAAATCTATAATGATAATATGTTTAAACTTATCTGCTCCTGTTCTTAGGAGCAAACAACCTTCACGACTTGAGAGCAATCATTGTTTGTGAAACTATTTTACAGCATTTATTCCCATTGCTGAGAAGTCCACCAGGGAGGATTTATAGGACTGAGGTATAAAGGCCACTTGCCTTTGCAGTTGCCATGCAGTGAACAGGCTAATTTACCTCCACTAGAAAAAAAAATCTGTGCCTTGCTGATGTTTTGAACACATGCCAACAGTGTCAGAAGACAGACAAAACACTCAGCCCCCATCTCCTCTTGTGATTTCATAATTGATTTTTTTAAACGGTCAAAGAAGCAACAGTGAATGAGCTGACAGCACCCAGCAACTCATAGCTAGCTACTTGCATCAGGGTCAGCCAACCAGAGCTAACCAAGACCCTATTCCACCTCCAAGTGGCGGCCCTGGAAACAAGCTGCACTCGTGTAGTCTGGAGAACAGGAATCGATCAGGCACGAATGACAGAAAGAAAAAAAATCTGCAATCTGTGAATTCACAATTCATCAGATGTATTGTCATCATTCTGCAGGCAGCCATTAGTTGATTTCAATATGCCCCCCCCCCCCCCCAATTTAATGGCCAAACAATGGGTGCTTTCAAAGTAAAAATGTCAGCTGTCACTGCCCTTGTCAAAATGTTTCCTCCTCAATAAGGAGAACTGGCATCCACTACTGTGCAGATCTGCAGCATTTTCCCTAAGTAAAACAGCATGTGAAAACTTGTACACAACAAAATAATCCTGATATATGAGAAAGAAAATGATCTCATTTATTCTTTTATTCATCAATCAAAACTTGTCAGTTTTCAAACTAAAACTTAAGCTACTTATAAAACATTACGCAGAAGTAATAGAAATTGTAATTGTCATATCGAGAATCTGGCCACAATGCACATTCAATCTATGCTGCTTACCATGGTGCAAATGGTGAGTAAATTGACTATATATCATTTCTGCAATCAAAATAACTGGCAATTCAAGGTTAAAACCATATGTTAAATAAAAGTGACAATGCTTAAATGTATGCATCCAATTATCAGATATATCAACAAAATGAAATGTTCATGAAACACAACAGCATATACTTTCTGAATAATTCTAGCAAAGATACACTTTTATATGGGAACAAGGGGAACTGAGACGTCAGTCAGGTCAGGCACAACATACTGACCAGGATGTCGCGTCAGGGATAATACACTTACCAAGACCAGAATCTCTCTTTCATGTAGCATTCCATGGAAACAGGCTGTTTTCAAGGCAGCCTTGCTGACGAGATGTGAATCGATGTGATCCCTGTAGTAGTGAGCGCCATGCAGATGAAGCGAAGCATAGCACAACCGTGGTCCACCCTCATTTGCATGCTCGAGATGGTAAGAAAGTTACCACAACCCGCCACTTAACGTCCTTTTCAGGGTACATAAACGAGTAAACTTACTCATTGTGAGCAACAACATATGGGAACAAAAACATGAAGATCGGAAATAAATGACCCCAGGTCCAAGGTAGAATCAATTGTGCTATTTGAGGGAATGTGGAATCAACCCATAGCTGGTAAGCTGGATAGCAGCTAACCTAATATTGATGGAAAGAACTGGTCTCTGTTTGTAATCATGGACATTCGTGTCTATGCACAAATGTCCAGGACAGCCCCAGGGTTCCCCACATTGTTCAATGTCTGCACAATAAAAGTGGCCACCATTCAACCTCCATGGCCAGGACGAACGTTGACATTTGTAGATGATATCCTCACATATAGAACTGGCTTGGATAGACTTGAGATGGTCAACGATATGCAAGATCAATCACAACAAGACTGGTGTGATGTGGTGCTCCTTTAACAACTCCACAGTAAAGGTCAACCTCCCTAGCACAACCCTTGATGGATGTGTCATTGTTACTTTATGAGAGTAACATTTGATCCAGTCTGTCTTACAAGTACCGCGTTGATCAAACCACACAGCAATGTAATTTGGGTCTGGCAGCACTCAAGATAATTTCTGCAGATTTCCATCCTATACAATCAGTTGGTCCTGTCCATTATCAATTGTGGAATGTGACTGGTTCTTGGCTCCACAAAGATCACCCTCATTGTGACAATGAGATACAAGCTTGGGCTTTTGTCTGTAAAATCTAGATATGCACTGGCACAGGCCAAAGTCTGCCTGTCTCTTTCCCTGAATAACTGGTTGTGTGTTGTAGGCTCTGACTGGCTAGTCTTAATCTTAAATGATGTAATATATCCATGCTGATTAGATACAACTCATCTACCATTTGTGTGTTAGTCATCCAAGTAGCTCAAGTAGGTTTTCTAACTGTGCTAGACCTTCAAACATGAAGAAAGGGGACGGTGTGAACTAGTGGTTAAGTGACACTGCGCACAAGCCGAAGGTGCTGAGTTCGTTCCCCAATCACAGCACCGGCCATTAGCCTAGAGAAGCAAACCCTTAGAAAATGCAGCAGGAAGCAGATTCTTACATAAAATGCAAGGTGAAATCGAATGCACTGGGCAGACAGATGCAACATAAAAACAAAGTGCAACATACACCACCTTGGGGAATAGAGAAATAAGGCAACCGCAAACAAAATGGAGAAACAATATTCTTCTACAGTTACATGGTAAAGTACATTGTTTCTCCTTTAAAATGTGTACAAAATCTAAGACTTTCAAATGCCTATCAAATTTAAGACAAAACAACATGATAACATTTACAGGATTAATGTATTTAACTCTTGTACCATTCACAGAGGGGAATAAGATTGATTGAAGCAAATACTGAGACATTAATATTTATGACAGGTTAATTATGAATGATCATAACACATGGGCTGATATGTTGACTTTCTGTGACACATCTTAAAACTTCTTCTCCAGACGTCGCCTCCTTCTTGGTGCTCTGTTAGCAGCTACTGGACTTTCCTTTGAATTATACTTCTGTCCTAAACACAAGTTTTAAAATGTATGAAAACAAAATATTATGCTCATATTTGTTATCTATAAACAAGCATTTTTTATATTAAATTATAGAAAACAGTAACATTGTACAGCTGATTCCTTCATTTCTTTCAAATGGTAAGGATAACCTGTTGTTGGCTTGTGCACAAAATAAAACTGGACAAGTAAAATCCTAAATTTCTTATAACATAAATATAGATAATGTGAAGTGATCCCATTTTTTAAATGTGCACTAAGTCAGATGCACTGGGTGATAAGGTGCAAAACACAGTACAATACACTTTATCTCAGGAATCAAGGTGAACAAGACGAAATATGGATAAAAAATTAAACATTTTCTTTTCTTTTTCTGTTTAGAATCAACATCAATGCAATCTGGGGAGACCTATAAGTGCTCAGTCTTTCTCAGCGAATGGTGGTGTGTTCATACTGATGTAGCTCACTGGTTTTACACACTTCTGCTCCGCCCTCGCAGGTGCTTCTCCCTGCTGTACCCATCTCTGATTTCAAAATTTAACAAATTTGTGGATTGTTAGTTCATCAAATGCAGTGTGATCATTGATGTATGATGTGTTTCATGTATGAAGATAGCTGTAATAAACTCATCTAGATTACTGGCTCTCCATCAGAAATATACACCAACGGAGAGAAGACAGTAACATATAAGCAGTACACCAGACCCAATTCACCAATTCAAAAGAAATCAACAAACTACCTTATTTCGCCTGAGAACTGGACACTGCAGACTATTAGAACATCTGTACCGACTGAAGATCTCACACACCGATGAGTGCCCATGTGGAACAGGATGCCAGAACCCTGAGCATATTCTACAAGAATGCCCAATCTATAGGGAAATGAAATGCCAGACCTGGCCAGAGGGTGTGGAGCTGAGACAAAAGCCATTCTGACCTGGTGAAGACTACAGACTTCATCATGGCGACGGGTCTGCAGATATAGCATGACCAAAAGATCCTGAAAGCAAAGAAGAAAGAACTGGCTCTCCAAAACTACTACTTCTTCAGCGTTCGTCCTGAAAAAAGACATTTGGTCGTAGTTTACAGCTAGGCTGCGATATCAACACTTTTTGGCCTTACACATTCAAATTCGACTTTTTTGGGTACCAGGTTTGCCTTTTCACTGCGATCTCTATTCTCCTAGCTTGACTACACTAGGCTAGCCTGTTCCAAGGCTTCCGCTTTAAGGCAGAATAGGATCTTCGTCAGCTCTGGTTCGCTGACACTGATGCAAGCTATGAGTTGCTCGCTGCTGTCAACTCATTCATTGTACTGCATCTTCAGCTCCTCTCCAAAACTCAACATTATGCACCTCGATGAACACCTTCTAGGTTTGAAAGAAAGCTATGGAAAAAGGAATGAACAGAAAGTGCCCTAAGAAGAGTATTGAGAGAAGAAGAATAAAGTCATGAATTGCAAGCTCAAATGTACGACATGAAGATCGATACATCAGGCACAACAGGTAAACGGACAACTTACTTCGCTCTATCATTTCAGCTGTATCTGGAAATCCAAGAGACCAGAAATGCTCAGGGGTTTCAGGCGCTTGGTAACGTTCACGATGCCGCGAACAGTCATTCTTTTTCTGCTGCATTGCTTCTTCTGACAGACCACTGTTCTTGTAGTACTGAATGTTCAGCAAATAAAACCAAAGTACCATTTAAATCACAAGAAAGTGAACATGTAGAATCAAACTGCCAGCTGCATGCACAATTATCTGCATATATTAATGTAACAGGAAATATGAATTAAAGTAAAAAAAAAAGAGTAAAGATTCCGTTTACACGCCTGTGTGGCATATTGGAGATATGTGTGTGGGCCCACATTTTCTTGATCAATGACACACTAGGGGCGATGTGGTCTGCATCACACAGGCCACCTTTGCTTCCCAGACTTGTTCTGGTAGCCAATTGCAATCGATAAAATATCTTGCACCAATTGGGGATTGAACCTAGATCGCTCAGCTGGGAAGTCAGTGCAATGGTAACATTGTGATACAGCGGCTCCTTTGTGTATTCTACTTGTATTATTAAATGCATGTGAGTTACAGTGGTCTGAGGTGGTGGTCAATTTATAGGGAATAAAAGAGTTGATAGCTAACATTTACATTCTCAATCTCCCACTACAAAGCCCTGAAAAGTACTTTGCAAGTAGCAGGATGTTGTCCAGAGAACGGAATGTGTTGTGTCGTAGTTTACAGCTTGACTGTGATATTTGCACCTTTCAGTCCGACTTCATCTGGCATTTTTGAGTACCAGGTAGCCTTCCCTCTTCGATACCTTCTCCTTAGCCAGTCTGTTCTGTAGCAGTCTGTTATCCAGGATCACTGCATGGAGGTGTTGAAGGGTCTTGGCAGCTCTGGTTCCCTGGCCCTGACGCTAGCAGTCAGCTTTGGGTTGCTGACCGCTGCATTCTCATGCGCTGCTCAGTATCTTCCCAAAAAGTTATAATGTATACATAACATTGTCGGTAATATATTAACTTGCATCTATAATCTAATAGACTGTCATATCTTAATGTTTGCTACCTTCTTATTGCTACTATCATCTTGAGTCTTTGTCTTCAACCTTTTCATTTAAATCTTCAAACAGTCACATGTAAAAAAAATGTTTCCTTTATCTAATGTATTCTCTGTACGTACCTCATAACATTGTTTACAACTGAAGCCTTCCAACTTGTTTCGCTCACTTTTTTTTCTCACAACACTGACATGAGGGAATTGGATCTCTTCTGGTTTTGGAACTCTAGTTTCAAAATAGATACCGTTGAGTAAACAAGCCATCATAGTGTTCTTGAAATAAATCACAGAAATGAATGATGAATAAGTTAAAAGCATGAATTAGAAAAAAAACCAAAGATAGGTAGACACTACAGAACTACATAACTGAGTCACTTACCCAGGGATAACAGAATAAGAGCACTTTAACTTTCCAAATATGTCACATAAGGTGACTAAAGATGGTTGTATTTAGGGCTAGCAACTCTATCTCGTCAAATGAATTGCTATAGAAACCAGCACTTCAAGAATGACCATAAATGATTTAATACAACTTCCTGCTTTGGGAGCCAATCTCACTATTATGTCCTGAACTATCTGAGCCCAGAGGCAACATGCAGTCAAGATGGATGAAGATTTTCCATACTTTCTTTCTGGCATTCGTCCTGCAAAGGATGATGTGTCATGGTTTATAGCGAGGCTGCCAGCTCAATCTTTGCCAGCTGTGAGTCGCTGGCTGCTATCAGCTTGTTCCCACTATTTTCAGAGATCGGGCAGGATGCAGTGGACAACCATGGCATTCTAGTGTCTAGCCATTTTCTGTGTGCAACCTATTGCATTGCCGGGAGTCACCTTCCTATCCGTTGAACCAGTTAATAGTTTCATCCACATAGTTCGCCATGTCCAGGCTTAGGTAGGCAAGCCCTAGCTCACAGAGGGTTGAGTGCCTCCAGCTACCCTCGCCTGGTTTAGGCCGCTAGCCAAAGTGATGTCCTAGTGTGTGACCCCTACGCATGTTGCAGCTTATTTTATCCACAGGTGAGAGCTGTATGACAGGTGGGACAAACACCTTCTACGACATGTTATTCCCATCTCAGGTACTACCTTTCTCTACCATCCCAAATGTCTCAGTTGAATATTTACACTGCCTATAGCAACTTGTTTTGTTTATGATCCCTTCATAAAATATTTATATTAAATAATAGTTCTTCTAACATTAGAATCCTTTATTCCTGCTTTAGGAAGTCTTAAATCTGACATATAAACTTCAATGATATGATTTCTATTCTTCGTATCTGTTGATTGTCTATATCAGCTATTTTAGTTTGTTTGTCCTAATGAAGATCCATTTTAAAAAATTAAGTTTGTCCTTAAAAACATAATTTTATATCTTTGCATTTCAAATAATATAAAAAGAACAAACAATTTTGTATGACACAAGGCCTGTTCACAAAGTCTGAATTTTTTTTTAGTGAATGAGTAGACTTACTGGTTAGTTTGTTTTATCTCTGTCAGAGTAGTGCACTTATTCCAGTGTTCCTGCCAATGATGAAAGCACCTCTGGTAGGCACTTATTGAAATAGCCCTCATTTATCTTGTCCCATTGGCTTGAATCTCTTCAACGTCAATGAATCGGCAACATGTCATTATTTTCTCAAGTTGTTGGAACAAGAAGTCACATGGAGCAAGGAGAATATAGATAGTGTGACCAAGGAGAATATAGATGGTGTGACCAAGGAGAATATAGATGGTGTGACCAAGGAGAATATAGATGGTGTGACCAAGGAGAATATAGATGGTGTGACCAAGGAGAATATAGATGGTGTGACCAAGGAGAATATAGATGGTGTGACCAAGGAGAATATAGATGGTGTGACCAAGGAGAATATAGATGGTGTGACCAAGGAGAATATAGATGGTGTGACCAAGGAGAATATAGATGGTGTGACCAAGGAGAATATAGATGGTGTGACCAAGGAGAATATAGATGGTGTGACCAAGGAGAATATAGATGGTGTGACCAAGGAGAATATAGATGGTGTGACCAAGGAGAATATAGATGGCGTGACAGCAATGGAATGCTGTGCTTCACCAGAAATTCATATATGTTGACAGACCTGTGAGCAGGGTCTTGTCATGGTGCAAAATCCAATTGCAGGTGCACCATTTCTTAGGGCAATGTCTGCACACAGATTCACTGAGGCATTGCAGAACTGTAGAATTCAGTATACTCTGTAGGGGTGTACTCGTGATGAAACAGTCCATCAATGTCAAAGAACACAATCAACATGGTCCTAACACAACACTTATTGTGTCTTTTTCTGTCAAGGAGATGATGCAATTTTCCACTGGGAGGGCATTTGTTTTTGTTTCCGGGTCATATCCGTACATCCAGCTTTCATCACCAGTGATTATTGAGGACATGAAGTTTGGATCATTTTGGTTCACTCACAAAGGTAAATGTAAATTGACAAGCAATCTTTCTTCTGCTCCCCTATCAGAAGACGGAGCACGAGTTTCGTTATCACCTGTCTCATTTGTAAATCTTCAGTTACAATTTTATGGCACATACTGATTGATATTCCAACATCTTCTGCAACTTCTCTGATAATTAGAAATCAGTTAGCACATATGATTTCTTGCACACGTGCCACAGTCTCATTAGTGGATGGTCTGCCTTGAAAAGGGCATCCTTTAAAGGACCAATGTTCTACTTTTGAAACATGAATACCACTCAAAGCCTTAGATCGACGCTTTGGCAGGACTCTCAAAAGGCTGACTGGAGCATTTCTAAAGTTTTCAAAACCAGTTCTTCTGAGACAAAAGCAATGCACACATGTTGCTGAATATTAACGTTCATTAAAAAAATCTGACAACCAATGCAAGGGCACATCCACTCTGAGCATACATGAAGATACCAGTTTCAGGTTTGCGACATGCATTGGCCCATAGTTATCACGTGCACTGTCTTAATGCCACTTCACTAGATATTGTAGTTACCCAGAAAAAAAATCAGCCCTGGAACTAATTGAACAGCCATTGTAATACAACAAATAAAATCATTCATAGTAAATATCTGTCAAACTTACTTGTCATAACTATCTAGTAGTGACTGGGCTGGTGGATATTGATTCCTGTCTGATATAGTGCTGCAGTCAAAGACCAAACATGGATTATCATTAAGCAAACCACTGCTCGTATCCATGATAGACTCTTCATTATCCACAATTATCTCTTCATTATTGGACTCCTGTGAAGATTTAACTGTAAAAACATATATATTTATGCTATAGATTTTATACAAGTAGAATCAAATGTAACAAAAATAGTTCATTTCTATAAATAACTTATGTTGTATTTTTAGAACTATGCTTCTATTTCTTTCGTGTCCACCCTGAAAAGGATGTTGCGTCGTAGTTTACAGCGAGGCTAAGATATCTACGCCTTTCGACCCTACACATCCGACTTCAGCTGACTTTTTTTAGGTACCAGGTCTGACTTTCCACTAGTGCAGCCTGTTTCAAGGCCACTGGAATAAGCGGAATAGGATCTTGATCGGCTCTGGTTTGCTACCCTGATGCAAGCAGCCAGCTATGAGTCGCTGGCTGTAAAGAAAACAATATTCTTGACTGATGCCGCGGCAGTATTAGCGGCGATAAAACAACACAAAGATTAAGATCTCAAGCAATGAATGTACTCTGTAACACAGCTCTCAGCAGAACACGTAAGGTTGATACAGTGAGTCCCATCACACTGCAATATTGAAGGCAATGAAGCTGCAGACAAATTAGCAAAGTGTTGAGGAGCATCCCCAGAAACAGACCTGAACATCACATATAATGAGGCCAAGACCATAATTAAACCCAACTTCAAGAGAAAATGGGCTGATCAACATCCCAACTTCTGAAAAGAAGACATCTACTTTAATGTAACTAGAGAAGAGCAAGTCATCATCTTCAGACTGAGAACTGGACATAACATCTTTACAACAAAATGAGGATTGGGACAGGTGTCCATTTTGGGAGCATACCATGACCATGCAACTCATCCTACAATGCTGCACGCTCACGAAAAGAGAGAACAATACTGGCCTTGCGAAACAGATATGAGATAAAAGCTGTATGGAGATGAACGGTGTCATTTGTTAGAGATATCATGACCTCGATCTGAGGATGAATGAAGAAGAGTTGCTGGCTGCTGTCGGCTCATTCCCTCTGCATATTGTTGAGGACGTGGTGAATTTATGAGGACAGGAAGGGAGAAAGTGAGGATGGGAGGGGGTTTGCAGGAGGGGTCTGAGGATTTGTACAGTTCGTTAGAATTATCTTTCATGATTGACTCCATACTAAACTGTTTTGCTCATTATGACCTAGTCATCCTCGATGGAAAAAAGATTGGAAAACATCCAGGATTGCAGCTATTTTGGGCTCCTTCTCAACATATAGAATAGTCTAGAATACAGAGCTAACAAGACACTGACGCACTAGCTGGTCGACCTTCTCGTCTATCAAGACAGCTCTGGATAGTTGCTGGGATTAAACCATTTGTACCTCTCCCTCTGTGCCCCCTTCAGTGTGTTATGCTGCTGAAACATGGACACTTACAATGAAGAATAAACTGTGAGTGACCTAGGCCTATTTATTTGAGAAAGTGGGACGCATGGTCAACCATACTCTCCGCAGCCAGCACATGCACAGAGTTTCCACAGTTCCAACCTCAGACAATTATCATTGGTGAGTGATGCTGTTGTTAAAAAAAAAACATAGCAAAATATCAATGGGCAGGCCACATGCTCAGAGCAAATGACCAACTTTGGAGAATGTCAACAGCAGTCTGGTACATCCAAGGTGGGAAAAAACCATAGAGTAGACCTCCAATGTGTTAGTCAAACTCTCTTACACTCCACTACAACATCTACAATACGTCCGAAGGAAAGCTTGTAACCCACTGCACCTCTATTGCCCTGGATAATAATTGTTGGAGACAAAGTTGGGATCTGCAGAGGTACAACTGCCACTAAAGAACGGGTCATCAAGTAATTCAATAACGTTGTAATAATTTAACAAAGAGGATCTTTTGTTACTTACTTGGAACTTGAAATCCTAGTATTCAAACAGGCATGTTAATGTCTGTTGCCAGATAGCCGAAGGCTTTGGCTATATGGTGTAGGTATCTTAAAACTTCCTGCGGCTTACTAGGCCTGGGGAAAGGTACAAATAATTTGGATAGATTCCTAACTAGCATTTTTTTATTTTATCCGTGCAGCGGTCGTAAGCCTACTCTTTTCGATTTCTAACTGAAAAAGGGATTTATAATGTGCTCAAAATTGAACACGGGAGTCTGATTTCACTACCTAGAGATCAGGAAAAATTATTACTAGAAGATCCACGTGAAAAAATGCCGTTCTCCAGCGTACTTTGAACTCGCGGCCGTCGGCACCCGAGGCGGACACCTTACCTCGAGACCATACTGAGCCCCTTTTTGCTGTTTTGTCTTAAATCTTGTTTTCTATGCAATTGTTTTAATTTATACAGTAATCAGAACCATGGTTGCCAGCATATACTATGTTTTTATTTCCTGTATGAAATTTAGTATAACAAGAACATACAAGAGGTTGGCATCTCTGAAAAGAGTCACACATTTGTGCTTCATACCTGGTTCTTGTATTACAGATGATTTTTCTGTGAGCTGAGGCCGTTTATAGTTAAACTTAAAACTGCAGGAGATAGAAGGAATACTGCAACGTAGCTGCGAACCATTCTGAAAAGACAAGAATATATGCACCTGCTAAAAAGATATTCAGATTTTTTTTTTAAAAAGGATAAAACAGTATAACTTGATCATTGTAGTTCTTCAACAAAATTAGGTCTGCAGTGATTCAAATTTTTGTCCAGCTTCTCGGGCACTGTCCATGAGACTCAATCTGCCTTGGCTTCCTCTTCCAATATATCCTTCCTCACTCTTTTCTTCCCATATGGGTTCCAATCTAGCACATATCTGGTTATATTTCTGGGTTTATTTCTTGGGATGTGTCCTATCTACCTCATTTTCTTTTCTTAATCTCCAGCTGTATTGGTTGTTTGTCATGTTTATCACACATCTGTGTTTGTTATTACATCTGGAGAGCTCATGTCAAGTATATGATGGGGAACTCGTGAAGGTCACCATCTTTGCTTTGATGTAAGACTATTAGCTACATGCCTCTTCATATGTAAACCTACCTGGTCGAGGTTGGACAGCTTGTATGCCTCAATGATGCCGAGAGCTATGCCAGTGGAGGTTCTACTCCTGGCAGGGTCACCCAAGCTGGACAGGTCCTGGAAGAGGGACCATACTAAGGCTGAGGAGCAGGTGTAGCCCTATAGGTGTAGCTGCAAGACCCACCAGCGAGTGGCACATGCTACGGGCTGCACCAATCCACCCCCGCCTCATGGGTCATATGCATTCTTGTCTCACATTTTTTACTGTTTGACCTCAATCAATTATCCCAGTGGATGACAAAGAGATGCAGACCAGCGGACAGTGCACCTCTGCCACTTTGTGACGATCTCCCAGGTGGCGGGGATTGTCAGTGTGACGATCTCCCAGGTGGTGGGGATTGTCAGTGTGACAATCTCCCAGGTGGCGGGGATTGTCAGTGTGACGATCTCCCAGGTCGCGGGGATCGTCAGTGTAACGATCTCCCGGGTGGCGGGGATATCAGTGTGACAATCTCCCAGGTGGCGGGGATTGTCAGTGTGACGATCTCCCAGGTGGCGGGGATTGTCAGTGTGATGATCTCCCAGGTGGCTGGGATTGTCAGACCAACCATCACTACAGAAGGGCTAGGAAAATTAACTGCAGAATGATGAGACAGTTGGCCCAGATGTATATGCTCCATTCCTAGCAAGACATGGTAGTCCTGGAACACTGACACGCTGGAGTGCCTCCATTCGAGGATACTCGGAAGATTAGTCCTTTCACTCCCTTCGAAATCATGATGCCTCTAAGACAATACAAACACTTTGCATCCTCCAGCTAACAACTGAGGAAGACATGTGCTTTTGTCTAGAAGGTTTTGAGTTGCCAAGAGCTACTATTTTGTCATCATCATTATTATTTAGATGCAATGTTTCCAAACCATATAATTAGACTTACTTTACATCGGTGTTGAATAAGCCTTATCTAATGTACATATTAATTACATCACTCTATTAATTTCCAGTATGTCCTTCGTCTGTCTCTAACAGTAATTTGATTAGCTCATCAAAACATGTGATTCTTACATGTAATTCTTACAGTTTTATTTTACGTGTTTGCCTCACTAGTTTCTACTGGCGGAGGCACGCCTATTCCACCCTAGACCGTAGTCAATTTGGGCGATATTAAGACGCATAAACCAGTGCTTGGATGCATGTGTGGGTCTGTATGTACCTATGTTAGGTTTGTGCGCCCTCAGAAGCTAGCCCAACCAAGGTGCAATGGAAGGGCCTCACCATGAGGGCGCGTGTGAAAGTTGTGCAAGAGTGTGACTGTGGGATAGAGTCAAATGAAACTTTCAAGAAGGCTCAGGGTTTAAATACCATTTGAGCACAGCATTGTTTTCTTTTTCTTGTCTTTAAAAAAAATCTGATTAATAGATAATAAATAAATAGTTGAGATCGGAAAACCGATGCGGTTTGTTTATTTTCCGGCCGTAAGAGTCATCGGATTTACATGGTCGCAGAGTGAGTACATTTGTTTAAATAAATAAAGTGAGATCATCTGTGTATGAAACAAAACATATTTCTGTCTGTCTGCTTAGTAAAAACAAACACTACATACTACCTTTGCGAAGCTGTATTTTCAGACAGCATGGTTGTCTAGGGGTGTGATCCTTGCCTAGGGTGTTAGAGGTTCGTGGTTCAAATCCTAGACAAGTCCGATTTTTTTCTTCTGATTTTCTGTTTTAAAAAATTATTTAAACTTTTATCAATAGTACAGTTCCACTGGTGGAGGATATGCTCTGTCTGCGTCTGCTAGTCTTCAATGATTTATGACGGCATGTATTTGTGCTCATATGAGTGTCAAAATAAATTCATTAGTTTAAAATACCTGAACAAAATAATTGCACAATTGTCAAAACTGCTCCTGGGCCAAGATGCAACAGTGCATGAGCTGACAGCAGCCCGCGACTCATAGCTGGCATCAAGGTCAGCAAACCATGGCTGGCTGACCAAGAGCCTATTCCACCTCCATGTGGTCACCATGGAAACAGTCTGCACTAGTCACTAGTATTGTCTTGCCAAGGGATAGGGATCGCAGTGGGAGATAAAACCCAGCGCTAAAAAAATCCAGCTGAAATCGGATTCATTGGACCTAAAGGCTTAGATTCAGCAGTCTCGCTGTAAACTATGACACAGCATCTTTTCAGGGTGAATGGTGAAGAAGAAAAACTGTTCCATCAGCATTAACAACATCACAACCATTCATGTACCTGAATATTCTGTTGTGGACTTGGTTCAATTGTTTCTGGGTCATCCTCCATATTGGTAAGAGTGCTGCCATCCAGGTCCTCTTCATCGTCATCAACAAACCAATCATCTTGTACCTGAGGTGTACTCTCATTCTAACAGGTGACAAATTATTTCAGTTTTAGCTAAAAAAAAATACCATTATAAAACAGACAAAAGTCTGGAACCTTATTAGTCTGAATTCTGTGCAAAATGGATGCACAGTTATACTGAAGGACATTATGGACAAATCTTTTGTTTTATTTATTCAAAAATTATCAGTATAGCTTCTTTAAAGTTAGGTACTCTTTATTTCAGCAACATGGTTCACGCCTGACTATAGCCTATCCATCTGCAAATAGGTACCTGACTAAGAAATAGGAAAGTTAAGGTAATGAGGAAATAAGCTCTTATTCTAGCTTGTAAAACCTGTGACCTCAAATAGTGTTAAACACTTCATCCCTGACAGCATCTGATGTGTAACTACAATTCCATGTTTCCTCTCTACTCAAAAACTAACAATGACATCTGCCACACAAAAGAGTGATGGATTGTGTAAAGATGAATGTGATACACCAACAAATTGTTTTCATTTATCCATCATCTTGATTCCGAAGGCGGAGTGTATTGTACTATGTTTTGCACAGTTCATCCGATTTTAACACACATTTTTAATGTGGGTCTACTTTTCATAGGGGCATGACCTTGCTGTTTCAATGATCTGAACACAAGCAAGTTTGAGTTGTGGATCATGCCGTTAACTGCTTCACCATGCAGCACTCCCTCGTCAACAAAGAATGGTGGATACACGAATTCTTGAAGAATTTGATAAAGGTCACTGGTAAGTATTCCTCTTTTATCACTACGGTGCGTACATTGATTGTAGTTGTTGGGGTATGGATACCTGTGTCTTGACCACCATTCAAAACCTCATCAAGATCTAGTTGTTTTTTTCCTGTCTGAGGTAAACTTAAAACCTAGCCTGCACATAATGACTGCAGTGGTAAGCAGTCTCTATTTTTTAGCCCTATAAATCCTGTGATATATCTCAGCAACAAAAATACACGCTGCACAGAAAACATATGTAGTTGTTGTAACAAATGTTCCTCCCCTACTATTTTTTGCTCTCCTATAACTAAATGCTTTAACCTTTACTAGTCCACATCTCTACTGTCCCTTATCCCTAATCCCATGAACTAATAAGACATTAGTACGCATATATTTGTAACAACAAATGCATTTAAACACTGGTATATTATGCTGCCAGCTTACAAAATGTCTTTGTTGACACCATGAATAGATTCAATTATATCTAGTTCAAAGAGAACTCTCACAAATTGTCAGTAATGGTTAAATATATTCTTCTTAGTTAACCTGTACTACTACAGGGGCCGATGATCATGTGCAGGTCCCAGCTCTGGTATGAGCTGGATGTAGCCGAGAGGTGGATTTCCTGCTAAACTGGCTAGGATCGAGCAGCTTATTATTCCGTTGGGACAAGTGCCATGATGGGTGATTAACCAATGTGCGAGTTCATCTTAAAAGACTCAAGCACTAGAGCAAAGTAGACCAGCAGTCTGCTAGGCGCCATCTATGCTGCTCTAAACAAACCACCCAACCATTGCCAGTCACTGTTATGTCATGTTAGACAGTTAGTCGCTTCTTACGACATGCTCTCTGTGGGGCAGTTGTGCTATTCTTGTCCTTGTCATACACAAAGAAACTGGCGAACTACTCGGTTAAACATTTGAAATCTAAAAGGCATAAAACTTATTTTTGTAATAGTTTCATATTATTGAACATTCAAAGTCAGTATCTCTCTCTTTTTTTTTTTTTGCGTTCGCCTTATTTCTCTAATCTCCAAGGGGGTGTGCGTTGCACTGTGGTTTTTATTTTGCGCCTGTCGGCCCAGTACATCCGACTTCAGCATGCATTGTATGTAAGGATCTGCTTCCTTCTGCATTTTCTAAGGGTTTGCTTTCCCGGGCTAACGGCCGGTGCTGTGATGGGGATCGAACCCAGCACCTCTGGTTTGTGAGCCGTGCCACTTAACCACTAGGCCACGCCATCCCCTAAAGTCAGCATCTAAAATAATTCAGAAATATTGTATATGCTGTGGCTTGGCTTCGTTCGTTCTCAATCTCCTGCTACGAAACCCTAAACGGGCTTAAGTAGCAGAATGTAGTCCAGAGAACTGAATGAGTTGTGTCGTAGTTTACAGCTTGACTGTGATATTTGCACCTTTCGGTCCAACACATCCGACTTCAGCAAGCATTCTTTGAGTACCGGGTTAGTATTCCCTCTTCGATCCCTTCTCCTTAGCCAGTCTGCTCTGCTGCAGCCTGTTATCCAGGATCACAGCGTGTAGAAGGGTCTTGGCAGCTCTGGTTCGCTGGCCCTGACGCTAGCAGTCAGCTATGGGTTGCTGACCACTGCAGCTCATGCGCTGCCTGTATATGCTGTAATACGTGCAACTAAAAAAAATATTTGAATAAATATTACAATAGAATATTATGGGATTTACCTTTGATTCTGTGTCGCATCCTTTAACTGTTTTTCCTGCCACAGTAACTAGGGATGACAAATGGTTATTCCAGCTGCCTGTCTTTGTTGAGATCTCCATTTTTGGGGGTGTTTTAGATGACTTGGTTGAAGATATTGCCCTGGAGGTTTGGTTGGTTACCTTAGTTAAAACATTTGATGTTGTAGATATTAAAAGGTTGGGATTCTGCTGTGATAACATATACTGTGCAATTAAGTTGGGGGCAATGGTTTCATCTAGGGTGCCAAGTGTGTGGTTATATCTTTCAGTCATTATCTGTTCAAGGAATGAGAAATGAGACAATTTAGACAAAATTATGAAAAAGGTTTTGTTTGCCTGGAATAGGAGTATCTAAAATATTGTACTGTATGATCAAAATAAAATAATATCATCTTTGATATTGGTTTCAAAGTATAGTCATTTTCAATGCATTTATGATAGAAGATAATTGATGAATGAATTTCCCAAGCATGTCAAAACCAATTTACTACATCATAGCCTATAACAATGTTCTAGGTACCATGTTTAAGGACACTGAAACTGTCATAATATTCACAATTGGTCTGAAACAAAATATTTTAAAAAAGCAAAACTACGGACAAAATAAATTGCAGACCTACTTCAGAATTCAAATACTCGGACAAATGGATATCTGGATTCATGCTTCCATTTGGTTCAGGAGGGGCCAAGCTTGAAGTCTGTGCATCCTTTATATTGAAGTCTGCAGTGTTTAATGTTTTTGTTGTACAGTTTTGAGGTCGTGTTCCACTGGCTGTTTTTTGGTGGTCCCAGCCACCCAATTCTGGTGGTGCATGTGAAAACATAGGCAATAAAAGTGAAGAAACCAAGGACTCTGTAAGTCTATTACTGACAACTTTCTCTGCTGTCTCTTTTTGTGGACTATTAATTATTGCAAGTGTTGATTTAACAGGAGTCAATTCTATGTCTTCCATCTTTCTTGGACACTTATTCTGGATGTCTTTCAATGATCTTTGAATAGCTTCTGCCATTTGCAGTTTCTCCTTTTCTTCAACGTTACGTAAATTTACATTTCTATTATCTTTATCAGTTTCACTTTTGTTCATAAGTTTACCCTTAAGGAATGCTTGACTCATCGTTGTTTGTTTTAATGATTTTACAGGTGGTGAATTTTCATTGCTGTATCCTTGACTCAATGAATGGTCCTTAGAGTTAGAATTTGTATTTTCTTGGTTAGCCTGGCCTGCTTTATCTTTAATAGAGACATTGCTAGTTTTTCTGAGGATCTGCGTGCCTTCTTTAACTCTCAGCTTACCAATGATGTCATGTGTGCTTGCATTTATGCCCCCAGTTTCATGAGGGGATGGCGTTACCGCTAGCTTCATCCGATTTATTTTAGAGTCTTCTTCCACATCAATTATATTTACAGAGTTTTGCATTACTCTACTTCTTTGTATCCCTTCTCTAGAGTCATCTTTCTTTTCACCTCTGGACAGTATGAAGGCACATTTAAGTATTCTCTCTTCTTGAAACAACTGTTTCCTAGCCAACTCACCCTTACACTGCCTTTCACTTTCAGACTCCCTCTTGCTAGAAGTTTCTGACTCATCTTCATGATCACGGTTGCTGACACGTGTATTGTCTTTCAATACTGAATCACAAAACTTGCTACCACTTTCTGCCATCAATGTCTGCACATTCTCCTCATCCTTTTTGTTACTCATGTCATCAAGAAAACATTCGTTTAAACCAGCATGGCCAAATTTCCTTTCATGATTTGATACTGGTTCTTTTTGGCTATCATAGACACTGTCATCAAGTCTATCCAATTCCACATCATTATCATAACATGAATTTGATGAATTATCAATAGCTAGTGTTTCTGGGACAACAAGAATCTGCTGACTTTGATTGATATCACTATCTGCTTCATCGTCATTATTTATTTCAGTGAAAACACATTGAAGTGCTGGTTTTATGAGCTTCCTTAGCTGAGTCGCACAATTAGTATCAGGGACAAATACAGTATCATTCAATCCTTTTGACTTGAAATAGTGGTCTGAAACATTGGTGTCTTTATCACTTGCTGGCTGCAACACTTTTATTCGCTTTGTATCTTTCTGTTCCTAAGAAAATAAAAGAAAAGTAAAACAGATATACTGAAAAATTTTAATTACTACAGTTATAGTTGTTAACCCTTTACACTTCAACACGGTAAAAGGTGCTCCCTCAAACTCCCAGTTATAGTTGTTAACCATTTACGCTTCAGTATATTAAAAGGTGCTCACTCAAACTCCACATGCATGTACCCTAATCCTGCTAAAACTGCCCTGCAGAGAGTATATTCAGTTTCATTTTAAAGCACATTTGTTGCTCTTCTTCTTCGTCATTCATTCTCAACCTCCCACTACCAAGCTCTGAAAAGGGCTTTGCAAACAGTAGGATGTTGTCCAGAGAATGCAATGTTGTGTCGTAGTTTACAGCTTGACTGCGATATTTGCAACTTTCGGTTGTCCTTCTGATGCTCGATTACTTTTAAAATTTCTGATTAAATCGAGTGGCTAAATAAAATTATAGATAGCAGGATTGTGAGCATAATTATAATTGTTCTAAGATTGAACTTTTGCATGATTAATTCAAGGCTTTTACCATACTTAATGTATGGTTGGAGGAAATGGCATTTTTTTAAATAGTGACCAAAATTACAGTGCTGATAGAGAAAAGTTAAACTGAATCAGACATAGATGTTAATATGAATCATAATAATCATTATATGAGACTAACATGGAAGTCAAGTTACACAAATGTTTACTGGTGATACATAATAGACAGCAACTTTTTCTTCTTCATTTGTTGTCAAACTCCCACTACCAAGCCCCCAAAAGGGCTTTGTAAGTAGCAGCTGTATCATAGTTTACAGCTTGATTGCGATATTTGCAACTTTCGGTACGACACATCCAACTTCGACATGGCATTTTTAGGTACCGGGTTAGCCTTCCCTCTTCGATCCCTTCTCCTTAGCCAGTCTGCCCTATTATTCAGGATTATTATGTAGAGGTGGAGAAGGATCTTAGCAGCTCTGGGACACTGGCCCTGACACTAGCAGTCAGTTTTTGGTCGCTGACCACTACAGCCATGCACTACTCAGCATCTTGATCCCATAGATAGTAACCCGGTACTCAAAAAATTATTGCTGAAGTCAGATGTGTTGGACCGAAAGGTGCAAATATCGCAGTCAAGCTGTAAACTAGCGACACAACGCATACCGTTCTCTGGACTACATCCTGCTACTTGCAAAACTCTGTTCAAGGCTTAGTAGCAGAAGATTGAGAACGAACGCAGAAGAAGAAGTAACAAATTATAATAAAATGTGATTAATAAAATTGTGAATGTTCTGTAGCTATTATTTATAACTACATATTGTATTCTGTACACTTGTGCAAGGGACAGTAATAACTGACATTTTGTTATAGAAAAGTCATTCTAACTGAACAAAACGTGAAAAAATATTAGAAAAATGTGTATCTTCTTCTTCTTCTTCTTCTGCGTACACAGTCAGACAGTAACCATTATTTTCTCGAAAAAAGCGGCGGTCATCCTGAGACTCTCGCAACTACCATAGAGCTTGTCTTGCAGTTCCACTGGTAATGGCCACATCTGCTCTCTCTGATCCTCGTATGTCGGGCAGTTCTGCAGCAGATGTTCAGTGGTCATTTTACCAGTACCGCACGGGCATTCGTCGGTACACCCTATCTTCAATTTGTTGAATAGGTGGTACCTCAGTCTGTTGTGGCCAGTGCGAAGTCTGAAGACAACGACCTGCTCTCTTCGGTTCAACTGGTAATAGGCATCGTTTTTGGTGTAACCAGTATGTTCGGTTTCCCATTTGGTCATGTATCTGGCTTTGATAAGCCGTTTTGACTCTTCGTACGTCATACTGGTATCTGTTTGTGGTAGCCTTGCACCTTCTTTTGCCAGTCTGTCTGCCTCCTCGTTGCCTTGGATGTTGCAGTGTGACGGAACCCACTGTACCACTACCCTTTTTGGTGCGGACTGCTGGCACAGTTTGCAGAGTGCTGCTCTTAAGTCATTAAGCTCAGTGTTTTTCTGGCTTTTTAGCGCTGTGACTACTTCGAGAGCATCTGTCAGCAGGACTATATGGCTCTCATTTTCACTGTGTGTTACCATTTCTTCCACTGCCGCCCTCAGTGCCTCTGCCTCTGCTCTGAAATTGCTTGTGTACTTACCAGTAGCGAATGACAGTGTTATTTTTCTGCCATTTGGTAGGTTCAGGAATGCTCCTGCCCCTCCGTTCTGTGTAGTGTTTGTTACAGAACCGTCGGTGTATGCATGGGTCCAGTCCATGCTTGGGTAGCTTTTCGTTATGAAGCTTAGGGTAGTGTCTCTCCTTTCTTTTTCACTCTGGCAGTTTTTGTTTGCAATACCTGGTATATTTTCTACCACCTCTGGAAATATATCCTGCCTCCAAGTAGGTTTTCGTACAGTAGTGATGGGTTTTGGTGTTGTTAGTGCGTTTATGGGATCTTCGTGCATCTTTGCTTTGGCTATTTCTGCAAAGTTTCTCCGCTTTAGTTTCCCATTTCCCAAATTGTTTAGTCTCTGGTACATTGGATGGTCCGTCAGTCTTCTGAGTTTCTCTGACTGCAGCTGGGCTCTGCAGTCTCTTCTATCGGTCATGGATTGCAGTTTTGTAATCTTTTCAAGTTCTACAATTGGCGTTGACTTCATGCCACCTGTTATAATTCTCATGGCTTGGTTTTGAAGTTTGTCCATGCCGCAATGCCATACTCGAGAACTGGTCTCACTCTTCCAGTGTACAGTTTCTTTAGTATGCCTTCGTCTGCTCCCCAGCTTGTGCCAGCAAGTTTCCTCATGATCGCCATTCTTTCTCTGGCTTTCATTCGGTTTCTCTCAATCTGACTTTTCCATGTCATGCGCCGATCAAATGTGACTCCCAGATAGGTTGGGTTGTCGTTTGGCTGCAGGATTTTGCCATTTAGCCTTAATTTGGTACTTTGGGGTTTTAATGAGAGCGAGAATATTGTGCACGTGGTTTTCTCCTCGTTTATTTTGACCAGCCATGAGTTCGCCCACTCTTCCAGCGATGTTAGGGTCGTCTGCATCCGATTTCTTGCTATGGTGAGATTCTTTTCAGAGGTCCACATAGCCAGATCGTCTGCAAACATTGAGCTATGGACTCTTCTTGGTATATTCTCTGTAATATCGTTTATATATACCAGGAAGAGTGTGGGTGACAATACTCCCCCTTGGGGTACTCCCTGCTCGAGTGTCACCTTTTTGCTCATCTGCCCTTGTACTTGGACTCTGGCCGTTCTTTGTTTGAGGTAGTGGTTGATCCACTTGTACATCTTCCCACAGACATCACTTCTTCTTAGCTTGACTCTAAGTCCATCCTTCCAGACTTTGTCAAATGCCTTTTCCAGATCCACCCAAACAGCTACTGTGTGTTTCTGTGCCTGGTAGGCATCTTCTATCTCCTGGGCTATGAGGATGACCTGGTCCTCAGTGGATCTGTGCTGTCTGAAGCCGGCTTGCTGTGGAATTAGTATTCGTTTTTCTTCCAGATGCCACATCAGTCTGGTGTTTATCATCCGTTCCATCAGCTTGCCGACACAGCTCAGTAGGCTTATGGGCCTGTATCCATTTGGATCTGTTTTGTCCTTTCCTGTTTTTGGTACTGGTACCAGTATTGCATCTTTCCATGCCTGGGGTACTTCTTCTTCTTCTTCTGCGTACACAGTCAGACAGTAACCATTATTTTCTCGAAAAAAGCGGCGGTCATCCTGAGACTCTCGCAACTACCATAGAGCTTGTCTTGCAGTTCCACTGGCAATGGCCACATCTGCTCTCTCTGATCCTCGTATGTCGGGCAGTTCTGCAGCAGATGTTCAGTGGTCATTTTACCAGTACCGCACGGGCATTCGTCGGTACACCCTATCTTCAATTTGTTGAAGAGGTGGTACCTCAGTCTGTTGTGGCCAGTGCGAAGTCTGAAGACAACGACCTGCTCTCTTCGGTTCAACTGGTAATAGGCATCGTTTTTGGTGTAACCAGTATGTTCGGTTTCCCATTTGGACATGTACCTGGCTTTGATAAGCCGTTTTGACTCTTCGTACGTCATACTGGTATCTATTTGTGGTAGCCTTGCACCTTCTTTTGCCAGTCTGTCTGCCTCCTCGTTGCCTTGGATGTTGCAGTGTGACGGAACCCACTGTACCACTACCCTTTTTGGTGCGGACTGTTGGCACAGTTTGCAGAGTGCTGCTCTTAAGTCATTAAGCTCAGTGTTTTTCTGGCTTTTTAGCGCTGTGACTACTTCGAGAGCATCTGTCAGCAGGACTATATGGCTCTCATTTTCACTGTGTGTTACCATTTCTTCCACTGCCGCCCTCAGTGCCTCTGCCTCTGCTCTGAAATTGCTCGTGTACTTACCAGTAGCGAATGACAGTGTTATTTTTCTGCCATTTGGTAGGTTCAGGAATGCTCCTGCCCCTCCGTTCTGTGTAGTGTTTGTTACAGAACCGTCGGTGTATGCATGGGTCCAGTCCATGCTTGGGTAGCTTTTCGTTATGAAGCTTAGGGTAGTGTCTCTCCTTTCTTTTTCACTCTGGCAGTTTTTGTTTGCAATACCTGGTATATTTTCTACCACCTCTGGAAATATATCCTGCCTCCAAGTAGGTTTTCGTACAGTAGTGATGGGTTTTGGTGTTGTTAGTGCGTTTATGGGATCTTCGTGCATCTTTGCTTTGGCTATTTCTGCAAAGTTTCTCCGCTTTAGTTTCCCAGTTCCCAAATTGTTTAGCCTCTGGTACATTGGATGGTCCGTCAGTCTTCGGAGTTTCTCTGACTGCAGCTGGGCTCTGCAGTCTCTTCTGTCGGTCATGGATTGCAGTTTTGTAATCTTTTCAAGTTCTACAATTGGCGTTGACTTCATGCCACCTGTTATAATTCTCATGGCTTGGTTTTGAAGTTTGTTAACTTTATCGAAGTTCGCCTTCGCTGCTGTTGTCCATGCCGCGATGCCATACTCGAGAACTGGTCTCACTCTTCCAGTGTACAGTTTCTTTAGTATGCCTTCGTCTGCTCCCCAGCTTGTGCCAGCAAGTTTCCTCATGATCGCCATTCTTTCTCTGGCTTTCATTCGGTTTCTCTCAATCTGACTTTTCCATGTCATGCGCCGATCAAATGTGACTCCCAGATAGGTTGGGTTGTCGTTTGGCTGCAGGATTTTGCCATTTAGGCTTAATTTGGTACTTTGGGGTTTTAATGAGAGCGAGAATATTGTGCACGTGGTTTTCTCCTCGTTTATTTTGACCAGCCATGAGTTCGCCCACTCTTCCAGCGATGTTAGGGCCGTTTGCATCCGATTTCTTGCTATGGTGAGATTCTTTTCAGAGGTCCACATAGCCAGATCGTCTGCAAACATTGAGCTATGGACTCTTCTTGGTATATTCTCTGTAATGTCGTTTATATATACCAGGAAGAGTGTGGGTGACAGTACTCCCCCTTGGGGTACTCCCTGCTCGAGTGTCACCTTTTTGCTCATCTGCCCTTGTACTTGGACTCTGGCCGTTCTTTGTTTGAGGTAGTGGTTGATCCACTTGTACATCTTCCCACAAACATCACTTCTCCTTAGCTTGACTCTAAGTCCATCCTTCCAGACTTTGTCAAATGCCTTTTCCAGATCCACCCAAACAGCTACTGTGTGTTTCTGTGCCTGGTAGGCATCTTCTATCTCCTGGGCTATGAGGATGACCTGGTCCTCAGTGGATCTGTGCTGTCTAAAGCCGGCTTGCTGTGGAATTAGTATTCGTTTTTCTTCCAGATGCCACATCAGTCTGGTGTTTATCATCCGTTCCATCAGCTTGCCGACACAGCTCAGTAGGCTTATGGGCCTGTATCCATTCGGATCTGTTTTGTCTTTTCCTTTCTTTGGTACTTTTAAAATCTAAATTGTGAATTCTTATGTTTGATAACATTAATATTTGCTAGGGGAATGGCGTGGGCTAGTGGCACAGCTTACAACCCAAAGGTGCTGGGTTCACTCTCCATCACAGCACTGGCTGTTACCCCGGGGAACCAAACCCTTAGAAAATGCAGGAGCAAGCAGACCCTTATATAAAATGCATGCCGAAGTCGGATGCACTGGGTCGACAGGCGCAAAATGAAAACATAGTACAACACACACCGCCTTCAAGGTATATAGATAAATAAAACAAAATTGTTTAAATTTTATTTTAAAGTATGATTGTGTGTGAAAAACAGCCATGTCCCTGGCACATTGAAATACAGTGTATTCTTCTTCTTCTGCGTTCGTTCTTCATTCCGCTACCAAGCCCTTAACAGGGCTTTGCATGTAGCAGGATATAGTTTGGAGAACGGAATGAGTTGTATCGCTAGTTTACAGCTTGACTGCATGATTTGAACCTTTCAGTCTGACACATCCATCTTCGGCAGCAAACACAGGATATATTTCCTGTTTCAAGGTTTAGTTATAATGGACAAAACAAGCTATGTGATACACATACACACCGGAATCCACCTGACAAGATTATGTCTAATTAATCACGTATATTAACTTAAAACAAATATTACTATACCTCAGTATATCGACTATGTCTCTTGCCAGGCCTTGTAAGGCGTAGTCTAGTGTGACTTTTGCACAATTCTGTTTCATTCAAGTTCCCTGTTTCTCCTAGACTGTACGTCTCCAGTGACTCAGAATCAACATTGTTACAGCCAATCAGATAATGATGTTTCATATCTGAATTCTCTGGTGAAAATTGTGTTTCCTTTTTAGAAAGTGATTCCACTTTTGCAAGGACAGACATTTCCTTAGACAAAATCTTGTCCTTCTGTTTTTGTGAATCACCAGTGTTTGAATCAGGAAGTAGGCGTTGAAGTTTTGCTTCTGCAAACAGCAATAATAAAATGGTGTTTAGTTGACTAACTGTTAAACACACAATGACATGAGGGATAGTTAGAATTAGATCTTGTTTGCTATTTGAACCTGAACTTTCATAACTTAGAACAACTTAACATTTTTATTTAATTATATTTTGAAAGTACTGTTTGGGATCAAGATGCTGAGCAGCGCATGAGCTGCAGTGGTCAGTGACCCATAGCTGACTGCTAGCGTCAGGGCCGGCGAACCAGAGCTGCCAAGACCCTTCTACGCCTCCACGCGGTGATCCTGGATAACAAGCTGCAGCAGGGCAGACTGGCTTAGGAAAAGGGATCGAAGAAGGAATGCTAGCCCGGTACTCACAAAATGCTTGCTGAAGTCGGATGTGTTGGACCGAAAGGTGCAAATATCGCAATCAAGCTGTAAACTACGACACAACACATTCCGTTTTCTGGACTACATTCTGCCACTTAAGCCCTTTCAGGGTTTGGTAGCGGGAGATTGAGAATGAACGAAGATGAAGAAGAAGGTACTGTTTAGTGAAACACTATAACGCTACAATTGCAGCCATTAAAAAATTGTATGACTTGTTTGTTTTTTTATTTTACGTTCGCCTTATTTCTCTATTCCCCAAGGTGGTGTGCGTTGCACTGTGGTATTTATTTTGCGCCCGTCAGCCCAGTGCATCCGACTTCAGCATGCATTTTATGTAAGGGTCTGCATCATCCTGCATTTTCTTAGGGTTTGCTTCCCCGGGGTAACGGCCTGTACTATGATGGGGATCGAACCCAGCACCTTCGGATCGTGAGCCATGCCACTTAACCACTAGGCCACGCCGTCCCCGTATGACAATGAATATGGTCTTGCTATTCGTGTGAGCTAACAAAAGAATAAACAAAGATCGGTTACCACAACAACCATGGAAGTCAAGAGTCACGTATTCAGAACCAAAGAACAACCTAAAGTATGTAGGGGTGACAACATAAGACAGTCTCAGAAAGACTAGGGACAAAATTTAAATCATTCCTGGAGGAAGACATCAGAGAGAGCTGTCAAGAGCATTCACTCTGGCAAACATATACATACCAGGGTAGGAGAGGAGCAACTAATTAATCAGTAAGAAATAACACAAAATGTTATCATTTCCAGTCATTTCAAATGTTTGTGAATGGCATCCCACAATTATTAACATAAAAGTTGCAATTTAACATGTTTAATTCTTTCAAATGAAATCAGCACAAGAAAGCAATTTAATTACATTTTTTTAAAACAAGCATGTACAGAAACAAGTATTTGTACTATTATTGATCACAACAATAGCTTTAGGTTTTGTGAATACTGACGGAAACATGAGAACAATAGCTGCAGTAATTGCACAGGCTTTACATATTACAATTTATATGGTCGTATGATGTTCAATTTCACCACTCTTTTAAAAAAAGCTATTAGTCTGCTTATTTGCAGCAAAAAGTGATGTACAGAAAAGATTGAAAAGAGCAAGTGCCTAAATTCACTTTATTATAAGTGTAAGAACTTCTCCACAAACAGACCTGAGCATCACGTATAATGAGGTCAAGACCATAATTAAAGCCAAGTTCAGAGAGAAATGGGCTGATCAACAGACCAACTTCCAAAAAGAGGACAACTACTATGATTTAACAAGCAAGTCATCATCTTCAGACTGAGAACTGGGCATAACAGACTCAAAGGTCATCTTTACAACAAAATGAGGACCGAGACAGATGTCCATGTTGGGAGCATACCATGACTGTGGAACACATCCTACAAAGCTGTATGCTCATACAAGAAGAGAGAGAACAATACTGCCCTCATGAGACAAATATGAGAAAAAAGGTGATAGAAACTGGGACCTTGATCTGAGAAGGAACGAAGAAGAAGGCAATTATCAAAATGGATGTGCATAATTCCACTGCAAAAATCAGACTTTGTGAACTACCTAGTGCTTTGATACCCATATCCTTTTCATGCAGCAAACTGTTAAAATGATCCTGCAGAGATCTGTTCATTTTCTCTAGGTGTATGCAGGATTTACATGTTGCAAAACTGTAGAAAAGAACAACAGAAATTAAGGAGTAAAGTTGTCACTAATAAATAAAGTTTTAAATATATTTGGGATCAAGATGCTGAGCAGCGCATGAGCTGCAGTGGTCAGCGACCCATAGCTGCCAAGACCCTTCTACACCTCCACGCGGTGATCCTGGATAACAGGCTGCAGCAGGGCAGACTGGCTAAGGAGAAGAGATCGAAGAGGGAATGCTAACCCAGTACTCAAAATAAGGCTTGCTGAAGTCGGATGTGTTGGGCCGAAAGGTGCAATTATCACAGTCAAGCTGTATTCCGTTCTCTGGACTACATTCTGCTACTTAAGCCCTTTCAGGGTTTGGTAGCGGGAGATTGAGAACAAACGAAGCCAAGCCAAGCCAAATATGTTTAGCTTTACTATAACATCTTCTTCGTTCGTTCTCAATCTCCCGCTACAAAGCCCCGAAAACAGCTTTGCGAGTAGCATGATGTTGTTCGGAGAACGGAATGCGTTGTGTCGTAGTTCACAACTTCGCTTGGACCTTTCGGTTCAACACATCCGACTTCAGTAGGCATTTTTTAGTACCAGGTTAGCATTCCCATTTTTAACCCTTCTCGTTAGTCAGTCTGCCCTGTTGCAGTTTGTTATCCAGGATCACCACATGAAGGTGGAGAATGGTCTTGGCAACTCTAGGTCGACTGCCCTGAGGCTAACAGTTCATGTACTGTTCAACATCTTGATCATTACTATCACATGTTTACTACAGACTGAATCACACAATAAATAAAAATATGAAACAACTGATAGGCATTCTGAAAAACGAGCATAATTTACAATTGATATTTTGGAACAATTAATACCACCTCCACAATCAATGCCCATTACCATAACTAACAGTCTAACACACCCGGGTACCATCAGGGTGCAACAGTGTAACGCACCCATCAGTGCTTGAAAGAGGACAAACAGTGTAACAAACACTCACCAGTGCTTGAAAGAGAAGCTACAGCGTAACATACCCACCAGTGCTTGAAAGAGAAGCAACAGTGTAACACACCCACCGGTTCTTGAAAGAGAAGCAACAGTGTAACACACTACCAGTGTAACACACTACACACAGTGTAACACACTACACACAGTGTAACACACACATGCACCCACTATGATCCAAAAAAGGAATAAGTTTAATGTACCCACCAGAGCCCAAAAGACGAGTAAAAATAGTAACATGCCAAGAATGTTGTAAAAAGCAACTAAGGAGAGATGGGCATGTGACTGGATACTACAAAGTGAGACATATTTGTTCAGGATCTAGGATCCAGGTACAAAATGTAGGAGCTAGGCTGGATGAAAAGGATATACCGCAATGGAGAAATTGTGTGAGTAAATACGACACTGGTCCTGAAATGTTAGGAACCACTGCAACATTTCTAGGTGCCACTGAGACCAGGATTTGTCATGCCCTGGGCTACTCTATCCCGTAGAAACTTTAAGCCACAGAAACTTAAATAGATATGGGCCGGCCAAAAAAATGTAATGGCGTGGCGTGTATTTGAAGAATTATGCTTCACAAGAAGTTGAAAATGTTTTGATGATCGATGAACAGTGTAACTAAGAGAGGCCTAAGAAATACATTTACCTTTTCGAAATATTTGAGTCTGCTTTAAATAGCTTGCACTCACCAGAGAGAACATCAAGTTTTGCACACAACTCTGAAACAGTATTTACAGCAGTCAATTGGATAGTGTATGAAACAATTTTCTATGATGTCATTATCATCATCATCATCTTTGCAAGAAAGAGTAACATTCTGATATACCACTATCAAGAAAAGCCTGCAATCCCAACATGTGTATACATAGAAAAGAACATATGAAGCAATCAGTAATACCAGCAATAAGCTCTTTTCCCTTCACTCGGCCTACAGTCATACTTCATATAGCACCCAACCTATGGTTTACGACTTTCATTTGGTTTCTATGATTCTTCGTAAAGCTATTTTACACCAACCTCTCTTTTGTCTTGCTGCTGGGTTCATTGTATGTTCTATAATAGTGACAAATGGTAGATATTATGGTTAACTATAAATACTGAATAAATAGTAATGAATCAAATACTTGGCGGCTGTGCAATGAACTATTTATATATATTCTATATCATTATCAATTATAATACATGATTTCCAGAGTAACATGTATTCATTTACCTCATACTTAACTTAACGTCTTTATACTTGTTTAGAAGACCCTGCAGAGTCTGTATACAACCAGTTACATTTACATCACCTTGCTCTAAAAGCTATGCGCATCCAATTTATTCTTCAATGCATTAACTGTCCCTGCCTCCACTACCTCCCCTGGCAATGCATTCCAAGCAGTCACCACTCTCTGACAACAACAAAATTTCCTAATATCTAATCTGGACCTCTCTTCAGTCAGCTTGTAGCTATGCCCTCTTGTTATTGTGGGTGGCTGTATTTTTAAAAAACTTGTTATAGTCTAATTTATCCATAACTCTGATCATATTATAAACCTGTATTAAGTCACCACGATTTCTTCTCTCTTCTAGACACTGTAGACCATACCTACTCATCTGCTTTGTGTGCGAGACTAGTGGAATATAATAAGAAGGGTTCGACTAAGTGTTTTTCCATACTACTACTAGATACGAGTACTACATAATTCAGTCTCTATGCCAATTGTTTGGTAAATGGCCAGTTCATCCTGGTAGTGTAAACAAAAAGACTGCAACTATGGCTGAAATGTGCTTTTTGTTACAAAATAGAAGGCTGCAGCAGGCTAAGGTCAGGTCATCCCGTAACCGGTGAAGTCGTTGGGGCACACATGAAGACATCCTCACAAACTCATGCCACCCTTCTCTGTCAGCGGTCGCTGCCTGTGCCTCTTCTGGTCGAAGATTGGTCAATTCTTTTATGTTGTACTCCAACCTCTTTTTGGGACGGCCTCTCCGTCATCTGCCTTGCACCTTTCCACGCAGGATCATATTTGCAAGACAATTTGATCTCAATATGTGACCGTACCAAGCGAGTTTCCTTCTTTTGACAGTTGCCAGGAGGTCTTCAAAAGGCCCTATTGCTGTTGTAATTCTATCTCGTATTTCCTCATTTGTGACATGATCTTTGTACGTGACGTTTAAAAGTCTTCGGAAACATCTCATCTCCAAGGCCTGTATCCTTCACTGAAGGTCAGCTGTAACTGTCCATGTCTCACAAGCATAGAGGAATATTGACAGAACCAATGTACGCATTAATCTGATTTTCATGCATAGTGCTAACCGTTTATCTTGCCAGATTTTGTTACGCCATGCAAGCGCCACTATTGTCTGTGCTATTCTGGACAACACCTCCCATTTTGATCCTTCATCACTGACAATCGAACCCAGATATTTAAAACAGTCAACCACTTCGAGTTCCTGGCCATTAGCTTTTATCCTACTGTTGAAGCCCTCGGCGTTGTTGGTCATTAATTTGATCTTTCCAGCGTTTATCTCCATACTATAGTCAAGATCAGTTTCATCGAGCCTTCTGACCCATTCCTGGAGTTCTGCTTCTGAACCCGCAGATGTCATCTGCAAAACGAAGGTTGGTAATCATTCGGCCCCCTATCTTGACAGTACCAATGTGACCTCCAAGTGCCTCACTCTTAAGCCTGCCTGCGACAGCAAGCTAAACAGTGTTTTAAATTTAAATTCTAAAGAAAGACCTTAAGAACGAACAAACACAACCATAAACAAACAGATGGAGTCAGAATGGAAACCATTTTTGGATTGTATCCCATCATACTATGGGCGAATCAACTTCTGGTGAAAAAAATTATTATCGATCTATTCTATTGAGATTCTGAAGTCTGAAGGAACTTGATACAATACATTATTTATCATTAAGTAAGTGATTAACACTAATAATATTGATGGTGCGCTCTCCATTCCGGAGGCATATCTTTTTATATGTTATTTTATTGTTGTCAGTTTACAGTTAGACTATAGACATAGATCTACTGATTTACTTACTCCCGAGTGGCAGCAACTGATACTTTATATTTATTATTATTTATGTGTATATTGTTTGTATATAAATATAATTTAATAAATGTTAATAAAATAATATATTAATATATTATATACTCGGTAACTCGCCAGCCAGTGGGCAGTTGAGGAATGAGGTGATAACTCGGCAGAATTGAGACATCAAGTAAAAATACTAGTTTTACGAGCAATATTTACCTGCAACCACATTTTTATGAATGTAAAAAACCTGTTTAAGGGCACTGGTAAATGCGGCTGTGCTAACTTTTCGTTCTGATATGGACATAATGAACGACTTAAACTCGTCGTCAAACGGAATCAACGACCTGCTCGGTTGAACTTCCCTCTCTTTACTTTTAGAGACAGCTCTTGTACAATAGAGTATACATATAGTAGCTTTGAAACACGGTGAAAGACCGAGAGATTTTTACAGAAGTATCAATTCAATGAGAATTAGAGCTGACAAAATCAACTTCACAACATTTATGACAAACGCGGAACACCGATATACAATGAAGGCATACGAAAGACTCGATAGAAAGAATATTTACAAGAACTCCCCAACCAGAAGGCACACAGAAAAGCACTAGTTACACACCAAGACACAAAGACTAAGAGCAATATGAACCATCAATACTGCGATACTAAATCGAAGTATCATTACGAAACAGTTCCCAAAATAAAGCACCAGGCACAGATTGAATTACAACCGAAACAATTCGAACTTGCGACAATACAGCAGTAAACTGGCTACAAAAAAGTTTTCAAATAAGTGTGGAGAGACAACGCAGTCACATCTGACTGCAGTCTTTTAAACCAGTATAAGGACGTTCAGTTAACTAACAGACAAAAGGCCATACTAGCGTCCAAGGACTGCGACACCTATAGAAGCATTTCGCTCTAAGTCACACAGGTAAAATATACGCAAAAATCATAGAACAAAGAATAAGGCTACAATAGTAGAACCACAATTAAGTAATGTACAGTTTGGATTCTTAAAGGGGATGGGATGCATAGATGCTCTGCCTAAGATGATCAAGCAAAAGCACAATAGAGTTCGGTAGACAAATAAACATACTTTTCATAGATCACGATAAGACCTTCGAAAGAATGGACAAACTCTGGTCTGTACTAGAAGGCTAGGAAATATACGGACAGTTTTTAGTTAATGTGAGAGCTATGTACCTTCTTCTTCTTCTTCTTCATCGATCAACTGATGCTATGCTTCTAGTCCGGTGAGGTTCACGAAGGAGACTGCGTTTCAGGTCTTCGCCAGTCCCCCACAGCTTTTCGAGGATGGTCCCTCCCCCCAGGCCAGACTGCCTCTCTTTGGTCTGCATAGGTAGGACATTCTTGCAGAATATGTTTTGGTGTTTGCTTGGGTGCTCCACAATCGCACGTGGCAGTGCCTCTGACCCATTCTGTAGAGGTGGGCCTTGAGTCTACAATGTCCCGTTCTGAGTCTGAAGATCTTTGTCTGCCCATCTCTGCCAAGTTTGTCTATGCTGTCATTTTCTGGCTTGTATTCTTTGTGCTGTTCTCTCCATTCTGTCCTCGTGGATCTTTTGATGAGTGTCTTTGCTTCTTTATAGCTCTGTGGATGGTGAATCTGCTAGCCCCCACTTCCTGCTTTTGCGAGCTCATCTGCTTTCTCTTTTTCAGGGATCCAAAGTGGGCCGGAATCCACGGTAGGATTAAATCTCTTTTTTTTTTAGACAACAATCCTATGTTGTATTTTATTTCTTGTGAGAGTCTCTTGTTTGTGGCTTGAGACGGCTTGCAGTACACTCATCGAGTCTGTTAGAATGACCGTTTTCCTTGTATTTATGTTTTGGCTGATAAGAATCTGAGTTGCTGCATGAACAGTTCTTGCTTCAAGAGCCCTGTACCAAACGTGCCAAAGCATAGTCAGAACATCTGACGGCCCAACAGATGCCTTTAAGATAACCACGAGAGTCAGACAAGGCTGTGTTTTATCACCAGCTCTGTTTATGACATACATGGGCAAAATAACATTAGAAGCAAACCATGCAGAAAGTAAAGACCATGGGTCGCTGAGGTAGTTACTTTTCGCAGACGACCAATATCTTATGTACGAAGATAAAAGTGACTTACAAGATTGTACACATGTGCCTAATATAACATCAAAATATCAGTTTAAAATACAATAGCATCTGATAAATATTATTTTCTTAGATACTTTATTCTACAAGTGCCAAACCTGGCATCTGTCCAAGGCACAGGAAAATAAAATTGCAACCTGTGAAATGAAATATATAAGAAAAGTCATCAACGTAGCCAGAAGAAACAGAATGAAAAATACCAACATCAGAACAATTATGGGAACAACATATACAAAAAATACATGCATCGATAAAAAAGTTATGGGGTTTGGTCATCTCATGAGAATGAAACCAGATCGCCTGCCATTAAAAACATACACCTGAAGGAGTTCGGGGTTTTAAGCCAAGGGAATGCGAGCTGAGGCAAATGGATAGACAACATCAAAGACATCCTTTGCAAGCGTGGGCAAACAACAACCACAGCAAAATATCTGGCCAATGTGCGAGGCCTCCAGCCCCCCCCCCCCCCCCCCCCCACTAGCTTCCGGCTTCAGTGGAAGGATAAAGTAAAGTAAAGTAAGAAACAAGGTTTTGATGATATACAGACTTGGCCACCTGCACCGTTAAGCGGCTTGAGGAGTTTCGATTGACTTTCTTGTGATGCGTCAGTTTTTGTTTGGGGGACACGAAAGGAGCCTCCACGAAGATTGCAACCAATAAGGCAGGTCGAGCGTTCCCTGGAAACAAATTTCAATTGGCCACTCCTTTTAACACCTAGTGTGACCTAGGTACTAATCATACCAGGGAATGTAAAAAAAAAAAAGGCTCGTGTTGATTTCAATCAACATCGAAGTACTCTCCGTCAATAAAGAAACACTACTGTCTGACATATTCATTCGGCGGAAATGTGATGTACTAATCATGACCTACTCTAGATAAACTACAGATGGCCATGTACTAATGGTCCAAGAGACCCATCGCGCAATCGCTGACAGACGACCAAAGATAGACAGAATGACGCTTATAGCGGAGATACCACATAAGCAATATGGGAGCGCCATTGTTGTCCCACCCAACCTATATATAAGCTCAGTGGATCAAACCTCCAGAGGAAACACAGAGATCCTCCCCATTCAAATCCAATCATGTACAGTGACATCAGTATATACTCCACCGAATGACAACTTTTGTTTTTGAGGACAAAAACAACTTCAGATCACAAAGCAACAAAATAATCATGGGAGACTTCAATTGTCACAGCATTGTATGTAGCTACAAGGAACCAGTAGGAGACTCTTGTGCGCCCTGAAAACGACATTAAGTGGCTGGTTGCAGTAGCTTTCCTCCCATCCTGCATGGGCTGATGAAGGTGGACCGGGGTCCTCCATGCGGTTGTGCTATGCTTGGCTTCATTTAAGTGCCACTGACTACTACGGGGATCACGTCGATCCCTCACCTCGTTAGCCAGATTGCCACGAAAACAGCCCGTTTCCAGGGAGGGCTACTATGAAGCCGAGGTGAGGGTCTTAGCCAGTATGTTTTGCCTGACCCTGACTAACTTGTCTGATCAGTATATTTTGCCTGACCAGAAGTTAGTCTTCCTCCCCGTCTCCTGTGATAAATGTAAAATAAATTAGGGGAGAAGACGGGTAGCGGGGGGTGTATGTCTTCGTGGGTATTTATGTGGTACAGATTTTTTTCTATTTCCAATTCCTCCACATAATCTCCTCTTGCATGGGTTTCTTTGGAGTCTCCCATCTTTAGGAGGTGGGGGGGGGGGGAAGCTATTAATTGAAATCATCTGTCACGATGCAGTGTGTTTCTGTTATCTACATCACCTCCTGCCGTCTCGACCGCATAAATTAAATAGTTGGATTGGCTGTTTGTCGATGAATATATCTATACAGGTCTTCATATTAAATCTTTCAGAGACTACCAAATGCATTCATTTCATGTTGCAGTCTATCTTCGTCCTCTTGCATTAGGTTTTGGTCGTCTGCAAAGACCAATTTATCATCATGTGGCTTGTTCTTTGCAGAACGTTGCTCTCATAACAGCTGATCAGTAAGACTTGATCTCCAGTCAGAACTTCCGCCTCTGTTGCTGTCATCTTCAGGACCTCTGTGATGTCTTGTGTCCATCTTTTCCTCGGTCTGCCTCTGCCTCCCTTTTCAGGCACCATACCACCCCCCCCCCCCCCAAACATTCCCTTAGAATCGTTCTCTCCAGGCCACTATGTCATTTAATGGGCTCAACATATTTTAGCTTTCTAGACAAGGTATTGTTTACTATCAAAATTTCCTCGATATCCAGTTATTTGAGGATATCTGCATTTTGTCCTTTTCACTATCCATGATATTTTGAGCATCCTCCTGTAGCATTTTAGTCCAAAAGATTCAATTCTTTTCTTAAGTGTTTGTGTGGAGGTACACGCTTCGTTAATTAAAACAAATTCTCCTGATCGATAAATATTATTAAATGTTTGTAATATTATGATATATTGTTCTTACGCTAAAGTATCTTAAGGGGAATAAGGCATCCGCCCATCCCATCCCTTTACGGAATCTAAATTGGGTTTTGCTCAGCAGTTCGTCCTATTCTTTGTTCAAGTAAAAATGTTCAAATACATTGTTCCTATCAGGAACATGTGACATACCCACGAGGAACATGATGGCGGCACATTTGACTTTAGGCCCATACTAATGTACAAGTGTGTACGTGTTCATTATCCTCGTATTCATAGGTTCTCCCGTAGACCATTGCGAAAATAGAAGGTGTGGGAATCCGTCAACGGTGATTCAAGTCCTAACATTTGAAGGATGTCGACCAGCAGACATGCAAAGCAGAATGCAAGCATTGTATGGAGGCAAATGTGTGTCGAAGACAACAGTTAAAGGCAGGGCACGATTGTTTCGGGATGGACGTTGAGTTAGCGAAAGATCTTCCACGACCAGGCCAGTCGCATATTGATGCACCAACACGGGTAGACCGTCGTTGGAGCTTAGGTTCGCTAGTGGAGGAATTCGCTGTGTCGCTTGGGACAGTTCAAATGGTGGTTAAGAAGAAACGGAAGTATCGGAAGGTGTGTTCACAATGGGTCTTATGGCTGCCGACCGACTACTGTAAGGAAGAACAAAAGGGGTGGAGTTTGAACCACTTGCTGCGTTATTTTTCTCTGACGGCATCTGTCCACCCAATCAGTGGTATGTGTGTCTGAATGTCCATGGCGACTTTTCCTAACGAACTCCGGTGCAAACTTGCTTCATAACAATTGCTTTGTTTAATTTTGCAGCACCTGCTAATGTTCCTTTCATATGTTTGAAATAAATCTACTGAGGCGAGTTTCATTTGAATATGCATCTTAAGTAATTTAGTGAAGATATGCCTCTAACACCGCTTGAAGATTTCGACGAATATATAGATTGTTATAGGTGGCATCTAAAGAGAAACTAGCGCAGTCCAAAGCATATATGTGTGTCACCAGAGACACGCGGCACCCTATGTACAGTAGGATTTTAGACATCAAGGGACCAAGAGAAGGGAGTCATGGATGGTACAGGTAGAGAAAAAAAATAGGACATGCCACCCCATTTGAGAAGAAAGCCAAGGGAGTCATACATTTTGAATATCTGGGTTCCAGAATTGACAAAAATTGCTATTGCTCGAAAAAAATCAGAACCAGAAGAAGACTAGCCATGGCAATGCAGAGACTGAACAGCCTGGAGAAGTTAGAGCAGAGCACCAACAAAATGATAAAAGTAAAAGTCTTGAGAGCCTGTGTTTTTCCTGTCGCAGCTTATGGCTGCGAATCATGGACGATTACCAAAACTTCCAGACAAAGAATCGAATCCTTCGAGTCAAAATGTTACAGAAAGATCCTCAGAATACACTGGACAGAGAAAAATACAAATGTAGACATTTGACAAGAGTTTAGCATAGAGGAGAACTGGTTTATCAATTCAATTTTGGCTAGAAAATGCAAATACTCTGGTCACATCAAGAGACACAGCGGTCTCGAGAGAACAGTGATGGAAGGTATGGTGCCAGGCAAAAGAGGAAGGGGTAGACCAAGAAGACGATGGCACCAAGATATCCAGGAATGCCTAGGTATGACTGTGGCGGAGGCTGGAGTTTTGGCAAGAGAACGAGTTTCTGTCAGACAGACTGTGATGGGAGTGACGTTCTATAAAGGACATGCTACACGATGATGAACTAGAGAGTCACCATAACCTTACGCAGAGAATTGGACAACGGGAGTGCAGAGCACGAGAGGAATCAGCTGAAAAGGAGAACACGCAGCATAGTGGTGCCGTCATATACACCGACGGATTAGTGCTGCTAAACGAGACATCAGGCTGGGGCTTCTCAGCTAGAGTGAGAGGACAAGTCATGGTGAATGTGGAGCATACACGTCAATAGCTCATAGTTTGAGAATGGAGATGGAGGCAGTGACGTCAGTGTTAAAATAGCTGTCTGAGACCCTTTTAACAAGGAAAATCATAATGACTGACGTGCAAGCTGTTCTTTAGAAGGCACAGAAGGGATGGCTGAGGTACGAGTGGATAGCAGCCGGTGAGTCATCGACCCTCCCGGGGTTGACATGGATCTACTGTTCTGGTCATGCTGGCGTTCAGGGCAACGAATGAGCTGACATATTGGCTTCCCAAGCTCCTATCATGGGCACGTTAGTGATAGGAGTGACATTTTGAAATCAATCAACGACCGTCTATTGGATGTTCATTGGATGAGGGCACAGAAATAGATGAACCAGCAATCCGCAGACTGCAATGTTTCGACATCAAACAAGATTCGAGCGCAGTGGGGTGCATGAGAGTACAAAGCAAGATGAAGAGAGTGTACAACCAGCGAGCTGCAAGAACCATCAGCATCCAGACCCTGCACCATTTGCTGAGATTGACTAATAACCTATGGGTATGCCCGAAGTGCAGTGACGACGATTCTTAGAAAAGAAAGTCCTAGCTTGGTTGATTTTACTCTCATTACTATTTTTTTTTTATTTGCAATTAAAAAGATGGCCGCCCCCATCCGCGAAACTGTCGTGCTTCACCTTGGAAAAAGAATTAATTGATAAACCATGCTTGCGGTTGTCATTATGCAATATCTTAAAGGACTTATGATCACATCTAACAAATCATTATCTCGCTTTTTTTTAAAGTGGGATTATTGAAAACAATATTTGCATCAAACTAATAGTAATAGTAATACCACTATTACCAGTTGACTAGAGTACTACTCACTGTCACTAGTCACTACTACTCTCTACTGCAGCAGTCTGACTGAGTCCAGTAGTATAAGACATAGTCTTGACTCCCTCTAACCTGCTTAGTGCTTTAACCTTAAAACTAAATTAAGGAAATTTAATTTAGTATCTGAGCACTTATTCGATCCTAGGCTAAGTCAGTAAGTGACAGCTATTGAGAGATATTATTATTACTCTTACTGCTTTACAAAATGAGTGTCATCATTGAGCAGTGTTTAAGAACCATGATGAGGATAGATAGTGTTCCCATATTGTTTGCATCTTCTCGTATTCCTGGACTTCAACAAATGCGATACATTTCCAGGCTTCTGCAAAAGCAACATTTGACTAAAACCAAGCAAGTGTTAAGTTGTTCATCCTTAGTACCAAGAACGGCTGTAAACAACAATTGTGAACTAATGTGTTGGTACATGACACCTGTATTTTACAATAGCGTTAATAGTAGAAAATACTACCATACAACACACAGTCAGCTCATTGGACATATGACGGGGACAACATCCACTGAACATTTTGGAGACACAGATAATGCACATAGAAAACAAAATGTTGAGTCTCTCATAGAAACTTGGTTCTACGAGGTTTGTCCACGTGGTTCTTTGGAGGCAAACCTTCCATTCAGAACACAAGTTGGCTCTTTACACCCAAATGATTATCCTGACATGAACAAAGTGATATTGCAACTCCACTTTGATGCAGCTGAGGGCACAGAGATACCCAGTAGTCACCAGTTGAGTCAAATTAGTGATTTATATGATCTGAAGGTTGACTTTGATGAAAACAAAGCAAATATGAAGATTTCCTGTGATGTAATAAAAGGAGTCATATTGCCAATTTCTTGCACTCTTTTGGTACCATTAAACTTTGGTGAGAGCTTTATCTTTATATTATTTTATTAAGGGAGAGAATTAAGTAGGGACATTGTAAAATGTGGGAACTTCACCAAACATATAAACTTGAACCAAAAGAATACCCATACACATGACTGGTTAAAATTGGGCTAGAGGTTATTCAAAACTCAATTGAAAAAGTGTATAACTGTACAAACTATTTGTATGGGTAAAACAATGGGCATAAATTATAGGGAAAAAATTAAAGTTTTGTCTAACTCTCAAAACAACACAACAGGTTAATCACATGTTTGTCTGCATACTCAATAACAAGTATATATAAAAGGACTTCTATAAGGGGTAGAAGAGAAATGACTAAGAGTAGAGAACTCTTAAACATACAACTTCTAAAAATATTGATGACTAACAGCTGATTTCTGAAAATTAGTAACCACCCCTACTTCTCTAGTGGTTAGTTGCTTTCCCAGTGATTAGTTGTCGCTTTGCCCTTTCCTAACTGTAAGTAAGGTATTTACAGTTGTTTAGGCTTGAGTGTGTCAAGACTGGGGATCAAACACAGGCCCATTGCTTGTGAGACACAAGCATTCAAACATCTCATCCACCCAGACATACTTTAATACTGGATAAAATACATTTTTTTGGTTCTTGATACCTTCATCTTCTCCATCGTTCGTTCTTAATCTTTTACTAAGACCCGAAAAGAGCTTTGTAAATGGCTGGATGTAGTCCACAGAACGGAATACTCTATGGCGTAGTTTACAGCTAGACTGCAATATTTGCACCTTTCAGTCCGACACATCCGACTTCAGCATGCCATTGTTAGTACCGTATTAGCATTTCTTCGTCGATTCCTTCTTAGCCAGTCTGTGCTTTTGCAGTTTGTTATCCAGGATCACCACGTGGAGGTGGTGAATGGTCTTGGCAGCTCTGGGTCGCTGGCCCTGATTCTAGCGGTCACCTTTGGTTCGCTGACCACTGCAGCTCATACACTGTTCAGCATCTTGATCCCTGTTTTTGATATGACTATGAACATATGTGAAATAACAATACTTTTGTATAATTATAATATGTATTGGTAACATTTGTTAAGCTTGGTCCTCCAAATTTCAGATTTAAAGTTAAAGCTGCTTGGAGACAATGCAGTTTCTGTGAACAAGATGGAGAGTAATGTCATTGTTATTGAAAATGAGAAAGGAAATTGCTATCTAAGTAATATCAAGGTATGACAGCTGTTGTATTTATTTGTTGTTGTATTCATTGAACAATTTAAGTTATCTTCTGTAATTGACTTGACTTTGTTTTCAATCTCCTGCTACCAAGTCTTGAAAAGGGCTTAAGTAGCAGAATGTAGTCCAGAGACGGAATATGTTGTGTCATAGTTTACAGCTTGACTGCGATATTTAAACCTATCAGTCCAACACATTGGACTTTAGCTGGCATTTTTTTAGTACCGGGCTAGCCTTCCCTTTTCGATCCCTTCTCCTCAGCCAGTCTGCTCTATAGCAGCCTGTTATCCAGGATCAATGCATGGAGGTTTAGAAAGGTCTTGACAGCTCTTTTTCGCATGCCTTGATGCTAGCAGTCAGCTATTCATCTTTTAGTAATTGCTATTGCAGACTGCTAAGTCATATTGTCTTAAAGATTATTAACTGTGCGGAGCCATCGCCGAAGAAAACGCCGTGCCGCTGTGTAGTACTAAATTGCCATTGAGACAGTGCAATTTGTTTCTCTATAACTGGTTCTCTGACTATCTCAGTCTACGTCACTCTTAGTGTACCGTCATTTTTCCACAGTACCCCAAGTCAGAAAATAAGCCTATTTAACAGTTGCAGTGTGCAGTTGAAGTCATTTCAGTGAAAATTTTGGAATGTATCACGGCATCCCTGTAAACCAGCCACAGCACCCCAGGGTGCTGCAGCACACAGTTTAGGAACCACTGCTTTATAATTACAAGCATTGCCCTTTTACTTGTCCAGTTTAACTTTCTAGACGCATTTTAGTCATTTGGTTTGGCTTCATTCGTTCTCAATCTCTCGCTACCAAACCCTAAAAGGGTTTGTAAGTAGCAGAATGTAGTCCAGAGAAAGGAATGCGTTGTGTTGTAGTTTACAGCTTGATTGATATTTGCACCTTTCGGTCCAACACATCCGACTTCAGCAAGATTTTTTTAGTACCGGGTTAACATTCCCTCTTCGATCCCTTCTCCTTAGCCAGTCTGCTCTATTGCAGCCTGTTATCCAGGATCACCGCATGGAGGTGTAGAAGGGTCTTGGCAGCTCTGGTTCGCTGGCCCTAACGCTAGCAGTCAGCCATGGGTCGCTGACTGCTGCAGCTCATGCGCTGCTCAGCGTCTTGATACCATTTTAGTAATTTAATTCTTAACTGATTAGTAAACAAGGAACAGCCATTTTAAAATGTAAATATAGATCAATGTTTTTAAAATACTGTGCTTAGGGGACGATGTGGGCTAGTGATTAAGTGACACGGCTCACAACCCAAAGGTGCTGGGTTCGCTCTCCATCACAGCACCGACTGTTACCCACGGGAAAGCAAACCCTTAGAAAATGCAGGAGGAAGCTACCGTTCCATAAAATGCATGCCGAAGTCGGATGCACAGGGCCGACAGACGCAAAATAAAAACATAGTGCAACGCACACCGCCCTGGGAAATAGAGAAATAAGGCGAACACAAAACAAAAAAAATACTGTGCATATGATGTAATAATAATTTTGCCAGAGTGATGAATACCCTTGGACGCCTAGAACAAACTACAGTCAGTGGGTTAAGTTAAGTTTTAGGTGATAGCTACGCTAATCTTCTCATTATTATTCCAATAATAACAATTTTTTTAATGCAGTCTTCACAGAAAGAAATATGACATGACTTGATGACCGCCATTTAAAAACCAGATTATTCATAAATCTTCTTTTATTAAAAAATAAAAATAAATATAGAATTTAATTAATTTAAGAAGCATCAAGGCAAACAACTAAATTACCTAGGCAATATCTCAACCAAATAATTTATTATTGTGAAACTATGACTCAGCAACAAAATAAATAAAGGAGCATAAAGTTACAACACATTCATCTAACTCTTACTTCAATTATTTGTACTTTCATTTCAACAGAGTGGATCTGTTAGTGCATTGTGTCGAACTGGAAACATTACTTGCAAGTCAACCTTACTGGGAAATGTCTATTTCCATACAGGAAAATCTGGGGTATTTATATTTATTTTTGAAAATCTTTGTTTATAATGTTTCCACTGTTAAGGGAAAGTCAGTAAATTGGTCACAAATGGCTATTTAAAAAAAATTAAATGATATGTGAACTTTAAAACATTTATTGCACTTACATTGTCCCTTATTTCTCTTCATAATTTCCACCAAACGTGGTTCACTTATCCCATCACTTTATCGGTGAACTGAAACATGCATCACAGAAGTCTTTGGTCTGGTGTCTCAGTCACATTTGCACTTTATATTCTGCCTATTTGTTATTATGTTGTAGACTGAACCATGTGAACATCGTTATACATGGGAACTGTCTATTGTTATTCACATGTTAGCCTGAATCATCTCCCTCACTCGCTGCACAGATGCTTCAATTGTAATCTGAACAAGATGACCAGGTCAGGCTTCGTCAGCAATTTGTGAGCATTCTTGAGAAAATGTATTAACCCAGTTATGCACTTCATTATATGGGAAACACTTCTCACTGTAAACAGGAAACATTTCCTTATGAATATCCTTTACAGAAAGTCCTTTTGCCCCCCAAAAAACGCACAACAGTAAGCTGTTCTTTGATTGTACACACTGTGAGCATGGATGCCAAATTATATCTGACCTGCGCACATGCATACGATACCTAGCGTCTGCTATGTACAGTAATCACAAAGCTGGATGTTGCTACCACCTAATCACACTTTTAGAAACTATCAACTACATTTTTCAGATATCCCATATGAGTTTGTGACCTACTTACTGACTTACTCTCGTAAAATAAAATATGTCTTTGAAAAATGCATGTACTTAACTTTAAGGATGCAAAGGAACTCGTATAGCTTGTGCATGAAATCCAAGGTTAGAATAACAAAGAATAACAATGAAGACCAGGAAACACCTTCACGTGGTGAATCCTGAAAGCAGGCAACCTCTGATTTTCTTGAATAATGATCTGAGACGGGGCAACCAAAACAGAGTGGTCAATTATCCTGCACAGTTGGAGAGCCCCTCCCTGGATGGCAGGGAATTTGCAATTCTCCCCCCCCCCCCCCCCCCCCAAATCCTTCCCTGTGTGAGGCTAAAACCAGAATGGACCTTCCCATTGTACACTGTGATAGAATGAAGGGGACAAGAAGGAGCTTAGGACTCATGATTCCTATTTAACGTGTTAAGGAATGGCAGAAAAGTCTCAAACACCTATATCAATCAAATGCTAAGATACTATGTTGTTGACTTCTTCTTAGTCCTTATTACTTTGGGGTGCATAGGCCATAAACCAACTCTCTCCAAGCAGACATGTCCTGTGCTATGTGTTGTTTTTCTTGTATTAGCCTCTAGGTCACTCTCTACGTGTATTTTTTTTACCTTCTTTTACTTCTTTATACCTGTGGGTTCCATGACTGAGATTGTCAGATGATACTGGCTTGGGACTTTCACAGTATGTGGCTTCTTCAGTATGTGGCTTCTTCAGTGTCATATTCTTCCTGGAATTTCCTGTTCCACCTGTTTTTGTTTTCTTCCATAAGTTTTCATTTGTTGAACCACCATGAGTTCTAATCTTTTTCAGGGATCTTTTGATTAAGGTCAGGTCATCCCGTTACCGGTGAGGTTACATGTAAAGACACCCCCACAACCCAATGTTACCCTTTTCTGTCATCGGCTGCTGCCTGTGCCTCCTCTGGTTGGAGATTGGTCCTTTCTTTTATGTTGTCCTCCCACCTCTTATTGGAACGACATCTTCACTGTTTGTCTTGCACTTTCCATGCAGGATCATATTTGCAAGATCTTTTGATCTCGATAATGTGGTCGTACCAAACAAGCTTCCGTCTTTTGACCATTTCCTAGAGGTCTTCAAAAGGCCCCATTAATCTATGCAATTTATTAAAATTGAATTTGGTCATCTGCAATGACCATATAAAAGGATAGACTTCACATTGGAGTTGAATATCCTTAGCTTGATATGCATTCTCGTGATTTAGTTTCATATGATTCTCAGCATGGCAGAGGCCAATCTTGCCTTTTGTATTTAACATGGGGCAACAACCAGTGTCCTTCCATGAAAAACTGTATGGAATGCACACAGCCTCGAGTTGACTGCTGCCTATGTTAGAGTCGTTGAAGTCTGAAGATGAATGAAGAAGATGTGTCTTTGCTTTTGCATCCTCATCTGCACCACCTGCTCCCTAGGTATGTGGAGCTGTCTACCTTATCCAATGATATTCCTCTCAATTTAAAAGGAGCTGTGTTGCTGGCCGCATTTAATTTTACAATTTTTGTCTTTTCTCCATGGATCTTTAGACTTACTTGCTGGGAGATTCTGTCTAGTGTGTCTTCTTCTGCATTTGAAATGGCTATGATATAGGAGGACCATGCCATCTGTCAAGTCCAGATCTTCTAATTATATAAATGGTTGGTTGGTTATTGATCTTGTTGTTTAGTTCTATACAAAGTGCTTCATTTGTCTGGCCTTGGAGAAAGAAGCAGAGATGGCATCAGAAGTTCTATGCGCCCATGATCAGGAGTGGATGAACTGTAAAGAGTTAAGTTTTATGACATATAAAGTAGTATGCAATGGTGCTATTCATTTGTCCAGAGTAAGGATACACACATACATTATCCATTTTCTTCTCCTTAGAGTATAGTGGCAGATAAGCTACAGGGCTCAAACATCATTTGTGAGACAGAAATGGGTTCAGTGTCTGTTAAGAGCTTGTATGCGGACAGTGCCGTCTTTAGGTCTGATGCAGGTAATGTCCACCTAGGTCAGTGCCATGGACAGGTGTACATGCAGGCAGAAAAATCTCACCTTAAAATTGGTTAGTAACTATCAGGTACAATCATTTTCTATTATTTATCTCCAATCCCATGTTTAAAAATTAGGAAATTTTATGCCTTACTTAATGACAGTCTCGAGGAAGAACCTATCAGCCTACCAAGCACATTAGCAGGGTTACAGATTGCTGAAGGACCTAATTTGTAGGTTAGCTGTGAATAAAGCCTAGGCGCAGTCTAAAACAGAATAACCTGCAAGGAGGCAGCCCCTCCATCATTTACAGATACAACCAACTGGCCAATCACTTATTTATTTAACAGTAATGAATACAAAAAAACAACAAAGAGAAAAATGGAAATTAAAAAAAAAAAAGCCATTTATTTTTGGCATATCACACTACACCTTGGGATAGAAAATGCGGGATTAAGTAAGTACTTAATGACAATGCAGGGAGCAAGGCAGTGCAGTGGATAGTGCATTGCTTTTCCAGCAGAGTGATCATGGTTTTGTCACAAGTTGGTGCGGGGATTTTTCCGATCGCAAAACGACAACTGGGGTCAACCCAGCCTAAAAATTGGGTACCATAATAGTTTAGGAAAGTAATGAAGGCCAGCGTGCTGTTCACCGGACCAACCCTAGTGTGCCATTGGTCAAGAAAAAATCTAATTTACAGCTTGACTGCGATATTTGCACCTTTCGGTCCAACACATCTGACTTCAGCATGCCATTTTTGGATTCCGGGATAGTCTTCCCTCTTTGATCTCTTCTCTTTAGCCAGTCTGCCATGTTGCAGCCTGTTATCCAGGATCATCACATCGAGGTGGATAATCTGGCAGCTCTGGTCCGTTGGAGGAACGAATAGGCCCACAGTACCCATTTTCTTTAGCTTAGCAAAAGGCAACTAAAGAGGTTTGTACATGGAGCAACCAACCTCATGTCAAAAAAATTGATATAGAAACCACCAATGCAAGAAGACACATAAGCTTTGATACATGATTCCAGTAAGGAACCAGCATCCATCGTGGCCCTATGCTTCACATGGAGCAGAATGGAGAAGAGGACATCCTCAATCATCATGTGACATATTCTTTCCAGAACAAAGTCTCCCAGGCATTGAACACATCTCGGTTTTGGGCAAGTCGACTCACATCATAAGATGCCATCTTCAAAGCGTCATTAAGGTCTTGATATTCTTCTGGGTTCGCCCTGTTCCCAGGGACGGAGCTTTCATTATAAGCCTGTCCAAACCAGTGTATCTTTTCATATGACTGAAATATCTTAGGTTTTTCCTTGTGTTGTTGTTTAAAAGCCAATGATCTTTTATACTCAGTGATTGCAGAATTTGTTTATCATTCATCTAAAACAGTTTTCATTCATTATTTTATTCAAATTCCTTAAAAGAGAGCCTTGATGGAGATCTTGATGTTGGCCTGGAGTCTGGAAGTGTAGAAGTTTACTTGAGTAGACACAGCAAAGCGGACATTGATGTTACAGCAGGTAGGCACATTTTTGTTATGTTCTGTGTTATATTCTGTATACGTTATGTTATGTGTAACAGAAACAACATCTCTGTACTCAGAGTAGACTCATTGATGGTCAGTCTCTTTCAGCAAATGGTGAAGAATAAGGAAATTGATGGTTCTTATAGCTTGCTGGTTGAACACACCTGTGTCAATCCACACTTGATTTTAAACTCCAGCAATCTTTTAATTGTCTATTTATTGATTGTATTCATCATTATCATGATAGGGCCAAAGATGCAGTGGATCAGATGAAAGGGGTTGTCAATCCATAACTGGCTGCTTGCATCAGTGTCAGGGAATCACAGCTGACCAAGGTCTTATTCTACCTCCAGTGGCAGACCTGGAAACAGACTTGACCCATGCAGCCTTGGCTGAGAGAATAGGGATCAAAGAGGAAGGCAAACCTGAATTCCAAAAAATGATGTGCTAAAGCTGGATAGATTAGGCCTAAAGGCACATATATGCCATCGTTTACAGCAATATTTCCCCCTTTGGCTGACACATTTGTTTTCAGATGGCATTTTTTTGGTACTGGGTTTACTTTCCCACACTGAACCCTATTCTTTTAGCCACACTATACTAGTGCAGCATATTTCCAGGGCCGTGGTTTGGGGGCAGAATAGGGTCTTGATCAGCTCAGTGACCCTGATGCAAGCATCCAGCTATGAGTCGCTGACTGCTGTCAGCTCATTCACATATATATTCTGTGTTTGATATCAAAGTCAGGCTGTCAGCTCTTTAATTGCCATAAACCCCAACATGATCAGGATGATAGATCCATACCAACCCTTAAAGTTTGAGATATTTATGTTTGCTGTCCACTCATGCCATAGACGTTCCTTCTGTACCTTCCACAGCTAAAGATTGCACAACAACTGCCATGACTAATGAGGTCTGATAACTGCCTCATTTTCCATTCTCATAGCGGATGTTATTGCCATATATGCTCTCTCAGAAGTGACCTTGCCTCTCACTTTAGCAGAAAGGTTTCTTCTTTATTTCTGACAATGTAGTACAGATCCATTTGTATATCCGACAGCATCATTATCTAGATTATTTTCAGTTACACAGCATGGGTCGAACATGTAGCAGTGAATGAGCTGACAGCAATCTGTGATTCATAGCTAGCTGCCTGCATCGTGGTCAGTGAGGCATAGCTGACCAAGACCCTATTCCATCTCTAAGTGACGGCCCTGGAAGCAGACTGCAACAATACAAACTGCTAAGATATTAGGGATTATAGAGGAAAGAAAACCACGTCCCAAAAATGCAGTGTTGATATGGCTTGGCTTCGTTCGTTCTCAATCTCCTGCTACTAAACCCTGAAAGGGCTTAAGTAGCAGAATGTAGTCCAGAGAACGGAATACGTTGTGTTGTAGTTTACAGCTTGACTGCGATATTTGCACCTTTCGGTCCAACACATCCGACTTCAGCAAGCATTTTTTTAGTATCGGTTTAGCATTCCTTCTTCGATCCCTTCTGCTTAGCCAGTCTGCCCTGCTGCAGCCTGTTATCCAGGATCACCGCGTGGAGGTGTAGAAGGGTCTTGGCCCTGATGCTAGCAGTCAGCTATGGGTCACTGACCACTACAGCTCATGCGCTCCAGTGTTGATATTGGATGCATCAAACCAAAAGTCACAGATATTGCAGCTTAGCTGTAATCAATGTCACAAATGTCCTTTTCAGGATAAGCATCAAAGAAGAAGTTGTTGCACAGCAAACCAAAACATGTAGCCATAGCTGATTCTTCTTCTTTCTCTTCTTCTTTAGTCGTCTGACGTTCTATCGGGTTGTAGCCCAGTGTTGTGATATGTATTTGTCTTTCAACTCTCTCGTGGCCCGAGTAAAATTTTTCCTCTTTTTACGGCATGTCTTGTTTACGCCTTACCTATAGTGACCCCTTTTTATATCTTTCTATAGTAGTAAATGGGAAGGAAAACTAACATCTGGTCAGGCACAACATACTGATCAGACATGTTAGTCATGGTCAGGCAAAATATACTGGCCAAGACCCCCCCCCACCTTGACTTCTCTACAGTCCTCCCTGAAAATGGGCTGTTTTCATGGCAGTTTGGCAAACAAGGTGAGGAATCGACATGATCCCCATAGTAATGAGCGACATGAAAATGAAGCCTAGTATAGCACAACCGCCTGGAGTACCCCAGTCCACCTTCATCAGCGCGCTCGGGATGTGAAGAATGCTACGACAACCCGCCACTTAAGGTTCTTTTCAGAGCGCACAAAAGGGTGATCCTACTCATAGTACGCATTCAACAACAACAATAGTACCGGTAGTAAATTCATGTGTGAATCTTGTAACCCCTCATTTCGTCAGAATGAGCAGCACCATGTTGTAAAATGCAGACATAAAGAGAGTTGTGCATCGGGCTTGTAACCTCATCATGTAGACCTAACTATTACATGAACTACCACTACAAGGACACAGAAGGGTTTGACCTATAGGGGACTTCATGTTTCATAAGGAGCCAAAACATAGGAGAAGAAGCATTTGTAAAATGTTTATTGAAAAATTAGTTGTTCTTGTTCAGGGATTCATTTTGCCATTTGTATTTGACCCAGGGGACATTTCCATAAGCTTCCCAGAAGGAACCTGCACAGATCTCAATTTAGACAGTCGGACAGTTGTTGTTGACACAAATGTTGATGCCACTTTTACAGTTACTGGATTACCACATCACAAAGAAGGTGATTTGTTGCACAAAACAATTATTATTCTCTACTTTTCTCTTTAAAACTTTTAATAGGTTACTTCTTCTTCTTCTTCGTACACTGTCAGACGTTCAACTTGAATTTGTTCGAAGAAAGCAGCTGTCATCCTGAGGCTGTCGACACTGCCATAGAGCTTGTCTAGTGTTGGCACTGGGGATAGATACATGTGCTTTCTCTGGTCCTCGTATGTCGGGCAATTTTGCAGCAGATGTTCAGCGGTTATTTTCCCTGTACCACAGGTCCATTCGTCAGTGCCACCTATCTTCAGTTTATTGAATAGATGGTACCTCAGTCTGTTGTGGCCTGTGCGGAGTCTGAAGACTACGACCTGCTCTTTTCTGTTCAACTGGTAGTAGGCATCATTTTTTGTGTAGTCAATATGTTCTGTTTCCCATTTGGCCATGTATTTGGCCCTAATAAACCTTTTGGACTCTTCGTAGGTCACACTAGAATCTGGTTGTGGTAGTCTTGCACCTTCTTTTGCCAGTCTGTCTGCCTCCTCATTGCCTTGGATGTTACAGTGGGATGGAACCTACTGTACCGCTACTCTTTTTGGTGCGGACTGCTGGCATAGTTGACAGAGGAGTACTGCTTTTTTTTTTTTTTTTTTTTTTTTTTTTATTTATTTTTAAAAAAAATTTTTTTAAATTTTTTTTTTTTTGCGTTCGCCTTATTTATCTATTCCCCAAGGCGTGTGTGCGTTACACTGTGGTTTTTATTTTGCGCCTGTCGACCCAGTGCATCCGACTTCAGCATGCATTTTATGTAAGGGTCTGCTTCCTCCTGCATTTTCTAAGGGTTTGCTTCCCCGGGGTAACGGCCGGTGCTGTGATGGGGATCGAACCCAGCACCTTCTGGTTGTGAGCCGTGCCACTTAACCACTATCCCACGCCGTCCCCTGAGTACTGCTCTTAAATCATTAAGTTCAGTATTTTTCTGGCTTTTTAGTGCTGTAACCATGGCCAGAGCATCTGTAACCATTTAATAGGTTATATATTGGTCATTATTTTCAGTTATATTAATTCATATATATATATATATATATATATATATACACACACACATTGCCAAGTCATCAAATGTTGACCTTTTTATATCTTTACATTTGTTGTCTTAAAGTCTGTAAAGGATGAAGTAGCCAGTCCATATATGTGTATATATGGACAATAATTTGCTGTCTTCATGTTTCCCATATTAAGTTCATCCTTTTTTTTATTGTTGCTTAGGCAGTATAACACTAAGAATATTACATATTTGCAGGACATATTGGGGAGAAAGGAAAGGCCATTATCAATGCTAGGACATTGTCAGGAACAATTCGTCTCAAGTATCTTGACTGGATTCACACAACAAAACTGGCCTTCAAGACTGATGATGTGTGCGATGTTTAAGTAAACGTGTTATCAACCAACTCTTCTTTGATTTAATTTTTTTTGTTTTTGTTGTTGTCAAGTGTCACTTAACGGGAAAACTTTTGACTGCTTACTCACAGAGACATTTTAATAAGGGATAACTTATGGTTTCATTTCTTTATTTGAGCGTGTGGCACTGGTGATTGTCATCTCTCTTTTTAGTGTTTGTTGTTTAAATATGTCATTATTTGCTTACTCACTTAATTAGACATGACTTTCAGAATCAACTGAACAATTATTAATGTCTTCTATACTTACATTATTAGGAAATTAAAGCATACAATTTATTTTTAAATATAGATGTGTTCATCCAACTAGAATGTTTCCCATCTAACATCAATAACTGTTCTTATACATGATATTATCAGCATTTGTAATTAGGGCCTTTACCAAAAGATGGTCTTGTCAGCTACCTCTTAATTCAGAACTAAATAATACTGACATGACATGAACAACAAACAATTAATAGCATATTCATATGAACCATTTACTCTGGAAGCCAAGCATGGACACCATATAAAGCACAGAAACTTATAAATTATGAGAAGAATGACAAACAATATAGGAAGATTATTTCTCCAAAGTTAAAAGCTAGATTCTGAATGGGATATACTGTGAACTATGACATGGAAAATTAAATAATTCCCACAGATCAAATAAAGATATTTCCTCCACTCTACAATGATAAGACACAGTTAAAAAAAAACGCAAAGTGAAAAAAGAATAATGCCTGTATTCTTCTATGTTTTTTAAACGTCAAACACTGACATAAGGCAGAAACAAGTGCTCTCCAGTTTGTATGGTGGGATACTTGCAGATACCACTATTATGGCATTTGGTCAAAGGGCAGGAGCCCATAGGCCGCTGGATCAATAACCAACCAACTGTAGGGTGGGCACTTTATTATTCTTCTTCTGTGTTTGTTTTTAAACTTCCGCTACCAAGCCCTGAACAAGGCTTTGCAAGTAGCAGGATGTAGTCCGGAGAACGGAATGTGTTGCGTCGCTAGTTTACAGCTTGACTGCTATATTTGCACCTTTTGGTCTGACGCATCCGTCTTCTGCGGGGCTACTTTATTAAGTTCTTATATGTTCTTTAGACCCATAGTTGTGCTTTCTCTGATGATCGTACTGTAAGAGTCTCTTTTGACCTTCCTGTTTATGGACTGCCAACTGGAGTCCACATAACTGCCTGTAGTGGTAGTCTGTTGCTGTTCATTCTCATCACATGTCTGATGTATGTCCATCGTTTTTTTCCTTATGATGGTAGACACATATTGCTGGTTTGTGTTTTCTCTTATTAGCTTGTTGGTTCTTACCAGCTGATGTTCAATAGTTTTCTAAGCCATTTATTTTCAAAAGTTCAGTTTATTTTCTAGTGTTTTTGTCATTTTCCAGCTTTCACATCCATATATTAGCACTATTATTACATTGGAATTAAACAGTTTCAACCTTGTGTGTTTGCTCATTGATTTTGATTTCCAAATGTTTGTTAGTTGGTTAAAGTCTTATGAGGCCAAAGCAATTTGAGTGGGAATATCTTTTATTGTATCTCTATCTTGTCTCGTTTTACTTCCCAAATAGATGAAACTCAACCTTCTGTAATAGTTGTCCATTCAGCTTGATATCAGTATAATGCAAGACATCTCCATAAAAACAGGCTGTGTATACACATTTCTAGATCAGCCGTTGGCTAAGCAAGTATAGTTGACGAGATCGCAGTGATCTACAACATTCAATAACATTGACGTCAAAGCCGGAATGAGTGCATGGCAGTGGATCATTGAGTGCAAAATTAAATTTTGTGTCCGAAATAACTAGCACATCGCATAATGAGCAAGTTGGTGAATTCCAATGCATCCATTTCTAATATGGTCATTGAGTATGTTATTTTTCTTCTTCGTCGTTCGTTCTCAATATCCCGCTACCAAGCCCTGAACAGGGCTTTGCAAGTAGCAGGATGTAGTCCGGAGAATGAAATGCGTTGTGTCGCTAGTTTACAGCTTGACTGTGATATTTGCACCTTTCAGTCCAACACATCCGTCTTTGGCAGACAGTATATCATAAAAAATACTGTGCAGGTGTTCGAGGGTGAAAGCAGAATTAACAGCCAGTTCTACAATGTTGACCTGAATGTATGCACACTCAACCATTTTCAGTAATAGGAGGCTAAATATTTGATTTGATGTAATTTAAAAAAACACAATGATAAAAATGGTGCACAGAACATATCCTAATATGGTACACTATTGTGTATTTTAAAAATGCATTAACCGTCACACAAGCAACTTGCAGATAAAAAAAAAAGTCACACAATTTGTGTAGCTCTTAAAGCCACTGTAACCTTCCTAGCATGTTGAATTAGTCAATTAAAGAGGGTTAGTAACTCTGTCATGTAAAATTATTGCCATGAAACTGCCACTGCAAATACTAGAACACAAGCTCCATATAAAGGAACAAAAGGTGAAGTTCAGACTTGGAAGCAACAATGTAAAGAAAAAATATAAAAGAGAAAGACATTTCTTGCAAGTCTCATAATTATTTCTGACATTTATTTTTGTAGCTGGATATTATTTGTTGTATATATAGTGGTGCTCATGTGGGGTTTGAAAGGGGATTGTAACACTGCAACCTGTTAGGCATGGTGTAAGAGGTGACTTAGGAGGGTTGGGTATCTTCTTCTTCTTCGTACGCTGTCAGACGTCAACTTGAATTTGTTTGAAGAAAGCAGCGGTCATCCTGAGGCTGTCGACACTGCCATAGTCTAGTGTTGGCACTGGTGATGGCCACATGTGCTTTCTCTGGTCCTCGCATATCGGGCAATTTTGCAGCAGATGTTCAGGGGTCATTTTCCCTGTACCACAGGGGCATTCGTCAGTAACACATATCTTCAGTTTATTGAATAGATGGTACCTCAGTCTGTTGTAGCCTGTGCGGAGTCTGAAGACCACGACCTGCTCTCTTCTGTTCAACTGGTAATAAGCATCATTTTTTATGTAGCCAGTATGCTATTTCCCATTTGGCCATGTATCTGACCCTAATAAAACTTTTAACTCTTCATAGCTCACATTAGAATCTTGTGGTAACCTTGCACCTTTTTTTGCCAGTCTGTCTGCCTCCTCGTTGCCTTGAATGTTACAGTGGGATGGAAACCACTATACCACTACTCTTTTGGGTGTGGACTGCTGGGATAGTTGACAGAGTACTGCTCTTAAATCATTGTTCTGTATTTTTCTGGCTTTTTAGTGCTGTAACCACGGACAGGGCATCTGTAAACAAGGGAGGGTTGGGTATGAGGCAGGCTACCGATCCTGTAGAAACTATAAGCCCAGGAAAAAGAAAAGAAGCTTCCTACACCCATTAATAGAAGAAGAGTGACTAAGGCAAATATGTGAAAGACCCTGAGGATAAATTTAAGAATAATGGCAATAAAATGTGGGAAAGAAACCATCACAATGACAACTTCAATAACCAGAAATGTCACAAAATGTTCCCACAATGTGACTAACTACTCATTAGTGACAGACACCTGGTTCAATCCCTGGCCTTGACACAATAATGTTCAGTCAACCCAGCGGTAAATGAGTACTTGGCTTAAAGTTGCAGAAGACAAGCAACAGAATCTGAGACTCAGTACAGGTAAAGTACCTAACACTTCATCCCTGATGGCAGTGTCTGCTATGAAACTCTCATTATTTCTTTTCTTTCTTTCTGGCATTCGTCTCGTAGTTTATAGCTAGCTATATCTGTGCTTCTGGCCTAACACAAACGAATTCAACACTGCATTTTTGGGAATGGGTTTGCCTTCCCACTTTGATCCCTATTAGTCAGATTACATGAATGCAACCATTTCCTAGGTTGACACTTGGATGCAGAATAGCTATAGTTCGCTGATCCTGATGCAAGCAGCCAGCTGGCTGCTGTCAGCTTATTCAGTGCTGTATCTTCGACTCCTACCATTATTTAATATCGTACAGCAAAAATATAAATGATAAAAACATTTATTAGGAGCCACCGCTAGTCTGAGAATTCTGTAAAGACATTTCTTTTGTTACAGATTTTGTTGTTGTTGGTGGTTTTTTAAAAATACATACATATTGTAAATCTTTAATTTGATGAAAGAACTATAAAATACATGTTCTTGTGTTTACGATATTGGTTTAAGTATCACTTTGTTATTGCTGACATTTGTCATTTCTGAACAATTTTATCTGGGTCATTTTCTTCTGATGATCATTTATAATGACATTTTTTTAAAATGGTTTCGGTGCCTTGTTTAGTTAAGGCAGAGTGTGTTGTACTGTGTTTTGCGCCTTATGACCCAGTGCACCTGGATTCAGCATTCATTTTAGAAAATGAGTTTATTTCCCATTGCTGAATCCGAACCATATGCATGTTTAGGTTGTGAGTCGTGACGCTAACCACTTAGCTACGCAGCTGCGTGCTACGCCTTGCACTTGATCGGATTGGTAGCACATCTTCAGACGTAATCACATACAGAGCCTGATGTGGTTATTTGAAATATACATAAGTTTGACTTATTTTCTGTGGAATAAAAAACATATGCATTTTGTTTACTAAAATTTGGTTAAAGCACAAATGAGAATATGTCAGTAAGTCTGTCACAAATTGAAATGGGGTAGCTGAAAACAAGTTAAGTGTTGTTGCAAGTGAGCAGCTCAGGTACAAAATGGCACTTATGCCCACATAGTGTACAATAACAAATGTGCGTGTTATTGTGTGTGTTTTTGTTTAAGGGTAAAATGACTTTCTGCAAAGGATATTCATAAGGAAATGCTTCCTACTTATCGTATGACTGGGTTGATAAATTTTATCAAGGGCGCTCACAAATTACTGATGAAGTCTGACCGGTTGTTCTGATCTTCTTCTTCTTCGTACGCTGTCAGACGTCAACCTGTATTTTTTCGAAAAAAGCAGCGGTCATCCTGAGGCTGTTGACACTGCCATAGAGCTTGTCTAGTGTTGCCACTGGTGATGGTCACATCTGCTTTCTCTGATCCTCGTATGTCGGACAGTTTTGCAGCAAATGTTCAGCGGTCATTTTCCCGGTACCACACGAGCATTCGTCAGTGCCACCTATCTTCAATTTATTGAATAGGTGGTACCTCAGTCTATTGTGGCCTGTGCGCAGTCTGAAGACCACGACCTGCTCTCTTCTGTTCAACTGGTTGTTCTGTTCAGACTGCAACAGAAGCATCTGTGCAGTGGGTGGAGTAGATGATTTGAGCTAACAGGCGAGTAATAATAGACAGTGTACCAACTGCAACAGGGTCTTTGTCTGGTTTAGCCTACAGCATAATGTATGATTGGAGATTTCGTAGCGAAAAGGTTAAGCCGTCAGCCTCGTTGTGATCAGGTGGTGTGGGTTCGACTCCAGACTCCGCCGTCTTTTTAACATGTGCTTGATACGGAGTCCCCTGCATCTCGTAGTTGCCCCATAGTCGTCTTGTCCTTGACTTGCCACTGGGGCCGGGCGGTTCTAGACGAGAGAGTGAGGATAAAAAGTAGCGTAGTTAATCCTTACTAAACATAGCGCTATCAAAATTAATAATGCCATCATCGTCTATGATGGACGGCGGCCTGTGCCTTTGCCAATGTATGATCGATTAAATTTATGGAAAATGTGCTCATGGTAGGTACCAAGACCACTGACTGACCAACAAAACATTAACCGAATGGACCTGTCCCTGCAACCTCTGTGTCGGTGTGCAGATGAAGGAGAAGACATGCTGAACAAGATTGTTACTGGGAAGGAATCATGGGTGCATCACTACCAACTCGAATCAAAACATGCTTCAAGGCAATGGAAATATCATTCTGTCAAGACATTCAAGTTTACACCATCAGCTGGATAGGTCATGCTTATAGTGTGTTGGGATTCTCACAGAATGCTGTTACCGTAACCAATTTCTAGAAGAAAGGGGACAATTGGAGTGCTGTATGGTACTGTCAAATTCTGTTGATGCTTCAGAATGCAATTTGTAGAAAACTTTCAGGTCTGCTGACTAGAGGAATGCAGCTCTATCATGACAATACCTGACCACATATTATGGCTTGATTAACTCAGGATAAAATTGACCAACTTGAGTGGTAACTACATCCACCTTATAGCACTGAGCGATTTCCACCTGTTAGATGCACTAAAAACTCACCATGGTGAAAAACATTAAGCAAATGACAAAGAAGTTGAACTTGAAGTGCAAATATGGCTGAGACAGCAGATCAAAGACTTCTATTCTGCAGGTTTGGGTGCATTGATAAAGCAATGGGATAAGTGTATCAATGTTGATGGAAATTATGTTGAGAAATAAGGGACAATGTAAATGCAATAATAAATGGTTTTCAAGTTTGTACCTTATTTAGGATTTGTTTTAATAACCATTTATAACCTATTTACTGACATGTCTTCGTACATGGGTTGAAAACCACAGGATTTCTTGTTATATTTTTGTCCAGAATATATGAGTAGCATCATATAATCCAATGTCTGAAAGACAAGCAAGACATTGGTACATGTCTCTTGCTGTTCTTGTATCAAACTGTGTGTTAGCCATGCTGTAATTTTGTACACTTGTTCCCCCTCCATTGCTCTGTTTATTAACACTTCTCAATTAGAGCTGAATAATAAACTACATGCCCAAATATGCTCTTTCATGTTGTTTTTATTGTTAGTTGTCTACAGGGCAAACCACTTGCAACCTTTTAGCATGGGAAGTTGGAACAAAATGTGTGAGTTATTTGTTGATTTATATTGAGTTCACCAGAACTAAGATAATCGTACTAAAAAATGAGACAGCCATGAGTTTGTACACACTTCACTTCACTAAGTCACTCCTTGTTCTACACCTGGGGTGGGATAGAGATCTGTTATGCTTGCAATTAAGTGTGCAGACAAACAGGTGATTGGCCTTCATGTAGGTAGGAATTTGGTTACAGTTATAATTTTTTTTGGTTGTTCGGTCATGTTGTCCGACTGGACAAGGAGGTCCCAGCTCAACAGATCCTTCAAAAGACAGTCAACGGTGCAAACGGTCTCCACCCTGCTGGCTGAAAGCGCCGGAGAGGTCGTCCCTGAAACACGGGGCTCCAACAGGTAGCAGCCTCTCCATCTGCCTTAGAGGAGGCCTGGCAGCACGCAGTCACAACTGGACATGGTGGTGTTCATCCGACGCAACGGGCCTCAGACGCCTAAGCGAACATTATTATTATTAGAATTTTTGCCCAGACATCAGCTAACAGTCTTTTATTTTTTGTATTCTACTGCCAAGTGTTCTTTTACATGCACAGCGTATACACAGGATCTCCAAGTTTATCATTAATCTCCGATATTGTTTTTTTTTGTTGTTTTTTTTGCGTTCGCCTTATTTCTCAAATCCCCAAGACGGTGTGCGTTACACTGTGGTTTTTATTTTGCGCCTGTCGGCCCAGTGCATCCGACTTCAGCATGCATTTTATGTAAGGGTCTGCTTCCTCCTTCATTTTCTAAGGGTTTGCTTCCCCGGGGTAACGGCCGGTGCTGTGATGGGGATCGAACCCAGCACCTTCGAATTGTGAGCCGTGCCACTTAACTACTAGGCCACGCCGTCCCCCATCTCCGATATGACTAAGCAAATCTCATCTCCCTTGAAACCAGGGGGACACTTGATACTTGTAGAATTCAAACTGCCCACCTTTATGTTTCTTAAGCGGCGAGTGCCTTACCTCTCAGCTATAGCAATTTACCCCCCACACACACATACATATTATTTTAATATATTGCCATGCCAACACAGAAGTATCGTAAGTGCTGTCAGCGATCATGCCTCTTCACACTTCCATTTTCTGGTACGTCTTTATCATTTATGTTAACTTTCTTCTGTGTTACAAAATGCCATCTTTCTTCTGTTTGTCATAATCATTCCTCCTCCTCCTCATGATTACCTAGTGTTATAAAATGTCATAACTGTTTTCATGGCACATGTCCATTACATGCACTCCTCCTCCTTCTGCGTTCGTTCTCAATCTCCCATTACGAAGCTCTGAACAGGGCTTTGCTAGTAGCAGGACGTAGTCCGGAGAATGGGTTGCGTTGTGTCGCTAGTTTACAGCTTGACTGCGATATTGGCATCTTTCGGCCCAACACATCCGCTTCGGCAACATCACATGCACTGAGAATGAACTGTTACTGTTGCTGGTTTCAGTTCTTCATTAATTAACCTAGCTTGCTTTACCTTCACATAACTTCTTCTTCGTACGCTGTCAGACGACAGCTTGAATTTGTTTGAAGAAAGCAGTGGTCATCCTCAGGCTGTCGATACTGCCATAGAGCTTGTCTAGTGTTGGCACTAGTGATAGCCACATGTGCTTTCTCTGGTCGTCGTATGTTTGGCAATTTTGCAGCAGATCTTTAGGGGTCAGTTTCCCAGTACCACAGGTGTATTTTTCAGTAACACCTATCTATAGTTTATTGAATCCTTCACATAATTGAATCCTTCTGGCTTCCCTTCGAGCATACTATTTTGGACTGCCTTCTTGATCTCCATAGAATCTTGTTCTTCGACATTTGTCTTGAAAAGGATGTTGTGTTGTAGTTTACAGCGATATCTGCACCTCTCAGCTTAACACATCTGATTTCAGCTGGCTTGAGTACCGAGTTTACCTTACTACTGCGATCACTATCCCTTGGCCAGACTGCACTAGTGCAGCCTGTTTCCAGGACCGCCACGTGGAATCAGAATAGGGTCTTGGTCAGCTATGGTTTGCTGACCCTTATGCAAGTAACCAGCTATAAGTTGTTGGCTGTGTCAGCTCATGCACTGCTGCATCTTGGCCCTTTTAACTTCTAATGGAAAGCTGGATGGAACAGCAGATGAGGTTCAGGTGAAATAATTTTTTCCTCAGACAGTTGGTCAATGATGAACCCACTCTCCCACTGAAGAGGTACTGAAGATAGCAATACTGGACCAGATTACACCGGAGACCATAGTATCACGCAACTCTTGCTTTGTATGGATGGTAAACTTAAATAGATCTAGTAATGGTGCTAGCACTGTGGAGCTCCACCAAGCAGGTGCAGAGTTGAACTTTGAGACTCGACAGAGCGCACCTTCAGCTGCTGGAGTGCCCTAAAGACCCAAGCAACGCAGAAAGAGAATTTGAGGTGGACACTTGTTTTAATACACTGGAATGCAAAGTAAGTGATTGGCAGGCAGGTTGGTAACGGCTAGAAGACGAAAGAGTTAGAAAATATCCTCTTTGAGAAACAAGTCAGTGTTTGCTTTATCCAAGAGACTTATTTTTTTGAAAGCAGATGTATTGTCAAAGCTACGGAAGAAACCATTCCCAAAGGATGCCGGTGCAGCTACATGCAATAGTTGTCCAGCACACTCCAAGAGCGCCAGGAAACTATGGAAAGGACTATAAATAATGCATGAAAACTACAAAAATTAACAAGTGTAGCATAATTTCTAAGAATCAAACTATCAGAAAAACATGAAAGCTGGAAGAATAAAACGGCAGCACTGAATCTTCAAAAAGATGGCAAGAAACTATGGATATTTGTTAAAACCCTCTAACGAAGAATATTTCTTGTCTAGACAGATCATCACATTGGATGAGGGCAACAAACAAGCTGAATACATGTTTTCTAGCAGATACTTCTTCCTCTTCGTTCGTTCTCAAACTCACGCTACCAAGCACTGAAAAGGGCTTTGCAAGCAGAAGGATGTAATTCGGAGAACGGAATGAATTATGTGCACAATGTGATATTTGCACTTTTCGGTCCGACACATCCGACTTCAGCAAGCATTTTTTGGTACCGAGTTAGCATTCTCTCTTCGATCCTTTCTCCTTAGCCAGTCTCCTCTGTTGCAGCCTGTTATCCAGGATCACCGCGTGGAGGTGTAGAAGGATCTTGGCAGCTCTGGTTCACTGGCCTGGCGCTAGCAGTCGACTGAGTTGCTGAGCTCATGCATTGTTCATCATCTTGATCTCCTAGAAGATACAAGTCAGAAAGCAACTGGAATATTAAAAAAGACTAGCAGATTTACATAAAGAAAGAAATGTGAGCAAGCAACCGACAATCATATATTTCTGTCTCAGTGCGGGAAACCATCACACCAGGAGAACAACAGACAGCTATCTACAAGCTTCAGACAAAAAAATTAACCCACCCCAAATAAAATTTGCAATTAAATACTTATGAGTCTGAGCCCAGAGCAAAAACAAAACTGCTTGAGATATTCAATCTCAGTTAGCTGAGGGGAGTGGTACACCAAGTATGGAGAGAGGCCATCATAATACTAATATTCTTGCTGAAGTCAGATGTGTTGTACCGAAAGGTCCAAATATCGCAATGAAGCTGTAAACTACGATACAACGCATTCCATAATCCAGCTACGTGCAGTCCTTTTCAGGGCTTAGTAGCGGGAGATTCAGAACGAACGAAGAAGAATACTAATATTAGACCAATGTCCCAATCTACTGGCCAAAAAGTCTCACAAGCTGTGAAGCGAAGACTATTGAGCAAATAGTTAATCACATATTCAAATTGTATTTAGAATATGAGCAGATTTTTGAATATCCGAACAAGTTGAATTAAAGACGGCTGCAGTATAAAAGACTAAGTTTCTTACTAATCCCAAGTAGCAAAAGATTAGGGGAGGGAAAAGGTGGTGTTATGTGCTGATTTCATGCAGTTCATTGACAAGATGTGGAAAAACTGCTTTACTACTAAACTAAGGAGAAGTGAAATCCAAGGTAACATAAGTTGGATCTAGTCGTACTTGCACGATAGGAAAGCAAGAGTGACTATCGATAATCAACAGGATAGAGAAATGCTGTTTTATTATGGTGTACTTCAGGGAGGAGTAATTCATATCAATGACTTGGTAAAAGACTTTGGGTTGACATCTGGGTTTTGGATGTTTGACGTTTTGCTTTCTACGCCTGTCGTGATAGCCAACCATCTTTGAATGTGCAGCAGAGCTGGCTCAACTTTGCGAAGGTTGCTATTGTTGTTTACGAATGCCCACAATGAGTAGGTTACTCTTTTGTGCGGTCTGAAAAGGACGTTAAGTTGCGGGTTTCAGTAGCTTTCCTCACATCCCGAGCGTGCTGGTGAAGATGGAACGGGGTTATCCAGGCGTTTGTGCCATGCTTGGCTTCATCTACTATGGGTACCAATTCGATCCCTCGCCTCGTTAGCCAGGCTACCATGAAAATAGCCCGTTTCCAGGGAGGGCAACTAGGAAGCCGATGTGAGGGTCTTGGCCAGTATGTTTTGCCTGACACTGACTACCATGTGTGATCAGTATATTTTACCTGACCAGACGTTAGTCTTCCTCCCTGTTTGCGAAGATTATGTTTCGATATATTGTCGTATTACCTGATTGCAGACGTTGTCTTTTCATGTTCCTGAGGGAGGAACCTACCTCCTACCAGGCGCGTCATCAGGGTTGCGGATTGCTGAAAGGCCTCCTAATTTGGAGGTTAGCTGCGAATAAATAAGCAGCCGTGGACAAAAACGGGTCGGGAGACATGGAGGCTGTAAGGAGGCAGCCCCTCCACCGTGCAAAGGCACAACAGGCTAATCACCTGTTGGTCTTAAAAAACAATTACAAGAACCTCTACACCTAACGGTAGAAGAGGAGCGACTAAGTAAGTAAGTAAGTTAGTCTTTTCATGTTAATTGAGTCAAATTCCTTATATATCTCATTTCTGAGGCTCAGATCAGGTTTTCCTGGGCTGTTTTCAATGCTCACGACTCATGTCCGTAGGTCAAAACTGGTACATATGTGGAGGGGTATGCAACAATCTTGCTGTTTAATGCATACAATGAGTAAGTTTACTCATTGGTGGATCACATCGATCCACATTTGCCTTGACAAAAGTCTGCTTCCAGGGAACGCTGCATGGAAGAGAAATTGTAGTCTTGGTCAGCGTAGTGTGCCTGACACTGGCGGAACATTTTGGTCAGTGCCTGACTAGACTAGCGTCTCAGTTCCCCTATACAACTTTTTCTTTTTCATACACATTTCTCTTTTGCTGACGAATCCTCTATTTTAGGCGTGAACAATGTCACCAGTTGTTGTTCTGAGTAGCCATAGTTTATTTGATTCCTCCCATCTAAAGTTCTTGAACGGATTGACCTATTTTAGAGGCAGTTCATCCATCTTAATGTGATGTCTCTGCTGTTCTTTTGACCACACTATGGCTTTTGTTTTTGAACTGATAATGGTCATCCCTCCAGCTCAGTATTACTTGGCCCTGTGTGTTTGCAGAATCGAAGTCTGGAACCGCTCATCAATCATACTTATTTTGTTTCCTGTCTGACCATTGGTATGGGCCACAAGAACAAAGTCATTGACAAAGTCCAAATCATCAAGTTACTTTGCTGAAGTTGATACAACCCCAATATTGTTGATCCATGCTGTCTACTTCTTGACACAGTCATTGACCAACAGGAAGAGAAATTAGGACAAGAGACATCACTGTCGAACCTCCATTATTATAAGAAAGCTGACATTCATACAGAAGCCGGCAACAAATATTTATATGAGTTTTCATAATTATGTTAGTGAACTGTAGATCACGCCATTGTGCATCAGCAACCTACAAAGGCATTCTCTGATTTACTTTGATCCTAGACTATTCATCTCTTCAAAAGCCTGTCTTGGCCACCCAAGCAAAATGCAATGACTAATAAAATCGTTCCGCGAGATCAAAAAGCGTCCACTTGTAACATATCACAACCATTTGTTATTCTCGATGGTCTTAAGCAAGACTGACGACCTGGCCTAGATTCTGTTCGATGTTTTTTGCGCTGCTGCTGAAGCAGTAGCTTATATGAAGAAATCTGACACCAACTAGGACAGATGCACGGCTATGTAGCCTTGCAATACTCAAAGGCCAAAAAGGTCATAGAGGTCACCACCACGGACTTGCTACTCGCTGATGATGCTGCAATTGTTATCTAGTCAACAGGCACTTCAGAGCTTGCTAGATCGCTTCTCACTGGCTTGTAAAGATTTTGGTCTCACAATAATCCTCAACAAAGTAAATGTGCTGGGATAGGAAGTAGATGACACGCCAACTCTTAGCATCGATAATTATCAACTGGCAGCGGTGCACTAGTTCACATACCTAGGATACATCATCAACGACAAGGTCTCTCTAGACCTAAACATAAGTAGTCGCCTTTCACAAAGCTGCTACATTTGCTCATCTTCTTCTTCTTCTTCTTCGTTCGTTCTCAATCTCCCGCTACCAAACCCTGAAAGGGTAAGTAGCAGAATGTAGTCCAGAGAACGGAATGCGTTGTGTTGTAGTTTACAGCTCGGCTGCGATATTTGCACCTTTCGGTCCAACACATCCGACTTCAGCAAGCATTTTTTGAGTACCGGGTTAGCATTCCATCTTCGATCTCTTCTCCTTAGCCAGTCTCACCTACTGCAGCCTGTTATCCAGGAACACTGCGTAGAGGTGTAGAAGGGTCTTGGCAGCTCTTGTTCGCTGGCCCTGACGCTAGCAGTCAGCTTTGGGTCGCTGACCGCTGCAGCTCATGCGCTGCTCAGCATCGTGATCCCTCGAACTTAATGACTTAAGAGCAGTACTCTGTCAACTATGCCAGCAGTCTACAATCAAAAGAGTAGTGGTACATTGGGTCCCATCCCACTGTAACATTCAAGGCAACGAGGAGGCAGACAGACTGGCAAAAGAAGGTGCAAGATTACCACAGCCAGATTCTAGTGTGACCTACGAAGAGTCCAAAAGGTTTATTAGGGCCAGATACATGGCTAAATGGGAAATAGAACATACTGGCTACACAAAAAATAATGCTTATTTCCAGTTGAACAGAAGAGAGCAGGTGGTAGTCTTCAGACTCCGCACAGGCCCCAACAGACTGAGGTAACATCTATTCAAAAAACTGAAGATAGATGCTACTGACGAATGCACCTGTGGTACATGGACAATGACCGCTGAACATCTGCTGCAAAATTGCCCGACATACGAGGACCAGAGAAAGCACATGTGGCCATCACCAGTGCCAACACTAGACAAGCTCTATGGCAGTGTCGACAGCCTCTTGATGACCGCTGCTTTCTTCGAATAAATTCAAGTTGACGCCTGACAGCATACGAAGAAAAAGAAGAAGATACACATTGGCGATGGAGCCAATTTTAGTCTGTGCAAATGGCTATTTAATCTGTTATGTCCCATTCTCAAGCGGAACAGGATCACTTGTTCTGCTCGATCAAGACAACTAAGAACATCAATGCGATATATAAAATATACGAAGGAAGGTTAAAATCAATTCAGCAAAAGCATTCCGAAGAAACATGCTTCCTTAGCACTCTTGATCTGTTTTGAGTACGAAATTTGCACACCTGCGTTGCACAAGCAGAAGATAAAGAATCACGCATTTCAGTTGAGACTAGAACCAGACAGACGCTTTTCCTATATAGTTTTTGGAGCCATGTCGATTGCTCACAGATTTAAAGATAAAACACGCACCGATGATGTGCTTATATCAGAATCGGTTGATTTTTCGGGACTACTGCTTTCCAACCACATTCTCCAGGGCCTCACTGAAGCAGGTTTCAAAAGACCGTCGCCAATTCAGCTGAAGGCCATTCCATTGGGACGATGTGGTCTGGGTAATATTCTTTATGCCCTGTACTTTCTTATTGATACGCTCGAAGCAGCGTTAATCTATCAGTAGCATAACAAAACAGCGCATTCCTGCGTAAACTACGCCCACAACGGTTCACTACGGCCTTAGTCTTAGCCTTACGGTTACGCTTCTAATCTAAGTTCTAGTTCTACAAATATCACTCAGATCTGATCTGATCTCTGTCTAATAATATTAATAATACTAACATAGTAAGATGCTATAGAACCGTAAAAAAAAAGGTTTATAATTTTTGTTAGGTTTCTTGCGTTATATCTACCAATAATTTATCAATATTACAAACTATCTATTATTTATATTAGTGTAATAAATTTGAACAGCCTGAAGAAATTATGGCAGAGCACCAACAAAATGAAAATGATAAAAGTAAAAGTCTTGAGAGCCTGTGTTTTTCCTGTGGCAGTTTATGGTTGCGAATCATGGACGATTACCAAAAATTCCAGACAAAGAATCGAATCCTTTGAGTTACAGAAAGAACCTCAGAATACCCTGGACAGAGAAAAGGACAAATGTAGACATAGAGGAGAACTGGTTTATCAATTCCATTTTGGCTAGAAAATGCAAATAATTTGGTCACATCAAGAGACACAACAGTCTTGAGAGAACGGTGATGGAAGGTATGGTACCAGGTAAAAGATGCAGGGGTAGACCAAGAAGACGATGGCACCAATTTATCCAGGAATGCCTGCGTATGACTGTGGCGGAGGCTGGAGTTTTGGCAAGGGAACGAGTTTCTTTCTTTCAGACTGTGATGGGAACGACGTTCTGTAAAGGACATGCTACATGATGATGATGAATAAATTTGCAGCTTAAAACTTTCATGGGGATTTCTTGAAATGAGAGAAGTCACTGTCCACAAATGACTCAATGTGGCTAATTTATTTTACTTACCTTAGGCCTAGGTCTAGAGTCTACATATTTATCCATATTTGTTGGGATGTAATTGAATGTCATTGTCAGTCATGAGAAAAAGGAAAGTTAGATTTGAGATCACATAAAATAATACTTTTAAAATTGGTTATCAAACAATATTAAAGAGGATATATTAATCATTCATATACTACTGACAATATAACAAACTTATAGGCAAGGGGATAGAGTTGCTGTTATGGATTCAGTAGCACTCTGGCTTTGTTCTTCAGCCCAATGGAGATAAAAGAAAGAAAGACTTAATTTTAAAAAATTGGTCTCGTTAGATTTACCACTTACATTACTTAGATTTACCACTTACATTACTTAGATTTACCACTTACATTACTTAGATTTACCACTTACATTACTTTAATGTAAAAAAGAAAAGAAAAGGCCAGATAAAGGCTCCCACTGCAAACTAACTATGGTCATCACTTTACAGAAGGTATGGCAAAATAGTGCTGAGAGATATATATTCTGATAAACAAAAGCTTATGTACTTCTGTGTTGAAGTTCCAGTGTATTTATTGTATGACTTAGTACAACCAGGCAACTTTAGAGTGTTGATATTATGACATGACAGTACCTGATACTTAGGTTTATAAATAATCATTTGTAGATTGTAAAAACTATTCATTATGTATTTGATTATAATTATTTGTCAATCAATCCCGTCCCTCCTGTCCGTGATAGGCCATTGACAACATCCCACCAGTGTATACTGTCCTGGGCTGCTCTTTCTGTCTCTCTTTAAGTGTAATAATTTAATCTTATTTCTTTCTCACATTCTCTTCTCCGTGTATTTTTGGGTCTACCTCTCTCTCTCTCTTCCCTTGATAGACTATATTAGACAGTGCCTTCCGTAGTGTATATCCTATTCAGCCCCATTTTCTTTGTTTAATTTGTGCTTCTAGTTGACTTCTTTCTCATATGTCTTCATTCCTCACCATGATTTGGCACTTTTTGTCCATCATCCTTTGTAGGCATCTGTTAACAAAGGACTGGGATCTTTGTTGTTTGGCCTTGGTTGTTCTCTATGTCTCTTCTCCATACATCAGCACTAACTTTAAACTGGCATTGAATATTTTGATGTTGGTTTTGATTTATCTGGATCTCCACATGTTGTTTAGTGTCAAGAATACTCCTCTTGGCCTTTCAATTTTGGTCTTACATCTGCGTTTACACCTCCTGATATGTCTATTGTGCTGCCTAAATAGATAAAGGTGTTTCCATTTTTTCCCTTGATTGGTTCTTTGTCAATAGTGTTGAGTTTAAGGAGCTTGGTTTTCTTCATGTTGTTATTCAGTCCCATTCTGACTGATTGTTCTTTCACCCTATCGTTTTTCTTTTTTTTTGCTCTGACAGTGTGACAAAAATGCCAGATCATATGCGTGGTCCAGGTTCTCCAATTATGATAATAGTGTCCACTGAATACCAGTTCTTTTTCCCTTGATTGATGTCTTCATTATCCAATCTATAGCCAACAAAAAGGCGAGAGCAAACATACTTGTCTCACTCTTATTTGCATCCCGAAGCTGTCAGTCAGTGCTCCTTCCTGTAACACTCAACTAACTTTATCTTCATACATATTTTGAATTAGATGATTCTTTGTAACCATTTTAAATATTTTTATTTGTATCAGACCTCATTGTTCAAGCCAAATCAGGCACAGGGAAAACTTGTGTATTCACTGTTGTGGCCCTAGAAAGTCTGCAACTTCAATCTGTGTGTGTTCAGGTAAGTAACTGTGTGCTCGTTGTTAACATTGTTTCATAGTAAGCTAATCCCTGCGACAAAGTTTATATTCATTTGTCATCACTGGAATCCTGATGCCAGGTAGCCAAAAGCTATTCTTTTGTTCTGCAAATCCAACTGGTTAGCAATTGAAAGGTCCTGTCCAATTTCTTCCATGCTTTGCCTTTCAGACTTTCATATGGCTTTTAGTAAGTTTGTGGGTGGTCTCATTCCTTGCGGAAGATTATTATAAATCATAGACATTCTAGTCTCTCCAGAGATGTTGACATTAGCTTAATAATAACAGAATTGTATACAAGATGGGCATAAGAAATATTGGATACCAGGCTATCACCTGTTTTATATCCTCACAATTGGCAACTGGGTTTTTAAGAAAGTATCGGATCAATTTTTTAATTAGGGATGTGATGTAAAACCAAAAGTGTCAAGAGCAACTGCTTCCCACATCAGAAGGTACAGGATAGTGATGTACTCCAGTCTATCATGCTGTAAATGAGTACCTGACATAGTTAGGGAAGGCAGGGCATCGAGCAAAGGAACTGATTACCCCACCTCATAAAAAGCTGAGACTTTGTACAATGACATTTTTAACACTTTATCCTCAATGGCAGCGTCTGTACTGTAACCTTTACCCTGTTTAAAAAAACAAAACAAAGATAACCTTGACATTTCCAGTTTGGATTGGGCTCTTTGAAGTCGTGGAGAAATAAATGTGACCAGTATGACATGACTAGGTACTGTGGCAAACAAACAAATAGGGCCATTAGAAAAAGAAATGTTAGTTGCTTGTGCATCTTTCTTTGTCATCATAACATAATATTAAGTTGTATGAACAGTTCAAGTTATATTATAATAGAAATAAAAATGCTACATTCTGTCAAAATTAAGAGGTAATTAGAAATTTATGTTTAATAATTATTCATTGTTATTTTTTAAATTGAAAATAAATTCACAACAGGTCCTGATTTTGGCACCCACAAGGGAGATTGCTTTACAAATTGAGGAAGTAATACAAACAATTGGAAAACCAATGAAGGGATTGAAATGTCACACTTTCATTGGTGGCTTACCAGTACATGTGGACAAAACTTTAGCCAAAAGCTGTCATATTGCTGTTGGAACTCCAGGTACTTTTTTTTGTGTGTATCATTTGTTTATTTTATATCTCTTTTTATGTTGTTTCTTCTTTTCATCTTCGTTCATTCTCAATCTCCTGCTACCAAACCCTGAAAGGGTAAGTAGCAGAATGTAGTCCAGAGAACGGAATGCGTTGTGTTGTAGTTTACAGCTTGGCTGCGATATTTGCACCTTTCGGTCCAACACATCTGACTTCAGCAAGCATTCCCTCTTCGATCTTTTCTCCTTATCCAGCCTGCCCTACTGTAGCCTGTTATCCAGGATCACAGAGTGGAGGTGTAGAAGGGTCGTGGCAGCTATGGTTCGCTGGCCTTGACGCTAGCAGTCAGCTATGGGTCGCTGACCACTGCAGCTCATGCGCTGCTCAGCATCTTGATCGCTTATGTTGTTTAATCGTGTTTGCTTGTCTTCTGCCTAGATTTTCTTCAACTTTCTAGACGTGTATTAAGTAAATTCTTTCAGTGGGTTATTTCTATATCCTCTATGAACAGCTGGTCATTGGGGGCTAGAAGAATTGGCCGTCCCACACTGGGATTCAAAGACGTGTGCAAGAGGGAGATGAAGTCATGAGGTATCCTATCCAAGGACGGAAAAGATTGCTCAGGGTCAAGCTGTTTGGAGACAGTCAGTTGGAAGGGACATAGTGGCTGTCGATGTTCAAAGAGGCCTTTTGTCTGCAGAGAAAACATGAAGAGATCGGGGAGATACACAACTGCTGATAAATGATGAGGATATTACTTGCTGACACTTGTATTATAAGTTGAAGGAATGGCAGTCGTTCTCACTGTAGTAAAAGGGGGGGGGGGGGGGGGGGGTGTTGGTGTGACTTTTAGAGAAGTAAGAGTTATGATCTTTAAATCTGTGTACATTTACAATAAAGATTTTGCTATTCTGTTTGTTTTTTTCTTATTTAATTACTAATTTTTATTTCCAGGTCGAGTGTTTTTTTCTTATTTAATTACTAATTTTTATTTCCAGGTCGAGTCAAACAACTCATAGAAATTGGTGTTCTCAAGACAAGCAGTATACGTTTGTTCATAATGGATGAAGCAGACAAACTGTTAGAGGGGGACTTCCAAAAATCTATCAAGTTAGTAGAAATTTGATTTATATTTGATGTGAAATTACTGAAGTTGATGTAAGAAATGTTCAGTCATTCGTGTTCATATTAATGCTCTTGGTGGTAAGTTTTGTTGTTGATTAGATTGAGCATGTTTCATTTATAAAAGTTATGATGCAAAGATTGGTCTAACCAATCATATTCTTTGTCTCATCTAGATGACATGTTAAAGATGACTATGTGTACAATGCCAAGCAGCGCATGAGCTGCAGCGGTCAGCGACCCATAGCCGACTGCTGGCGTCAGGGCCAGTGAACCATAACTGCCAAGACCCTTCTATGCCTCCACGCAGTTATTCTGGATAACAGGCTACAACAGAAGCTAAGGAGAAGTGATCGAAGATGGAAGGCTAAACCGGTACTCAAAAAATGTCTGCTGTAATCGGATATGTCAGACCGAAAGGTGCAAATATCGCAGTCAAGCTGTAAATTACGACACAACGCATTCCGTTCTCAGGACTGCATCCTGCTACTTACAAATTCCTTTTTCAGTCCTTTTTAGCGGAAAATTGAGAACGAACGAAGACGACGACTATGTGTAGAATGTTAGATCATAAACTGGTTACCTTTTTAATTTGAGGTTTCCCTTAATATTCACAATAATTTATGTTTTTAAATGTTTAGTGTTGGATAGTTGCTTCACCACAGAGACATTACGTGCGAACCTATGCTGAAATAAAGAGAACTACTACAGAGGATAGGGTCTTCTTCTTCTTTGCGTTCGGTTTCGTATGCTCGTTTTATGCCACCAGATGAGCTGCATCCATGAAGTGACACGTCAGTCGCAGGTCCTCAATGGTTCCCCACAGTTTGTCTTGTATGTTTCTCTCCTCGGGCTAGGTCTTCTCGCTGGAGTCATGGTGCAGAAGACATGTTTGCAGGATGTGTTCTAGAGTCTGCGGTAGAGGATAAGGTTAAATTGAGAGCCATACTCATACAACCAGTCTCCGGACTGATCAACGAGAGGATAGGGTCAAATGGAGAGACATACTCAGACAACGTTACAACCAGTCTCTGGACTGATCAACGAGAGGATAGGGTCAAATGGAGAGACATACTCGGATAACGTTACAGCCAGTCTCAGAACTGATCAACCAGATGATGATGATTTGCCACAACCATGATATATAAGTGTGCCACATTGTGTACTTTAGTAAATAGGAAATGGACAACAGAGAGCACTTCATTAACTTATTATCTTTTACATCTGGTATATGATAACATAATTCAGCAAGAGTCAGTACGTGATGTTTTAAACTCATATTCTTCATTGAATATCATCAGCTGGATCTATTCAACACTCCCAGAGAACAAACAAATTCTTGCTCTGTCAGCCACTTACCCTGAGCAACTGGCACAACTCCTGACATCTTATATGAGAAATCCAACCTTTGTCCGCCTTAATGTCACAGACCCTGCCTTGTTAGGTGAGAGAATAATATTAATATGTAGAAAAGTAAATGTATTTAATTAGATTCTCATTTGTTACTTTTAAATTATATAGAATATCCTGAGTTGAGTAAGCTTTAAATTGGTACCTGGCTTAATTTAGAGTTCTTTGTTCACTCTCAAATAATTGCATATATTTCCCTCATAAACCTGACAGTCCTGTACATGTTTCTCTCATTGCCATAAAGTTTATCTCACAATTGGGTCGAGGAGGGCCATGCTGTCACACTTCCTTTCAAGGAGTAGGTAGACCTAGAGAACACCATTTGTTTGTTCTCCCCACACAGGCACATGTCTGTGTGCCCAATTTTTAATTTATTGTACAGATGATTTTTCAGTCTGGCCTGATGATGGTCTGAATATTGTGACGTGGCAAGAAATAGTATGCTTCTGCTGCATCAGGTTAGGGTTGTTCTTTATGCCATTTGCCTTTGAAGTTAATTCTTTTTATTGTGTTTATTTCTTTATAGGTAGTTCTGTGTTTAGTTAGGGCTTTGCCACATTTCTCTTTGACTATCTGTCTCCTCATTTCCATGTATTTTACAGTGTGCCGGAATCCACTGAATTTTCACTCTATTGAAATTGAGGCTGTTATTCACGAGTACCCCAGACAGACTGTCAAATTGGTTATTTGTATGGTTTGAGGGTCATTATCATTGATGGAGATTCTGTAAGGAAAAACTATCTTGTCTCTGGCATGGTCCTTGTTTTCTACTATGGTTATTGTTGCCGTTCTATTGCCTTAACCTCAGCTCTGAAGAGTTTTTCAGAGCTTTTCTCAAGTTACAAGTTAGAGATAGTTGGTCATATAAAAAGACACCTTGCTGAATGTCTTACTGAAAGGAAAATTAAAGGGCACACATAAAAGAAGAAAGCATTAACACTATAAATAATAGAATAACATCAAGAGATTGGCAGGAAAATGTCTTTCAAATTGTGCCATAAAGATGGAGGATTGAAGATGTTAGAGATCTATTACAGCTGACCTTCAATGTGGAGACTGTAAATGTTATGAACTAAAAGCTACAAAAAAAAACTATCGCTACATTGTTTATTCCCATTAATGGAGTCCACATGGAAGATTTATAAGGCTAAGGAATAAAGACAGCTTGCTTCTGCAGTCGCCACACACTGTACAGAATAGGTTTTTATTTTACCTGTGATAGAAAACAAACATATACATATGCCGTGACAAAGATTTGAACAATGTCCTAGTGGTCAAAGACAGACATACAAACTGCGCGGCCAGCCACTTCTCTGACATCAAAGCAGGGAAAAAGGAAGCTCATTACCCAACCTGAAGAAAAGTTTAGTCATGGTATAATTAAATCTCTAACTTTTGGGGCTGAAGATACAGCACAGTGAATAAACTGACAGCAGTCAACTACTCATTGCTGTCTACGTGCATCTGGGTCAGCGAACCAGAGCTGACCAAGACCATATTCCACCTTCAAGTGGTGGCCCTGGAAACAGGCTGCACTAGTGTAGTCTGGCTAGAAAGTTTCTAGCCTCTCCTGGGAGATGTGATCGGCGCCTAGTCCTATCAGATATGAACAATAAATTCAGATGTCCCCTGTACATGCTGTGCAGGTAAAAGAACCCCTGGCAGTTGAAAATCAAGAAGAGTGGGCTGTTAGCTGCTGTCCGCGCACAAATTCTAAAGGTAACATAATTTCTACTCAGTAGGGCCCTGCATGAGGCCAAAGGAGGCAGTGTCTCCGCAATGATGCAAAAACACAACAGGCCAATCACCTGTTTGTCTGAACATTCAATTGTAAGTATATACAAAAAGGACCTCTACACCCCCAGGGGTAGAAGAGGATTGACTAAGTGAAGAGAGATTAGACTATAACAACTTTTTCCTAATACAGCCACCTGCAAGAACAAGAGGGCAGAGTCAAAAATTAACTAAAGAAAGGTCCAGATTAGATACTATGAAATTAAAAAAAATTAGATACTGGTGAATGCTTGAAAGGCATTGCCACAGGAAATAGTGGAGGTAGGGTCAATTAATACATTCAAGAAAAGTTTGTATGTGCATAGTTATTTTTAGATTCAGTGTATGTAAAAGAAACTGGTTGTATACATTCTCTGCAGAGTCTTCTTAACAAGTATAAAGATGTTATGATTATCAAAATTCAATTTTAAATTAAACATGTAATACACATATCTTGCTTGTGTTTATTTCTCAATTAATCTAAACTTTTCACAAGATCACCATGCTTGTTCATCATTTTCCACCAGGTATAAAGCAGTACCATGTTGTTGTTCCAAATCATCCAATGCCAAACATTGTATTCAGCAATAAAACTGAAGCTGTTGTAAAGATTCTATCCTCTGTCAGTTTCCAGCAGTGCCTCATTTTTTCAAATTTGCAAACGAGGTAAGAGGTTGTGTTGGTTTTTGTGTGTTTAAGGTGTGATGAAGCTCATGTTGCAAGAATATAATTGATCTGTCTCCTTGTTTATTGTATATGATTTTGCACTGTTGATTACTTCCTTGTTCTTCTTCTTCTTCTTTGCGTTCAGGATCTTTTGGTCATGCTATATCTGCAGGCAAAGTTGCCATGATGAAGTCTGTAGTCTTCACCAGGTCGGAGCGGCTGCCCCACAGCTTTTGTCTCAGCTCTGCGCCTTCTGGCCAGGTCTGGCATCTGATTTCCCTATAGATTGGGCATTCCTGTAGAATATGCTCAGGGTTCTGGCATCCTGTTCCACATGGGCACTCATCGGTGTGTGAGATCTTCAGTCGGTAAAGATATTCTAGTAGTCTGCAAATACTTCCTTGTAAAGCTAAATTTAAACCTATCCTTCACACTGGGAAGCAACTGCCTAGGACAAGCTGCCTTTATACTTCAGCCATACAAATCCTCCTTATGCATATCAGCAGTGGGGAAAAGCAATGGAGTTGTAGTTTAAAAAAATTAGATAGCTTGTGGGATCAAGATGCTGAGCAGTGCATGGGCTGCAGTGGTCAGCGACCCATAGCTGACTGCTAGCGTCAGGGCCAGCGAACCATAGCTGCCAAGACCCTTCTACACCTCCACGCGGTGATCCTGGCAGCAGCGCAGACTGGTTAAGGAGAAGGGATCGAAGAGGGAATGCTAACCCGGTACTCAAAAAATGCTTGCTGAAGTCGGATGTGTTGGACCGAAAGGTGCAAATATCGCAGTCAAGCTGTAAACTACGACACAACACATTCCGTTCTCTGGACTACATTCTGCTACTTAAGCCCTTTCAGGGTTTGGTAGTGGGAGATTGAGAACGAACGAAGAAGAAGAAGAAGATAGCTTGCTTCCCTGCAAACAAGATGCTTTGTTCTGGCAGCCTCACGAATTGTGACGTGAAATTGTGACTGTTACAAAAAATTGAAATTGCAGACAAGTGACAATTGCAGCCTAATGTTCCAAGGGAAACTGGGTAGTAAATATCAAGTCATACCCTATTATTTAAGCTAGTCAGTCTGCATTATTCCATTGTGACCGTGTACATTCTTATGTCTATCTTAAGGGCTCAGAACCTGCAGTCAGAGTTACAGTCAAAGAATTGGCCGACAGCTTGTATTGCTGGATATCTGGATCAGAAAGAGAGAAACCTTGCCATGGAGCAGCTGAAGACATACAAATGTCGTATATTGATCTCTACTGATCTGGTAGGCACAAATAAATTATTAACAAAAAATATATAATTTGCATAATTATATTATTATTACAATAAATTAGGCGACAAATTAAGAGAAACTAAACTAGACTTGTGAAATGAAAAATTTATCTGATATATCATGTTTTGTACTTTTCGGGGGAAGTCATAAAAATTACCTCCTAAAGTCCAGCTCGACGTACATATCATAGAAGTTGTAAACAGATGAAGCTTAAAACTGCCAACCTATTTGGCTGTTATACGTTTATTGACATGTGTGCAGTACGGTAGATTGGCATTCAGTGTGGACACATAAGAAAGAGCCAACATGGTGTAAGTTTTCTTGTACATTAATAGAAAGCAAAGTTCATTAAAGAAACAAAATATCAGTAAAAGATCAGTACACCTATAAACAATCCAAAACTGAAAAACAACAATCCCCATGCAATGAGAACCATCATGAGAAAGAAATGTAAGGAGGCTAAGTCTAATAAAACAAACATCATCTTGTAATACTGAAAAGTTATATCAATATATAGTACAGGTGGCGCAACCCAGATAAATCACAAATTGATATTGATATTAACGAGAGTGAAGACTAATATCAAGATCAGGGGAAATATGCTGATCAAGACACCCACCTATCGTCCACTTTCCACTCCTGGAAACAGGATGTGTCACAGGAGTCTGGCCAATCGGGTGAAAATCAACAAACATGATCCCTGTAGCGGGGAGCTTACTAAGTAGCCCCTCATTGCACTAGAGCCAGGAGGACCTAAGTCCCTCTATTCAAGTACTCTACTGGATATAAGAAAATCCACTGTAACCAGTCACCAAACAAGCGTCAAGAGTTGAAATGTATTCAGCTTCCAACAACAACATAACATATTAACAAGACAACAAAGAAGAAGAAATATATCAGATCTAGAGTAATCCCAAACATCTGTATAGATACTGATCATTGACCTAATAGTAATGACACAAACATCTCAAAGAAAAAGTCAGAAAAAAGACAATCCAATAATGGTCACGAATTTAAAAAATAATTAGAAGCTATTAGAAAAAAAAAATCTACCATGGGATGACAAAGATTCTTAATACTCTAAATGGTACCAGAATGCAATACATGAGCAGACAGAGACTCATGGCAGACTGCTTGCATCAGGGTCAAAGAACCATAGCCGACCAAAACCCTATTCCACCTCAACATGGCAGCCCTGGATACGTGCTGCACTAGTAACTAGTGTAGTCGGACCAAGGGATAGGGATTGCAGCGGGAAGGCAAATCTATTACTTAAAAAACGTCGGCTGAAATTGAATGTGTTGGGCCTAAAGGCGCAGATGTCACAACCTCTCTCTAAACTATGACACAAGGTCCATTTCAGAATATAAATGTTGAATAAGACTAAAAAGCAAAACTGAAGACATAAACAGCCATGACTCGTGAAAAACTTAAAACATCAAACAGCTTGGTGGAATGATGAAGTTGAAGAATCAGTTTGGACTAAAAAATAAATTTACAAAACATGGCTAACATCCAAGATGCAGTAAGATTACATTACTTATCAAATAGCAAGATGAAACACTAAATGAGTGATCTAAATCCCAAAAGAAGAATCAGGGAAGAAATATGGAGAACAATTATTAACCATATGCAAAAATCGTCCAAGAAATTTCGACAAAAGTATCAAAGCAATGAGGTTAAGAAATAGCTTTAATTCTTATTAATTCATTAATGACAAAAAGGAAACCCCGACATGTAAGGATCACGTAAGGTGGTGTAAAGAGTACTTCCAAGAACGTTTCAACCCAACACGCACTCAGGGATAATCAGTATTTATTCCAAGAAGCAAGGATCATCTGGTACCTGATGTATTGATCGAAGAAATAAAAAGAGTTATAAATAACAGCCCTAGATACAAGGTCACCAGGTATGCATGACATCACTATAGAAGCAATTCAAGTTTGGGGGAAGATGGGTGGTCTGGCTAAAGGGAGTCTTTACAAGAGCATGGAAAGAAAAAATGAGTACCAGATGATGATAATACCAACCAGGCAGTAAAAGAAACTGTGATACATATAGAGGCATACAGCTACAAAAGACCTGTTGGAAAAATGTATGTGAAAATACTTGAACAAAGAATACATCCAATTATTGGACCTAGCTAAGCAAAGCTGAATGTGGATGCCATAGAAGAATGGTATGTGCTGATGCCTTATTTACTTTAGGATAATTTAGCGAAAGTAGACTAGAATATCACGAGCATTTAAACATATATTTATTAATCAAAAGAAAGCTGTTGATAGAGTTGATTGATTGGATTAAACTATGACAAATTTGATAAGACATTGACTGCCGAAGACAGATGTGTCGGACCAAAAGGTGCAAATATTGCAGTCAAGCTGTAAATTAGCAACAGCGCATTCCATTCTCCAGACTACATCCTGCTGCTTGCAAAACTCTGTTCAGGGGTTGGTAGCGGGAGATTGAGAACGAAGACATTGGAACAACTATTAGATAATATGAGAACCATTGTACCATATGAATAAAAATGTAATAAGAAAACTGATGGAGTTTTAGATACTTTTGGAATATCTACAGGAGTATGACAAGAATGTATGCTTTCACCATTTTGTTGTTGAACATTTACATGGACAGAATAACAGAAGCCAACCAAATTGCAACACCAAAAGTGGAAGTAACAAAAGAAGTGATGAACTCATTACATGAACTATTCTTTGTGAACCTAATATATGAGAAGAAAGATATATGAATGTTCTTGGTACAGTCTGTACAAGATATGAACACCAGCTCCACTCTTCTTCTTCTTCTGCGTACGCAGTCAGACATCAACCTTTATTTTTTCAAAAAAAGCAGCGGTCATCCTGAGGCTGTTGACACTGCCATAGAGCTTGTCTAGTGTTGCCACTGGTGATGGCCACATCTGCTCTCTCTGATCCTCGCATGTCAGGCAGTTTTGCAGCAAATGTTCAGTGGTCATTTTCCCAGTACCGCACATGCATTCGTCGGTGCCACCTATCTTCAGTTTATTGAATAGGTGGTACCTCAGTCTATTGTGGCCAGTGCGGAGTCTGAAGACCACAACCTGCTCTCTTCTGTTCAACTGGTAATAGGCATCGTTTTTTGTGTAGCCAGTATGTTCGGTTTCCCATTTGGTCATGTATCTAGCTCTAATAAGCCTTTTGACTCTTCATAGGTCACACTAGTATCTGGTTGTGGTAATCTTGCACCTTCTTTTGCCAGTCTGTCTGTCTCCTCGTTGCCTTGGATGTTACAGTGGGATGGAACCCACTGTATCACTACTCTTTTTGGTGCGGACTGCTGGCATAGCTGACAGAGTACTGCTCTTAAATCATTAAAGTTCAGGATTTTTCTGGCTTTTTAGTGCTCCAGGTCTACTAAAGATACATGTAACCAAAATCAAACATAAGCAACCCAAGAGTTGAAATACCCGGGGAATATTTTTACAGAAGATGGAAGGATTGATGACAACCTGTTGAACCAAGCAGAGAAGCCTTCTAAGTAATGACATTTGACTTAAACTGATTTCTTGTTTTTGTTTGTATGTTTAGACCTCCAGGGGTATTGATGCTGATAAAGTGAATTTAGTTATTAACCTGGATGTCCCTCCTGACCATGAGACGTATCTACACAGAATTGGCAGAGCCGGCAGATTTGGTGAGTGAAAACCAGAATTAGCTCATACTCAACAAAGTAATTGGATTGTAAGTTGATTTAGGCAGACTATAAGATAGTGGTATGTAATTACACAGTAATTACACAACTTGTGTAATAATTGTGTTAATGGAGTAAATCACTTTAACTTAGGCTCAAACAATGCTCTGTTATTTTTAATTGATTGCGTCATCTACAAGAATATTTAAATTTTTGAAAGCCAGTCTCAAATTAATTCAAAATAATGTGCACAGATATGGTGTGCTAGTTTATTCATTCATGTCTGTTTCCCCCTTTATTACTAATATCTTTTCTTAAAAACTCCCCCTGACATTTTCAAAATGCCCCCTTGTTTGGATACGCTGGTCTAGAGATCTTCTTCTGCTTCTCGTAGATGTCAATTGGCATTTATGAACTAATGAAGACTAATTCACCATCTTGCCAAAGCTATTTGCAGTGGCTCTCGAAGAGATTTTCTAAAAATGACATTCCATCAACATAAGTGTAAATATAGATGGCGAGTGGTTCACCCATTGACGATTTTCAGATCAAATTGTACTCATCAGTTATATAAGCCCGACATTCCTTGGAACGGCCTAAATCGGGATCAGCTGAGCTGCTGGTCTGATGATGAATAAAAGTAAAACACAATGCCTCAGAAACCCTTATTCCCCAAAGCAGGACATCAAGCTAGGAGAAGAAGCCATCGAGGATGTCAACTCCTAAATCTACCTAGGCCAAGGGGAAGGAAGACCAGGCAAAATTACTGATCAGACATGTTAGTCATGTTCAGGCAAAACATACCGGACAAGACCCTCACCTTGGCTTCCTTGTAGCCCTTCCCAGAAATGGGCTGTTTTCATGGCAGCCTGGCTAAGAAGGTGAGGGATCGACGTGATCCCCATAGTAGTGAGCGACGCACAGATGAAGCCAAGCATAGCACAACCACCTGGAGGACCCGGGTCAACCTTCATCAGCATGCTCAGGATGTGAGGAAAGGTACTGCAACCCGCCACTTAACGCCCTTTTCAGGGCACACAAAAGAGTAACCTACTCATTATGGGCATTTGCAAACAACAATACATAGGCCAAGAGATAAATGCCAACCACAAAATCGACCACGGAATCTCTGGACGGCGAAAAGCAGCTAGGTTTTTCTTTAATCCTATACTCCAAGAGATGAAAGACACCACAGCAAAAATACATGCTTTCAATTCCTTGGTCTGGCAGTGGCGACAGCCTCAGGATGACCGCCGCTTTTTTCGAAAAAATAATGGTTACTGTCTGACTGCGTACGCAGAAGAAGAATTCCTTGGTCACTCCAACAATGATTTAATGATGTGGAGTGTGGAACTTGCGCAAAACAGATGCTGACAAGCTCTGAGTCGCTCAGAGAGCAATGGAACGGTGCGAACTAAAGATTTTGATGCAGGATAAGATTAACAACGATGAAATTCAACATCAAACTGTGCTTCGGGGCGGCTATATCACGCAAACATTGCTGGATTGAACATTTAGTATGCATGTCTGACAACAGATGGTCACAGAGAACAATGTTTTGGTCGCCATATACCTGTACATGTCCACGGGTCACCCACCTATGCGATGGCAATATGAACTGACCAAAGACCTAGGCCTGCATTGGTACAGCGTTATAAAAGATCAGGATGCATATAAAATATTGTTGGCTTCCTCGCATACGTCACATCTTCCAGACTAACGCAGAGGATAATGTGTGTAAATAAGGGCTAATGCTGGCACAATCATCAAATAAATAAAACTAAGGATTACATTATTCTGTCACATTCATGTATTAGCTAAATATTACAATTTGTTTTCCAAACTGAATTATGTTGCAATGAAAAACAGCTACTGTGTTTATTTAACCCTTTACATCCTTGGCCACATATTTAAAAAAACATCCCCTATGCCATTATGACAAGGAGATAACTCTTGTTTGTAAAAATGCACCATTTAAAAAAAAATATGTAAATACCTTAAACATTCAAAAATAAAAATGACAAGATATAGAAAATAGATACACTTTCAGAAAAATATAACTTTATTGTTATTTGTGATAAATAATGGTAATTTTAAAATGTGAAACACAGAAAAATTTTTCAGAAAATATTTACTGTTTTAAAAAATATTTTTTCTGCACATGTCTTTTTGACTAATTTTTTCTGCACATGTCTTTTTGACTAATTTTTTCTGCACATGTCTTTTTGACTAATTTTTTCTGCACATGTCTTTTTGACTGATCTTTTCTGCAACCATAACAAGTCAGAATAATATTGTCCTTTGCATTGGACAGAAATCAATAAAAATCCACACATTCCTATCAGAACACTGAAAACAGGCTTTTTTTCTGCTGGGGGATGAACCAGTCTGTGGTTCTCTGAAACAGGTTTCAGTGTTAAAGAAACACTTGGTAGTCTCCAATATTTGGTGTCATTCTAGACTTGTTGTAGAAGGCTCTCCAGTAATGACAAGAGAAAAAAACAGATGGCTAGAGGAAATCAAGCGTATAATAACACTGGGGTGAAATCAATATCATTTCTGAGTTCAAGTGGTTTCACAGATGTAACCTCAGCAGTTTTACTGAATGAGTAGTTATCAAAGTAAATGCAGTTATATTTATCAAGGTAATCAGCTGCTTTATTGATAACTACATTATGATTATAACTTATGCCATACTGCAATAATTCACACAGCAATGGCTCATTTATATTGCAAGTGTAGAAACTAAAATTCAGCTTGTAGCAAGTCTTGGCTTCCACAACACGGCAAACTTCGGTTGAATTGCCATGAAATGATGAAAAGAAGCCTGCCAATGAAAATAATCATGGCTTCAGCACGTACGTGTCTGTCAGGCTTGTAGATATAACTACTAGTAGCTTCTAGGCCTAGACCACTGACAAGGCCGATAGATTCTGTGAAATTTTCAATATTTACTTCTGTCAATCCATCACTCACGGCTCATCAGCAACGGTCTCAACTTTAATAATATCCACATCAGAATCTCCATCATGTCAACATTATGATAAAACAATATCCTCGATGTCCTATTCAGAATCACTTTCTTCGTCACTTCTGGGATTGTTTTACTTTTTTAAAATTACATTTCTCATATCCTGTAACCATTCGATGAAAGGGCGAAAGTTTTACAGATTGAAGATAAAATTTGAGAACTTGTAAATATTATATAAACACTAGGGGTGCCATTTTGGATTTAAATGAAGCAACAACATCCGGTGAGGTTGTTAAAAACATGGACCGTTCGTGCAAAATTTGCTCACATTGTATCAATCTTAAAATAACGGTTGGGGACGGCGTGGGCTAGTGGTTAAATGACACGGCTCACAACCAGAAGGTGCTGGGTTTGATCCCCATCACAGCACCGGCCATTACCCCGGGGAAGCAAACCCTTAGAAAATGCAGGAGGAAGCAGACCCTTACATAAAATGCATGCTGAAGTCGGATGTATTGGGGCGACAGGCGCAAAATAAAAACCACAGTACAACGCACACCGCCTTGGAAAATAGATAAATAAGGCGAACGCAAAAAAAAAAAAAATCCGGTTCTCAAAGGGCGCTTCTGGGTGGACTAGGGTGTTGGGCTATACAAACTTTTGAGCGCTAGGGTGCAAATTGTTTATTTAAAATATGTTTCACAAACTGAATTTATATATTATTATTTGAAATACTTGTACACTAAAATTGAATACATGTGTTTATTTGCAATTTTTTGTCCCACCATCAAAACCGTGTTTATTTGAAGTTATATGTCCATGTACTGTAAAACTAAATTTCTGTGTTTCAGGTAGCTTTGGTGCAGCTGTGACTATAGTCACAAAAGGTGGTCAAGATGCAGAACTGTGGGCAGTTGAAAGAAAATGTGGTACCTATATTCACAAGTTGCCAGGTTTGTGGCAATGTTTTCTACTGGTTCACATAAAAGTTTAACTTGTATACAATTATCAAAATGCAATTCCATGTCTCACTAACAACGATGTGACCAAGACAGTTTAAAAAGTATATAACATAATGACTATAACACAACGGGCCTGCTTGTCTGCACACTTGATTGCAAGTATATAACAAAAGGACCTTTACACGCCCAGAGGTAGAAGAGGGAGACTAATTTATTTAACAATTACTAAATATTTGGAAAATCCAGAAATATATTGTTAGATATTGAATTGACTATACCAACTGCTGCCTTACAGTTAGGCTGGGGACAGCCAAAGGCTAAGGAGGGCATCCCTACAGAAACGCCTGTTGAAATCGGATGCACGGAGCCACAGGCTTAACAAAATAAAAGAGTGCAACGTATATCGCTGTAAACAGCGTACGATGAAGAAGAATTGACTATACATTTATGACATTTTGTTTATGACACTTTTGCGGTGGTGTAAAATGTAATAGTATAGATCTTTATAAATTATTTTATACTGCTATAATTTCTTGCCACTGGGCCGGGCCTAATATCATCTTTCTCATACGGTCATGGCGTGAAATGGGATCTTTACTTTAACTTTTTTTAAAAATGTTAACTAGTATTTTTATTTGCGACTTTTTAGAACTATTAGTAGATATTTTTTTCTTATTTATTATTAGAACTGTTACCAGCAGTGATTTAAAATATATTCTTTCTTTCATTTCTCCTTCAGATCCTATTCCTAATGATTTAGTCACAAAACCTCTACCATTACGGATTGATGATATTGTCAGCACTGAGCAGATAATTAATAAGCCAGATCAGGAAATAGGGGCAACCTTTGGAGCATCAGCACACAATGCTTTTAGTCAATGTCAGAAGATATTCTCTTCATCAGTCAGTGATGTGGTTTCAGAGGTCAGTGAACAGGAGATTATATCACATGACGAAAGGACGATGGCTGATGGAGCAGAAAATGTTGAGAGTACAAGAAAGGACACATCTTCAGCAGAAGAGGTGCATATTGAGTTACCAAAGATTGATCAGTTGAGTTTATCAGACACACCTGTGTTTGACACAGAACCAGTGGCTGCAGAGGGTAGCAGCTGTGAGCTTGGGTCATTGTTACCATATGAAGCAGCTGGGGGCCTCTATGGTGAAACAGATACTGACTTCAGGCAAACTTCTATGGAAAACCCTGATTATTGCAAACATAAGCATTCTACAGACAGCCATGATAATAGCCAGCATGAAAGTTCTCCAAAAAGTCTTCAGAAAAATCTTCCTAAACATGCAGACTCTGCTTTGACACTTAGTGTTGGTGACTCCAAAACAAACAGCTACATTGAAGACTCTGCTTTGACAATCAGTGTTGGTGACTCCAAAACAAACAGCTACATTGAAGACTCTGCTTTGCCACTCAGTGTTGGTGACTCCAAAACAAACAGCTGCATTGAATATGCTGAAACATCTGAAGTAGAAATAGAAAATACCACTTTAAAGTCAAGTACTAATGTATCTGTATCACAGTTTAATGAAAGCACGCGAGACACAGATAGAAAATTAGAGTCGTGTTTGGAAACTGGTTGTAAGGTGCATGTTGATATAGCTATACATGTAGTACAATCCATGGATGTTGGCCCTTTCCAATACAATACAGGAAATATAAGTCCTGAAAATAGTGATCCTAAGATAAATCACCAGAAATCCAGCAGAATTGTTAGTGGTAGTCTATGTAATGAACATGAGTCTATGTTGTGTAATAAAGGCAGTGTGAAAGATGTGGATAATATCTGTCAAACAGTTGACATTTCTGAGTGCAACAAAAGCAGCTGTAGTGATTCAGCAAGCAGTGATTGTACTGTAATATCTATGCATCATGGCACCATTTCTAGGGAGATTTCCTCAGAAGATGTGCCAGTGTCTGATTGCTTGAACATTTATCCTGAATCAGTAGGTGGCGGTGATATGGTTTCAGACAATGTTCAGCTGGTGTATTGTGGCAGTGAAAGCAAAGAATCAGATGTAGGGGTAGCCTGTAATTCACAGTCCAGTGTTAAGGCTACTACTTCTCAGGAAAAAGTTGAATCATTGTTTACAGCAACAGGTGCTGAAACAGTCAGAAATGGAGATAACCTACTAAACATCTTGGACCCACCAGTAACTGCTAGTGTTGGCACAGACAATTACAGCAAGTCTTGTGGAGACATTCCACAGGCAACAAACAAAAGTCTGACTCAGGAAGGTGTTCTAAATAAGTCTCATGCTGAACCCAGAAGACGTGGAAGAAGAGGACACCTGAGATCATTTGCTGTGTCTGATTTTTTACATTGCTTAAATGAAGGTATTAGTTCACTCAATTCCATGAAAATTGGTAATTCTGTAAATGGTGCAGATGAAAACAGCGATGAAGACCATGTAACTTCTATATCCGCAGATTTAGATAAAACTTCACCAGACCCTTTGCTATGTGATGTGAAGGGTGGTGGAGATTGTATGGATGTTTCATACAGTTTATCCTTGAGTAGATCACATTTAGAATGTGGGGCTATCCCTGCAGTAGATCATCTACGGCTGAAAGCTGTGGGGGGTGGAGACTGCAGTAGTTTTGATTTGGCTAGAGAAAGTTTTGAGCTCGCTTCTAATGTTGAACCTGATGATGTGTTTGAAACATGTGTCACGAATAAGGAAGTAGAGATCTTGAATGTGTGCTGTTCTAAGTTGATCTCTGGTAACCATGGTGAGTTTGATGGTGGACATCATGAGGACAACCAGTCGAGTCATGAAAATGTAGTGGACGATGCTGCAACTGCTACTAAAAATCAACCAGTTATCAATGTAGCGTCTGAAACTGTTTTAAACATTCTTCACTCCTCAACATTGAAGGATTTTAGCAGACCTACAAAAGTGTTGGCAGAATATCTCAGTTCCCAATATCTGAATTCTCAGAATCATAATCAGCTGTTTATGTTTGCAAATCTAGAAGCAGATCATCTGAAGTTTAGAGGTTTTGACAGTAAGCTCGTAGAGATTTCTTGTTCAAGGCTGATGACAAAGTTAACCATGGAAGACTTTGTAGATTCCAAGGCCATACAGGCAATGTGTGCCTTTGAGAATGAAAAACTTGTGGCACTGAAGTCAAGATTCCAGAATAAACTTCTAGAGGTCGTGAAGGCAAAATCTCTCATTGAAGTACAGCAAAAGTCAAGAAATGACAGAGAGGGGATTCAGCAAAAATATTCACGTGACACAGATATGCTTCACGCAGGAAAGGCTGGAGAGAAGTCACTACCACAAACAAAACAAGGACCAAAAGGAAAGAGTAAAGCTGTTAGAGAAAAGAAGCTCAAAGGATCGGACAGCTTGAACTGGAGAAATGAAATAGTTGAGGTAGATCATGGCATTCGAGAGAAGCATGCAGATAAAGTACGTGAATTATCATTAAGAGAAGAAGCTCGAAAGTGGTGTCAAGAAAAAAACTCCAGTTTAAGTGAAAAAGTACACCAAGAAACAAGTAACAGAGACTTGACTGAAGTTGATCAAGAATTCAACTCTACAAATACCTCAGTAGGCAGGACAGGTTCCCCCAAGATGGAGCCAGCAGTGCTGAATCAGAGTGAACAAAACAGAGAAGGCCGTGCCCTGAATGAAATACATGACAACATGCTGGAAAAGAATAGGGGAAAAGAGACCGACAAACTGAGAAAAGATAACACAAAGTTTGCTAATGTGAGAACTAAAGATGTAGAACAGGACTCTGGGACTGAGAAACTGAGAAGACAAGATAACACAAAGTTTGCTAATGTGATAACTGAAGATATAATACTGAACACTGATGTAGCTGGTCAGGAACATTTGACTCACTCTCAACACAAAGATGATGAGTGTAAACTGCTAGATGATATGCATGCACAGATGTTAATGAGGAGAAAAGAAAGGAAACTACGGATGTTAAATTTAAGCAGTGATGTTAAACTACCCGTTCTGGAAACAGTATCAGGAATCCAAACGGATCATGAGGCAGAGCCAGACATCTCTGTACAAACCATCAAGATTGTTTGTACAGAACTAGCTGACAATGTTACAGGTCAAGGTCAATTCACAGAAAATGTAGTATCAGAACAATTGCCTGATAAACATTTGAGGAATGTGCATAGATTAGTTATGGGAATAAGGTCAACTCAACACGATAGTGAAGAAAGTAAACAAAATAATCAAACATCTACACAGGAAAGACACCCAAGAGACAAAAAGCTTGGTGAGAGTCAGGTCATAAAAGATCATTCCAAAAGTATAACTGTAATGAAGAAAAAGTATAAACAAAACAAAGCTGAAAGTGGCATGCAGTCCAAATATTTATCAAACTCACAAGCTAGTCAACGGCGACCAACCAAGCCATCCAAATTGGAAGCAAAGCATGCTGGACTTGAAGTCATCTCAACTGGATCAACCTCATCTACATCTGACTTGAGCCTTAGCTCGGCCTCTGACCTTTCAGATGTCAACTCCTCGGATCTGGACAATAAAGATATGATTCTGGCATCACAATGTTATGCTAATAAATATGCACATGAAGGTTATGTTGACTCAAAAGATGGAAGACCCAGATGTAAGAAAGAAATGGCTAGGAAAATGTTGAGAAATTCAAGCAAATGTCACCAAAGCAAACATGGTAAGCTTCTACAAGAATCAGCTACAAGACCTGGATCAGATTATTTCCAGCATTATGATGTTTCTGGCCGTAGAGTGTACTCAACCCATAATCTTGTAGCAGCGGCACCTTCAAGGTGCCCACTTTCAACTCTGTTTCCAGCAGATATCCAGCCATTCTACAACCAGCACTTGCAGCATTATGCCGTCACAGAACTGCCGTCATCTATCCAATCTAATTTCAAGGATGCAAAACGTAGAACAAAGCAACAGAAATGTGAACCTGGATCCTATTTCCAGAATACATCTGGCAGCCATTCTCAAGAACAAAATCATCGAAGAGGGGCGTCAGAAAAACATAGAACACGGATCCACGCTAAAAGTCATTACTGTGAAAATCAGAGTCTACAAAATAACTTCGAATATAGTAGTAGGCGTATACAGCAGACAGATGAGTCTAGAGTTAGTGAGTCAGAAGGTGAATATTCCATAGATGATCCCACAGTCTATACCTGTCATTGCCTTCACAGATACAGCCAGCATCAGCCTTGTCCTTGCTCCTCCAGGCATCTCTACTCACATGATGCTGTGTCTTGGCTACCTAACCCATACTCTGGCCTACCCCAATCTGTATGGAATACTCAACCTCATTATGGTGCGCCACCACCATCATTCTATAACCCACAGACCCAACTTCCACCATATCCTTACCCAGCATTCTACCACAACAACCATCTGTCTCAGCAGTCCCATGACCTACATCCTATGTTCCAGTATCAGGCACATTTATCTGAGGCAATGTGGAACTATGTCAGTCACATGACCAAGATGATGTCTTACCTTTCCAGAAAACACAGAAGAGCAGCAGTTTCTGGAAGGAAATGAATTCTTGAAAAATACGTTTCATATTTTTTACTGACAGTAGTCTATTTTGTTTATACTAATCTTGGCCATAGTTCTTGTGTAATATTAATCCTGCCCATAGTTCTTGTGTAATATTAATCCTGCTCATAGTTCTTGTGTAATACTAATCCTGCCCATAGTTCTTTTGTAATACTGATCCTGCCCATAGTTCTTTTGTAATACTAATCATGTCCATAGTTCTTGTGTAATACTAATCCTGCCCATAGTTCTTGTGTAATACTAATCCTGTCCATATTTCTTGTGTAATACTAATCCTGCCCATAGTTCTTTTGTAATACTAATCCTGTCCATAGTTCTTGTGTAATACTAATCCTGTCCATAGTTCTTGTGTAATACTAATCCTGTCCATAGTTCTTGTGTAATACTAATCCTGCCCATAGTTCTTTTGTAATACTAATCCTGATTATAGTTCTCATGTAATACTAATCATGATTATAATTCTTTTTCATACTAATTCTGCCCATAGTTCTTAAAGTATTTCTTGGTAACATCAACTTTTGATTTGGGGAAGTGAGTAATGACAAAACCAAGAGTTGGTCAATGAGGAGATAAATGAACATAAGCGTGGATAAAATGACTTAAAAAGATATTTTCTAATGGATGAACATAAACACAGATAAATGGCTGAATAAGATATTGTCTAATAGTGCAAAGGTCAAGAACAGATAATGGGTCTTGTGGCAATTTATCTGAAAATTTGACGGTTTTCACAGATGTTTCAAGTTAAAGATATTTTCACTTCCTTTTAAATTCCAAAGGATCATGGTATGGTACCTACATTTGACCTTCTCATTGGAAGATCTATGTGCTGTTGCAGTGGTGATTTGAATAACGCTGTTTAACAAGAGCAGGGCATACTTGGCATTGACTGTGAAAGCTCGAACAGCTCGGCAGACCTAGTTAAGGATCAGGCTGCTAGGCTCAGGCAAAAAAATCATTAGTTGTCTTCTGGAACATGCATATTAGTGTGCATCAGTTTAAGTCTTTCCTGCTTAATAATATGAGGATCTGGTATCCATACTAGGTAGATATGTTCGAAACATCATATATTAAAGAGCTTAAGAAAAAATGATGTGAAAAGTGGTTTTTGTTAGAGCTTGTTGCTTTCATGTATCCAGTCATCCATAACGACTTGTTTATGTTGAGATATTAGAATAAATCTGTTCTTATTCTCAAGCCAAACAATACTTCCAACCATGCTTGTGTTTTTGCCATTATTATTGTCCGTCTCGCAATGGTTATCTTCTTACATCCCAGTAATTCTTGCACAGATAAATTTGATTTTTTTTTCATGTGGAATTATCTTTTCAATGTCCCAATGACTTTGTCTTTCTTAAGGCATAAGCGTTTCTGTAATTCAAATGAGATTTTCTACATTAGGTACCACATATTTTCCTTTAAAATGTAGTTCATGTGTTTTAGGAACTGTAAGAAGTAACTGGGCATTTTGTAGAAAGAATGTGTGAAGATATGCCATATAGAACATATAAAGTACATACCGTATTTCCGATGAACAGGAAATGAATTGGTCTAGAGGGGACGGCGTGGCCTAGTGGTTAAGTGGCACGGCTCATAACCGGAAGGTGCTGGGTTCGATCCCCATCACAGCACCGGCCGTTACCCCGGGGAAGCAAACCCTTAGAAAATGCAGGAGGAAGCAGGCCCTTACATAAAATGCATGCTGAAGTCGGATGCACTGGGCCGACAGGCGCAAAATAAAAACCACAGTGCAACGCACACCGCCTTGGGGATTAGAGAAATAAGGCGACCGCAAAATTTACAAACAAAAAACAAAAAAAACAAACTGGTCTAGGTTAATATATAGATGCTGGAGCAAGCAATAAATGGTTGTAATTCAGTTCTGAGATCCATCTTCTAACTGATTGGGTGGTCCTGAAAAGAGCCGTTTTGTCAAGGTGATGCAAACTTCTGTTTCTCGGAAAACAAACATGGAAGTTCATTTCTCACTTAATCAGAGTCGGATGATTCTAACAAATTGATGCCTGCTCTCGGCTGAATGAACGACAGTCCATCTTTTTCCAAAAATTGCTCTTCCTCTTTTAAGACATGGTCCTCACATTTAGCCTAATAACCTTTGTCTATATTTGAGGGGGTGACACATGTTAGTTCTTTCATATTGCATAGTTTGAAAGTTTTCTTTTCAGCTGCTACTTGTCCTTTAACTTTTGTCCAAACGAGCTTAATTGAGTTAAAGTGCGAATGGTAAGATAGCAGTCTCAAACATATATGACCATGCTCTTGGATCAACTTGTCTATGAAATATCTGGGTTTTTTTTTGTTTGCTTGACAAAGGAAAGCAATTCAGGTTTTAGATACCTTTCGTTAAATGATATGTGTTCTTTTGTGAGCCACATCTTTATTGCATCTTTTGCATTGGATGAAGTCCGGATTTTGTCTTCTTGTGTCACTGCGTTGTGGTATGATGCATTGTCCATTATCAGACAGGAAGATCCGATCTAAGGACGGAAGAAGTTTTTTTCCAAATATGTTACCATTCTTCATTTCGGTGTGATATTCCTAATTATTTTTAATATTTGAATTAAAGACAGTTCTACATTCTTCACCAGCCCATTATGTCTGCTAGATACATGTGCTATTATTAAGCGCTGTCCTATGTCAGTTGGTACTAATCTTTTAATCATTCCACCCGCTAACTTCTGTTCTTTTTTACTTGTGGGGTGAGCATTTATACCAGTTTCATCCACATACACAATATATAACATTGTTTACGCACTTCACGTAAATATTTGCTTCTCATGAATACTGGATGCGACTTCTCACAGATGACATTTCTTCTGCTAGCCTATACCCCTTACAGTTCTCCCCAACTTAGATTTTGATACATCAATGCCATTGTGTGTTCTCAGACGAGACTTCAGTTTCCTTAGTGTCTAAACATTCTACAAATCTCTTTTCTAATCACATCCCTGTCAAAACTATCTACCATTTTTTTCTTCCTTACGTACTAGTCTTGATGGAACATGAACTTCGTAGTCTTGGAGCAATCGATCAAATTACCGTTTACTGCCAAAGCGTGAATAGTTCTCTTTTCAGGGTCTGAGATACTCCGATACAGTTTGCAACGCTTAACTTCTCTACAAAAATATTAATACATCTTCAATGAAATTGTATGGAGTGTAAGGAACTAACTTTCATACTCATTGTAGTCATAAATGTTAAAACACCAATTAAGTCTTCTATGCCTATGCATTCGATACACAATTTGTAATTGAATGCACTAAAAGGATCTTAGAACTTTTCAAAGCCAGTGCACTTTAGGTTGAAACTGGAAAAATATTGTAAAACATGTGGAAAATGTTATTTCCAAGAGTACACACTGTTGTGAATGGGTTATCATTTCAATAGACTGGTTTCAGTGGAAGAGCTGGTTTTTTTTAATACTATAAATAAAATAAAATTGTATACCATATGTTTGTGGGTGAGAAAAAAGTATTTATCCTTAGGACATTGTGATCTGCAGGTTATATGCAGAATTTAAACTATTTTGTTCAATTGGTTGCTGAGATATTGCATGCTAAACCGCGGCAAACAATGTGAAAGTCACTATAGAATTGGTTTTACTGTAGTCCCTCCTATATTCTAAGATTTTGAAACTTTTGTAATTTTTACCCATGCCAACTTTTCTCGTTTAGTTGAAGGAATGGTAACTCCAATGAAATCTCATGTTGTTCTGTTTGCAGGTAAAATATATTGGCTATGTCAGATCTGCACTGATGCAACTAAATTCTGTACTATGTTTTTGTTTAAATTTATCGTACTTTCTCATCATCTTTGTGTAATTCTTGAACTTCAGCATGTGATGTCAAAACATATTGTTTTTATGAAATGTATTTTACAAAACTTCTATATAGTAGTAATAGTTTAATTATTTATTTAATGTCTAGACCAGCAAGGTCATCATAATTTCATTGTTTGTACAAATTAAAAAAAAATATGTTGGTTAATTTTTCTGCATATCTGTTCTTACAAAGTGCAGGAAGCAGATGTTATAACCATAGCATGTCTATATGCTTGTTGTTTTTAAAAAAATACTCTAAATAATGTATTTTCTTGATGTTTAATTTACTTTGTACAAAATGTATAGACCTCATTAAGCCAACACAATTATTGTTCTATAGCATGGCAATGAATTACTTCAACTGGTTGATGACAGTTATATTTAAATAATTATATGCTATTTAATTAATGAACAAAAATGAGAAAGAGACCAAAAATAGTTTAGTCATACAAAGATCTTACTCAAAAGTATACTGGAAAGAAAAGTAGAGATCAAACATACCAAAAGAAAATACTATATTGGAAGAATAACATCAAGAGATGGATGAATCGGAGATGATCCCATCATCAAGGAAGGAGGTGCTGGGTTCGATCCCCATCACAGCACTGGCCATTACCCCAAGGAAGCAAACCCTTCAAAAATACAGGAGGAAATAGACGCTTACATAAAATGCTGAAGTCGGATGCACTGGGCCGACAGGCTCAAAATAAAAACCACAGTGCAACGCACACCTCCTTGAGAATTAGAGAAATAAGACAAACGCAAAAAAAAAAAAAAAAAAAAAAAAGGAGAGAAGGTAATGGAGGACCATTATAGCTGACCTTTGATGAGGAAATGGCAACTTTACACCATTTGATCTGACCAGGCATTTTTTAGTACCAGGTTAGCATTTCCTCTTCGATCCCTTGTCCTTAGCCACTCTGCTCTGTTGCAGACTGTTATCCAGGATCACAGCATGGGGGCGTAGAAGGGTATTGGCATCTTTGGTTCTCTGGCCCCGACGTTAGCATTCAGCTTTTGGTGCTGATTGCTGCAGCTCAGCATCTTGTTCCTGGAAATATCGCTGCAGCTCATACTCTGCTCAACATCTTGATCCCCATCCCCTTCAGTCATGACTGACTATAGGATAAGACCTTAGAATGATAAACAAAAATAATAAACTTATTTTTTTTCTTCTTTCCTTTCGGCGTTGCCGTTTCACTTCTCCATGTTGCAAGAGCTTCTTTTCACCAAGTTTGAGTTGTCCTTCAGGGTACATCTCCACTTGGAATGGCCTTCATCTTGCCACTAGGTCAGTCCAAGACCTTCATATCATACTTACACACATCTTTGAACCTCAACTGTGGACTGCTGACTTTTCTCTTTCCATCTGTCAACTGTCTATAGAGAATATCTTTATGTCTAAGGAAAGTGTACATGCTTGAGAAACCAGTGCAAGAGTGCACCTCTGCATTTGTCACTCTATCTCTCAGGTGTAAATCCAAGAATTACCTTGTATGTAAAAGTAAAGTAACCCATAGCATTACTGCTGTAGGGGTGTGAGGTGTTTAGCGATCTTACATTTCAAAGGCTTGTCTATATGGTATAAGGCAGTAGCCATTTCATAACCCTCACCGCTTTAACTTCTAGGACTGAACCGGTGCCCATTTAAGGCTGGGTCGACCCGGGTGCCGTTGTGGACTGAAAAAAACATTTCCACCTCAACTGGGGAATGAACCCAGAACCACTCAGATGCGAAGCCAGCTCGCTACACGGCTCTCTAGAGAATTACCTTGTATGTACATGAAAATGACTTCAAGCTTTCTTTAAGATTTGTTCATGTTGATGCCTGGAAGTGAACAAAAAGATGAAAGATATAAATGTCCCTCTAGTCATTTTGATTGGTGTAACATATGTGCATCAGTTCTGTAGTATTTTACTCAGGCAATGACCAAAACTGGATAATAATAAGAAACATTACTGGATGGCATTTATGTCTTGTACGTAAACAGCGATGGTGCAATACAAACAAATGGCGGTATGACAAATTGGTTTCCAGTGCTGAGTGGTGTACGACAGGGGTATGTTACTTCTCCCACTTTTATTCATAATTTATATGGATAAAATTTACAGTTGGCCAACACCCAGGAGGATTCTCTAAATGATCTTTTGTTTGCTGATAAATCAGGTCATCTTTTACCAAAATGGAGAAGACACACCACAACCTAACCTTTTTCAATTTCATTTATAACGAATACGACATGAAGATACAGACAAGACAGACTGTTGATATCGCGTGAACAAGTGCAGAGAAGTTTAAACAGCAGTGACATTAGTATCAAGCAAGTACGGGAGCTCAAATACCTAGGCAGTATTATCACTGATGACGGCAGAATCAACAGAGATTGCACATAGAATTCAGAAGGTGAACAGCATCCACTATAAAATTGCATAGATTTTGAAACACCCTAGAGTGATTCTTTCAACTAAGAGAAGGCTGATTATTATTCCTATATTGTGTTACCAATATCAATCTTGGTCCTTACTTCAAACACATAAGAAAGAGTTAGATCCAGAGCTATAAGAAGTACAGCCGGAAAGACAATCCGTGACCGAATCTGCAACACCTCTGAGGCAGATAGTGGGGACAAACCCCAATATCAAGTGGTGAGTCATTTTGTCAGAATGCATTATTATCAGTCTGTAGTGAGAGCTCATTACATGCAGGTCTCCTGTCTACAAGCAAGGGACCGACCCCGACGAAGGTAATTTGAGGGTGTCTCTGACACTCTCATGAAGTTACACATAACGACAGCACAAACCTCCCACCTGGCGACAACAAGAAATCTATGCATCCCACCTCTCTGTGACGCCTCATGGCAAGAGAATTAGTTCAAAGAAGAAGAAACATCTGCGAATAGCAGTTCATATATGGAATTATGGATCTGATTTGCAGATGACAAACACCTCACATATTTAGATGAACAGAAACTCCAAAATCACTTGGCAGCTACCTGCGATAATTCTGGAGGGTGTGCAGAACGAAGGGTTGGCTCAACTTAAGCATCCAGAACGTGGCTCTCAATCAGGCTCGGGAGGTACCTGGACTGCATTTTCTTAGACGACAGCAGGTGCGACAAAAATTGAGACCAGAGAACAGCAGGAGTGACTTATTTATTGGGAACAATGCTCAAACATACCACAATTAGTCTGGGAATGAAGCAACAACTCATTCATATCATCTTTCTACCAACTCTGTGTTATCAGAGCTAAACATCTGCCATGTCCAAGGCACAAGAGACCGGAATCGCTATTTGTGAAATGAAATGTCTGCGTATGATTGCTGGTGTTTCCACAAGCGACAGACTGAGGAGCAAGGACTTTCACAAATTGGTCAGTTCTATCTCCAGTGTGGACTACATGTCCAGGCAGGTGTGATGATTCTCAAGAGAATGTCATCTGATCAGCTTCCACTGCATGAAGCCTAGACAGTCGTTTCCAAGCAAGATGGTGTCTGAAGGGAAGGTGGATAGGAAACGTAAATACCATATTTTTTTATCCAGTGACACAGGTTGACGTCAGGCACAACTGACCCAGGAGAGGTGACTTAGGCTCCATATGGCGCCTACCAGACTATGTGTGGACCAATAACTAATGATAGACATCTATCAGCATCATATGATGATATAAATCATCTTTGACATTTTAAAACCAAGAACAGAAAAGACTGATTACTCAGTTCAGTGCCTTTAAAAATAGAATACATCCAATGAATGATTGAAACTAGACACTGTCAACATTCATCTGAAATGGTGGACCAACACCTGCAGAAGATGAAACAGCTCCGTCTGTCTCGGAACCCAACCATTGAAAATATTTTTAAGGCAGACCTGAACAACTGATCAGAACTGCCATTTGACATTACGACACCAAAACCACCAGAACTGGCGCTCAATGATGATGGGTCCAGTCAAATCTGTAGCATTATATCAACTATGCTATCTAGCTCATCTACTTTAGCCAATCGACACATGGACAAATAAATGTTGATGGTTAACCCATTCAGAAAAATTGATGTTGCAGTTTTTTAAATTTAATGTGAAACATAAAATGTAATCAGTGACACTTGGACTGAAAGATTTGTTGAATTAATAGCGGTTCAGAGTAACCTTATAAAGTATCAGTTTACTTTTGTTTTGTTTGAGAACGAACGAAGAACTACATTTCCGTTCTCCAATCAGGATTTCTGAACTCATATCCTTATGAGACTGTGGACGGATGTTAGTTGTCCAACACAAGAGATGATGGTGACATCATCAGACAGTTTTGTCTTGAAGATGTAACTTGTACTGTATGAGGATTTTGTGAGGAAGAAACTGTGCTGGTCAACAGCCTCACTCTCTGGTCCTGAACTACCTTGGACCAGTGGCATGACACAAGTCAGGATGACTGGAGGTAACTCAGGATGCTGGCACTCTTGTCCCACTTCTTGACTTAGTCGCTCCTACTGTGGGGTGTGGAGTCTTTTTCTTGTGACTGGTAGTTTCTACGGGATGGGGTAGCCAACCCCATTCCCAACCTTCCTAAGTCACCTCTTAGGACATGTCGTAGCAGATTACAGCACTACTATTTTTTGTTCAGTATTCGGCTCCAGTAACATAGTCTTCTTGTTGCTCACTCTATTTAAAGCATCGGTGGAAGGAGTGTTTTGCTGTGATGTGGATGTGAGAGCGGAGAGAAGCGCAAGATATCTGGCTGTGGCTTCTCTGCTAGTGATAGAGCTGGTCGTTGCTGAGCAGATAGGACAAACAAAACAGCAACCTCCAGTTTGAGAATAGAAATGGAAGCAGTTACTGCAGCTCTAAGATAGCTGGGGCAGTTATCATGTCAGACTCCCAAATCCTTACTTTGGAAGGTACAAGAAGGGCCGGCTAAGATATGAGTGGATGGCAGCTGTAGAAGCATCAAACCTGTGGGCCTGCCCTGGTCATTCTGGGATTCAGTGCAAAGAAAGAACTGATACCCTGGCTTCACAACTACCAATTAGGGGTACACTAGATATGGAGCGGGTAGCCTGTCGACAGTGAGCTGGCTTGCTAAGACTGGGATTACACCGGGCCAGGGTTCGAAATCACGGACAGACAAACAAAATCCAGACATGGCTCGTTCCTAGTACGACCGCTCCTCCAGTCGACCCAGCTGTAAATGGGTACCTGACATGAGTTGGGGAAGATATAAACAGCAAGAAAGGGAACTGGCCACACCACTTGACAGACTGCGGCTTAGTCCGTGAAGAGTTATCTTCATCCCTGACGACGCGTGAAGAGTTATCTTCATCCCTGACAACAATTGTTGCTATGGGAGCCATCTTTACCTTTAGATGATGATAAGAGTGACATTTTGAAGTTTATCAATGACTGCCATGTTGGATGAGGAGGCCTCAACAGATAAATCGGCAATCAGATTGATCTTGGTTTTGAGTTCAGTTCATCCCGTAATCCACACTCGAAGACACTCCCAAAATCACACGCCATTTTTTTCTGTCTGCTGCCGCCTGTTGTATCTCACCGGGACGAAAGCTTGACCACTCAGTGATGTTGTCCACCCACCTCTTCCTTGGACGTCCTCACTCTCTCTGTCCCGGTACGGAACCAAGAAGGTTTTGAGTGCAATGCATTTATCTTTCCATACAGGTTTCATTGATAGGAGGATCGACATTGCTTGTGCAGATCTAATTATTAGCTCTGCCTTCGTCCCTTCGGCTCCAATTATAGATCCCAGATATTTGAACTGAGAAACGGTGTCTATTCGTTTGCACTCTATATATAAGGTGTCTTGAAATCCACTTTTGTTGTTGGTCAAACATTGTGTCTTTTTCAGGGTTTATTTCCATGTCCTATTTACATGATGCTGTTTCAAGTCTGGTAGCTAGGGTAAATAGCTCTTCTTCACTTCCAGCTATGACATCTACATCATCAGCGAAATGGAGGTTCGTAATCCTGCTCTCACATATTGTTACTGTTCCATGGTGACCCTCTAGAGCATCTGTAACAATTCGTTTCAGGAACAAGTTGAAAAGAGTGGCCGACTATAAACATCCCTGTCTTTCACCGACCGTAGTTGGAAACCACTCTCCCTATTTGCTGTTTATAAGTACTGTGTTCGTGGCATTGTCATACAGACTCTTGATAATGCTGGTGAGTTTGTTGCCCAATTTGTATTGGTGTAATATGTAATTTGAGGATTCCGTGGCGAAGTTGTTAAGCCGTCGGCCTAGTGATCAGGTGGTGTGGGTCTCCTGACACCGTCTTCTTTTTCACGGGTGTTTGATGCGGAGTCCCCTGCATCTTTTAATCACCCCCTAGTCGTCTTGTCCTTGACTTGCCACTGAGGTCGGGCGGCTCGAGACAAGAGTGAGGATAAAAAGTAGCGCAGTTAATCCTTACTAAAAATAGCGCTATCAATTAAATTATGCCATCATCTTCTGCGATGGATGGCGGCCTTTACTTTACCATTAATATTTTTCCCAGAATTAGGAAAGATCAAGAGGGTAGTAGAGCAAGCTAACACACATACAAATATGCAACAGAAGCAAAATCACCAGCCCTCAACATCTCAGATTGGAAATCATTACTGCCCCACTTCCCGTGAATACAGAAATTATAGTGGATTAAAAACAAATTTGTTCTGTAATTTATAAGGTCTTGGCAAGAAAGACGAAATCGCCAGTTTTACAAAACGAAATATAGCAATTTGATGTGAAATAAAATGTTATAACAATGGTAAACTGAAAACTGTTTCAATCTGAACTTGAATATGGTTTGATAGATGAATTTTGTTGTACAGATATTTCTTAGCACACAGTGGAGTCAGATCAAGCCGTTATCAAAATGTATAGTAATGCTTGCACAGCTGGTCACTTACTTTTCAATTAATGTTATACGATTGATTACAAAATGTATGTGCAGCACTGATTAGATTGCAGCTGGTATTTCGACTTAGCCACAGTACCATTTCTGTTCTTTTCTAAAGTTGACTGTGTGTGTGTAAAAACGCAGAAAATGTCAACAATAATGGGCGATCCAGCCTGACTGCAATAAATCATTCATGTAGAAGAGAAGCTCAGCTATTAGAATATTCTTCATCTTTTGCGTTCGTTCTCAATCTCAGGCTACTAAGCCTTGAACAGGGCTTTGCAAGTAGCAGGATGTAGTCCGGAGAACAGAATGTGTTGTGTCGCTAGTTTACAGTTTGACTGATATTTGCACCTTTCAGTCCGACATGTCTGTCTTCAGCAGATTAGAATATTCGATATACGGGATATTGAAGATCATGGCTGGCTCATCATTCTCGTATGTCTTAACATATTGATGAATAATAATAAACAAAACACTTCAGTCACTTTGGAGAATACTTATTTATTACCTCAATAATAGGTGGCCGATGGTGGAAATACATAAGGAAAAGGAAGACAAAACACTAAGAAAGATAAGATCCAATCACAGAACTGATGGAATGATCAATAGAATTATAAAGAGAATGGTAGTGGGGGAGTTTTATGCCAAAAGTAAATGAACATACTATTTTGCAATTTCTACTGAGCAGAAAAATAAAGCATTAAAAAATAAAATAGTAATCCAACACCTGATGAAAGATATCTACACATCTATCAACGGATAATTGATCGCAATATAAATGCTATATATCAGCTACAAATATATTCATCTTATCCACAAAGCCAGCTCTTAATATGTAACAAGTCAGCCAAACAAGGATGTAATGTAATATGTAATCAATGAGTGTATTCAGTTTTTCACATATTTCATCACAGATTTTGTCATACACACACATGCACTATACCTTACCATCATGTGCAAGGTAAAACATATTTCACATAAAACAAGCCTGGCTCGAAATCAGATACAGCAGTGCTAATATGCGTCTGCATAATTTATTAATTTTGCAAAACAGATATGGTAAACACTTAGATGCATTGCAAGATGTGGTTCATAATATATAATTATAGCATTCCCACGATAGCTTAAAAAATAATGTTACATATATATATAGTAATGATTATAAAGGTATGAATGTATGCAGAAGACGGATGTGTCGGACAGAATGGTGCAAATATCACAGTCAAGCTGTAAACTAGTGACACAGCGCATTCTGTTCTCTGGACTACATCCTGCTATTTGCAAAGCCCTGTTCAGGGCTTGGTAGTGAGAGATTGAGAACGAACGGAGAAGAAGGTATGAATGCAATTGTACTGTCATTTCTTTCAGAATTCTGGTGCCCTATTGCTATCACAAGAAGTGGGGCAGTAATGATTTCCAATCTACAAATTGAGGGCTGGTGATTTTGCTTCTGTTGCATTTTTTTATGTGTCCGCTTGCTGGACTACCCTCTTGATCTTTCTTCTGGGTAATGATTCCCTGTCTGTCATTTAGTTATAAACATGTATCTGACTGTTTGGGATTCATTCTCATAAAATGTTTCAACTATTTTATACTCGTCTGAAACAAAATGGTCTTCACAACAAACTTGAATTATGCAAGTTGATCAAATGCAGACTAAAAGAAGTCTTTGAACAGCATAGTTTGAACAAGTTGATCAGATGCAGCCAAAGACAAGAGGCAGCAGAATCAAATGTAGGAAAAGTCTTAGAAGTATTATGACTTTCCTAAAAAATGCAGATGATGCCACTGTGTCATATAGAGTAGAAGTAGGGGTACTACATCATCGAATGTGGTAGTTGCCAAATTGCCACACAACACCGAATCTGTGCCGGTACCAAAGATTGAATCAGATGAGGTGACACATGCAATCAAACAACTAAAACGAGGTAAAGCCCTGAGACGAGATGGAATCACAAGTGAAAAATTCAGGTTGGCGGGGACATTTAGCTACAATGTTCAACATCTGTCTAAATGATTATCAAATCCCGGACCAACGGAAAACACCAAAAACCATCTTAATCCACAAAAGAAAAGGGGGGGGGGGGGGGGGGGGACAAGGAAAGGCTGGCAAATTACTGTCCAATCTTTCTACTCTCATCCAATTATAAAATATCCATCAGAGTAATTGTCAACATACTAGAGGTTGCTGGATGTGAATCAGCCATGAGAGCAGGCAGGTTTACAGAAAGGCTACTCAACATTTGACCACCTCCACACAGTCAACCAATTATTGGAGAGGACGCATGAAGTACAGATGCCTTTATACGTTGTGTTTATGGACTATGATAAGGCCTTTGATAGCATTGAAATAACAACGCTGGTAAATAACCAGAGAAATCAGGGTGTTGCAGAACAATAGGCTAAATTAACAGGAAATACATAACGGATATTACCCTATTCTATAGACTGATTGCCATACTATGTGGTGCTTGTCAGGGTCATACAAACAGTGACCCTTGAGGAGGTCTTTACAAACCTGGACTGGGGAAAAAATGCTCACTTATCTCAGGTTTGCTGATGATTTAGTCCTCTTCAGCCACAGTGTCTAAGTGGGAAAAAGCCTGAATAAGCTCAGCAGAGCAAGTGTTGCAGACTACAAATCAAGAGAGGAAAAAAACCATGTGATGTTCAACACTTTCTGTTCAAAACGATATATACTCCCTGAAGATTGTGACGTAGAAAATGAAAATTTGTATATTCCCTTGCCAGAAGATTACGACCTCCCATTCAATAAACCATGAGATCTCGTCAAGGATAGCAGTGAGCTGGCTCAGCTTCAACTTATCAAACTCATACTGCAACAGATGTGAAACAAAAGCACTAAGACTAAAGTTCACACCTTCAACATCATGGCTACTTCAGCCATGGTATATGGCTGCGGGGTATGGAACCTACAGAAAGCTGATGCAGATAGACTCTGCATCAGTGAAGAGTCAGCGAAGACCGCTCCTCTGGACCAAAACCGTAACATAGAAACCAGATGGTAAACTTCCTTCAGGGATATTTTTTTTTTAAAGTTCGCCTTATTTATCTATTTTTCAAGGTGGTGTGCGTTGCACTGTGGTTTTTATTTTGCGCCTGTCGGCCCAATGCATCCAACTTCAGCATGCATTTTATGTAAGGGTCTGCTTCCTCCTGCATTTTCTAAGGGTTTGCTTCCCCGGGGTAACGGTGCTGTGATGGGGATCGAACCCAGCACCTTTGGTTGTGAGCCGTGTCATTTAACCACTAGCCCACGCCGTCCCCCTTCAGTGATATCATAAATGCTGCACTGTTACGAAAATATTGATGGGCTGGACATGTGATATGCAAGGTGGACAACAGATGGACACGTAGAGTGATGTCCTGGTAGCCCTACAACTTTAGATGCCCTAATGGGCCTCTGAGGAAGGGATGGCATGAAGGAGGCTCTGGGTACAACATTGGTAGGTACACCAAGGCAAAAGAGCGAAATGAGTTTACTCAATATTTGGCTACCTGGCATCAGACAATTGTGCTTGATTGAATACCAGAATGTTTTCTATATTTTGTTTCTGGCCATGTTCCAACTGTCACTCTGTTCTATTTACTTGTCACTTTTTATCTTTACTGGCCATACTGCCACTTTTGTTAGGCATTTCATTTCACTTTGGATATGTATCTGTAAACTAGCAACACAAAACATTCCGTTCTCCGAACTACATCTTGATACTTGCAAAGCCTTATTTAGGGCTCAGTAGCGGGAAATTGAGAATGAACGAAGAAGAAGAAATGTATGTGTGATTTAAAAAAAAATATAACGGTAATCCAATAGCAGGTACTACCATCGGTGATAAAGTGTTAAAAACTTCAAAGTACCAGGCCTCATCTTTTTCTGGGGTATGTTGATCAGTTCTCTTCTTTGCAACCACTATGTTGGGTATCCATTTACAGCTGGATAGACTAGAACATGTTGAGACGGGATACAGACCTGGCCCTTTGTCATGAGAGACAAGCACTCTAACCACAGGATGCTCAATATGTGGGAACTATATTATATTAAAATATACACCTTTGTATATTACTGAATCACATTAAGACTATTACATCAATGACTCCCCTTTTATGGGACCACCTCTACAGATGGCCTCTCTACAAGGAAGTCTGTGTTCAAGTATTTACAGTTATGGTTTCAATAGCAATGGCTTTACACGATGAGGTTACTTGTCCTGTGTAGGTTACAATGGCTCTAGTCTTTTCAATCTAGGTACCCGGAGTAAAGAGTAATCAGGGTCAGGTGAAACATACTGATCAAGACAGCACCTTATGATAGGGAAGCAGGCTGTGCCACAGCAGTTTAGTCATCAAGGTGGGGATCGATACTATGATCCCCACAGGAATGAGTTTACTGAGGAGCTTCACATTGCACTACAACCATCTTCTCAAGTACATCTTGGGATGTACGAATAGTTATCATCCTGCTACTAGAAACACTCAGCATGGGCAGCTTCGAACAACAACCCATATTCCACTCAGGTGAACAAAACACAAGAATAATTATGAATGCTGGACAGGTTACAGCCTAGCAACAAACCCATCTTAATGCTGTTTCTATACCACTTCTATTAGGAGAAACATTACAATAAGGCAAGTCTGCTATAAGGAATCAACGGGTGCTTTGCCAGCAGTTGGGTCAGAACTCCCTTCCATGCTGTGCACCTACAAACAGGCTGCGTTACAGCAGCCTGTTCAACAAGGCGGAAATCAACATTATGATCCCTCTAGTGGTAAACTGAGAAGCCTTGCACTGCACTACTGAGAGGAGGACCCCCCGATCCATCTTCTGTATTTCCTAGTATTAGAGAACTCTGTAAGGGTGAAGAATTCAATACTCACAGCTTTGAAAATAAGAACATGCAATGGGCTGTGGTAGTCCCATAACAGACACTGCTGTTGGGGATTAAGTGTTAGAGACTTCATTGTATGAGGTCACAGCTTGTTTATAAGGTGGAGTGACCAGTTCCCTTCCTTGCTGTCTTTTCTTCAACAAGTAAGTCAGCTACCCATTTACAGCTGTGGCTTGCCGGAAAGGGAGTTGAACCCCGTACATTTGCTGTGAAATGTGGGTCCGCTACCACTACCCTAATCATACATTATGTAATTCACACCAAACTATTAGACTGTTACATGTATATCTAATATTCAAAATATCTTCACTCGTATGGTTACTGATCAGCTAACATCAAATATTCTGACCAGTACTGGCAGAGATTTCCATCTGTTTATGTCACCGCTCGTATGGTTACTGAACAGCTAACATCAAATATTCTGACCAATTCTGGCAGAGATTTCCATCTGTTTATGTCACCGCTCGTATGGTTACTGAACAGCTAACATCAAATATTCTGACCAATTCTGGCAGAGATTTCCATCTGTTTATGTCACCGCTCGTATGGTTACTGAACAGCTAACATCGAATATTCTGACCAATTCTGGCAGAGATTTCCATCTGTTTATGTCACCGCTCATATGGTTACTGAACAGCTAACATCAAATATTCTGACCAGTACTGGCAGAGATTTCCATCTGTTTATGTCACCGCTCGTATGGTTACTGAACAGCTAACATCAAATATTCTGACCAGTACTGACAGCTGTTTATAATCTTAAAATAAATAGTCTAATAATGGCAATGAAATCAAGGACATGTTTTGTTTGTTTGCTGGAAACATACATAGACAAGTAGTACAGTAATAAGTATTGCAGAATCATACTGTACTATGGGGACGGCGTGGGCTAATGGTTAAGTGACAAGGCTAACAATCTGAAGGTGTTGGGTTCGATCCTCATCACAGCACCGACCGTTACCATGGGGAAGCAAACCCTTAGAAAATGCAGGGGGAAACAGACCCTTACATAAAATACATGCTGAAGTCGGATGCACTTGGTGGACAGGAGCAAAATAATAACCGTTGTGCAACGCACACCGCCTTGGGGATTAGATAAATAAGGCGAACACACACACACACACAAATTTACTGTACTATGTACGACCCTAGCACATAATATGGGTTAAGGGCGCCCACTCTAGGAAAAACAATTATACTGTAATTCATTGGTCTTGAATAAAATATTAGCCAGCCAGAAGTTACAAAGGATGACCTGAACACAATGAAGGATGACCTGAACAACACAATGAAGGATGACCTGAACACTACAACGAAGGATGACCTGAACAACACAATGAAGGATGACCTGAACACTACAACGAAGGATGACCTGAACACTACAACGAAGGATGACCTGAAAACTACAATGAAGGATGACCTGAACAACACAATGAAGGATGACCTGAACACTACAACGAAGGATGACCTGAACACTACAATGAAGGATGACCTGAACACTACAAAATACCATTACACCGTTTTTCACATTGCTGGTGTCTGCATGGGGAGATTTGTTGGGCCGAGGAATAAAGGTCACAAACCCTGACAGTCACATTGCAGGATAGATTTTTCTTTAATCCTAATAGAAAAAAAACAACAACTACTACATTCTTGCCTGCGACTTTGAGATGACTGATACCCTAACAGCCCACAACGCTCGCCAATCTATGACTGCCATTTATTCGATTGATGTTGTCCACCAAGAGAATTTAAAGATCATTTGCCCCTGCACTCACCTGTGTATATTTTATTTTAATTTTATTTCAGATAGAGATAGAACCTATGCTGAATGGAGGTTTTGAACACATGTCATTGTGGCCAGAAGTCCAAAATTCAAACCACTCTGCCAGCAGCACCTCAACAACACCTGTGTGTAATTGCAAGGAACGCTCTTGCTTTCTGACTGACAATTCTTCACTGATTCCCTTTACATGCTGAAAACATGTTCCAATTTTTGCAATTGGCATTTACTTTTACCCCAAGAACTTGTCCACACCATGCCTCATTTGACACATTTATAACTTGTTGCCAGTTGTCTTTTGTGATTATGTCATCATGTAAATGTTAAAGAACCTATAATTTATTAGACATTTGACTGAATTCTTCATTCACAGTTAAAATCTGTTCTTTTTGTATCGCTCTAAATGATCTTCTAAATACTTTGCTTACATAAATGTGATTAGTATGTAATATGCTGTATTGTGTAATATTTTATGTGAAAATATGTTTATTGTCTGTAGTCCATTATTTTTCAACATGATCTCTTCATATCGCTGGCTTTCATTTCCTCTCGCAGCATTGCAGTCACCCATTAGGATTGTGATATTTGTATGTCTCCTTTATTGATAACATTGCAGAGGTGTAGTCTTAAAGCTATCCAAGTCAAACATAGAAGGTGCTTACAGAATAGAAATTGACCAGACCCAGAACAACACCAAGTTGGCAACAAGAATACCAAGATGAGAATTGCTCAGCGCTAAGCACCAACAACAACAAAGAAGAATATGTACACCAGATGTCATCAATCAAAGCCCACCGATCCTATTGGTGCATTGACCAGTTACCACATCTCACCAGCATACACAGCCCTGGGCTGGTCTTTCTGCCTATCTCCAGATGTATCGTAGTTCCCTCTCACATTATCTTCTTAATGTATTTTTAGGTCTACCTCTTATTTTCATCCCTTGAGAATTGCCTGCCTGACTATGTTGGACAGTAAATTCCTATCTACCCCTTCTCTTCTCTTAATTTGTTATTCCAGTGGCTGTTGTTGGCTTCATTCCTCACCATGTCCTGTGACTTTATGTACTTTATACACCATTATATGTCATTACTACCACCATGCACTAGTATAACCAATTCATCTCTAGTAAATTGAAAATAACCAATCACCTTATAAGCTATACTTAACAGTACTTTAATATTCTGCTCAATAGTAAATGATGACCTCCCTAACATAACCCTTGATGGATGTATCATTGAGAGACGTGATAGCTTGAGTATCTTTGGAGCAGCCTTTGATCACAGTCTGTCTTATAGGTACCACGTTGATCAAGTTGTACAGAGATGCAAACGTGGTGTGGCAGCACTAAAGACAATGACAACTGCCAACCTGGAGTAGTGGCTGATTTTCATCCTATACAATCGGTCCTGTCAATTATCGATTATGGGCTTCACATCCGCACATTGTCATGGTCTCGGAATGAAGGAATATGACTGGTCCTTTGGTCCACCAGAAATACGTTATGAGGACGAGATTCATGCTTGGACTTCTTCCTGTCAAGTCTAGATACGCACTAGCCCAAGCCAAAGCGTACATGTGAATGGCCATATACAAGAGGCATCCACTGCACATGAACATTGCAAATATCAATGGCACAAGAATCAGGACAGGGATGTCATGGATGACACAAACGGAGAGAATAATTGGCCAGGTAACATGGATTCACAATGGAGATAAAATGACCGACTAACACCAAGTCATTATCACTCTTGGGTGAGTAGGAAAACGGGCCTCGAGGTTAAAACCACTAATAAGTGAAAATGTCCAGGATTCTGATGCTGTCATATGGATCTGTGCTGTGTGGTAAGCTTTTCTGTTGGAGTGAGAGGCAGGGTCGTTACTAAGAGGAATGGTGTATACTTGACAATAAAATCGAGTATCAGAATGGAGATCGAGACAGTGGCTTTTGAAATCATATACAGGTCCATTAGAGAGGGTCGCCTGAGAGGACAGAGCAGGAGTGTGTACAACCAGCAAGCTACAGGAACCATCAGTATCTACACCCTTCACCATTTACTGAAGGACTGAGCACCTAGGGGTCTGTCTGGAGTGTAATGATGTCAATTCTTAACAAAACAGAACAGAACATACTATTCTACTCTCATTCTGTTTGTGTACAATTTGTAATGTAGGTCAGATTGCTTTTTATCACCTCTGATAACAAGTGGAATATCATTTCTGTCCTGGCCTTCCCTACTTTGCATGTTCCAATCACCAACATGAAATGGAATAGTAGCTATACATTTTTTGTTTTATTGATTTATTTTGTTATTCTTCAGGCCAATGATAATCTCATTGAATATCCCTCGTATTTCAAATATCAAAAGTAACGAAGAGTTCAGTGTCTTTCATATTCAGCTCCACCACGCACATTTAACTGATTCAAACTAATAAAAATACAAAGTGTCGAACGGCCACTCACAAAAATAATAATAAAACATATATAAATATTTACAGCCCAAACACATTTGATCAATCTGTCACATGTCGAACTTTCATTTAAAAAAAACACATTTTAAAAGTTGATATTTAAAGATGCTGTGATAAATAAAGCAGATTAACAAGTATCATTAAAAAGTTACTGGCACTTGAACAAAATGGATACATGTTATAGTCTTTCATAAGAGTAGCTTTTGTAATTTTAGTCCCCTTGCAATATAGGTCTGTAATTGTCACTTACTATCATATTCATTTATGCACAGATCTGCAGAATTCATAAAAGTCCTATTTAACTTCCTATTTAACTTTTGAATAAATGTTTCGATACTTACATTATCGTCATGTGTCTATGATATCAAATGTTTTTTTGGTCCATAATGTCTTATATAAAGATGTGGGATCAAGATGCTGAGTAGCAAATGAGCTGTAGCGGCCAGTGACCCAAAGCTGACTGCTAGCATCTCGGACCAGCGACAAAGGGCTGCCAAGACCCTTCTCCACCTCTATATGGTGATCCTGGATAACAAGCTGCAACAGGGCAGACTGGCTAAGGAGAAGGGATCGAAGAAGGGGAGGGGGGGCCACCTAACCTGGTTCACAAAAATGTCATGCTGAAGTCAGATACAACAGACCAAAAGGTGCAAATATTGCAGTCAAGCTGTAAACTACGACACAGCGCATTCTGTTCTTCGGACTACTTGCACATTCATTTTCTGGGCTTGGTAGTGGTAGTTTGAGATTGAACAACGAAGAAGAAAATATAAAGATGTCTGCCAATCATGATAAATCTGAGTATTGTCATTTGATCTGTACATGACCTTTTGGCTGAGAATCAAGTCGTTCTTCCTTTATTTTCTGTTAATGGACTATATTATTTTAGTCACAAATTGTTCTAGTCACAGGAACCAGCATTGTTATACCTTATACAGTACGGGAGTCTTTTCTTTGGTAGTTTAATGCAGTGCTCCTTGTCCAATTTCTTTGGTAGGAGTGACCTAAAACCCTCATTTGTTTATGAAGAATTGCTCAATATCTCTGTGGTAGTTCCATTGTATTTTACATGGTCGGGTGGAGAGGTTCCTGTCTGGTACTATCTCTTTTTAACATTCTTGACGAGCTTCTAGTCTGACTTGTGCAGTTGTACATATGTTTAATGTCTTTATTTGTGTTCTATTGCGTGAAGTATTTGTGATTTGTTCTTCCTGAAATGTCAATTATTCCTGAGAGCCATACATTTATTTTGATAGAATTCCTGCATATTTATTTTGCTTGAGATAATATCTTGTATGTCACTTCAAAAAGTAAATTCAACAACGTGTGCATAGCTCCTACTTGAGTAGCTATGTAAAAAAAATATTCACACACAGTTTGCCCTTCACAGTATACTAGTTATTACATGGCATATGAATGATAAAAAAGGTAGCTATCGCTAACACAATCTATTTTGAAAGATTCATCCCAAAAAAATGTATCACTGCTTTCAACTACAGAACCTCTTCTCCTACTCTTTAATTATTCCAGAGAATGTATCGTAGTTCTCCATCAAGTATTAACTATGGCACAATAATCTATTTTTATCACAGTGTGTGTTACTTTCTGTCAGCTTACAGTTTCCACTCTATGCATATTTGCTGTTACCTGTGGATTCCATTATCATAACTGTTTGGTTATATTTGAATAGGTTCTCTACATAGTCTTGTTCCATTACCAATGTCTTCTATCTACAAAGTCTTGTTCCATTCCCAATGTCTTCTATCTACAAAGTCTTGTTCCATTCCCAATGTCTTCTATCTACAAAGTCTTGTTCCATTCCCAATGTCTTCTATCTACAAAGTCTTGTTCCATTCCCAATGTCTTCTATCTACAAAGTCTTGTTCCATTCCCAATGTCTTCTATCTACAAAGTCTTGTTCCATTCCCAATGTCTTCTATCTACAAAGTCTTGTTCCATTCCCAATGTCTTCTATCTACAAAGTCTTGTTCCATTCCCAATGTCTTCTATCTACAAAGTCTTGTTCCATTCCCAATGTCTTCTATCTACAAAGTCTTGTTCCATTCCCAATGTCTTCTATCTACAAAGTCTTGTTCCATTCCCAATGTCTTCTATCTACAAAGTCTTGTTCCATTCCCAATGTCTTCTATCTACAAAGTCTTGTTCCATTCCCAATGTCTTCTATCTACAAAGTCTTGTTCCATTACCAATGTCTTCTATCTACAAAGTCTTGTTCCATTCCCAATGTCTTCTATCTACAAAGTCTTGTTCCATTACCAATGTCTTCTATCTACAAAGTCTTATTCCATTCCCAATGTCTTCTCTCTACAAAGTCTTGTTCCATTACCAATGTCTTATAAGTATTAAAACTATCAACAAGAACAAAACTATTGCTCCAGCATTCATTCTTGAGATACACTAGGGAGATTTAGAGATTACAAAATTATCGTGATGGCTCCAGCAGTCTCAGATACATGCCAGATTTTTACATTACTACAAAAATTTAAAAAAACCAAAAACAGACTGTACCAGGATTTGAATCCATATTTCCTGATTATGAGTCCACTTACACATTACACTTCACATTAATGTATTCAAATTATTACCCCTCCACAAATGAAAACCCAAGATATGTGTGCCAGGTTGTATTTTTATTTTTAAAATATGATCCTTACAAAATATTGAAAACTAGTTATTTATTTATACAAAATTATTTTGTTTACTCTCATGATCCATTCTTACATGCTGTAAATACTTTATAAATTAATGTCTGAATATATGGTTCTTTACAAGGCAGAAGTGAGCAGTAATTACCAAACATATGCTAACACAAGGTCAAGCCTAGATATTTGAACAAACTTTGAACTAGCTAAATGTTTCATAAAAGTATTTGAAAACTTACAAGTAATGATTGTGAATACTGTAACTAGTTTTGTGTCACATATTATACCTCACAACTGGTTAATACAACAAGGTAAATTTCATTATATAAAATATTGATAAATCTTCATCTGTCTCCCATCCCATGCGGCCACTGTGAAGGTAATCAACAGAGTGGGGAAGCAAATAATGGGATCAGTTTCCCAACAGGCAAGATTGCAAAGGCGACCAAGGACGGTATGGTGAATTTTCAGAAACATAAAATTACCACATAAAAAAGTGACTAAACAGTGGTAACAGTTTTGCCAAGTACCAGGTTAGATAAATAGTCTGAGCACAATAATGAAGGATAGTCATGTTTCAATCTCTCGCTGATAAATCATACCATGTCTAAAGCAATGTCATTAATTGCAAAAAAATGTTGCACATATAAAGATTATAGACAAACAAAAGAACACCATGTTAATTATGCATGACATTTATGCACATTGGATTATAGGCCATGTTTTTCCTTTCTTTCACAGTAATTGCCTGGAGGGAAAAAAAAATGGACAAACTTGGATTTTCATTAAAATTGTTTCATTGTAATGTGATAACAAAAATGGAATTTTCAAACACATTAATAAAAAATACCAATGTCATAACAATAAATACATATAAGAAAAATAAAAAGATGAAAATGAGCCCACTATTCTCAATTACCTTTTAATTAATAACAAACAATTCACCAGCACGAGTGTGGTAACACATCACTATATCATATCAACTTATATCCAAATTAATATATTCTAAACATTCTCTGGTGATGAAATCTGTTTAGCAGTCTCTGGAATAGGCAATTTAGGTGCTGCAGAAGTCTTGGTCGTTGGTAGCTGGGGGATAGTAGGACTAAGTGGAGCTGCCGTGGGACTGGCTGGACTATCATCATCTAATGTAGGCCAGCCAGGAACACTGTCTGGTTTGCCCAATCTTTCATTAAGAGCTTTCAGTGCAAGTTGCCTGAATAAAATAAAGTATGGGATTTTAATTTGTTTAATGTTACATGTATATATATATACATTTTTAAAGTATGCTGAACATAAAGAAAGAAGTTCTTATAAAATAAAACACACACATGAAAAACATATGCATAAACATGCCCACCTATTACCCACTCACATACACAATTAGATGTTAATATTTATTATATAATTAGAAGAAGGAAAAATACTAAACCTGACTGTGGCATACCTGGGAATGAAAAGGGTGTACAGACTGGCCAGGGAGGGAAGACAAAGAGAATAATTCACCCACCCAGTGTTACTGCCAGACGTCAAGGCAAACATTAAAATGGATAGAGAGAACAAACAGTAAATACCCATAGGACCTAATCAATAGACTGAATAGGAAACAGTATACCACAATTTATCGCCTCAGAATAGGTCATTGCAGACTAAATGCACATATATATATAATGAAAGCAGCACAGACTGCATAATGCACATGTCAGAGAGGACCCCAGACTCTAGAACACATCCTGCAAACATGTCCACTGCACCAAGGCTCCCGTGATAAAACCTGGCACGAAGAGAGAAACATACAAGACAAACTATGGGGAGCCATTGAGGACCTACGACTGACGTGTCACTTCATAGAGGCAGCCCATCTGGTGGCATAAAACGAGCATACGAAACCGAATGCAAAGGAGAAGAAGAATATAATTGGGGAGGAAGACTAACGTCTGGTCAGGCAAAATATACTGATCAGACATGTTAGGGTCAGGTAAAACGTTCTGGCCAAGACCCTCACCTCTGCTTCCTAGTAGCCCTCCCTGGAAACGGACTGTTCTCACAACAGCCTGGCTAACAAGGTGAGAGATCGACATGATCCCTGTAGTAGTGAGTGACATGCAGATGAAGCCAAGCATAGCACAACCGCCTGGAAGACCCTGGTCCACCTTCGGGATGTGAGGAAAGCTACTGCAATCCGCAACTTAACGTCTTTTTCAGGGTGCACAAAAGTGTAACATACGCATTGTTGGCATTCCCAAACAACAATATATTATATAATTATAAATTCCCCCTGCACACAAAAATACAATATAAATTAGGAACCACAAAAAATGAGTGTGAAGAAAGAGGTACAATAGGAGTGAAATGTCAGTGATAAAAAACATGATCATTTGAACAAATATGATATTGTGGAGGTCTGATAGTTTTATTTCCTTCTTAATGAAGTGTAACAGGTCTATACGTTACTTTTCATTATTCTAGGTCACGGTTCCATTTAAAATTATTATATATAACAGTCGTAACAATAATTTTTATATCCTAGGTCACGGTATCAGTTAGCACAATATGTAGCAGTGTTAACGTATTCCCTATCCTATCTTCATTACCACTATCACCCCTTAACTCTCTAAATTAAATATCAACAATTATTTTTCACACAAGTAAAAAAATATGCACATCAAATCACTAGGCTCATTGATCACTTTATACTGTTCATCAATTATTAATGAATTCTAATGTCTCTCAAAAGGTTGGTTATTATCACTTCTCTAACTGATTAAGATTACTTCTAAAGGTTCGTGCAGGTAGCACAGGTCTTACTCTAGTACTAAACTTGACCCAGGGTTCTCATCACGTGGTCGGAATCTAGCAATTGTTCTATTCACTGTCTATCTCTGTGCGTTGATATAAAAGATGTCTATCTACGATTTCTCCGTCCTCATCTATCTGTCCTCTCAGCTTACACAAAAATGGATGTCTACTGGACTTCTTGTCTCGTCTCTCGTTAGGCAGATGTCTACTGGACCTCTTTTCTCGTCTCACGTAAGACATGTCTACTGGACCTCTTGTCTCGTCTCACGTAAGGCAGCTGTCTACTGGACTTCTTGTCTCGTCTCACGTAAGGCAGTCGATGACTCCATCTGTGCTCTGTCTGCAGCTGTGCTCGTGTCTATGACAGACGACAGTGGTTGTGTTACTGTGGTTGTCAGGACGAGGACAACCCACAAATCACAACGATCGTCTTAGGACGACAACTTCGTGTTGCAGCAACACGTCTCCGTCTGACGAGAATGAAGTCAGGTCACTCGAGCAAGATGTTAGCGATGACGATTTGAATAGAGCATCACACACAGATTCTTACATGTGTGGTCTCTTGTTTGCCTTTCCATGTTGGTCTGCTTCGGTGGCTTCTAACTCTATGACTACTATTGTCACTCACTGGCTAAGTCTCTGTAGCTTTTAACTATCTACTTGTTCTAGACTAATGACTTCTACATTCTTGAGTTCCTTTCCCACCAACTTTATTTGAACTCGCGTGTCTCAAAGAAAGGCTGCCTTATTTTCCAAACACTGACTGACCGCTTGTTGACGGGGATTCCCAGTTCAAACCGTGAGAACAGAATGGTCGGCCAGCCCCAACTTGCATTGTTTGATAGTTGAGGACCATGCCTCGTTCAATGAACTGAAACTCTCGGGCCGGGTTATCAAGTTATGTTTGGGTACCACGAACGGTATTTTCAGGGCTTCTCTGGCTTCGGCTCGTTGTACCCCTGTAACTCTGTTACAGAAGAAACAACAACTGTATAGACTAGTGTAATTTGCTCACTAGAATATTCACCAGACCACAAAAAAAAAAAGGAAATAATCGCTGTGTGACAACTGCATGGGCAAGCATTCTTTTATTCAGAAGCCATTAAAATTTGCAGCAAACTGAAAGACATTGTTAGGAGAGACCCCCCCCCCCCCCCCCCCCCCCCCCCGTAAAAAAGAAGGAACGGATTATGGTAGACCTGGTGAATTATGTCAGTCTAGCATCATCATGTGATATTAAATTTTGTATTTCGTTCTGCTAATGTGCCGGACCGAAAAGTACAAATATCACAGTCAAACTGTAAACTAGCGCCATAACACATTCCATTCTCCGGACTACATCCTCCTATTTGCAAAAACCAGAGTTTGGTAGCAGGAGATTGAGAACAAATGCTGAATAAGAAGAATCTACTTTTCAGAACAAATGCTGTTAATGACTGTCAATTCTAAAATATACATTTCTAAAACAAATTTATATGATAACCATATTATTTATTTCTAATGGCTGCATGTGTTACAGGGGCAAGGCAGGGCAGAATGAATAGTTACACTGTAACCTGTTAGCCATGTCATAAGAGACAGGAGGCCAGTACCCCATCATGTAGAAACTATAAGCCACCAGGAATATTAAAGACCTCTACGCCCCAGGATATAAAGGGAGTGACTAAGTAAATAATTAAGTTTTTAAATGGCTTAATCCTGTTTTGGTATTGAATAAAATTGTACACACAGGACTGAAAAACAAATAATATCCTGAAAGGTAGCTTAGGGGGGTTATGTACAGCCCTTATAAATCAAATTGCTTTAGAAATAACCTCTGCAGGAGCGCATGAAGAATTCTGGTACATGATACCTGCAAGGGGTTAATGGCTGTGGACAGCCATTGCTCTTCATTGAGCAAATATGAAGAAAAAAGAAAGAATTAGTTTGTTACTAGGATATCATTATCATCCTCCCCATTTTTGATTTGAAATAGGAGCATTTGATCTATAATCATGCTTTCATTTTTGGTTTGAAACAGGAGCGTGTGATCTATAATCATGCTTTCATTTTTGGTTTGAAATAGGAGCATTTGATCTATAATCATGCTTTCATTTTTGGTTTGAAATAGGAGCGTGTGATCTATAATCATGCTTTCATTTTTGATTTGAAATAGGAGCATTTGATCTATAATCATGCTTTCATTTTTGGTTTGAAATAGGAGTGTGTGATCTATAATCATGCTTTCATTTTTGGTTTGAAATAGGAGCGTGTGATCTATAATCATGCTTTCATTTTTGATTTGAAATAGGAGCATTTGATCTATAATCATGCTTTCATTTTTGGTTTGAAATAGGAGTGTGTGATCTATAATCATGCTTTCATTTTTGGTTTGAAATAGGAGCGTGTGATCTATAATCATGCTTTCATTTTTGATTTGAAATAGGAGTGTGTGATCTATAATCATGCTTTCATTTTTGGTTTGAAATAGGAGCATGTGATCTATAATCACGCTTTCATTTTTGGTTTGAAATAGGAGCATGTGATCTATAATCATGCTTTCATTTTTGGTTTGAAATAGGAGCATGTGATCTATAATCATGCTTTCATTTTTGGTTTGAAATAGGAGTGTGTGATCTATAATCATGCTTTCATTTTTGTCTCTAATAACTTCATTCCCCAACAGTAGTGTAACTGTTTATAAGAATCGACGTCACTGCACTCCGTCCGGGCATGTAACAGAGTTACAGGGGTCCAACGAGCAGAAGCCAGGGAAGTCCTAAAAATACCGTTCGCGGTACTCAAACATAACTTGAGAACCCGGCCCGAGAGTTTCAGTTCATTGAACGAGGCATGGTCCTCAACTATCGAACAATGCAAGTATGGGCTGGCCGACCTTCTGTTCTCACGGTTTGAACTGGGAATCACCGTCAACAAGCGGTCAGTCTTTGTTTGGAAAATAAGGCAGCCTTTCTTTGGGACACGCGAGTTCAAATAAAGTTGGTGGGAAAGGAACTCAAGAAAGTAGAAGTCATTATCTAAAGTGGGGGAAACTTAGCATATAAGCTAGAGTTAAACAGAATAGAGGGAGAGGTCAGAAGTAGCAGAGACAGGGTGTCCTACCAGACAGTATAGTGAGTAGCACTTAGTCTAGAACAAGTAGATAGTTAAAAGCTACAGAAACTTAGCCAGTGAGTGAAAATAGTAGAGTTAGAAGCCACCGAAGCAGACCAACACGGAAAGGCAACGAGAGACCACACACATGTAAGAATCTGTCTGTGTGTGATGTTCTGTTCAAATCGTCGTCGCTAACATCTTGCTCGAGTGACCTGACTTCATTCTCGTCAGACGGAGACGTGTTGCTGCAACACGAAGTTGTCGTCCTAAGACGACCGTTGTGATTTGTGGTTTTCCTCGTCCTGACAACCACAGTAACACAACCACTGTCGTCTGTCATAGACACGAGCACAGCTGCAGACAGAGCACAGATGCAGTCACCAACTGCCTGATGTAGAGACGAGGCAAGAGGTCCAGTAGACATCTGTCTTACGTGAGATGAGACAAGAGGTCCAGTAGACAGCTGCCTTACGTGAGACGAGACAAGAGGTCCAGTAGACATCCATTTTTGTGTAAGCTGAGAGGACAGATAGATGAGGACGGAGAAATCGTAGATAGACATCTTTTATATCAACTCACAGAGATAGACAGTGAATGGAACAATTGCTAGATTCCGACCACATGATGAGAACCCTGGGTAAATTTAGTACTAGAGTAAGACCTGTGCTACTTGCACGAACCTTTAGAAGTAATCTTAGTCAGTTAGAGAAGTGATAATAACCAACCTTTTGAGAGATATTAGAAATTAATAATTGATGAACAGTATAAAGTGATCAATGAGCCTAGTGATTTGATGTGCATATTGTTTTACTTGTGTGAAAAATACATGCTGTGTTTAACTTGTGTGAAAAGAATTGTTGATATTTAATTGAGAGAGTTAAGGAGTGATAGTGGTAATGAAGAAAGGATAGATAATACTTTAATTTAATATATTAAATGGTACCGTGACCTAGAATAAGGAAGATAGAATAATGAAAAGTAACGTATAAAATTATTGTATAGAACTGCTATAGGCATACCCATAGGTGCTCAGTCTCTCTCAGCAAATGGCGTAAGTTATGGAAGCTGATGGTCCCTGTAGCTTGCTGGTTGTACATTCTCCTTCTTCGTCCTATCATGCGCCATACTCCGCTCGAACCTCGTTTAATGTCAAAACTTTGCAGTCTGTGGATTGATTTTGCCTTATTTCTCGATTCCCCAAGACGGTGTTCGTTGCGCTATGTTTTTATCTTGCGCCTGTCGGTCTAGTGCTTCGACTTTGGCATGCATTTTATGTGAGGAAACCCTTCTTCCTGCATTTTCTTAAGGTTTGCTTCTCCAGGATAATGGCCGGTGCTGTGATTGGGGAGCGAATCCAGCACCTTCGGTTTGTGAGCCATGTCACTTAACCACGCCGTTCGTCTATACCCGATGATATGATTCTCAGTGCTTGATTCTGAACTATTGATTTTGCCAAAGTTTGATTTTCATGCAGCTGTCCATGCCACTGTGGGATATTCCAGGACTGGTCTCACATATCCAGTGTACAGCCTCTGAAGAACATGCTCATCTCAACAAAGATGGCTTGTTCATGTCTGCACGACAATCACGGGAGGTAAAGAATTACAAGTTAAGACCCACAGGACAACCTAAAGTCCGCAGGAAACGGAAACATAAAACAGTTCCTAAGAGACCAAGTACTAAACTGAAACTACGCCAGCCAGGAGGAAGACAAGGAATAGAACAATCTGGTATTCTCTGACAAACTTCTACGCCCCAACATACAAAAGTAGCGACTAAGTAATGTAAACTACACTCCAGCATACAAGAGTAGTGACCAAGTAAGTAATTTGAACTACAACCCAGCATACAAGAGTAGCAACTACATAAGTACAGTAATTTGAACTACAACCCAGCATACAAGAGTAGCAACTACATAAGTATGGTAATTTGAACTACAACCCAGCATACAAGAGTAGCAACTACATAAGTACGGTAATTTGAACTACAACCCAGCATACAAGAGTAGCAACTACATAAGTACGGTAATTTGAACTACAACCCAGCATACAAGAGTAGCAACTATATAAGTACGGTAATTTGAACTAACCCCAGCATACAAGAGTAGCAGCTACATAAGTAATTTGAACTACACTCCAGCATACCTTCTTCTTCTTCGTACGCTGTCAGACGTCAACCTTTATTTTTTCGAAAAAAGCAGCGGTCATCCTGAGGCTGTCGACACTGCCATAGAGCTTGTCTAGTGTTGCCACTGGTGATGGCACTCCAGCATATTAGAGTAGTAACTAAGTAAGTAATTTGGACTACAACCCAGCTTACAAGAGTAGCGACTAGGTAATTTGAACTACACTCCAGCATACAAGAATAGTAACTCAGTAAGTAATTTAGACAACATAGTTTCATAATGTAACTCACTTTCTCCTTTCTGCATCATGTGGCTCTGTGCCTGGCAAGGTAACTGTTATGGTGGTAGGGGAGCTGATATCATACCTTCGCTGTGGTTTTTTGCAGAGTTTAATTTTCACAAGACCACTAAATATTGAGTTGGAGATGATAGCAATCAGTGGCTGGAACTGACTTGGGAAGAAGCTACAAGTGGATGGGAACAGATGGTAATCAAAACTGTTTATAATTATACAATGAGTATAGATTATCTATGTATTACAGGAATTAAATATGAACACATAATAAAACCCACTTTTTCTACATGCTTGTTTAACCTTTTCTGGTTCTTGATAATTTTGCTGATTTGTGTCTTTCAGTCCTGGCCAAGTGCTGAAACTCCATAGTGTATGTCAAAGTTTTGTTCAAAATAAATTAATATTAAAGAAACTGAGATAAAATTATGATCTAAACGTTGTAAATGTCACACTATTAAACTATCTATGACATGAAGTATTCATAATATAGATTAGGGCCCGTCAATCTTTTTATACTTGGTGCCCACTTTTATAACTTTCGTGAGGGTCAATATTCCATAATGCTCACACACATCTAAATTGAAGAAAATTTTGGAATCATCCACAGGGGCTGTATATTTTTGATGGTTTAAATACATCATCATCATGTGGCATGCCTTTTGCAAAACGTTGCTCCCATCACAGACCATCTGAAAGAAACTCGATCTCTTGCCAAATCTCCAGTCATGCCCATGTGTTTCTTGACATCTTAGTGCCATTGCCTTTTTGCTCTGTCTCTGATTCTCTTGCCTGGCACCATACCTTCCATTATCATTCTCTCAAGACTGTTGTGTCTTTTGATGTGACCAAAGTATTTCCATTGTTTGTTCATGATGGAATTGATAAACCAGTTCTCCTCAATGCCAAACTCTTGTCGAACGTCTGTATTCTTTTTTTCGGTCCATGGTATTCTGATAACTTTTCTATAACATTTTGACTCAAAAGGACTCGATTCTCTGCCTTGAGGTTTGGGTAACTGTCCATGATTCACAGCCGTATGCTGTCCCAGGAAAAACACAGGTTCTAAAGATTTTTACTTTTGTTAGTTTTCTGCCATAGTTTTCTCAGGTTGTGTAGCCTCTGCATTGCCATGATGATAACGTTTTTAATACAGAATGTAATTACCCTACTACCACCATACTGAAAGCTAAAATTCCCACTAGTGGGCGATAGCACCATGGTTGAAGAGCTCTCATATGTAGTTTATAAATTAGTTTGAAGCATCAAATGGCTTTGATGCAGAGGTGGAAATTGGAGAGGAAACATTTTTTGGGTCCTCGACATGTTGTGTGTTTCGCAATATATTCATCAATTCCTTTACACACACCTTTCATATTGTGTGTCCCAGTCAAAGTTTTAATTGGGCATGTGTTTTATTCTTCTTCTGCGTTCTGGTTTTTCTGATCATGTTAAATCTTCAGTCCTATCGCCAGGATCAAGTCCACAGTCCTTTCCAGGTCAGAGCTGTGACCCCATAGTTTTTGCCTCAGTTTGGCTCCTTCTGGTCAGGTCTGGCATCTTAGTTCTTTGTAGGCCGGGCATCTTGGTTCTTCGTAGGCTGGGCATTCTTGAAGTATGTGTTCAGGGGTCTGGACTTCTGTCCCACATGGACATTCATTTGTTTTGGGAGATTTTGAGCCGATATAGGTGGCCCAGTAGTCTGCTGTGGCCCGTTCTCATGCAGAAGATTGCAGTTTTCTGGTCTCTTTGTAACTGATGGATTGGGTCTGGACTGTTACTCTGTCCCATTTATTTCTCCCATTGCATACTGGCTTTGAATTATGGTTTTGGCCTCCTTATATTGCACTTTATTGGTGTATTGTTCCCCCTGCTTTGGATAGCGCATCGGCTCTCTCGTTTCCCGTAATTCCACAATAAGAAGGAGCCACTGTAGAGTGATCTCTGCGATATTTTGTATGGCATTTAGCTCTGTTCTGATTTTATGTTCTCATTTGTTGTGTTCTTTACCGATTTGAGTAGTGCTTTACAGTCTGTAAATATCACTATCCTCGTTTGTGTTTGAGCTTTCAATTTGGTGAAAATTTTCAGTGCTTGGAGAAGTGCCATTGATTCTACCCTCAGGCTAGAAAAAATTGTCCCTGTTGAAAAGGGCTTATGGGTTATCTTTCCATTATTTTGTCTTATAAAAATGCCTTCACCACCATTTTTTGCAGCGACTTCTGCAGATCCATCTATGTACACATGTATCGATTCTTTGAGGCTGTATTTGCCTTCAATCATCTCTTAAGCCTTGGCTCTTTGGTGGGGGGGGTGGTCTGATGATCTTTCTTTTCTATTTCGGGCACCTCTGTGTTAATTAAAACTTTATCTAGTTAGGGGTTTGGCTTCTCCTAGCCCGACAGCATTTCCATTTATGTGCTTTTGTCTGGGAGAAGGTCTCTGTGACAGTTATGTATTTGTTGTGATGTGTGTATGAAGTTAGTCCTTTTCAACCTTTTCCCCCCTGGATTTTGGTGTTTGGCCTGCACGGGATGGTTTGGCATGCATTGCAACTTCTCGCTGTGCACAAGCACCTCCTTTTCTCGTCTATTATGCAGGGGCCTAAGTTTGGTGTGCTTTTCCATTGCCTGGATTAGGGTACTTTTCAATCCTCCTGTGATTAATTGAAGTCCTGCATTTTGTACTTTTGTTAGGCGGTCTGTATTTGTTTTGGATGGTGTGTCCCAAACTAACATGCCGTATTCCAGAACTGACCTGACTGTCCCTGTATAGACATTTTTGAGAATGCGACTGTTTGCTTCCCAGCTTGTGCCTGCCAACTTCTTCATTAGGGAGAGCTTTCTTGTTGCTCTCTGTTCTATGGTGTTCAGAGTGACATTCAGTTGAGCTTTTTGTCTAGCTTTACCCCAAGATATGTAGGGTTTCTTCAAATGTGATTTCCCTTTCCTGTAATTTGTTTGAATGTTTCTTCCCGGTTGTACAAGAAGCATTTTACTAGGGTCTTTGAGGTATTTATTTGGACGCCCCAGTCTGACTCCCATTTTCCTATGATATTTAGTGCTCCCTGCATCCTGTGTTTAGTGGTGAGTATGTTTTCTGCAGCACACCATGCTGCAAGATCATCTGCATGGAGAGCCCTGGAGATATGCTTAGGAATTGTCTCCACTATATCATAGATGAACATGATGGATAGGTGATATGACTCCTCCTTGTGGCACTCCTTACTGGAGAGTGACACGATGGCTCAGAATCCCATATAGCTTCACTCTTGCTGTTCGATAGCTGAGGAAATCACGTATCCAACTAAACATTCTCCTTTCCGCTTTATTTTTAAGCATCTTGAGGAGAAGTCCGTCTTTCCACACCTTGTCGAATGCTTTTGTTAGATCTACAAAGACTGCCATTACTTTTTCCTTGTTTTGGAATGCGTCTTCTGCCTCCTGTGCCAGGTAGACTAGCTGGTCTTCTGTGCTTAGATTTTTCCTATATGTGGACTGTGAGTTATCTAGTATACAGTTTTTTTTCTCCAGTGTCATTAGTCTCGTGTTGACAATTCTCTCCATGACCTTGCCCAGGCAGGTCAGTAGGCTGATTGGTCTGTATCTTGACTTCTTTTTTTTTATTTTGCTGTTTCTTTCTTATGGGGATGATGATTGCTTCCCGCCAATTGTCTGGGAATTTTCCAGTGCTTAATGATTGGTTAAATATTATGAGAAGTTTGTGTCTGGCTATGGGTCATAGATGTCTAATCATGTCATTGGTGATACCATCTTTTCCTGGGGCCTTCTTAAGTTTTAGTTTGTTTGGGCATGTGTTGAATATCCACAAGTAATCTAGATGTGCGAACTGTGGTCATTGGACTGACAAAATAATGAATCATTTCTCAGTTATTGAAACCCAACTTTCTTCACTATAAATTATTCAACTTTCAAACTTAACTTCAGCAAATGTCTACACATATAAAATAACCTTACAGTTAACTCTTAGTGGACATGCCCTAAAACCATGCTTTTACGAGCTTCATTTTCTACATAACATTTTGAGTGTTACAGCTGCGGAAACTTCCTTCTTGTCTATTGCAAGTCCAAGCTTGACCTGCTCCAAAGGCTGTTAACCCAGCATTACGTGTTTTCTCATCTCTTCTCTTGAGAGCAGTCTGATTTCTGTTTTTAACTACTAATGGTCATCCATCTCTTCTCCAGCTGCTCTTTCCAGATTTGATGATGGTCAGGAGATGTGTTTGATTTTGTAATCAGGGCCACATCATCAGCAAACTCCAACTCCAATATATAGACTGGTCTCATCTTGCCGTACCCATTTAGTATATTTTTGGTTCGCTCCATACAAAATTTGATGACATCATCCACGAGTAGTATGAAAAGACATGGTGATATAATGCTGCCCTGTCTTACATAACTGGTGGTCTTTTTGGAATTATGTATTTAAAATAAAAATGGAATTAATTAACCTTAATTTGTATGTTATCGTTTTTTTTGTTAAACAGAAAAACTGCATTAATATACATTACAAAAATGTAACTTAATTAGTTTCCAAAATTAAGTATTTTTTATTTATTACTGCAGGTCAGGTCAGATCATCCCGTAACCGGTGAGGTCGTTGGGGCACACATAAAAACATCCTCACAACCCCACGCCACCCCTCTCTGTCAGATGCTGCTGCCTGTGACTCTTCTGGTCGGAGACTGGTCCATTCTTTTATGTTGTCCTCCCATCTCTTTTTGGGCCGGCCTCTTTGTCGTCTGCCATGCACCTTTCCGTGGAGGATTGTGTTAGCAAGACCATTTGATCTCAAATGTGACCATACCAAGTGAGTTTCCTTCTTTTGAAAGTTGCCAAGAGGTCTTCGAAAGGCCCTATTGCTGTTGTAATTCTATCACGTATTTCCTCATTTGTAACTCAATCTTTGTACGTGACGTTTAAAAGTTTTCGGAAACATTTCATCTCCAAGGCCTGTATCCTTCGTTGAAGGTCAGCTGTAACTGTCCATGTCTCACACGCATAGAGGAATACTGACAGGACCAGTGTACATATTAATCTGATTTTCGTGCGTAGTGCTAACTACGCAAAACTAACTAACTGCAAATATAATCAAATAGTGTATTGGTTTATCTATTTATAATAAGTATTATGACCACTTGATTTTTCTCTGTCTCCTCACCCATTACAAACTAGATATGTTATATCATAAACCATTTATGTCTGCATTTAATATCATCAGTGGAAGAGAAGTCTCATACACATTAAGGCTAAGAGACATTGATCAAACTTGAGTACTAAATTGATTTAAATTTAGCACTGGTTTTCGCAGTTACGATAAGTACATGGCAAGCATTATGTATAAATAATAATGTACAGTTGTTACTGTGTTGTACCTACCTTGCAAAGCTAAAGTTATCAGCCATGTCGCCACGATTTCCATTTGTGTGTTTCTGATAAAATCTCAGGTACACCCAGCTAACAACCATTCCAGAAGCAAACATATAAGGGTAAGACCCAGGTAGCAGTCCGGCAATCCGCAGCAAAATGATAAGTATCAGCAGCGTTAGTGGTATGTGTGTGTTTCTCAGCTTGCCAAATGGAAGTGTTGCAAGGCAGTGATCAGGCATCACTTGCTTTACTGCCACACAGAACCCAGCTATGTAGCCTGATAAGCCGTAGATGTGCACTTCAAATAAATATTCTTCATTCAGCGTCACCAAGTAAATAAAGAAGTACAAAAATGCAGTAATAACTCCAACACCCAGGTTGACAATAACGAAAAAGAGTAGCATATCTGGTGCACCCCAGAGTGGTTCCAGCAGCTTTCCAAAAAGGACAATCACTGCAATATCAGCGAACACATGCCAAAAGTGCAGTTCGACAAAACAATATAAAACAAAACTGTAAACACGAAAGTTTGGAGGCATAACATAGCCTGGTGTCACTGTTATGTGAGGAATCGCTGATGAAATAAACGATAAAAGATATCCAATAATTACAGTGATTGCTACAGCTTTAACAACAATGCTGCTTTTCCCAACTGCAACTGAAAAATGATCCCTTAAAATTGGAATTTTCGTTTGAGCAATGGAAGCCGCCATCTTGTTTTTTATTTTCATTTTTCTTAGGAATACAACCTGACGTCACCTTCAACAAGTTGGCGACCGTCTTGCTGTTAAAAAACGTGCATTCCCATTTAAGTCTTCAAATAATATTTTCACAACCTCCGTGCTGTCTATAATTTATTTTTAAACATATATAATACGTTTCTACCAAATTGCGCATCATGTAAAAGGGCTGAAGCATTACTTATTCTAGTATTTTTGATGAAGTGTGATTCAATTTTAATTATTGTTTTATTTAAAGAAGGGCTGCTACTTTTTATTGAGTCCCCATAACAAATATTCTGAGACATGGAAAAAACTTGTTCAGAGTTGAAATCATCATTATCAGGTGCTCTACCGGTTGACGGTGACGAACATGGATCTAACTTCCTCTTATAACTATCAGTTCAGCCTCTGATTCCTTCAAACTGTCCAATATTTTCTCTCTTTGTGTTCCAACCTGTCTCTTCTTATGACATACCCGAAAAGAATGAATACCGTGTCCTGATTTTTGCCATAAGTTGTCTTTGTATCTGATCACTCTCAGTTCAGAAGTAGAGAAAGGAATACAGCATATGAATAAAATTGTTCGAGTATACATTGACAGTGACGTTTGATTGTCCAGGCAACAGTCAAGCGAAATTCAACAACATTATTACATTTAATTAATAATTATGTGTGATTATATGTATATATATATATATATGTGTGTGTGTGTCTAAATTATTGAAATATTGATAGTATAGCATAATAAGTATAGAATTAGATTAGGCGTAAGGCAGGAAAACAAATTAGCGTTACCAATAATAGAGTGCGAGTTGTGTGAGTTGGTGTTAGTGTAGGAATAAATGCAATGTTAGAAGATGATGGAAAAATTGTATGTAGGTTCTGCAGAATAGAAGAGAGGCATGCTCGAATGGAATGCGAGATTATGACTAATGAGAAGATATGGGGTGAGTTAGAAAAGAGGCAGAACAAAATAGAAGAAAATCAAACGAAAATTTAGGATATATTAAAGAAGCTGCATTTGTGTAGTAGAGATGCTAAGGTGGATAGTTTTGTTGAAAAGTATGCAAATATAAAGGAGGGCTCAGTGTTGATGGTAGGAGATTCAAGGGTTCGGGACGCGGCAGACATCTGTCAAAACAACATAATGAGTTCGAAAAAATGTATATTGGTGGTGCATAAATTGAGGATATAGAGGGGAAGATAAAGATGATAGATGACAGAGCAAACAGTCATGTTGTGGTAGTAGTAGGTACAAACAATCTCAAGAAAGACGGCACAGAAGTTATAATGCACAAATACAAGAGTCTGTTGATGACATTTGAAGAAAACAAAAGTGTAGGAAGGTCACCATGTTGGGTATTTTAGATATATCAGATGGGCCAGACTATCTATACAGAAACAAAAATAGGCACTAACCTCAGGTTGCGGAAAATGTGTACAGATATGGATATCGATTTTATTGATGTGAAAATGTGTACAGATATGAATATCGATTTTATTGATGTGAAAATAGACACATGTAAAATGTTAGACAGGAGAGGTTTACACCTAAATAAGATAGGACAACATACTGTAGCAAAGTATATGTTTAATCATTGTATTAGTAATTTAAACTAGTAATGCCTATGACGTATGAGACTAAAGATGGGCTTACAATATGGTGCTATAGGATGTAGTCAAAGGGGAGAGTTGGGGTCAGGGAAGTGTGAAATAAGTAGTGGAAAAGCAAAAATAAAAATGATAAATTAAAAGCAAAAATGGGAAAAAACTACAAAATTACAAACTAAAATGTTTTTATGCAAATGTGAGAAACATAGTAAATAAAAGAGAAGAATTGGAAGAAGAAGAAAAACCAGATATAATAGGGTTAACACAATCATGGACATATGAAGATATTGCAGATAGTGAACTTGAAATAGAGGGATATACAATGTTAAGGAAAGATTGGGTAGTTGGAGACAAGGCTAAGGGATGTGGCGTTTTATTATACTGTACACATTCAGTTAATATAACGATCAAAGATGATTTATTATCTGGTAACAAAAATGAAAGTGTATGGGTAGAAATAGAAAGTAGGGGTGAAAAAACAGTGATTGAAGTATGCTATAGATGTCCATCAAGTCAAAAAGATGAGGAAAAGGAGCTGATTAGTAACATAGCAAAGGCTAATGAAGGGAAAAATAATTATTAATGGGGGATTTCAACTTTCCAGAAATAAAATGGGATATGGCAGAAGTACTTGTAGAGTTAAAACCTTTTGTTAAATGCATAACTAACAATTTTTTTAATTCAACACGTAGAAGCAGCCACCATAGGCAAAAACACACTCGACAATTTTTCCTACAGAGGAAAATATTATTGAAAATGTTACTGTTGGGGAACTGTTTGGTTCAAGTGACCATCAAATCATCCGTTGGGATCTTATAGCAAGGAAAGAAGTTAACATAAACACGCTAACATACAACTACTCTAAAGCAGATGTTCAGAAGATGTTCAGCGAGCCACATAATCTGGAAAAATATTGTCGGAGGAACAGATGATCAACAAGAGTGGGAGAGTTTTAAAACAGTTCTAGAAAAGCTAAAAGTGGAATGTATTCCATATAGGGAGGTAAACCCCAAGCGTAAAAAGTGGATAACTAGATGTGTAGTTAAATGTAGAAGAGACAAAAATAAACCATGGAAAAATATACAAAGGCATGTAAATTGAAAGAAACATAATTAAAATATTTGGACAAGCAAAACGTAGCCCAGAAAGTGAATAAATCAGCAAAAATAGACTTCGAAAAAAAAACTTGCTCATAGTATCAAGACTGATAGTAAAAGCTTCTTTTCTTATGTTAAAAATAATCTACTAAATCAATACTTTACAAGATCCCAGAGCCTATTGATATTTTCAAATGTGAAATGGATATACTGGGATTAAAATCAATCTGTATTACGGAGGAAATGGTTTTGTTTTTTTAAATTGGAAGGATTAAAAGTGGATACATGTCCAGGTCAAGATGGTATCCATAAAAAAATGCTATTTGAAAACAGAGACCAACTAACAAAAGCATTGGCTATTATGTTCTCAATCACTTGCAAAAGGGATTGTACCAAGAGATTGGAAAGATGCAAGAGTGATCCCCGTAACCAAAATGGGAAAGAAATCAGATCCAGGAAATTATAAACCGATGAGTTTAACGAGCATAATCTGTAAAATGTTAGAATCAATAATCAAAGAAAACATTGTAATGCATCTAGACAGGTTTAATCTAATCAGAAATAGTCAGCATGGGTTAACTAGAGGGAGGTCGTGCTTAACAAATCTTTTGGAATTCATGGAGGAGGTTACTAAAATGATAGATAGCGGGAACCAGTGGATGTTATTTTTCTAGATTTTACAAGGCATTTTCATAGAGTACCTTATCGAATATTATTTCAAAAGTTAAAATCACATGGAATAGGTTGCCGAATGGATTGAAAATTAAGACAGAGAGTGTGCATAAATAAGGAGTACTCTGGGTGGTGTGACGTAAAAGGTTGAGTGTCACATTGCTCGGTTTTGGGACCAACATTGTTCTTGATATATATATATATATATATATATATATATATATATATATATATATATATAGAAACGATTTTGACATTGATATAGGATCCATGATTGAAAAAATTGCGGATGACACAAAACTATTTAGGATAGTCTCATCTATAGCATAGATGGCTATATTGAGGTAAGATTTAGATACAATTCGAGACTGGTCTGTGAGATCGCAAATAGAATTTAATATAGATAAATGTACAGTCATCCACATGGGTAGATCCAATATGGAACATAATTACAGAATGGGCAAGAACAATATTAGAATGATAGATAAGGAAAGGGACCTATGGGTTATAATGGAGCATACAGGTAAGGTGAGTAAGTGAGTCCAAATAGCAGTGAATAAGGCAAATGCAATGTTATATATGGTAAAAAGAAATATTAAACATAGGATTAAGGAGGTGATAGTCAAACTGTTTAAAGCATTAGTTAGACCTAGATTGGAGTACTATGTACAGGTGTGGAGTCCATATAGCATGGTAGATACAAACATGCTGGAAAGGATACATAGAAGAAAGAAGAGCGACACAACTGATAGTGGGATTCCAGAATTACAGTTACGAGATTAGACTAAGAAAACCCGGCTTACATTGCCTTGAAAAGAGAAGAATTTGAGGTGACTTAATATAGGTTTATAAGATAATCACAGGAAAGGTTACTTCTTCTTCTTCGTACGCAGTCAGACGGTAACCATTATTTTTTCGAAAAAAGCGGCGGTCATCCTGAGGCTGTCGCCACTGCCATAGAGCTTGTCTTGCAGTTCCACTGTTGATGGCCACATCTGCTCTCTCTGATCCTCGTATGTCGGGCAGTTCTGCAGCAGATGTTCAGCGGTCATTTTACCAGTACCGCACGGGCATTCGTCGGTACACCTTATCTTCAATTTGTTGAATAGGTGGTACCTCAGTCTATTGTGGCCAGTGCGAAGTCTGAAGACAACGACCTGCTCTCTATGGTTCAACTGGTAATAGGCATCGTTTTTGGTGTAACCAGTATGTTCGGTTTCCCACTTGGTCATGTATCTGGCTTTGATAAGCCGTTTTGACTCTTCGTACGTCATACTAGTATCTGTTTGTGGTAGTCTTGCACCTTCTTTTGCCAGTCTGTCTGTCTCCTCGTTGCCTTGGATGTTGCAGTGTGATGGGACCCACTGTACCACTACATTTATTGGTGCGGACTGCTGGCACAGTTTGCAGAGTGCTGCTCTTAAGTCATTAAGCTCAGTGTTTTTCTGGCTTTTTAGCGCTGTGACTACGGCGAGAGCATCTGTAAGCAGGACTATATGGCTTTCATTTTCACTGTGTGTCGCCATTTCTTCCACTGCCACCCTCAGTGCCTCTGCCTCCACTCTGAAATTGCTTGTGTACTTACCAGTAGCGAATGACAGTGTTATTTGTCTGCCATTTGGTAGGTTCAGGAATGCTCCTGCCCCTCCGTTCTGTGTAGTGTTTGTTACAGAACCGTCGGTGTATGCATGGGTCCAGTCCATGCTTGGGTAGCTTTTCGTTATGAAGCTTAGGGTAGTATCTCTCCTTTCTTTTTCAGTCTGGCAGTTTTTGTTTGCAATACCTGGTATATTTTCTACCACCTCTGGAAATATATGCTGCCTCCAGGTAGGTTTTCGTACAGTAGTGATGCGTTTTGGTGTTGTTAGTGCGTTTATGGGATCTTCGTGCATCTTTGCTTTGGCTATTTCTGCAAAGTTTCTCCGCTTTAGTTTCCCATTTCCCAAATTGTTTAGTCTCTGGTGCATTGGATGGTCGGTCAGTCTTCGGAGTTTCTCTGACTGCAGCTGGGCTCTGCAGTCTCTTCTATCGGTCATGGATTGCAGTTTTGTAATCTTTTCAAGTTCTACAATTGGCGTTGACTTCATGCCACCTGTTATAATTCTCATGGCTTGGTTTTGAAGTTTGCTAACTTTATCGAAGTTCGCCTTCGCTGCTGTTGTCCATGCCGCAATGCCATACTCGAGAACTGGTCTCACTCTTCCAGTGTACAGTTTCTTTAGTATGCCTTCGTCTGCTCCCCAGCTTGTGCCAGCAAGTTTCCTCATGATTGCCATTCTTTCTCTGGCTTTCATTCGGTTTCTCTCAATCTGACTTTTCCATGTCATGCGCCGATCAAATGTGACTCCCAGATAGGTTGGATTGTCGTTTGGCTGCAGGAATTTGCCATTTAGACTTAATTTGGTATGTTGGGGTTTTAATGAAAGCGAAAATATTGTGCATGTGGTTTTCTCCTCGTTTATTTTGACCAGCCATGAGTTCGCCCACTCTTCCAGCGATGTTAGGGCCGTCTGCATCCGATTTCTTGCTATGGTGAGATTCTTTTCAGAGGTCCACATAGCCAGATCGTCTGCAAACATTGAGCTATGGACTCTTCTTGGTATATTTTCTGTAATATCGTTTATATATACCAGGAAGAGTGTGGGTGACAGTACTCCCCCTTGGGGTACTCCCTGCTCGAGTGTCACCTTTTTGCTCATCTGCCCTTGTACTTGGACTCTGGCCGTTCTTTGTTTGAGGTAGGGGTTGATCCACTTGTACATTTTCCCACAAACATCACTTCTTCTTAGCTTGACTCTAAGTCCATCTTTCCAGACTTTGTCAAATGCCTTTTCCAGATCCACCCAAACAGCTACTGTGTGTTTCTGTGCCTGGTAGGCATCTTCTATCTCCTGGGCTATGAGGATGACCTGGTCCTCAGTGGATCTGTGCTGTCTAAAGCCGGCTTGCTGTGGAATTAGTATTCGTTTTTCTTCCAGATGCCACATCAGTCTGGTGTTTATCATCCGTTCCATCAGCTTGCCGACACAGCTCAGTAGGCTTATGGGCCTGTATCCATTTGGATCTGTTTTGTCCTTTCCTGTTTTTGGTACTGGTACCAGTATTGCGTCTTTCCATGCCTGTGGTACAATTCCCCTTTTCCAGCTTTGGTTCAGGACCGATAGCAGTTTCCTCTTCGCTGTTTGGCCCAGCCCCATCAGCATTTCGTTTGTTATCCCGTCTTTTCCTGGAGATTTCCTTTTCTTTAGTGTTCTCATAGCCTCTTCCATTTCGCGCATTGTTAATTTGGCCATCATGTGCTCTTCATGTGCCGTATTCATGTTTTCGTGCCCCTTTAGCTCTTCGCTAATGTCTGTATGCTTATCTGCAGGGACCTCGATGTGGTTTGCTCTGGCATAGTGCTCGACAAAGGCGTTTGCGGCTTTCTTACCTGTGATCAAGTTCTCGCCCTGCTTGATAGTAATTTGTTTATTTGTCGGGGTTTCGTCGTTCATGGCTCTGACTAGCTTCCATAGCTTGTTCCCGTCTTTGTCCAGGTTTAGGCTTTCCGTTTTATTTTTCCAGCTTTCTCTTGCTGTTTGCTTGAGAGTGTGTTTGTACTTCGCCGTGGCGGCTTTGAGGGCGATGTTTGCCTCCATGGATTTTTCTCGCTCTGCCATGTTCCTAGCATTTGTTACTGCATCTTCCACTTTCTGCAACTCATCATTCCAGTAGGGCTTATAGTTTTACAGGAAAGGTTAAATTAGATTATAAGAAGTTTTTCAAAATATAACCACCAACAAGAACAAGAGGGCACTGATACAAATGAGCTAAATAAAGGTCCAGATTGTATATTAGGAACAATTTTTTTTAGTCAGAGAGTGGTGAATGTTTAGACATCATTGCCCCAGGAGATAGTGGAGGCAGAGACAGTTAATGCATTTAAGAATAGATTGGATGCGCATAGCTTTTAGAGCAGGGTAATGTAAATATAACTGGTTGTCTACAGACTGGTGAGTCTTCTAAACCAGTATAAAAAAAGTTACATTAAGTCTGTGTCTCTTCAAGTCAAGTCAACCGGTGAGATTGTTGTGGTACACATTAAGACACCGTCACAATTGTACGTTACCACTCTCTGTCAGCGGCCGCTGTCTGCGCCTCTTTTATGTTGTCCTTCGATCTCTTTTTCGGACATCTCCGTCGTCTGTCTTGCACCTTTCCGTGCGTGATCGTATTTGCAAGACCGTTTCTTCTTCTTCGTTCGTTCGTTCTCAATCTCCTGCTACCAAATCCTGAACGGGCTTAAGTAGCAGAATGTAGTCAAGGGAACGGAATGCGCTGTGTCGTAGTTTACAGCTTGACTGCGATATTTGCACCTTTCGGTCCAACACATCCGACTTCAGCAAGTATTTTTTGAGTACCGGGTTAGCATTCCATCTTCGATCCCTTCTCCTTAGCCAGTCTGCCCTGCTGCAGCCTGTTATCCAGGATCACCGCGTGGAGGTGTAGAAGGGTCTTGGCAGCTCTGGTTTGCTGGCCCTGACTCTAGCAGTCAGCTATGGGTCGCTGACCACTGCAGCTCATGCGCTGCTCAGCATCTTGATCCCGCAAGACCGTTTGATCTCGATATGTGGCCATATCAAGCGAGTTTTCGTCTTTTGACCGTTGCCAAGAGGTTTTCAAAAGGCACTTTTGCTGTTTTAATTCTTTCTCGTATTTCTTTACTTGTAACTCGGTCTTTGTGTGTAACGTTTACCAACGGAAAGTATAAATTAGACTATAAATTTTTTTTTCTTCAAAACACAACCACATACAAGAACAAGAGGGTACATCCAATAATTTACCAACGAAAGGCCCAGATAAGATATTAAGAGATATTTTGTTAGTCAGAGAGAGAGAGGTAAATGCTTGGAATGCATTGTCACAGGAAGTAGTGTAGGCAGGGGCAATTAATGCATTCAAGAATAGATTGGAGGCGAATAGTTTTTAGAGTAAGGAAGACTAAATGAAACTGGTCGTATGCAGTCTCTGCAGAGTCTTATAACCCAGTATAAAGACGTTTAGTTAAGTTTACAAAAAGAGCTTTTCAAACCTTTTTTGTGAAAACGTGTTATCTTTCAGAAATGTTTTAGGAAGAGAAGTGACCATAGTCATAAGTGGCCACAGTCACAAGTGACCAAAACATAATTGTATATTTTCCTTGAGATGAAAATTTGGATGTGATACATCAAACGTCAAAGCTTACATTATGGCTGGCCCTCCCTTTTTCCAAATTCCCTTTCATGCGTACCTGAATGTCTGTTTCTTTGTGATTTTTATTTTCTGCACCTGCACCCTTCCCTTCATAAAAATCGTGTACATGATTATCCAAATTAATTTCTTCTTGTTCGGGAATGAGGTATTCATACTTCAATTCTAAAGGTGTTTAATGATACATTGTATGAAGCCGCAGATAACCCAAATTGAAAGAATGTTCTTTGACCATATTTTCATTTTCCTCTTGTGCTTTCTTGTCTTTTCTTTTCTGTGCTCATATTTTGTCAGAATACATTTCTGAGAGGTAGTTTTAAATTCAAACAATCTGCTGGGAAAATTCTTATTATTTGTCCTCCCAGACGTTCTTATCTCTGGACTTACTCCTCTTCGCCTGAGTTGGTTAACCTGTGTTTTATACATATATAGCTATAGTTTGGGTGAGTTTAGTTTAGCCTATCTTTAGTAGTAGACATGGAGACACCCTTGGCAACTTTCAGGAGGCCCAAGAAAGTTATGAGATGATACAAGTGCCAGGCACTCGGGGATATAATGGTGGGGTGTAAAATTATCGTCCCATTTTTTTTTGGCGTGATGCTAGCAGCCGGGTCGACCAAGGGGATAGCTGGAGGGAGAGTAGGGTGGACCACGTGGATGGAAATTGGGGAAAGAAACCAGAAGGGGACCCCATAAAGAGACGCATCAGCCCAGAGAGCTATTTAAGATTGCTCGTCTTGAGGGCGACTGACAGCTTAAGGGGGGAAGAACGAATAAGGAAGTTAGAGGTTGAGATAGAAGAAAGTAAAGGTTTACTAGAAGGATTACCAGATATGATTGTCACCATAGAAAGGCAGACAGTAGATTGCACTGTTAGTGTCCCTAAGAAGGACGAACCAGAGACATCTTTCATGTGCGAAACATGGTCGGTTGAGTCAGTGGAGACTAGAGACGGCAGAGGTGAACATGGTCGGTTGAATCAGTGGGGACTATAGACTGACAGAGGTGAACATGGTCGGTTGAGTCAGTGGGGACTATAGACTGACAGAGGTGAACATGGTCGGTTGAGTCAGTGGAGACTATAGACTGACAGAGGTGAACATGGTCGGTTGAGTCAGTGGGGACAATAGACGGACAGAGGTGAACATGGTCGGTTGAGTCAGTGGGGACTATAGACTGACAGAGGGGAACATGGTCGGTTGAGTCAGTGGAGACTATAGACTGACAGAGGTGAACATGGTCGGTTGAGTCAGTGGAGACTATAGACGGCAAAGGTGAACATGGTCGGTTGAGTCACTGGGGACTATAGACTGACAGAGGTGAACATGGTCGGTTGAGTCAGTGGGGACTATAGACGGCAAAGGTGAAAATGGTCGGTTGAGTCACTGGGGACTATAGACTGACAGAGGTGAACATGGTCGGTTGAGTCACTGGGGACTATAGACTGACAGAGGTGAACATGGTCGGTTGAGTCAGTGGAGACTATAGACTGACAGAGGTTAACATGGTCGGTTGAGTCAGTGAAGACTATAGACGGCAGAGGTGAACATGGTCGGTTGAGTCAGTGGAGACTATAGACGACAGAGGTGAACATGATCGGTTGAGTAAGTGGAGACTATAGACGACAGAGGTGAACATGGTCGGTTGAGTCAGTGGAGACTATAGACTGACAGAGGTGAACATGGTCGGTTGAGTCAGTGGAGACATTAGACTGACAGAGGTGAACATGGTCGGTTGAGTCAGTGGAGACTATAGACTGACAGAGGTGAACATGGTCGGTTGAGTCAGTGGAGACTATAGACTGACAGAGGTGAACATGGTCGGTTGAGTCAGTGGAGACTATAGACGACAGAGGTGAACATGGTCGGTTGAGTCAGTGGAGACTATAGACTGACAGAGGGGAACATGGTCGGTTGAGTCAGTGGAGACTATAGACTGACAGAGGTGAACATGGTCGGTTGAGTCAGTGGGGACTATAGACTGACAGAGGTGAACATGGTCGGTTGAGTCAGTGGGGACTATAGACTGACAGAGGTGAACATGGTCGGTTGAGTCAGTGGGGACTATAGACTGACAGAGGCGAGTTAGGAGATGAGGGTAAAGTAGGAGAGGATGAAATAGGCAGTGAGGCTATCACCGAGGTAGGGGAAATAAAAGTTTCGCCATGCGGTGGCATTTTGGCTCCATTCAAGAGGAGCACATTGACAGAGTCAGAGGGGACCGGTGCATGGCGCAAAAAGAGACGATTTGCATTACATAAGAGGAGTGAGAAATAGTGAGTTTGTATGGACCATTTTGGTGTGCTGGCGGTGTTTGTATGGACCATTTTGGTGTGCAGGCGGTGTTTATATGGACCATTTTGGTGTGCAGGCGGTGTTTGTATGGACCATTTTGGTAAGAACTGTGCAGGCGGTGTTTGTATGGACCATTTTGGTAAGAACTGTGCAGGCGGTGTTTGTATTGACCATTTTGGTGGGAACTGTGCAGGCGGTGTTTATATGGACCATTTTTGGTGATAACTGTGCAGGCGGTGTTTGTATGGACCACTTGGGTGTGCAGGCGGTGTTTGTATGTACTATTTTGGTGAAAACTGTGCAGGCGGTCTTTGTATGGACCATTTTGGTGTGCAGGCGGTGTTTGTATGGACCATTTTGGTAAGAACTGTGCAGGCGGTCTTTGTATGGACCATTTTGGTGTGCAGGTGGTGTTTGTATGGACCATTTTTGAAAGAACTGTGCAGGCAGTGTTTGTATGGACCATTTTGGTGGGAACTGTGCAGGCGGTGTTTGTATGGACCATCTTGGTGGGAACTGTGCAGGCGGTGTTTGTTTTGGCCATTTTTGTGGGAACTGTGCAGGCAGTGTTTGTATTGACCATTTTGGTGGGAATTGTGCAGGCGGTGTTTGGATTGACCATTTTGGTGAGAACTGTGCAGGCGGTGTTTGTATGGACCATTTTGGTGGGAACTGTGCAGGCGGTGTTTGTATTGACCATTTTGGTGGGAACTGTGCAGGCGGTGTTTGTATGGACCATTTTTGATAGAACTGTGCAGGTAGTGTTTGTATGGGCCATTTTGGTGTGCAGGCAGTGTTTGTATGGACCATTTTTGAGAGAACTGTACAGGCGGTGTTTGTATGGACCATTTTTGAGAGAACTGTGCAGGCGGTGTTTGTATGGGCCATTTGGGTGTGCAGGCAGTGTTTGTATGGACCATTTGTGAGAGAACTGTGCAGGCAGTGTTTGTATGGACCATTTTTGAGAGAACTCTGCAGGCGGTGTTTTTATGGGCATTTTGGTGTGCAGGCAGTGTTTGTATGGATCATTTTTGAGAGAACTGTGCAGGCAGTGTTTGTATGGACCATTTTGGTGGGAACTGTGCAGGTGGTGTTTGTATGGACCATTTTTGAGAGAACTGTGCAGGCAGTGTTTGTATGGACCATTTTGGTGGGAACTGTGCAGGCAGTGTTTGTATGGACCATTTTTGAGAGAACTGTGCAGGCGGTGTTTGTATGGACCATTTTTGAGAGAACTGTGCAGGCGGTGTTTATATGGACCATTTTTGAGATAACTGTGCAGGCAGTGTTTGTATGGACCATTTTTGAGAGAACTGTGCAGGCGGTGTTTGTATGGACCATTTTTTAGAGAACTGTGCAGGCGATGATTGTATGGACCATTTTGGTGGGAACTTTGCAGGTGGTGTTTGTATGGACTATTTTTGAGAGAACTGTGCAGGCGGTGTTTGTATGGACCATTTGTAAGAGAACTGTGCAGACGGTGTTTGTATGGACCATTTTTGAGAGAACTGTGTAGGTGGTGTTTGTATGGGCCATTTTGGTGTGCAGGCGGTGTTTGTATGGACCATTTTTGAGAGAACTGTGCAGGCGGTGTTTGTATGGGCCGTTTTGGTGTGCAGGCAGTGTTTATATGGACCATTTTTGAGAGAACTGTGTAGGTGGTGTTTGTATGGGCCATTTTGGTGTGCATGCAGTGTTTGTATGGACCATTTTTGAGAGAACTGTGCAGGCGGTGTTTGTATGGGCCGTTTTGGTGTGCAGGCAGTGTTTGTATGGACCATTTTTGAGAGAACTGTGCAGGCGGTGTTTATATGGACCATTTTTGAGAGAACTGTGCAGGCGGTGTTTGTATGGACCATTTTTTAGAGAACTTTGCAGGCGGTTTTTGTATGGGCCATTTTTGAGAGAAACTGTGCAGGCGGTGTTTGTATTGACCATTTTGGTGGGAGCTGTGCAGGCGGTATTTGTATGGACCATTTTGGTGTGCAGGCGGTGTTTGTATTGACCATTTTGGTGAAAACTGTGCGGGCGGTGTTTGTATGGACCATTTTGGTGGGAACTGTGCAGGCGGTGTTTGTATGGACCATTTTTGAGAGAACTGTGCAGGCGGTGTTTGTATGGACCATTTGTAAGAGAACTGTGCAGGCGGTCTTTGTATGGGCCATTTTGGTGTGCAGGCAGTGTTTGTATGGACCATTTGTGAGAGAACTGTGCAGGCGGTGTTTGTATGGGCCATTTTGGTGTGCAGGCAGTGTTTGTATGGACCATTTTGGTGGGAACTGTGCAGGCGGTGTTATTCAGCGAGTAGGGTCTAGACATCTTCATCGTTTTCATCAAACCAGTTCTTGCGTGTGGCATGGTCTAGAATCTCAGTACACTGTTTTCTTCAAAGGGGCCAATTTATCCTTCACCGTAGACGGACAGGACTGTTAATGCCTTAGCTGACTGTTCAGTTAGTTTTTACATGTTAATCTTCTTTACAGGTCTTTGACCTCGATTGCGTCTTTAGGACTATATGTTGAGGTTATGTTTAGACTCAGTCAGCCTGTGGTCAGCCTAACATTCAACACCACACTGTCTTTGTCACCCCCCCCCCCCCCCCAAATCACGTATGTCATTCCTTCTGGTGATGCCGTGGTCGATAAACTGCCACTGCTTAGAACACGGATGCGTCCAAGATGTCTTTTGACGGGTGGGCTGATGAAATATTGCACGAATAGAAATATCGGTAATGGCTCCCGTGCACAGCAAGCGGAGTCGTTTGCTCATACATTTTCCCATCTCATCTATGCCAATTTTTAACGTAGTTGCGTTCTTTATGGCCTTGATATGCATATCATATACGTGTGAAGATATATACGCAGTATGTATAACGAACGTGAGAGCTGTATATTTTTGTATGTCTAACATGCACGTGTGTGCGTTTAAATGTGTGCAACTCTCTATTTTTGTCGAAGGATTGACTGTTTCACTTTCGCTTGTATAAGTGGACGATGGTAGCATCCTTCAGTTCTTGTGGGACAGTTTCAGTGGTCCATATTGTGTTGTGGGATAGTTTCAGTGGTCTATATTGTGTTGTGCGACAGTTTCAGTGGTCTATATTGTGTTGTGGGACAGTTTCAGGGGTCTATATTGTGTTGGGCAACTCAGTCTCTGTGTTAGGACACAACTACCTCCAATCAGTAGACAGCTTCACTTACCTTGGCAGCATTCTTTCCAGAGAAACTACTATTGACTCTGAGGTCAGTAACAGAATCTCCAAGGCCAGTGCTGCCTTTGGGAGGCTGCTCAACAGCATTTGGAATTGGAGGGGTCTTAGTCTTGAGATGAAACTCAAAGTCTACCGAGTCTTCTGTATGCAAATGAGACGTGGACTGTATACAATTGGAGGGGTCTTAGTATTGAGACGAAACTCAAAGTCTACCGAGTCTTCTGAATGCAAATGAGACGTGGACTGTATACAATTGGAGGGGTCTAAGTATTGAGACGAAATTCAAAGTTTACCGAGTCTTCTGAATGCAAATGAGACGTGGACTGTATACAATTGGAGGGGTCTTAGTATTGAGACGAAACTCAAAATCTACCGAGTCTTCTGTATGCAAATGAGACATGGACTGTATTCAGCAGGCAGGATAGGAAAATAAATCACTTCCATACAAGCTGCATCCGTAGATTGTTCAAAATACAGTGGCAGGATAGGATACCAGACACCACAATCCTAATAAGGCAAAAATGCTGAACATCCATACATTGTTGCAGAAGAGCCAGATTAGATGGGCGGGCTACGTTATGCGCATGCCAGACAACCGCATCCCAAAACAACTAATGTATAGTGAGCTAAAAGATGGCCTTCCTTCTGGTCGGTGGCCAAAAGAAGCGCTTCCAAGAATATCTCAAAGTATCTACGACACGTATCAACATCGATGCAAACTCATGAAAATGCCTCGCACAGGAATGGCGTGGAACCACCATCAGAGGCACCTCCATTGCTGAGAAACGTCAGGCCTCCGAAGCAAGGTCTACTGCGTCGGTTGTTTTGAGCGAGTACTGTTGCAGGATTTATCTCAAGCAATTTATCCATCTACTGCGTCGGTTGTTTTGAGCAAGTACTGTTGCAGGATTTATCTCAAGCAATTTATCCATCTACTGCGTCTGTTGTTCTGAGCGAGTACTGTTGCAGGATTTATCTCAAGCAATGTATCCATCTACTGCGTCGGTTGTTTTGAGCGAGTACTGTTGCAGGATTTATCTCAAGCAATTTATCCATCTTCTGCGCGACATTTCTCGTATCCTATAAAAAAAATCTCCTTGCATTGTAAGTGTCCAGTGGTAGTGGATCGGGTTGCATTTATATGAGTTGACCAAACCATTTTTTGTTCTGTTTTGCAATTTATTCACCACAAGGGATAGTTCTTGCCACCATATTTCTAATGTTATCATTTCTCATTTGTATCTCTCTTGGTGACACCAATAGATTTTCTTAGACGTTTCATTTCACACCTTGACATTTTCCTTTTCTGTACCTTGGCTAAGGACCACGTTTGATACTGGTAGCACAGCGTTGTCATAAATATATTAATTGAATTGGACACAACTCAGAAAAGAGGGTCGCAGAATAATTGTGACAAAGTGATGATAGAAAGAAAGTGAGGCAAAGTAAGGCATACAAAAATATGGAATGGTATTACAAAATGGATGTGAAAACAGCACAGCGTATCTGAAATATGTAAATATTCAAAGACATAAAGTTGTGAAAAGAATTTATCCCCAACGCCACGTGACATGACCCACGATGACCATGATGTAAAACTATGTTCCCTATTCACCGCTTACCCATATTTCGTATTTCTTGCAAAGAAGGTGTATTATTTACTGAAACATTTTGTCTGCTTTATGAAATTTAAAAAAATGTATGTTTATTTCTGCTAATCTAAAGTATATATTATAATGGAACACATTTTTAAAGCGTAATTATTTTACAAGGTTGCGAAAAAAGTAAATGTACCATTAAATATATGGGCACCGTACACGCTCTTCTACTAAAAGAGGATATACAAATGTTTCTGCAGAAGACAATGTTGTGGAGAGTGAGGAAGAATTTGAACGAAAACTAATGATGAGTTCGTTGGCTATGGATATCAATTGAATTTTCACACTTTCATCCATCCATTTCTAATTAATATGTAAAACAAAGACACACATAGGATAACTATATTATCAAACAGAAAGAACAGCTTAATTGGTAAGTTTGATCCGAAATATAATTAAGTTATTTAAATTCTCACCCTCGGGAGTCAAGTCGCAAGTGATCAAATCAAGTGATCATGCTGATGATATGTCTTATGTCATGAACATTCTGAAACTGAATATCATATGATAGATAATATGATAGTTTATGAACTTTTATGATACTACTCCACTCGCGTCTTAGACTCGTTTGATTAATAAAGTAAAGTTTTAAAGTAAAAAGACAGGATTGTTCATCCCTTCCCCTAAGTGGGCCTTAGCATGCTATGCAGCTATTGTTATAATTGTAATTTGTATTGGGCAAAGTTAGCTGAATGACCAAAGCACTTGACTTAAAACTACAAAAGACAAAAATAAGTAAAAACTATAAAGTTAAAAGCACTTCTTCACTCACACTGACACTAGTCACTAGCTCTTCTTCACAATAAAAAAAAGATCTAGTCTACATTTTATCAAAATTTAAAACAAATATTACGAAATATATTTCAGTTCAGTAATAAAGACATAATACAATTAAAATGGCTCTAACTTACTCTAACTTGACAATAGATTTCTAGTCTATACTTTATAAAAAAAAATATATCAGCATTTCAATATTAGATAGACCTCTAGGAGTCTAGTTCTATCAATCTATGTAATCTATCATTTTGTATGTATGTACTATTCTCATTGTTCTTAATACATATTGATATGTGCCTCTTGTCTTTGCAGCTATTTTATTTTGCATGTATGTGTCCCATAGCATCTATTGATATTTTAATTTATATAATAATTTGCACTTCAGCTGTGTATTCATTTAAAAGGACATTACTTCTTGTCTGAACTGTTAATTATCTCAAATACAATTAGACAACATATTTATTACAGCACACAAAAAAGAATGGATTTTACTGCCATTTTGGAAGAGATTGCTCTTGAGGGTCTTGATGGTGAGTTGAAACAAAAGTGTCATTTATATGTTTATCTTTTATGTATTTATTTCTGATCATCTATTGAATCTCTACTTGTTTATTTATTTTTACATTATTAATCCTTATATTATATTGATGTAATGACGCTAAAAATAACATAAAAATGTTTATTTGGGTGTTAATTTTTTTTAATGTATACAGTCTTAATTAAAAGAATTACATTACAGTAAAATATATCTCTTTAAAGGCAGCAAAGATAATACATGTAATAATGTTTTTTTCTTAATTTTTTGTTCTGTTCACTTTATATCTCTATTCTCCAAGGCGGTGTGCGTTGCACTACGGTTTTTATTTTGCGCCTGTCGGCCCAGTGCATCCGACTTCGGTATGCATTTTATGTAACGGTCTGCTTATTCTTGCATTTTCTAAAGGTTTGCTTTCCCTGGGTAACGGCCGGTGCTATGATGGAGATCGAACCCAGCACCTTCGAGTTGTGAGCCGTGTCACTTAACCACAAACCCACGCTGCCCCCTATCCTCCAGTAATTCACATCTTTCTTCATTAAACAAAGTTCAGCTATCATATAGTGAAGCTTTCCAGATGCAAAATTGATTGCACTGTGTTGTTTTACAATGGTATTCAATTTTATCCTTTTAAAATAAATATTGTTTCAGAATTATCCATTTCAGCGTGCTTATTAAGTGTTAGCACATTTCTATCCTTTGTTTGTTTAGATAACACTAGCTCCTATAATGGAAAATAGTAATACAAATGTATTGACCCTTAGTTTGTCTCGCTGAAGCATGGAGGTGTAGGAGGCCTTCATGTGCATTTTTTCCTGCCTGCAGAGGACACCAGTCACTGGCAGTCAAATCTGTGAGTGAGTGAGTACAGTGAATGCCTGTTACATTTTCATTTGCTGCAAAATGATGGGACGACTTGAGCAGGAAATAAGCATCAAACTTTGCCCAAAACTTTGTGAAACTGAAGTGGAAACCATTTTCAAGATTTAGCAGGTTTTTGGTGAAGATGCCACGAGCATTACACTAATTAAGAAGTGGTATTATTGCTTCAAAGATGGCAGCACATCAATGGAGAGCAAAGCACATTGTGATAAGCCCCCAACAAGCCAAAATAATGAGGGCATTGACCAAGTGCAGACTTTGTCATGTTACCATCTCAGAACTTGTGGACAAGGTGAGGATAAGCATTGGTTTGGTACACTTCATTTTGAGTGAGGATTTGACCATATGGAGAATGTCTGAAAATCGTGCTGAAGCTGCTAATGATGGATCAGAAGCAGCTCTGTGTGAAAGTCTCTCAGGTATTGCTGGAGTGCTCAAATGCAACCCTGATTTCCTGAATAGTGTGATCACTGGTGATGAGCTGTGGCTTTACTGGTACGATTCATAAACCAAGGTGCAGTCAGAGTCATGTTGACTGTTTTCTTTGACACCCATGGGGTGATGCATCACGAGTATGCACCACAAGGGCAAAGCATTACCAAAAGAGTACTACCTGGAGGTCATCCATCGATGTCTTGATATTGTGTGTACAAAGGGTCGAACCTATGTACAACGTGAACTTGGCAGCTCCATCATGACAATGTACCTGCCCATTCTTCACATCTGATTCAGACTTTCTTGGCCAAACAACATTTCTCTAGTTCGTCAGGCTCCTTACTCTTCCGGCGGCTCCTTGCCATTTTTGGCTGTTGCTCAAGCTGAAAGGGATCCAATTTCAGTCACGAGAAGACATTATGTGGAGCAAGACTGCCCAACTGTACACTATTCTCAAAGAGGCCTTCCTGAAATGCTTCAAACAATGATGTGACCACTGGGAGAAGTGTGTGCAGTCCCAAGAGAGTACTTTGAAAGGGTTTCATATCTCCATGTAAGTAACTGTATTTTTCCCAGACAAAAGTTTGATACATTATGAACAGACCTTGTATAATCAAGCAGGAAGAATCATAAGGTGGTAGGAGAATAGTCTGTTAGCTTGTCATCAAAGCTAAGCAAGAGATACGGATATTTGGGACTCACTGACTGCAGCCAACGTTTGATATAAATATAGCAATACTTATTAGCTTTGTCTGTAAGTGTTTAGTTTGTTATTTTGTTGTTCATCATAAATATTATTGTCCCTTCTGTTTGGCACTAAGTGTTATGTGTCTAAATGGAAATTAAAAAGAAGTCAGCTTGTTATACCGTAACAAATAGCTAAGTTTTTTTCCGCTGTCCTAAACTTTGAGTAACAGTAATGATTCTATTGTGAGATTGTAAGCAGATTTGAAAGTACATGTTTTCAAATTAATATTTGGATTTAGGGAGACTTTGTCTCGTATGTTTGGGAGTAACGAATGCAAAGAATTTGTTGCTGTCATCTTATTGACTTACTTATCATTGTCAAATACAGGTATTACCTTGAATGCATTGTGGAAAAGACTAGAGAACAGACCTGACTTTTTTGATGTCAACATTGATGATGAATGTAGAAATTATTTATGGAGATATATCTCCATTAAACAAGACTTCAGTTTCTTCAGTTTGCCAGAGCCAAGACCAGAGTTGGTCGTTTTCAAATATTGTGACTACATTTCTATTGGGAGCTGCAAATGCATTTTGCCTGTAAGTTGATAGATCTATATAAATATTGAACAAATGTATTAAACACTAATTGCTAAAGAAAAGTCAGCTATGTCTATGACAGGATGATTGGAGACTTCTATTTAGGTCCTAAATGTTACATATAAAGATCGTGTCACGAACGTAGAAATCCTTTTGAAGATTTGTTCACAGCTATCAAAAGACGAAAGATGGCCTGGTGTGGGCACGTCGCGAGGTCCAACGGAATTACCAACTCGATACTCTTTGGTTCCGTACCGGGACAGAGAGGGCGAGGACGTCCAAGGAAGAGATGGGTGGACAACATCACTGAGTAGTCAGGCCTTCGTCCCGGTGAGATACGTCAGGCAGCGACAGACAGAGAGGGATGGCGTGGCATTTTGGGAGTGTCTTCGTGTGTGCCCCAACGACCTGATGGGTTACGGGATGAACTGAACTGAACTAAACTGAATTTAGGTAGAGACAGTTGAAAGCAAACCAGACTCTGTTGATCCAGGAAATTAACATGTCTTTTTTCACCTCTGTCTTTGTCACATTTGCTTCCAAATTTAGTGACTGTACTTTTTTAATTAAAAAAAATAATTATCTGAAAATATTCTTTCTTTTTCCATTTTTATTTCTAATTTCAGTTGTTTTGTCTATCTATCACTTTTTGTTCATGTGTTGTATGACATACTTTTAGGAAACTGGTATGGAACTGTGTGAGCCTTTTCGACAACACCTTAATGATATCCGCCGCAACCGCACGGGTTCCCCAATTGCCAGCCACTTCAATAGTCCTGGGCACTGGAGTAAGGCTGATGTTAGTCACAGGCCTAGTTTCTTGCTTCTCTGACGATCGTCATTGATTCGTCCTAGAGAACAGACTTATCTCCAGCATGGGTTGCCTCCAACCACATGGCATTAATATCTTCCATACCTTTTCTTAAAATCTCATACTGGCTCCTCATGTATTTCCCCCTTCCCCCCTATATCAGTCTCTCCCCCCTCCCCCACGGCCTATATTACTTTCTTTTCTTTTTGTTCCCCCCACTTGGATCACTATTTTGTCTTTTCCATATTTGGCCGCCACTGGCTTATCCGGCCCTTTCCCCCTCACTTCTGGCCACCTTAACATACTGCTGTATTTCATTTAGAGTAAAATTTTCGACCCTAAAAGTCGCGATGTAAGACACTTTATCAGATAAGTACGCCATTTTTTCCTTATATGTGGACATCCCCCATACATGTTTCATCCCTTCTTCTATGATTTGCTAGTTCAGCATTGTTGTTATTTGTTGTCCCTGATGAAGGCCTGTTGGTTGTAATGTAGGTTTTGTTTGTGTTCTCATCTCGGTGCGGTATCTGACCGTACCCATTACAAAATTTTGATTCAATTTAATTTTAATCAACTTGTATACTTTTTTGTTCATTTGTTTTTTTCTCACTTGTTCATGTTACTACATTTCATTGCACCTGAATGATCCAACATGGTACTCTAGATGAAAGACTGAAATGAGTTTAAACATTTGGCTACCTGGTATCAGACACTCACACTCACTCACCCCAAGCCTGATTGAATACCAGTATTCACTGGGGATCAGATCACTCTCATAGCCCAAGAAATAGAGGATGCTTACCAGGAGAAAAAACAAACAGTAGCGGTTTGGGTGGATTTAGAAAAGACATTTGACAAGGTCTGGAAAGAGGGACTTAGTCAAGCTACAAAGAAGTGAAGTTTGTGGGAAAATGTACAGATGGATCAGCCACTACCTCAAAAACAGAACAGCCAGAGTTCAAGTACAAGGGCAGATGAGCAAAAAGGTGACACTTGAGCAGGGAGTACCCCAAGGGGGAGTACTGTCACCCACACTTTCTGGTGTATATAAACAACATCTCAGAGAATATACCAAGAAGAGTCCACAGCTCCATGTTTGCAGACAATCTGGCTATGTGGACCTCTGAAAAGAATCTCACCATAGCAAGTATTCAGATGCAGCAGGCCCTAACATCGTTGGAGGAGTGGACGAACTCATGGCTGGTAAAAATAAATGAGGAAAAAACAACATGTACGATATTCTCGCTTTCAAACAAACCCCAAAACACCAAAATAAGTCTTAACGGCAAATACCTGCAGCCAAACGACAACCCAAACTACCTGGGAGTCACATTTGATCGGCGCATGACATGGAAAAGTCAGATTGAGAGAAACCGAATGAGAGCCAGAGAAACAATGGCAATCATGAGGAAACTTGCTGGCACAAGCTGGAGAGCAGACGAAAGTATACTAAAGAAACTGTACACTGGAAGAGTGAGACCAGTTCTTGAGTATGGCATTGCGGCATGGACAATAGCAGCAAAGGCGAATTTTGACAAAATTAGCAAACTTCAAAACCAAGCCATAAGAGTTATAACAGGAGGCATGAAGTCAACGCCAATTGTAGAACTTGAAAAGATTACAAATCTGAAATCCGTGACCGACAGAAGAGACTGCAGAGCCCAGCAGCAAGCAGAGAAACTCAGAAGACTGACGGACCATCCAGTGCATCAGAGACTAAATAATTTTGGAAATGGGAAACTAAAGCGGAGAAACTTTGCAGAAATAGCCAAAGCAAAGATGAGCGAAGACCCTATGAACGCATTAACAACACCAAAGCCCATCCCTACTATACGCAAACCTACCTGGAGGCAGCATATATTTCCAGAGGTGGTAGAAAATATACCAGGTATTGGAAACAAGAACAGCTAGACTGAAAAAGAAAGAAGAGACATAACCCTAAGGAACATAACGAAAAACTACTCAAGCATGGACTGGACCCATGCATACACCGACGGTTCTGTAACAAACACAACACAGAACAGAGGGGCAGGGGTATTCCTGAGCCTACCAAATGGTAGAAAAATAACACTGTCAGTGGCAACTGGAAAATACTCAAGCAATTTCAGAGCGGAGGCAGAGGCACTGAGGGCTGCAGTAGAAGAAATGGTGACAGGCAAAAGAAATGAAAGCCATTGTGGCAACCAGTGGCAACACTAGACAAGCTCTATGGCAGTGTCGACAGCCTCAGGATGACCGCTGCTTTTTTCGAAAAAATACAGGTTGACATCTGACAGCGTACGAAGAAGAATAATACCAGGATTGGAGATTCAAGAAATAATATAACTGGAGCATCTATCTGTCTTCTTGAGGGGGTTCCTGAGTTCCTTACTGTGGAGGAAAGAGTAGGACCATTACCAAGGAACAAGAAGATCCATCTATCTTCTTGCATAAGTGTTTCTGTTTCTAAGAATTGATATCACTGCACTCCGAGCATACCCATAGGTGTCCTGTCTCTCTCATCAAATGGCGTGCGGAATGGATGCTGATGGTCCCCGTAGCTCGCTGGTTGTACACTCTCCTGCACCGTCCTCTCATGCACCCCACTCTGCTCGAACCTCATTTAATGTCAAAACTTTGCAGTCTGTGGATTGCTGCTTCATCCAGCAAGTGGTCATTGATTGATTTCAAAATGTCACTTCTATCCATCACTAATATGCGCATGATGGGAGCTTGTGAAGCCATGATGTCAGCTCTTTCATTGCTCTGAACCCTGACATGAGCAGGACAGTAGATCCATGTCAACGCCTGGAGGTTTGAGGCCTCAACAGCTGCTATCCACTCGTACCTAAGCCATCTCTTCTGTACTTTCTGAAGTACGGCTTGCGCGTCTGTCACAATCACAGACTTGCATAACTGAAACTGGGTTAACTAATGACAATGCACTTTTAAATTCTACACAGGATTCCATTCCTCCTGACATCTACTCTCAGAAGTTAATTGATCAAGATGGTTTAAAGGGCTGTTGTGATCATTTTGAATCCAGAAAAAATATAACAGAGGAAGTGCGGAGCACCGATGGCGTATGTCAGATGTCACTTGATGATGTCACCAAGAGGTACACTTATACTTAGCCTGTTTCATTAAATACCCTAGTTCTTATGTAGCTTTATATCTTAACATCTTTATACTGGTTTAGAAGACTCTGCAGTCTGTATACAACCAGTTTATTTTACTTCACAATCTTAAAAAAATTATGCACATCCAATTTATTCTTGAATTAATTAATTGACCTTGCCTCCACTATTTCCTGTGGCAATGCATTTCAAGCATTCACCACTCTGATTCTGACTAAAAAATATTTCCTGGTATCTAGTCTGGAACTTTCTTTAATTAATTTGCAGTTGTACCTTCTTGTACTTGTAGGCGGCTGTACTTTGAAAAACTTGTTATAGTCTAATTTAGCCTTTCTCTTGATTATCCCTTGATTAACCTGTATTATATCCCCTCGAGTTCTTCTCTTTTCTACACACTTTAGACCGGTTTTTTATCATTCTTTTCTCATAACTATAATTCTGGAATCCCACTATCAGCTTTTGATCCTTTCCTGCATGTTTATATCCTCTCTACGATTAGGATTATGATACGTTCGGTCATACTTCAGATAACTAGTTTATGGTGTGAAATACTGTCAGTGTGGAGCAAGAACCAGAGTTTAAGAAAGAGTTCAGAGACATGTTAAGTACTATTTTTATTTATTAGTATGCTTTAGTAAGTTATATTTGGCCACAAGAAATACAACAATAGTCTTTAAAAAATTATATAGGAAATTGTGGTACCTGGGAAATGAGCAAGGGGCAGCCCGAGGAGACGATAGACACATGGTATCAAAGATATTTTGAAGATGATGGTGACTGAGGCAGAACTGGCTGAAGATTGAGTTTTAAATGGCGACTGTGATGAAAGAACACATGCTACAATATTATGAGTAAGTTATCAGACAAAGAAGACAAAAGAAGGAACTCAGAAGTATATCACTAAAGACAGTAAAGGTGTAAGTTGATAATTATATTACAGGAATGAGAAAAAATAGCCACGTAAACAAGAGGGAAAGAAGGAATGTACAATTTTGTGGATAACAGTAAACCACGGTATCTCGCATACGGCACACCCGCCAGACTGAAATCAAAGATGTATTGTATTGGCCAAACGACAACCCAAACTACTTGGGCGTCACATTTGATCGGCGCATGACATGGAAAAGTCAGATCGAGAGAAACCGAATGAGAGCCAGACAAAGAATGGCAATCATTAGGAAACTTGCTGGCACAAGCTGGGGAGCAGATGAAAGAATACTAAAGAAACTGTATACTGGAAGAGTGAGACCAGTTCTCGAGTATGGCATTGCGGCATGGGCAATAGTAGCAACGGCGAACTTTGATAAAATTAGCAAACTTCAAAACCAAGCCATGAGAGTTATAACAGGAGGCATGAAGTCATAGCCAATTGTAGAACTTGAAAGGATTACAAATCTGCGATCCATGACCGACAGAAGAGACTGCAGAGCCCAGCAGCAAGCAGAGAAACTAAGAAGACCGACAGACCATCCAATGCTAAATAGATTTGGAAATGGGAAACTAAAGCGGAGAAACTTTGCAGAAATAGCCAAAGCAAAGATGAGCGAAGACCCTATGAACACCATAACAACACCAAAGCCCATCCCTACTGTACGCAAACCCACATGGAAGCCGCATATCATTCCGGAGGTGGTAGAAAATATACCAGGTATTGGAAACAAAAACAGCCAGACTGAAAAAGAAAGAAGAGACACAACCCTGAGGTACATAGCGGGAAACTACCCATGCATACACCAACGGTTCTGTAAAAAACACAACACAGAATGGAGGGGTAGGGGTATTCCTGAGCCTAACAAATGGTAGAAAAATAACACTGTCAGTGGCAACTGGAAAATTCTCAAGCAATTTCAGAGCAGAGGCAGAGGCACTGAAAGCTGCAGTAAAAGCAATGCTGACAGGCGAAAGCAATGAAAGCCAGATAGTCCTGTTTACAGCACTAAAAAGACAGAAAAATACTGAACTTAATGATTTAAGAGCAGTACTCTGTCAACTATGCCAGCAGTCTGCACCAAAAAGAGTAGTGGTACAGTGGGTTCCATCCCACTGTAACATCCAAGGCAACGAGGAGGCAGACAGACTGGCAAAAGAAGGTGCAAGACTACCACAACCAGATTCTAGTGTGACCTACGAAGAGTCCAAAAGGTTTATTAGGGCCAGATACATGGCCAAATGGGAAACAGAACATACTGGCTACACAAAAAATGATGCCTACTACCAGTTGAACAGAAGAGAGCAGGTCATGGTCTTCAGACTCCGCACAGGCCACAACAGACTGAGGTACCATCTATTCAATAAATTGAAGATAGGTGGCACTGACGAATGCACCTGTGGTACAGGGAAAATGACCGCTGAACATCTGCTGGAAAATTGCCTGACATACGAGGACCAGAGAAAGCACATGTGGACATCACCAGTGCCAACACTAGACAAGCTCTATGGCAGTGTCGACAGCCTCAGGATGACAGCTGCTTTCTTCGAACAAATACAAGTTGACGTCTGACAGCGTACGAAGAAGAAGAAGTATTGTATTGTATACAACAGTAAACCAGAACCTGAAGTAGCAGATATCAAAACCTCGATGTAAACACCAACACAACATCCTTTTCAGGATACACAGTAATCATCAGGAACAAACGCTTACCTTCACTCAAACATGCTTTCAGTATATTTTTTACACAAATTGTATAAGTTAAATCAGTGGTTCCCAAACATTTATGGCCTGTGGCATCCTTAGTGTACCAGAATTTTTACACGGCACCCCAAGTCAGAAAATAAGCCTGCTTAACTGTTGCAATATGTAGTTGATGAAAATATTGTGTGCTCAGTGGTCTCGAGGCAAAGTGTCTGCCTCGGGTGCAGAGGTCGTGGGTTCAAATCAAGGTGGAGACTGGGATTTTTTCACGTGGATCTTCTAGTAAAAATTCCTCTGGTTACTTGGTAATGAGATCTGACTCCTGTATTCAGTGCCGAGCACGTTAAAAATCTCTTGGAAGTTAAAAATAAAAAAAATTATAGTTAAAAATCTATCCAAATTATTTGTATTTTTCGTCAGGCCTAGTCAGCCGCAGGAAGTTTAAGATACCTACTACGGATAGCCGAAGCATTCAGCTACCTGGCAACAGACATTAACATGCCTGTTTGAATACCAGGATTCCAAATTTGCGGCACCCTGGTAAACCAGACATGGCACCCCAGGATGCCATGGCGCAGTTTGGGAACCGCTGAATTAAATCATTTTTCATAAATAATGCATAAAACATACTTTCCACTACGAAAGAAGGAAATGGCATAAAATATTGAATTTGATGTATCTTCTCAGATGGGGACAATGCTTTGTTATCGTTGCAAGTCAAAGACAAAGAAATTTGAATTTGTTGGGGTCTTCAGCCTTGCCAGTTGGCTTGGGTGTTGAGATCTACAGTATTCTTGAAGCCGTAGGAAGGTTTGTTATGTAGAACGCCACTGTAAAAGTACTGTTTATAAAGTGTACCATATATGTATCTTCATCTTCCTCTCAGTATCTTCTTCTATCGAGTTGGGGGGAGAGAAGAGACGGAGAGAAAAATTGTTGGGGTTTTGCTTTGATATATACTTGTAATCAAGTATTCAGACAAACAGGTGGTTGTCTTGTTGTGTCTATTGCATGATGGAGGGGCTGCCCTCTTTAACTTTCTTGCAGGACACTTGTGGGTAGAAGTTTCATTACCTTTAGAATTTTTGCTTGGGCAGCGGCTAACAGTCTGTTCTTTTCAATTTTCAGCTGCCGAGGATTATTTTATATGCACAGCATGTGTATACATGACATCCGTGTTTATTTTCCATCTCTGATGGACTGCGCAGATATCACCTCTTTTGAGATCAAGGAATGCTTGAAACTTGCAGAATTCAAAATCCCACAGTTTCTCACTTTTGTTCGTTCATTTTTGAGAAGCGAGCGTCTTACCTCTCAGCTATAGCAACCTCATGTTAGGGTTCTAGAACAGACGATATGAAAGTATAAAAGACAGTATATGAAAAAATTAAAGGTAGTCTCATGTCAGGGATGAAGTGTTAGAGACTTAATTGTTCTTGGCTTGGTTTGTTAGTGAGTTGAGGGGACCAGCTTACTTCCTTGCCAACTCTAACAGAGAGTCAGGTACATATTTACAGCTACTGAGGTTTGAACACTGTGTGTAACCACTCTGCCACTAAGACATATAAAATGGAAGATACTTAACCAAAAAATTAAACAAAACTGTATTTGCCGCATGTAAATTAACATAGTGTCACAAGAAAGATTGTTTTCTAGAGCCTTGACAGCTGGTCCTAGAACTGTTTTCAATCTGGATAGCACTTCGGTATTGTGTGTTTTTTTCTTTGCCCTTATCACATTGGACTGTATAGACCATCAACCAACCCTCTCCAAGCAGACCTGTCCTCTGCTATTTTCTCTTTATTTTCACCTTCTCACCATTTGTCTTACATTGGCCTCTAGGGCTCTAGTCCATGTGTTCTTTGGCCTTCCTTTGCCTCTGTTTTTTCCTGTAGCATATACTACTATGTTGAAAATTCTTGTTTTCTCATCATTTACAAACAAATATGAGAGAGCTGATGCTCTGGCAAAAGATGGCAGAAAAAAGGCACAATTTAATCATTGAGTACCATACAGAGAAATCAAGAACATCATCAGAAATCAGTATATACACCAATGGAGAGAAGACAGAAACATAAGCAGTACGCCAGACCCAATTCACCAACTCAAAAGAAATCAACAAACTACCATATTTCACCTGAGAACTGGACACTGCAGACTACTAGAACATCTTTACTGACTGAAGATCTCACACACCGATGAGTGCCCATGTGGAACAGGATGCCAGAACCCTGAGCATATTCTACAGCAATGCCCAATCTATAGGGAAATGAGATGCCAGACCTGGCCAGAGGGTGTGGAGCTGAGACAAAAGCTGTGGGGCAGCCGCTCCGACCTGGTGAAGACTACAGACTTCATCATGGCGACTGGCCTGCAGCTATAGCATGACCAAAAGATCCTGAACGCAAAGAAAAAGAACAAACAAATATTGTTGGACACAAGTGCAGTGATTTTTAACACTGCAATTGATTAATCAATATTCTGCAGATTGCAGGTGTTTCTAATCAAATGGGTTAAGCGGGGACGAAGATGCAGCAGTAAATGAGCTTGGCTGCTTGCATCATGGTCAGCGGCCCATAACTGACCAAGGCCCAATGCAGCCTGGCTATAAGGTTAGGGATCCAGGACGAGAAGGCAAACCTGATCCCAAAAATGTTTTCTTGAATTTGGATTTGTCACAGATATTGCAGTCTCGCAGTAAACTATGTCACAAACGTTCTTTTCGGGGCAAAATTCAGGGGATTAGATCTGATAAGGACTGTATTGTTTTGTGTTGTAAACTACTTGCCAGGACAATAATATTAAACAAAAATTAATTAAAAACTAAATTCATAAAAAAAGGAGAAACAAAATTATTTTAAAAGTTATGTAACAAGATATAAAAAAGAATAAAACAAAGATTACATATAAATATATTAATATCTAACTTTCTTCTTCTTTTGTTAGCTTGGAAATATAATGTCTAAGTCTGCACTGTTGTCTTTTGTATAAACTTCATTGTCTTTTGTAATTCACATACATAGGTCCATCAAGTTTTTCTTTCAGTGGGTTTTTCATAGTGTCTCATATTCTGAGCATTTCTGTAGTGCGTGCTCTGCAGCATGGGATGCATGTACACATGGCTGAGTTGCCAATCTTCATATATGTGTACATGTGACTGAACAGTTTGCTCTTGTCTGTTTATATTATGGTAGCTATCTTGTGTTAAGTTGATATAACAAAGATACAAAAAATTGTTATAATCATTTTCTGGTCTCCTCAACATCTTCTATTTGGAGAAGTACTAGAGAACTAGGATCATTGGCCAGTCAACTATTCAGATTAGCTTCTTATTTGTTTGTAGGAAACAGAATCAGTTCTGGTTGTTGTTAGTGCAAATTTATATTGGTATTATCTATTTGTGCATTATTTTGTAATATTTGTTGTTAATATGAACACTCCTTAATCCTCTCAAAATGCAGATATTTTTTTTTTGGTCTTCTCTATACAAGATCCATAGGATCCACATGGTGGATATAGTGTAAAATAGTGAACACTTGATTGTACCTACGGAACAGCAAGTCAGTGATGACATCTTGTTCAGCAACTTTATTCAATCTCTTGTTTTGGTTCGCAGAGCAAGACATGATGGAGAGATAACACAATGCAGATATGAACGTGGACTTTCAAATCCAAAGATTGCTAAAAGTAACCAAACAGCAAATGTGTTTGCCAGAGTGAGGTTGTTGGGCAAGCTTGGTTATGTAATAAAACAGGTAACTATAGTTGTAAATAAAATATGAGAATGTCTTCTGCCGAAGACAGATGTGTCGGACCGAAACGCGCAAATATCGCAGTCAAGCTGTAAACTAGCAACACAAAGCATGTCGTTCTCCAGACTACATCCTGCTACTTGCAAAGTCCTATTCAGGGCTTGGTAGCGGGAAATTAAGAACGAACGAGGAAGAAGAAGAATGAGAACGTCTGCAGTAAAACTGAATGCCAATGGTGACTCAAGAAATAAAAAATAGGTTAACTTTTTTATTTTATTTTAAGAAAGGTAATAGATAAGGACCTTGTATGCCCCTGTGGTTAAGTCTTTCAACCTAAGGAGCATGAGGACCACTACTGCAGCTGACCATTATGGATGAAGCTTGCATGTGTTTTTGTAGAGGTGGTTTCTGTGGCATCCTGTTTTACATGAACAGTTTACCAGTCACAACCTTCCTTAGTTGTCTTTTATAACATACATGATTAGGTGCAGTATTCCTAATCTTTCTTCCCTAGTGAATCCCAGGATTCATATGAGGATCTTATACTTTCATCTCATTTTTAACCATGTCACCTGCCGAAGTCGGATGTGTCTGACCGAAAGTTGCAAATATCACAGTCAAGCTGTAAACTAGTGACACAATGCATTCAGTTCTCCGGACTACATCCTGCTACTTGCAAAGCCGTGTTTGGATCTTGATAGCTGGAGATTGAGAACGAGCGCAGAAGAAGAAGATTAACCATGTTACTTAAAACAAGTGTTCTTAGCTTGTAGATGTATCATGATGGGGCTGGAAATGCAGCACAGTGAATGAGCTGACAGCAGTCAGCGGCTCATAGCTGAATGCTGCTTGCATCAGGATCAGCGAACCAGAGCTGACAAGACCCTATTCCGCCTCTAAGCCGCTGCTCTGGAAACAGGCTGCACTAGTATAGTCTGGCTGAGATTAGGCATCACAGTGGGTAGGCAAACCCGGTACCCAAAAAAACCCAGCTAAAATTGGGTATGTTGAACCGAAAGGCGCAGATATTGTCAAAACGTGTATTTCAGAATGAGCACATGAGAGAAGAAGCACCTTGAGGTACATACTTGAAGTTCTCTCAGTAAAACTCACAGATACACTGGATTAGGTGAAAGCCACTATGCAAATAACCCCTGTCAAGAGGCACCTACTGCACAGGAATACTTCCTGACATCAATGGTGATGTAATAAAAAGAAGGATCTCATGGATGGCATAGGCACATTGTGGTAATAGGCAAGTAACCACAGTTGAGGCTGTAATCTGCTGGCAAGGAAATAACAAATTATTAATGTACTATTAAGTCATTATCACCCTTGGCATGAAATGGGGGGGGGGGGGGGGGTCCAGAGAAAGCAGACCTTGAAATTAAACTACAGATGAGGGGACGGCGTGGCCTAGTGGTTAAGTGACACGGCTCACAACCAAAGGTGCTGGGTTCGATCCCCATCACAGCACCGTTACCCCGGGGAAGCAAACCCTTAGAAAATGTAGGAGGAAGCAGACCCTTACATAAAATGCATGCTGAAGTCGGATGCACTGGGCCAACAGGCGCAAAATAAAAACCACAGTGCAACGCACACCCTCCTTGGGGAATAGAGAAATAAGGCGAACGCAAAAAAAACTACAGATGCTAGGTAAAGTGAAGTTATTGTATACACTGATGGATCTATGCTGTGTTGTAAGTATTAAACATTTGTGCTTTTTTTAATTTTGAAAGTAAAAATTAGTTGTTGGGTTAAGTCCACCACATGTTACAGATGTGTTTTCACTCCATTGTTAGTAAAGTTTCATGTTGACGAGAGTTAGCAGTATCCTAGTTCTTGTTGTGTTTGTTTTTGATGTTTCTGATCCAACAACATGACTGCCTACACATTGATAGGGGAGTCTCTGTGGTCGAGAAGTAAGGCATTCACCCGTCAAAGCGATTAACGGAAACGGTGGGAGATCGGGTCCTGCAGGTTTCAAGCAACCCCTGTCTCAAAGCGGTCGGACTAGAGTGCCTAAATTACCTCCATTCGTCTTGACTTATGCCTTGGTACTGTTTCAAGGTAGTTGTGGACCGGAGAGTGAGGTTGATTACAGCGCAGCTTCTCAATCACTATAATCCAAATACAGTGCAAGTTACATCACCAAGACAAACACTGTCTGATGATGTTGCCATCATTGCTTGCTGGGCCTGGTAGTGGAAGTTTCAGAACGAAGGAGAAGATTACATGCTTCATTTACCGCCTTCCTTGGTTACTTTTTACAACAATCTTAGCAGAGTGCAATGGTCTGGTGTTACCTATCTTAAAACGGGTCTTTGTATCCATACAAGGGGTAACCTATTTTAATGTAAGTTTAATAGCTAATCCACAACCAGTTACCCCATTTGTCTAAAGCATTCATCTACACATGCATTCATCCTACAATGTACAGCCATTCACCCTGATGTACAGCTCTCCTGCGGCTATCGTCCAAGTGCGCTTAGTTCACCTTCGACGTTTCTACCATGCAACTAGAGCAAATTGTCGAGGTTATTTACAAGATCTGAGCACCTACCTGCTGAATCTACCAAACCACACAGCCTTGTATACAGACATACTCAAGGATTTGGTATGTTTGTGTTGTGTCCATCTTAAAATCTTTTTTTGTTCTTTCCTTTAAGATAATCACATCTATTTCCATCATAAACTTTATAGTCTGTCTCAAGCTTCTCTTGTCACCTTCCTAGTCCAAAACTACTTGTGCTAGTTTTTAAAAGGAGAACAGTTCTGGACAGGAACCATCTTCAACATTTTCTGAAAGGGTGTTGAGAATCTATGGATCTGCCTAAAGTGCAGTGATGTCAATTCTGTACACACATGCTCATTTTAGCCTAAACCTGCTACCTAATTAGAGTGGACAAGGAATTTAATGGTTTCTCAGAGTTTCCACAAGCTCAGGTTACGGTCACCTGTTGGTGGTCCCTGCCAAGGTTGTCTGACTGTGTGTTTTCAATAGAGCCCCAAGAATCTATCATATTCATTTCATTCCTGAACTCACATTTACTGAGAACAGTTTGAGTTTGTGGTACCACAAGGCAATTTCGTTATTTCTGTGGACTTCTATGGAAGGTTGAGAGTTCCAGTTTTCAAATCAATCAATCATTGGCTCTTATTGTCTTATCAGATGATAGTAATTGTGCTATTAGCACAAAACCCGGTAGAAATATAGAGACCATGTATTGCCCAAGCAGAACAGTCCCTCTCTCGATCTGCCTTGTTTACTCTAAGGGAAAGGTAAATACCAATACATTTGGAACAAGGCAAGCTGTCTGATCAGTAGAGCAATGCTTTATCTGTTCGTCTGTCAGGGCTTCACTGCTAGATCAGCAGCCAACCAAGGTTAAGGGCCTGGTCTGCCCTGCCACAACACTCAGCTGAGGTTGTCTTTCCTCGCTCTAGGATAAGGCATTGTATCCTCTTGCGTGTGCTCCTTCACACATCGTCAGTTGTCAGGTTTGGTATACGCTGACCAACTTTCAGAATTATCAGAAAACAGGTTGCACAGCCATATCTGACAAAACTCGACAAGATACACCAGTATCTTATCTGCAAGGCCTCAGATGTTTTGAAATCAGAGTTTTCGTTCTCCTAGATGAGCTGCCTTCCTAGGCTTTCGATCTCCATCTGTCCGAAACTACCGGTTTTAAGGCGCCAATGACTTGCCTTCCGCCCCTTCTCCTGTAAGTCAAAACAGTTCTGCTGCACTAAGGCCAGGAGATAGACTTTGTTGTCAGAGGCTAAATGAGACTCACGCTAATGGAGCATTTAGTTGGTGTTGAGAGTTCATCCTCAACCCCACCCCCCGGCTATGACAACATTTAAAACCGTTCTAGTTCTATTAGTTTACATATTGTTGGCTAATCCGCTGACCAGAGCTTATGAGCAAATCATTTTTCTCCTTTTGCTGTTGTTGTTTAATGCCCACAATGAGTAAGTTTACTATTTTGTTCATCCTGAAAAGGACGTGAAGTGGCGAGTTGTAATAGCTTTCCTCACATCCTGAGCATGCTGATGAAGGTGGACAGTGGTCCTCCAGGTGGTTGTGCTATGCTTGGCTTCATCTGCGTGTCGCTCACTACTATGGGGATGACATCGATCCACATCTCGTCAGCCAATCTACCTTGAAAACAGCCTGTTTCCAGGGAACAATATATGGAAGAGAGATTGTGGTCTTGATCAGTATATTGACCCTGACCCAGTCAGTATTTTGCACCTGACTGGACTAGTGTCTCAATTCCCCACCTTTCGATGTAAACTACCATATTTCAGCTAACAAAGATTCATGACACTTTATGCATGTAATTCTTCTACTACACATGTGTACACTGTACAAGAGAATTAAGGAATGGTGTCAACAGTCAAACACTTACAATATTTTGTCTATATTAAAAAGACTGACACCATGATGAAGCAATACTGGAAGCAAAGTAGAGCAGAAGTATGTCAGAAGAAGACAGTGCTGTACATGGGTGGATAACAAAGAGATTGACAGGAGAAATCATGCCAGATTTCACTGTCAAAACCAGAGATGGATGATGTTCAAGATCTGTTGTAGCTGATCTTTGACATGGAAATGATGAATGATATCATCTGATCATAAACAATTAAGTTACATTGTTCCTGTATTTTAATACATGGTTAATAAAATATTTTCAAATCATGTTGTTCTTCACAGAATCTGAAGTCCAGTTTGTTGAAGAAGCACAGTCGAATGCTTCAGGAGTTCATCGTCAATGATATGGCTAACCTCACTGAACTTGTTCCTGATGCTAAGGATTGTAAAACAAAGTATGCTGAGAAAGTCTAGATGTGGTTATATATATATATACTTACACACACACACACGCATTAACAATGAAATCATTGATCGTTCGCTTGGATATACTAAATATACATATTATAAAAATGTTTGAATGAATGCTCCAGTCCGTATTCATTGTTGTGATGAGAAAGACACAATTTATCGAGGAAAGAATGAACTATTTAGAGCTCATCAGAAAGATGACTTTCATGATCATATGTAGAATGGTCCAGGAAAAGGAAGGACACATAGTTGAGCAACAAATAAGATGAAATCCAACTTTATGCGGACAGAAATGTCTCAAACCGCTTCTGTGATGACAACACTAAACTGGATGTCCCTCCCAACATTGAGGAGGTTAGTGGAGTGATCAGTCAACTATCAAACAGGACTCTAGGTGCAGATCTGATATTGACTGAGAATTACAAAACAGGCAGCTGTGCACTAACACAGAAAATAATTGAGCTACTAAAACATCCATTTGGTAATGCAAATGAAGGAATCTGTATTCATACTAGCTGGATGGTCGGCTGTTTAATCTTGCAAGACTCAAAGAAAAAAACAAAGATCAAGGAGGTCACCACGTCTGACTGCTTTTGCTATTGTTATCATTGCTCGTGATGGATTGCTATTATTATTCATTGTTGTTATGATTTGTTAAGTGTTTTCATTCATGTTTTTTTCTCTTTCTGAAAGCCTTTTGATTGTGCGTAAGTATCGTTCATGTTTCTGTTCCGCTGCAGTGTTTGAGTTTTACTTGTTAATATTTTTATCAACTGACAGTTTCATCCACATTGTTGATATTGCAGAAAAGGAGTTGAGAAGAAAGTTCGAGTGTTGAGACTGATAAAGCCTTACAATGATGGTGATTACATTGAAGATGATGATGAAGAGGATGGGGATGAAATTGATGATAACGATGACAATGAGGAAGGTCACAAGACGTATGCTGAGGACGATGGAGTGGAGGATACAGATAAAGAGTTATTAAAGCAGAAACCAGCTTCAGATTATGGTATATCATTTTCTTTTGTCTCATCTGCATATTTATTTTTTGTCCATTTTTCACTTCAGCTGGAAATAGGGTCACCACTTTAGACCTCTTTTGACAAGCCAACATCAAAACATTTTGCATGCTTTTACAGTGAAGGTTTCTGTAGCTATCTGCTTTACATAACTCAGTGAATATGTGTATGTCATCTCTGGTTATTCAGTTCATAGATTGGTTTTGTTTTGGGGACCCTGTATCGTCGTGCTATCTGCTTTACACAACTCTGTGAATATGTGTATGTCATCTCTGGTTATTCAGTTCATAGACTGGTTTTGTGTTGGAGACCCTGTGTCGTGCCAGTGCCATCAGGCCTCTGCAACACCTCTGAGTTCATCGCATGATTTGACTGCCATTTCTCCATAGGCCGGACTGAAAATAGTACTTGGTCGACCTAAGCCTTGTTCCGCAAGGGCTGCCTGTACTAGACCAGCATGTTATAGTTTATGGCCAAGCTAAGACAAACTTCAACTCCGGATTATTTTCAAAAGCTGTCTTTTTTTCTCAAATGACTCTAGCACAATTTTATTCTACTTAATTTCTGTCCAACCGATCACTTCCATCCTTTGATTACACCACATCTCAAAGGCCCCCAAATACCTTTCCTCTATTATATGTATGTGCATGCATATTAAATAAGTACTAGTATATGATCCTATCTATCGCAGACAAAGCAGTAGTTCCATGTGGTTGGAAAATATCCCTACAACAATCCTGACAGATTCATCTGAAGGTAAAGCATTAGATGCTCTAATAAAAGTTACAGGATCCTTCTACTCAATCTTTGATGAACTAATCCGAGCTACTAATAGCTATTCTATGATTGGTTGATAATAAGTAAAAAGTAAAGTAAAAAAGAAGTAAAAGTCTTGAGAGCCTGTGTTTTTCCTGTGGCAGCTTATGGCTGTGAAGCATGGACGATTACCAAAACTTCTAGACAAAGAATCGAATCCTTCGAGTCAAAATGTTACAGAAAGATCCTCAGAATACCCTGGACAGAAAAAAGAACAAATGTAGACATTCGGCAAGAGTTGAGCATAGAGGAGAACTGGTTTATCAATTCCATTTTGGCTAGAAAATGCAAATACTTTGGTCACATCAAGAGACACAACGGTCTTGAGAGGACGGTGATGGAAGGTAGGGTGCCAGGCAAAAGAGGAAGGGGTAGACCAAGAAGACGATGGCACCAAGATATCCAGGAGTGCCTGAGTATGACAGTGGCGGAAGCTGGAGTTTTGGCAAGGGAACGAGTTTCTTTCAGACAGACTGTGATGGGAGCGACGTTCTACAAAGGACATGCTACATGATGATGATGGTTGATAATAGCTGTATGGTGGAAGATTTTGCAGGACAAACATACCTCTCAAGCTTCATATTATATGTATGAGGCAGGCATGACTGTTCTATAATGAGCCAAGCATATTGAAATAGAAAGAAAGAAATAAGGAGTTCTTCTTGAAATCCTGGTATTCAGACAGGTGTAGGCCTGTTGCCAGGTAGCCGAAGGCTATTTGTATTAGTAGCACTTAATGTTTTTGAAATATTTACTTACTGCGGCCTACTGGTACTGAGGTAAGATAGGCTGCCTATTGGGTAGGAAATTCATTACTCTTAGAATTGTACCTGGGCAGCAGCTAATATCCTTATGTTATAGATTTTTGACTGCTCACTGTCCTTTTTATGTGTACAGTGAATCTCCAAGATTTTTGCCAGTCTCCAATATGACTATATTAAAGGGGTTCCTGCTGAAGACGGATTTGCCGGACAGAAAGGTGCAAATATCGCAGTCAAACTGTAAACTAGTGACACCGCATTCCATTCTTCGGGCTACATCTTGCTACTTGCAAAGCCCTGTTAGGGTCTTAGTAGCGGGAGATCCAGAACTTACGCAGAAGAAGATGAGGAAAGAACAAATAGAGACCCTTTGCAAAGAATATGGCAACAGCCAAAGCAGCTAGAGAATGGATAGAACTCAGTCCCAGGTAAAAACAACATATCCATCTAGATTGGAACCCTCAGTGGAAGAGAGAGTAGCAAGGTCAGAAAAGAACTGTGAAAGAGGGGACTAGGGCAGAGCTGGAGAAGATGACTCAAAATATAAATTGTTGGAGTGCATCTGTTGTAGTTTTCATATGTAACCATGATTGAGTCAAGTAAGCTGTGGACAACAACATGCCTTACATTACATTGACTGTTTTTTAAATTTCAAAGCCAAGCAGAATTCTCATAAATTACAATCTTGGGACAGCGCGGGCAAGTGGGAAAGGACACGGCCCACAATCCGAAGGTACTAGGTTTGCTCCCCAATCACAGCACCGGCTTAACTCCGGGGATGCAAACCCTTAGAAAATGCAGGGGGAAGCAGACACTTACATAAAATGCGTGCCGAAGTTGGATGCACTGGGCCAACAGGCACAAAATAAAGACATAGTGCAATGCACACCACCCAGGGGAATAGAGAAATAAGGCGAACGCAAAAAAAAAAGAAAAGAAAAGCAATTACAATTTAGCCATAAATTCATGAAAGACAAAATGAAGTTCTCTTATGATCTTTTCAGGTTCGTTATCCTACCATCACTCATTCTTGAGCCAGTGTGTCCGTCATATTGCACAATCTGGTGAAAAAGGCCTTCAACATCGTGAGGTAGGCCCTGTTTAGTTAAATGATTTGTTCATATAGATTTGTTATTTGGATATTGTAAATTCAGCTTGTACTTCTTCTTCGTTCGTTCTCAATCTCCCGCTACCAGACCCTGAAAGGGCTTAAGTAGCAGAATAAAGTCCAGAGAACGGAATGCGTTGTGTCGTAGTTTACAGCTTGGCTGTGATATTTGCACCTTTCGGTCCAACACATCCGACTCAGCAAGCATTTTTTGAGTACCAAGTTAGCATTCCCTCTTCGATCACTTCTTCTTAGCCAGTCTACCCTGCTGCAGCCTGTTATCCAGGATCACCACGTGGAGGTGTAGAAGGGTCTTGGCAGCTATAGTTCGCTGGTCCTGACGCTAGCAGTCAGCTATGGGTCGCTGACCACTGCAGCATCTTGATCCCCAGCTTGTACATTAGATCACATTATTTTTATGTTTGTTTTGTACAGTTATAAATTTTTGTCAGAGGGAGCAAAGAGAAATCAGGATTAGGTGAAAGATACTGATCAAAACCCGATCTCACGGCCAGAATTGTGTTCCCTGGAAACAGGATGTATCAAAGCAGTCTGGCCAATGACCTGGGGACAGACACTGTAATCCCCATAATGATGAGCTTACTAAGCAGCCATGCATTGCACTATAGCCTGGAGGTCCCTCATCCACCTTTTAAAGTACACTTCAGGATGTAAGAGGACTCACAGTTACCTGCCACCGAAGAAACATAGTCAGGAGTTACATTTATTCAAGCATGAATGGCTTACACAACAACAAATAATTTATTTCAACATATTTACGTCCAATTAAGCATTGAAGCCACAAAGATGGGGTTTTTGTAGGAGAGAGAAGAATGAAATGGACAATTGAACAATCTATGTTTTCCGATCTCCCCTCAACACTTGTACTCAGAAGAGCCAATTAGATATAAACATTGTGTGTCTCTACAGATGTTGAAGAAATTTTGGTTATAATGTAAGTTGCTGTTTTTGTATTTTAAGTCCACATAAAACTGCCACATGTTTGCGTGTGTCATCTTTTTAACCTCTAGTAATTTCTTTACGATAGGCCATTTGTAAAATAAATCAAAGATGCTGAAAGGTAAAAATTAAAATATATATGTATCATCATCATTTGGTTGACCAGTCCTGTCTGAGTATGTCTCTCCATTTGACCCCATCCATTGCAACTCTCCCCATACGCTTGTACTCTCCACAGCTTCCTAGTAACCCTCCTTAGAAAGGGGCTGTTTTTATGGCAGCCTGGCTAACAAGGTGAGGGTTCGACGTGATCCCCGTAGTAGTGAGTGACAGATGAAGCTAAGCATAGCAAAACCGCCTGGAGGACCACTGTCCACGCTTGTCATATGAGGAAAGCTACTGCAACCCGCCACTGAACGTTCTTTTCAGGCTGCACAAAAGAGTAACCTACTCATTGTGGGCATTCACAAACAACAACAGTCATAATTAATTTTTCACTGTAGTAGGATCCTGTAATCACTACAAGTTGACCTGTCATTGTGAGAAGCCTGCACCAAAATATGGATGTGCTGCCTTGTAGAAGTAATACGTATGTAAGATGAATTTAACACTTTTTCCACAGCTGATGGGCATACTAAATCTAGAGAAGGGCATAATGAGATGCAGTATAAAAGAATTACTCAAGACAAAGACAGTTGCTTGCATTAAGCGTGTCATTTGGAAAAATAATGTCAACATGTGAGTGTTGCAGCTATGCTTGTTTCATTCTAGTTAATGATCACCATTATGTGTGAAGGAGCCAACATTGGTTGGCTGATTTCAAATTGTTTTGTCTCTTTGTCATTAATATTTTTGTTTTGTCAACATGGATTTCTGTTTAATTTGTACATGGTTTTTCAGATCAGTAGTTAATGTGTTAATAAATAAATGGGAAGTAGAGACAAATGTAGGTCTGAGATAAATTTGACTGGCTTGAAGAGATGCTGAACATCAATAAATGGAAAGGAGAGATAAATATGTGGCTGGCTTGAAGAGATGCTGAACATAAAAAAATGGAGAGGAGAGACAAATGTAGGTGTGAGATAAATGGGGTTGGCTTGAAGATGTCCTGTACATCAATAAATAGAGATAATTGTAGGTCTGAGATAAATGGAGTTGGCTTGAAGATGTCCTGTACATAAATAAAGAGAGATAATTGTAGGTCTGAGATAAATGGAGTTGGCTTGAAGATGTCCTGTACATCAATAAAGAGAGATAATTGTAGGAGGTCTGAGATAAATGGGGCTGGCTTGAAGATGTCCTGTACATCAATAAATAGAGATAATTGTAGGTCTGAGATAAATGGGGCTGGCTTGAAGATGTCCTGTACATCAATAAAGAGAGATAATTGTAGGAGGTCTGAGATAAATTAGGCTGGCTTGAAGATGTCCTGTACATCAATAAATAGAGATAATTGTAGGTCTGAGATAAATGGGGCTGGCTTGAAGATGTCCTGTACATCAATAAAGAGAGATAATTGTAGGAGGTCTAAGATAAATTAGGCTGGCTTGAAGATGTCCTGTACATCAATAAATAGAGATAATTGTAGATCTGAGATAAATTAGGCTTACTTGAAAAGATGCTGTAGAGAAGCCTTTTCTATAGCCCATGTGACCAAAGAACACCAACAATCAATGATGATTAATTAAAGAAAAACATTTATTTGTTATTGTATTGATATGATTTGTTTGTGTGTCGAGACATAAATGAATAAAGAACTTGTTGCTTTTGATGTTTTTGCTGTGTGTGTGTTAGTTTCTAAGATACAAGAAGATGAAGGTGAAAATTAAAAACGGCACAAACATGCTTTTGGCACCCCTTGCTTGAAAAAAAAAAATCTAAGTTAACATATGACTGTGACTGTCAGTTCGCACTATAAACATAATTATTGTATCTACATAAACAATCTAAACAGGTTTATCTCAGAAAAATCTGTTGCAAAAACTTAACTCTCCCATTCTCAACAATGGGTGAATCTTCAAATTCAAGCAAAAAACATAAGAAATCATTTAACTTCTTTATACTGGTTTAGAAGACTACAGAGTCTATATACAACCAGTTTCTTGGATGGTGGTTTAACTTTTGTGCGAGTCCATCTTAATCAAACACTAGAGCTACGTAGACCCGCAGCTGCTCTTAACAAACCATCCGGGGAAAGGTGCAAATAACTTGAGTAGATTTTTAACTTGAATTTTGTCTGGGCAGCGGCCGTTAAGCCTATTCTTTCTGATTTCCAGCTGCCAAGGAATTCCCAACGCGCTTGATACTGAACACGGCAGTCCGATCTCATTACCCAGAGACCAAGGGAATCTTTGCCAGAGTATCCACGCAAAAAAATCCCTGTGTCCACCATGATTTGAACCCGCAACCTCCGGCACCCGAGGCGAACACCTTACCTTGAGACCACTGAGTCCCCTAAAAGTCTAAAACAAATATCAAAATCGCCATTGTTTTTAAACCAGACATCACGGAAGTTGAACTCTCTACAATCAAACGACAGTATGTTCAGACTATTTCAACATAGCCGGTTTGATTATACTTGATTAAAACACTGTCGCTATGCAACGACATCGTAAGTCTGGAACCTGCGAGTACAACCGACTCTAGATACATGATTTTCGTGATGTCCGTCGATTTAAATTGTCTCTAGATACATGATTTTCGTGACGTCAGTCGATTTAAATCGACTCTACGGTCGTAAAGGTTAACCTCTCTTTGTCTTGGATGGTGGGATTAAATTTTGCTCTAAATCAATTTATCAAACATATTTGTGGCTTAAAAATGTATATGGGATGAGGTGGCCGCCTCATGCTCAACCCTCCTCAGACATCCTCTGGAGGCATGACTACAGTGTTACTATTTGTTACAACTCTATTCTTACAAGAGAAATACAATTTTGACTGATATAGAACTGTGTGAGAGTTTTCACCAACATCTCAATGATATCTATAATTGCGCATGCTCCCCTATTGCCAGCCACTTCAATGGTCCTGAACACTGGGGTAAAGCAGATGTTAGTGTCACAGGTTTAGTTTCTTGCTTGTTTGATAATCATCATCGATTCGCCCTTGAGAACAAACTGATCTCCCGTGTTGGCTGCCTTCAGCCACATGGCATTAATATCTTTCACACCTTTTCTTGAATTCTCATTTCATACCTGCCTTCATCTATCTTTCCTCTCTACCTGAATCACCTTTTGGTTTTTCCGTATCTGACCTCCCTTGACTTACCTGGCCTTTTCAACTTCTTACGCCCTCCTGGCCACCTCATACCACCTTTGTTTGTCATTTGGGATCCTGCTTCCGTCTCACAAGGAGTAACCTGACATTTTCTCAGTTCAGTAAACACTTTTTCCATCCCTATGTATTGGCATCCCCCATTATGTATTGATCCCTTCTTCTTTTAGTCATTAGTTGATTATTGTTGTTATTTGTTGTCTCTGATGAAGGCCGATTGGTTGTAACGTGGGTTTTGTTTGTTTCGTCTCGGTGCGGTATCTTACCATACCCATTTATAATTTTTTGTCACTTTCTTTTTTACATTACAAGAGAGATAGATATAAGTTTGCATTTTACATTTTTTAAACCGATATTTTGAAATAAAATATTCATTCTTTAATAAAGATAGCTTAAATATAGCAGGAGTATTGTAATTTGTTCTTTATTAACTGTGCCTGTTCATGTAAGTTAATCTTCTCTTATAGCCTTGTATCTCATGAAGTGGCAGAGAGATTGAAGATCAAAACTACAGAATATATCAAGTCAGAGTTAGAAGAAGATACTAATGAAGTTACTGAACTTCAGGATACCCTACCCATTGTAGAAACCAACCTTAATCCTTCAGGTATGACAAGTATTTTGATGTAATCTGACAGTCAGAAATAAAGTGTTTTCAGAGCTTATCATAAATGCTTGATGAATCTGATCATACTTAATGTTAGTTACTAAGAAACATTGGATATGTTTTTGACACATTACGATACTGAGAAATTTCATTGGAAGATTTTATTTCTGTGACAAATTTCACATATTAAATTTTATATTTCATAAAGTGTGCAAATTTTGAAAATATATTAGCAAAAGATGGCAGCAAAAAGGCACAATTTAATCACAGTGTACCATACAGAGAGATCAAAAACATCATCAGAAATCACCAATGGAGAGAAGACAGAAACATAAGCAGTACACCTAACCCAATGCACCAACTCAAAAGAAATCAACAAACTATTTCATCTGAGAACTAGACACTGCAGACTACTAGAACATCTATACAGACTGAAGATCTCACACACCGATGAGTGCCCATGTGGAACAGCAGGCCAGAATCCTGAACACATTTTACAGGAATGCCCAATCTACGAAGACATGAGATGCCAGACCTGGCCAGAGGGTGCAGAGCTGGTGAAGACTACAGACTTCATCATGGCGACTGGCCTGCAGATGTAGCACGACCAAAAGATCCTGAACGCAAAGAAGAAGAAGAAGAAGATGAAAATATATGTTTTAAAATGTGAAGTTGTGATAAAAGTGCATCTTAAATTAGATTTTATATTCCATTTATTTTAAATCATATTTGAAGTTAGTGTTTAGACTCCTGCCAAAGACGGATGTTTCGGACTGAAGGGTGCAGATATCGCAGTCAAACTGTAAACTAGCGACACAACGCAAATCTGTTCTCAGGACTAGATCCTGCTACTTGCAAAGCCCTGTTCAGGGATTGGTAGCGGGAGATTGAAAATGAATGCATAAGAAGGGAGAAGAAGTGTATGGACATTTTAAAAATGTGTTAGAATCAGATAAATGTAGCGCTGGGAATCTCATCAACAGAAATTAGAGACAGAAAGATTCTTGAAGGAAGCAACAAGTACTTGATAAAACAAATATTGACTTGTTATTCTTCATCTTTCAAAGCTCTAGCAAGATAAAATTCAAAATAAATTAATCACCTGTCCATTCTACCATTGTCTGTCAACATGCATAACTGATATCACAATTCTAACAAATATAGATAACTTGTTATATATTGTACTTCTCTGTCTCTAACAGATGAGCAAGGGACAGACAGTGATATCAAACAGATAGACATCAAGGTTAACAATGTTACCATCACCTGCACCATGGACCGAGCCAAACCATCAACTTCGCCATTAAAAAAAGAAGGTATGATATTAGAATGTCACTAAAAGAAATTAGCAAGAAACCTTATTCATTAAAAAATTTTTTTACGCACACCGTTTTTGCAGGCCGAGCTGGTTAGCCTTTAGCACGCCCTTGTCCGATCCCTTCTAACCAGCTCGGCCTGCAAAAACGGTGTGCGGAAAAAATTGTTTTTTTTTTTGAACGGAGTCACTCCTGACAGCCATTTTTTACTGCTGACTACGCCCTCCATATATTCACGATATTTTGCCGGTTAAAGTATCGTGTGTTCGATTACAAATGGCTTTTGAACAGTTTTAATTTTGTATACGCCGTTTGGAGCAAGCCGACTTTTTGCGAAAGGGGAAGTAGGTTGTCGGGAAAGATTTTTATCGCGTAGATCTGTTTATTTTGTTTGTTTAAATGAAAGAACTACGTTTGAATTGAAACTAACAGTTGTGGCGATATTGTAAACACAGTATCGATACGTTGTTGTGGTTTCCATGGTTTTCTATCGAAGCGACTAGGCCTAGTGGTCGAGTCCAAATTTTTCCAGAGATTTTCATAAATTTTCAACTTCATCTTTTTAAATCTCAAAAACTAACAAACATACAACAAAAACAATAACACCCACATGTTCGTTATGCTATTGTGTATCTACACGCCAGAAAATCATATTTATTGACAAACAAACATAAAAGTTACAAATTTTGAAAGACGACTACCACAGCGACTAATTAAGAAAATTAATTAGGTCAAATTTTTTTCAAAAATATATTGGAGTGCTAAAGGTTGGACAATCGATATATTTTTACCATAACTGGAAATAAGAATCTTAATTCATTATTAGACAATCGATATATTTTTACTATAACTGGAAATAAGAATCTTAATTCATTATTAGACAATCGATATATTTTTACCATAACTGGAAATAAGAATCTTAATTCATTATTAGACAATCGATATATTTTTACCATAACTGGAAATAAGTTTCTTAATTCATTATTAGACAATCAATATATTGTTATCATAACTGGAAATAAGAATCCTCATTCATTATTAGACTGAGATCAGGTTGCACATGCAAATTCACCTTAAGTACGAACCTATACATTTGTTACCATAGCTGGAAATAAGCACCACCCGCATTCATTTTTAGACACAAAGAACCTATATCTATGTTCTTTGCGCGCCAAAAATGGCGCATAAGGCAGAAACAAATGATCTCCAGTTGGAACGGTGTGACGCCACTGTTTTTAGATCTTGTATGGTGCTGAGGCCCATGGTTGAGCCCTCTCGGATGATTGTTCTTCTGTTTCCTTGGGTCTCCCTCTTTTCCGAACGCCTTGTGGGGTCCATTCGTGTGCTTGCAATAGGAGACAGTTGTTGTTCATTCTAAGGACATGTCCGATGTATGTCCTTCGTTTTTTCAGGATGATGGCCGACACATATAGTTGATTTATCTCTGTTCTTATATATTGTTACAATAACTGGATACATGAGAAACTGCAGTAACACTCAGTACCAAATATTGGTAGAAATACCAGCAATGATTAAATGGGATTTAACATGGGAATCATGACAAATAAGTACCATTGTTTTTGTCCAAATATGTTTTTATCAAACAGTGAAAAGCAAAAATAGCACAAATGGAAATAGTTCTTAGTCGACCTGTACTTCTACGGGGGCAGATGCTCCTGTGCCGGTCCCAGCTCTGTTATGAGCTGGATGTAGCCGGAAGGAGGGGCTCCTGCTTAGTGGGCTAGGCTCGAGCAGCTTATTGCTCGGCTGCATTGGGACAAGTATCGCAGAGGGTGGTTAACCGATGTGCAAGTCCATCTTAATAGACTCAAACACCAAAGTGCCTGTTCAGCACCATCTATGCTGCTCTTAACAAACCACATAATCATGGCGCTAGTGTTATGCAATGCCACAGATATTTGACTCTTATGACATACTCTCTGTGAGGCTGTGGGGCTATTCTTTTCATTGTCATACACAAAGACTCCGGTGGACAACACAGAATGGAAATAGTAAACTGAGCAGGAAATATCAGTATTAAAGTAAATATTAAATAATGATGTGTGTTTAGGTGGCAACATTGGTACAGATATCTTACTCTTCTCATATGTTATTGTTATGGATACAGCAGCATCTGGGCTCTCTCCCTTCAACCCAATGCCATGTATTGGCATCTGCACGTGTTTATCAGCTGTTAACTCTTCTCATATAAATTGACAATTCAACCTTGCTGTTCATTATTGGACAGATGGTCTCGAGGGCAGTCGATGCTTCCTGTTGAAAATGTGTTACTTGATCTACTATTGCTATATAGTAGTATGTGCCTCTTATATCAGATTCTGGAGAGAGGAGAGTCCAATCAGGTGAAGCATACTGATCAAGACCCCACCTTACTTCCAGCAGTTCTCCCTGGAAACAGGCTGGAAATGAGGGGGGGTATTGACACTGTTATCACCTTAGCAGTGAGCTTATGGAGAAGTCTTGCATTGCACTACAGGCAGGAGAAACTGTCGACCATCTCAAGTACACCTTGGAGAGCCACCATAACCCACCACTAAAGAAAGTCATCAAGTGTAGCTAACTCAAGTACAAGTAGCATTAGCAATAACATCAACAGGTCAAACTCTGGATCTTGTCTGTTCCATTTGTCTATGAGGCTGTTTCTGTTTAATATTGAATACAGAGAATGACAAAAAGCTGGCAAGGAAGAATTTCATACTCAAACAACTGGCCCAGAAGAAAGTGTTCAGCAGCATTCGGAGCCTGCTTCTTGTAAGTCATGCATTTTCCTTTCTAACAGATTTATATTTTGTTAAAGCACATGACTGAATAGATTATTAAATTTGCAATGCAACTATATACAAAATATATATAAATATTTATATATATATATAAATTAATTATTAAATTAACTACTCAAAATCAATAACCACACCAAATCTCACCATATTAAAAATGCACATTTTTTGCCAAATATTTCAACTTAAGAATATTCATTTTTAATATGGTGAGATTTGATAAATATATAATATATATATATCTATTTATTTATATTTGTTACCTCTACTTCAGGAAATGCGTGAGATGGAGAAGAAGCTGGGTATGAAGGAGCTGATGTGTCAAAAATCACTTCGACGAATCTTAACACAGCTCTATGATGAGGGTCTGCTCAATTACGTCAGTGTTCATGACAAATCAAAGCCTGATAAACTGGTGAGTCTGCTGTTCTACAATACTGCATGGCTGTTTATAAAACTTGCTCAACATGCAATGGCACGAAAAAAGTGTTTTTTTAGTGTGCGCAATGTATTTTATTTTGCTGAAAAGTGCAATTTCATTACCTCAAAGGTTTGGGTTAATTTCATATAATGGACATCTTTTTGCGTAAAAGTATTATTTGTTTGTTCTTCTTTTATGTTGCACATTTTCTTCATCAAGTGAAATTACATTGCACTGTTTCTTTAGAATTGTGGCCTTGTGCATTTGATTTCAAATGAATACTGTACTGTAAATCCTGGTGTTCATTCAGACATGTTATGTGCCAGGTATCCATATGTTGTTTAAACTCATCTCTATCTTTTGCATTTAACCCTTTACACCCTAACCTGCCCATTGTATGTTCTTTGGAAACCGAAACACTACTACTATGTTCAATGCAACTGTTCATTGCTTGTTCTGTGCTTCGGATATCATTTACATCGCATAAGCAAACAAATGGTATATTAATAAGGCAAAGAAGTATCTCCCTTCGCTTATGAATATGTATTTACTATTTTAAGGCTTAGGGTGTAAAGGGTTAAGTACCATGCCGGATCAAGTTTTGTTGCAGGCCATCTCTCCATCTCATTGGTGGACATCCGGGGGGACAATTAAAGGTGTAGGGCAGTGTCACTAGCTCACGCCATCCCCTATGACTCAGTTTTAAAGGGAAGAGTTTTCAGTTCAGCTGAGTTGCCATCTCCACAACAAAGGTCGGCTACAATGGATCTCCAGCATACTCTTTCTCTTGCTCTGATGGGGCAATACGACAGTCTCTTTCCGCTTCATCTCCTGATGTTATCCGACTACATATAACGTTATCTGCCTCTTAGATGACTGCCCTTCAGTGATATGCCTTGTTATAGGTCAAAAATATCTCAACTGTCTCTTGGTTTATTTCCATGAATTATGACCCATCTTCAATCAATCCACATCTCGAATGTCTCGATTCGTTCGTCCACCTGTTTTTTTAATGCCCATATCTCTGTGCAGTAGAGTAGTGACGAGGATATATAGGCAATTGTCCATTCTCATTTTAAAATTCTATCTGCTTGGAAATCAGTATGTGTATGTGCCACATGTTGTTGAATACTATCTTGGCCAAACCTATTATCTTTCTGATTTCTTTTTCACAGCTGCCAACTTCCGTTATTATATGGGCACAAATAGTTTTTCTCATCTGTGCTGTCTTCTGTCTCTGATGAAGTCCTTTTTAATCAATCATAATATAAATTTATGATTTTTATCCATAATACTTGTCTGTATGTATCTATTCCCTTTTTTAGCTTCAACAAATGGTGTTAGAACCCAGCATGACACTTGAAGACCAAAGACTTAAAGAGAGCCTGCTTCTATCTAGCACCTACTTTGTGAAGCTAGACAGTAAACGAGTTACAGACCCAGCAGACAAGACTATGGTATTTGACTTGCTTTTTATCTTCAGAACAGGCTTCACAGCCAGTCTATGTTCAGATCAATCTATGTTAAGATTTGTCATTGTTCTGTATATGTTGACTTGGCTACATTGGGCAAACTGACACAAGGCTGTACTGTCTTGTTTCACGGCATTCTGGCAATTTTATGATGATTCACTTTTATGACCCGAACCAGAAAAAATTGGACCAATCAGTTGTCCTTATGGAGTGTTTGGGCGTCTGCCAATTTTCAACATAAAGACATCACTGAACTGCTGTGCAGACATGCCAAGACTTTTGAATGAAGCACTAGAAAAGTTAGCACATCACTTGACTGGCCAACAAAAAGAGTAAAAAGACAATTGGGAAGAAGAAACCTTTAGCGCGTTACGGTCTAGACTCATTCGACCAGCTCGACCTACAAAATCGGAATTTAAAAAAAAACCAATTTTTTTTGGTACGGAGACCCTACCCATAGCAATGTTAAAAAATGCTGAATACGTCACCATCTACACACGATATTTTGCCAGTAAAAGTATCGTATGTTCAATTATAAATGGTTTTTGAACAATTTTTATTCCTATACGCCGTGTGGAGCAAGCCGACTTTTTGCGAAAGGTGAAGTAGGTTGTTGGGAAAGATCTTTATCGAATAGATCTGTTTATTTTGTTTGTTTAGATGAAAGAACTACGTTTGAATTGGAAACTAACAGTTGTGTCAATATTGTGTTTACGTTGTTGTGGTTTCCATGGATTTCTATCGGGGCGACTAGGCCTAGCGTTCGAGTCCACATTTTATTAAAGATTTCCATAAATTTTCAACTTCATCCTTTTGTATCTCAGAAACTAACAAACACACAACAAAAACAATAACACCCACAAGTTCTTTATTCAAATTGTGTTTCTACACACAAGAAAATCACATTTATTGACAAACAAACAGAAAAGTTATAAATTTCTAAAGTCCACTACGATAGCAAGATGCACATTTTTCGTTAAAAATTATAAAGCGAACTAAAGGTTAAAAAGCAGCCAGTGCACATGAAGAACTTTCAGGATATTAGTGTAGCTATAGACAATGCACCCAAGCAATGATCCTAAATTGAAGATCAGGTCTAAAGCGAAAAGAGGCATTAATGTCACTGCCTTTATTGTGAAATCCTGCAAGGGAAAAAGATACAAGACCAAAGCAGCTAACACTGCAATCTTCTATGAAGATATTAAGCCGCAGCGCAGACTTTCTTCAGAAAAATAGCAAACGTTAGATTTAAAAAAGAGTAATAAAGAGTATGTAGAGAGCAACAAGGAGGTTAAAAAAAGCATCAAGGCGGACAAAAGACATTACATTGATGGTCTGGTTGAAGAAGCAGAAGAGGCTTAAATAAAAAAGGAATATGAAAGACCTATATGAGGCTACGAAGAAACTATTGGGAAAGTATCAACAACAAGGTAGACTAATTAAAATAAAACTTGAGGAAAAGATAACTAACCCTGAAGAACAAAAGAAAAGATGGGTAGAATACTTTGAAGAGCTTTTGAACAGACCAGCACCAGACATCCCACCAACAGAGGAGGACTTGGAGATCAACTGTGATAATTCAAGTAAAGAAGAGATTAGAAGGTAAATAAAGTTTCTAAGAAATGGAAAAGCAGAAGGACCTGGTGGCATACCACCGAAAACCATAAAAGCAGATGTTGAAACATCTACGAACATGCTCCACAACTTGATAGGCGCCATCTGGGAGCAAGAAAGCTTACCAAAAGATTGGAGAGAGAGCTACCTGGTGAAATTTCCTAAGAAGGGAGATTTACAGGAATGCAAAAACCAAATAGGAATAATGTTATTATCAGTGCCGGTAAAGGTGTTAAATAAAGTAATACTAGAAAGGTTGAAAAAGGCAGTGGATAACAAGATAAGGGATGAGCAGGCGGCTTCAGACAGAATAGATCATGCATTGGCCAGATGGCCACATTGTAGATAATTGTGGAGCAATCATTGGAATGGAATTCAAGTTTGTGCATCAATTTAGTTGATTATGAAAAGCTTTTGACAGTTTGGACAGAGATATACTCTGGAAACTACTGAGGTACTGTGGAATTCCTCAAAAGCTCACAAACATATTTAGACAGACATATGAAAGTATGCAATGTAGAGCTTGTGGACTGGATTATGAAAGTAACAACAAATGAGAGAAATGGAATGCAGTGGACCTTGAATAAACAGCTGGAGGACCTGGATTTTGCGGATGATATAGCCCTTTTGTCCCACAGCCAAATGCAAAGGAAACTGGATAAACTGGATTATACCTCAAAACAAGTCGGTTTGAAGATCCATGAGGAAAAGAAAAATAATTAGGGCCAATGCTGCAAACGCAGAACCAATCCGGCTGAGAGGAACGCCACTGGAAGAGGTAGAGGTATTTACATACCTAGAAAGTATCATCAACAATTGACATCACTGCACAATAGGAAAACCCATAGGTGCTTTGTCTCACCGAGCAAATGAGAAGAGTGTGGATACGGATGGTTCCAATAGTGCATGCTCCTGCTCCTTCCTCTCAGGTTTACATTCTAATATATTTTTGAGTGTTAAATCTAGTCACTAAGTTGTTTCTCGGACATAGTTGATAAGGACTAAACAATAATGGCTCATCTATCATAGTAGCTTATTGCTTTGAAAGTGGTTTGACATTTGTATTTGAATTTTCATGGTTGTTATGCAAGCCACTCATAGTGAAGGAATTCAAGTCTTGAAGATGTTTCTTTGGAGGCAGGTTACAGTGACTCCTCTTACGTTCCAAGGCGTACTTGAGAAGATTGCCTGAAGACCTCCTGACTATAGTGCAGTGCGAGACTCCACAATAGGTTTGCCACTATGGGGATTGGAATATCGATACCCAACTTGTTGGTCAGACTTCTGTAACAAATTTATTATTCCTAAAACTGGTTGTAAGGTTGTCTGAGCATGTCTCTACATTTGTCCCTATCCTCTGCAGCTCTCTTCATTTCAGCATAAGTTCGTATGTTAATTTCTTTGCATGCCTGGGATGTAAAGGTGAGTCTTGGTCACCCTCTTTCTCTTTTCATCAATCTTACCCTCTAGTATCTTCTGTAGAAAACTTTTATGTTCCATATAGTGTCTCAGCCAACTCAATTTCTTGTGTGGGTGTCATTTTCAATAGTTGTCTTTGTGTGCCTACCTCAGTGAGGACATTATCATTGGACCTTCTTTCTGTCACTCACTCATTCCATTCTACGGTCGCACCACATTTTTCCAAGTTTTTTCCATCCTTCTTTACTAGAGTCCATATTCCATACAAAAGTAGTGATTATTATTTTCCCCAACTCTGACCTGATCTTCTTTAAGGTTAGCAATTTTTGTTTTTCTCTGAAGGCCTTTTTTAACTTGACTTAACTTAACGTCTTTATACTGATTTAGAAGACTGCAGAGTCTTGTACAACCAGTTTAATTTACATTTCCAATCTAATCTACTCTTAAATGCACTAATTATCCTTGCTTCCACCACTTTTTGTGGCAATGCATTCCAAGCATTTATCACTCTCTTACTAAACAAATATTTCCTAATATCTAATCGGGACCTCTCTTTAGTTAATTTTTGTTCTTGTAGGTGGTTGTATTTAAAAAAAAGTTGTTATAGTCTAATTTATTTAGTCTAAAGCAATTCTTGTCGTAATTTCCGTCTGACTGCAGGCATCTTCTGTGATGGTTTGCCCTAAATATGTAAATTTTTTGTACTTGATTTGTACTTCTCCGTAGATGATTATATTAATTTAGCCAATGTTGCTTGGCAATTACCATAGTCTTTGTCTTTATTTTCATGCCAAACTATTTGACTGTGCTATTAATTTTTTGAAACTGCTTTATATCAAATGTTAAACAGCAAAATCTTCTATAGTGACCTTGTTCTTGTCATAGGAAACGTCTAATTTCATCTATAATATATAATATCATTGTAGACTTACAAATAATACTGTCCCTTCAAACAGGATTCTGCCGAGCTCGCAGAAACATCATCATTAGAAAAATCTCTGTCTACAAGCAGTACTGGCTCAGCTCCGGAGTCTTGCTCTATGGTTTCAGTGTGTAAGATGCTGGACAAGTGTGGAAAGTCATCTACTAAGGAGACGAGTAACATTGTTGTGAGTGGCATGCTTGCTATACCTACAGCAATGTGTTTAGGCCCACCAATGTGTTTAGGCCCACCAATGTGTTTATGCCCTCCAATGTGTTTAGCCCCACCAATGTATTTAGGGCCACCAATGTATTTAGGCCCACCAATGTGTTTAGGCCCTACTAATGTGTTTAGGCCCTCCAGTGTGTTTAGGCCCTCCAGTGTGTTTAGGCCCTCCAGTGTGTTTAGGCCCACCAATGTGTTTAGGCCCTACTGATGTGTTTAGGCCCACCAATGTGTTTAGGCCCTACTAATGCATTTAGGCCTGCCAATGTGTTTAAACTGGCCTATCAATCACTTAAATTTTAATTGATTGCTGTTTTTGTTGTTGTTTGCGAATGCCCACAATGAGTAGGTTACTCTTTTGTGCGCCCTGAAAAGGACGTTAAGCTGAGTTGGCTGATGAAGGTGGACTAGCGTCCTCCAGGTGGTTGTGCAATGCTTGGCTTCATCTGTGTATCACTCACTACTACGGGGATCAAGTCAATCCCTCACCTCGTTAGCCAGCCTGCCATGAAAACAGCCCATTTCCTGGGAGGTCTACTAGGAAGCTGAGGTTAAGGTCTTGGCCAGTATTCTTTCCCAGACCATGACTAACATGTCTGACCAGTATGCTTTCCCAGACCATGACTAAGATGTCTGACCAGTATATTTTACCTGACCAGACGTTAGTCTTCCTATCCATTGCTGGTTTTAAAGTTTATAAATAACATTTAGATAAAGCCGGTACTGGACAACATCCACGACCAGAGCCTGCCACCTCTCTATTCATCTCCACAGTATTACCTGCAATATTCTATGCGGCAGAAGCATGGTCACTCATGAAAGAGATGGAGTCCAAGCTCAGAGTGACCCAGGTCTCCCTCGAGAGACACATGGTTGGCCTCACGCTTCATAGCCAGCACACAAAAAGTCTTCACAACTCGGACATACAGTTGTCCCTGGTGAAAGATGCAGTTGTTTATGCAGACAAGATGAAACATTGACGTGAAGAACGGACAATCATTGGAGCACAGTGACAGTAATATGGTACCCTAGAGATAAGAAACGACCACGGGGACGACTACCAACACGTTGGTCCGACTACCTTGCATCCCACAACAACATTTGCAATGCCACAGATGGACGACTCATTCTCCACTGGTCCACCGTGGCCCAAGACAGAGACCGTTGGAAGAGAAGTTGGGACCCTCAACGGTGTAACCACAGCTGAAGAACGGGTCATCCATTAATCCAGTAAATAAATAACATTTAAGAACTTCAGTATTTAAATATATAAAACTGATCATAATACTATAACTGTCTTTGTGAATCAGACCATTTATTTATTGTCTGGCCCTATGGTTCATAACACTATAACTTCCCTTGTGAATCAGACCATCTATTTAAATTATGACCCTCTGGGACTATCAATATTGAAAATGTAGTCCATGACTTACACCTCTGGTTTATCAGAACTGACAACAATGAGCCCTGAACTGACAACAATGAGCCCTGAACTGACAACAATGAGCCCTGAACTGACAACAAGCCCTGAACTGACAACAAGCCCTGAACTGACAACAAGCCCTGAACTGACAACAAGCCCTGAACTGACAACAATGAGCCCTGAACTGACAACAATGAGCCCTGAACTGACAACAAGCCCTGAACTGACAACAAGCCCTGAACTGACAACAAGCCCTGAACTGACAACAAGCCCTGAACTGACAACAATGAGCCCTGAACTGACAACAATGAGCCCTGAACTGACAACAATGAGCCCTGAACTGACAACAATGAGCCCTGAACTGACAACAATGAGCCCTGAACTGACAACAATGAGCCCTGAACTGACAACAATAAGCCCTGAACTGACAAGCCCTGAACTGATAACAATGATCCCTGAACTGACAACAAGCCCTGAACTGATAACAAGCCCTGAACTGACAACAAGCCCTAAACTGACAACAAGCCCTGAACTGACAACAATGAGCCCTGAACTGACAACAAGCCCTGAACTGACAACAATGAGCCCTGAACTGACAACAAGCCCTGAACTGACAACAAGCCCTGAACTGACAACAAGCCCTGAACTGACAATAATGAGCCCTGAACTGACAACAATGAGCTCTGAACTGACAACAAGCCCTGAACTGACAACAAGCCCTGAACTGACAACAATGAGCCCTGAACTGACAACAATGAGCCCTGAACTGACAACAATGAGCCCTGAACTGACAACAATGAGCCCTGAACTGACAACAATGAGCCCTGAACTGACAACAATGAGCCCTGAACTGACAAGCCCTGAACTGATAACAATGATCCCTGAACTGACAACAAGCCCTGAACTGATAACAAGCCCTGAACTGACAACAAGCCCTAAACTGACAACAAGCCCTGAACTGACAACAATGAGCCCTGAACTGACAACAAGCCCTGAACTGACAACAATGAGCCCTGAACTGACAACAAGCCCTGAACTGACAACAAGCCCTGAACTGACAACAAGCCCTGAACTGACAACAATGAGCCCTGAACTGACAACAAGCCCTGAACTGACAACACGCCCTGAACTGACAACAATGAGCCCTGAACTGACAAGCCCTGAACTGATAACAATGAGCCCTGAACTGACAAGCCCTGAACTGATAACAATGAGCCCTGAACTGACAACAAGCCCTGAACTGATAACAAGCCCTGAACTGACAACAAGCCCTAAACTGACAACAAGCCCTGAACTGACAACAAGCCCTGAACTGACAACAAGCCCTGAACTGACAACAAGCCCTGAACTGACAACAAGCCCTGAACTGACAACAAGCCCTGAACTGACAACAATGAGCCCTGAACTGACAACAAGCTCTGAACTGACAACAAGCCCTGAACTGACAACAAGCCCTGAACTGACAACAACAAGCCCTGAACTGACAACAAGCCCTGAACTGACAACAAGCCCTGAACTGACAATAATGAGCCCTGAACTGACAACAATGAGCTCTGAACTGACAACAAGCCCTGAACTGACAACAAGCCCTGAACTGACAACAATGAGCCCTGAACTGACAATAAGCCCTGAACTGACAATAAGCCCTGAACTGACAACAATGAGCCCTGAACTGACAACAAGCCCTGAACTGACAACAATGAGCCCTGAGCTGACAACAATGAGCCCTGAGCTGACAACAATGAGCCCTGAACTGACAACAATAAGCCCTGAACTGACAACAATGAGCCCTGAGCTGACAACAATGAGCCCTGAACTGACAACTATGAGCCCTGAACTGACAACAATGAGCTCTGACTATTACTTCACTTAATTTCATGTATATTTTTTCATATAACTGTCTTTCTCTTTCAAATAGTTTTCACTTTTCTGTTTGCCATAAAAAAAAATCCACTTAGAACTCGATGGAATTTTGTATATAACTAAAATTATTTTGTTGAACTAATCATACTAACTCACTGTATGTTTATAAGTATATGTTACAACAAACATTGGTATATTGTATGTGCCCTTTTCAGAAATCAAAGCTGAATTTATATTGTCAAGTTGCCAAGTATGAACGTGTTAAGCTGCTGCACAAGTACCTGTTTTACCTTCTCTATGGTTATGAGGGCCACCTTGATACATCAAGCCAAGAAATAATGGATGAGGTTTGAAATATGCTTTTAAAATATGTTGATATCTTTGAGAGGCTAGGAGAGGCAGCTGGTAATGAACTTCTTTCTTTCTTCATTTTGCTTGTGTCCTGTTTGTGCCTTTCAGCATCAGGTTATGAAGAGGTTTCTTGACCAGGCCCTGGTATGTGCTTTGTATACAGGGAGGTTTACTGCTTCTGTTATTTCTGCTATCCATCATTTGCATGCTAGGCCTTTGGCTTTGTATTCATTGTATCTGTTTAGCAATGCTTTCTGTGGAATACTATCTTGTGTTTCACGTGACCGAACCATTTGGATTACAGTCTCTTGATGAGGTCAAGAACTGGTGTTGTACCTACTTGTTTCCTAATATCTTCGTTTCTGATTCTAAACCAACAAAACAATTAGAGAAGTTGCCAAACAACAATGTGTTTCATCACTCACTTGGAAAAAATGGTAGACATACGTCGGGAATGTTCTTAGAATGGACAGCAACAGACTTCCTCTGCAAGTGTTTATTGTAAAAGAGGCTGGCCAAAAGAAACTATACATGGAACAATTGTTAGAGAAGGCTTCATTATAAGCTTCAATAACATACATATACTTACTTACTTTCTGTTCCCAAGCACCAAGTTATACAGTATAATCCAGTATGCATCCAGTATTCAGCGACATGGATTGCCTTGTCATTTGCCTCCAGCATGTCGCACCTATTGCATGTTTCCTGGAGGTTGGAGCAGATCATCAGGTGGTCTGGGTCCTGTATTGCGCCACAATCACATGTTTCATCATCTGTGTATCCCCATCATTTCATATTCCTCTTGCACCATGATACACTAGTTTGAAGTCTGTTCAGCGACTTCCGTGTTATGTATGGTAGATGATGTCCAGTACAGGGTAGTCAGCTACGGAAAAAAACACAAGTCAAGTGCAGATGTCTCAAGGACTGACGGTTGTGCCCCACATGTTGTGCTGGTCAGTTTTCTTATATTATGTCTTGCGTGTATCTGATGCTTTGTTTCCTGGCAATGTGTGATGTAGGACAATGTGCGGTCTAACTTCCTGCTTCGATATTTGGGAGCCATGCAGAGTTTAAGCTCCTGCCCTAGCCACCAGATCTGAAGTTTTCTTTTTGCCTCTCTGTTTCTGAGGTGGTAGGCACATACCTGGGTATTACTGGGATTTGGTTTAAGATGATTCTTGTGGTAGGCACATACCTGGGTTTTACTGGGATTGGTTTAAGATGATTCTTGTGGTAGGCACATACCTGGGTTTTACTGGGATTTGGTTTAAGATGATTTTTGTGGTAGTATTACATGTACTGATAAGTGACATTACACAAATCAAACTGGAGAGCATTGGTTTCGGCCTTTGTTAGACTGTCTTTCGTGCTTTGTAAAGGGTTCCGATGTTCCACAACCCCATCCTAGATTTTACCTTCAATGTCAGAAGATTTGTTGGTAACCTGACTTTCATTGGTTGCATCATATGCCTCGGTTGTGAAAGACCCCTGAGAACTAGGCCAATAGTAATACTTTGTGATTATCTGTTTTTTTTTCTGCGTTTGAGCTATTGCCCTTAACCCAGACTCCCAAACTTAAACAGCTTCTTCTTCTTCTGCGTTCGTCCTGGAAAGGATGATTGTGACATTGTGTCGTAGTTTACAGCGAGGCTTTTGACCTGAGACATCTGATTACAGCACCGCATTTTTTTTATCCAGGCTTGCCTTGACTTTGTTCCCTAATCTTTTAGATACATGGTTGCAGTCTGTTGTTTCCAGGGCTGTCCATTGGAGACTGAATAAGGTCTTGGTCAATTATGGGTCACTAGCCCTGATGCAAGGAGCCAGCTATGATGGGTTGCTGACTGCTGTCAACTCATTCACTGCTGCATCTTTTGCCCCTTATTTCTGAGAACCACTGCTAAATTAAAATATATTGTTAATAATTCTGAAAATAGCTTATAGAAGAGAACAAGCCAAAGTCAGATGAAACAGGAAGTCTTAGGAAGAAAGTGGCATTAAGTGGGACTGGGAAGCCACCAAGCCTGTATCACTAGACATTCTCTGTCATGGAACCTGCAGGGGTAAAGTGGCAAAGGAATGCCAAAGAACACATGGAGAAGAGACCTACATACTGATGCAAAAAACAAACAAGGAAAGGCTGGAAAGAACTAGAAAATTGCACATAACAGGGTTGATTAGCAAGAATTGGTTGATAATCTATGGACCACAAGGTGATAAGGGCGAAGATGAAGATATTCTGATGATATGAATTTGACTGGTCTGTTTCAGAATTGCTCAGAAAGTCCACCGGTTTATCTTGATGTCGATGACTGGCGCAGACATTTGCCTCCACTCAAGAAACACAATGGTAGGTGAAAAAGTGACATTTAGATGATTTGTTATTTGTAAACATTTTCTGCCGAAGACGGATGTGTCGGACCGAAAGGTGCAAATATCGCAGTCAAGCTGTAAACTAGCGACACAACGCATTCCGTTCTCCAGACTACATCCTGCTACTTGCAAAGCCCTGTTCAGAGCTTGGTAGCGGGAGATTGAGAACGAACGCAGAAGAAGAAGAAGAAGTAAACATTTAGGAAGCAAAGAGTGAACCAGGTCAGGTTAAACATCCTTCTTCTTCCTCTTCTTCGGCGTTCGTCCTGAAAAGGACGTTGTGTTTGTAATTACCAGTGAGGCTGCGACAATTGCGATTGTTGGTCCGACATCCAATTTCAACTGACTATTTTGAGTACCAGGTTTGCCAACCCCCTGCGATCCCAATCCCTTGGCCAGATTATGCTAGAAACTGATCCAACCTGTTTCAAGATCTGTTGGCAGAATAGGAGTTTGGTCAGCTATGGTTTGCTGACCCTGATGCAAAAAGCCAGCTATGGGTAGCCGGCTGCTGTCAGCTCATTGACTGCTGCATCTTGGCCTCAAACACACTCATCAAGACCCTAACTCATGCACTAGTTCATACTCCTGGAAATAGACTGTTTTACAGCAGTCTGGCCAACGAGGTGGGGGATCAGCATTGATCCCAATACTAGTGAGCTTACTAAAGAGCCTCACATTGCACTGCGGCCAGGAGGACCCAGGACTGCCTTCTTAAGTATACCTCAAGATGTAACCTACTACCAAAGAAACTCAACTCGGCTTGAGTACCTTCGAACAACATCAATGTACTTAACATTTATATTTGAGTTTGTCAGAACACAAAAGAAGAGCGAAGAATAGTAACACTGTAAACCTACCAAGCATGTTGTAAGGGTCATTTAAGGAGGTTTGGGCATGGTGCTGGCTATCTCATCCTGTACAAATTCTAAGCCACACAAACTTTAACAAATATATCAAATTCAACTAAGAAGAAAAATTCAACTCCACCATCCAAGACAGAATCGGGTCCTTTGTCAAGGAGGCAAATGGTGTATTTGTTGAATACTTGTGCTCCACAGGAAGCTGAAATGTTTTGAATGATCTATATCTTTATTTATCAGCATTCACGGGTAAATAGTAGTGCCAATTTTTAACAATGTTTACTAATATCATATTGATCAGAACACTTTTAAACACATACCTTTTTTCTTGATTCCATAGGAACAAAGTAATACAATGGTCATTCTTTGCCGATTCCCTTTTTGTACTGTCTTCTTGAGTTACACTAATGAGACTTTGGCTGGCTTGCTTTTTTCTGCTACTAATTTTCTTCATATATTCATTTATTCTTTTCTAAATCTTGAAGTTTTGATGGCTGAAAGTTTTTACAGGATGAGGTAGCCAGTCCCTATGCCCAATCTTTCTTAGTCACCTATTGTAATATACCTGGCAGGTTGCAGTGTCATTATTCTTTGCTTCCATTTTGGACCAAGTAACACTCACGTGATATATTGTAATACTGTTCCTATTCTTTATACAACACGATTTTTGTCCCGACCCTATACTATCGATGTCAAAACTGGACACTAACATCAAATGAAAAACAGAAATCGTAACAGTAGAAATGAAATGCCAGTGAAAAATATTGGATGTAACAAGGCAAGGCATCAGAAACGATGACATCAGAAGACTCGTGGAAACAATACCAGTATTAGACCACATCAAAAGACAGCAACTAAAATGGTTAGACCACGTAACAAGGCTACCACCACACAGCAATTTTATTTAGATACAATGGATTCAAGGCCAAAGGCAGACCATGAAAAAGATGGCTTGCGAAAATATCTGAGGTTAATGCCACTGTTCTCGAGATCTCTTCATAACCCTTATTGTAGAGGGGATATAGGCAACCTAGAAAGGATACAAAAAAGAGCGACAATGCTGATAGTGGGATTACAGAATTACAGTTATGAGGAAAGAGTCAGAAAAACCGGCCTACAGTGTCTAGAAAAGAGAAGAATTTGAGGTGACTTAATACAGGTTTATAAGATAGCCAAAGATCCTGGATAACAGGCTGCAGCAGGGCAGACTGGCTAAGGAGAAGGGATCGAAGAGGGAATGCTAACCCGGTACTAAAAAAAATGCTTGCTGAAGTCGGATGTGTTGGACCGAAAGGTGCAAATATCGCAGTCAAGCTGTAAACTACAACACAACGCATGCCGTTCTCTGGACTACATTCTGCTACTTAAGCCCTTTCAGGGTTTGGTAGCGGAGATTAAGAACGAACCAAGCCAAGATAGTCAAAGGAACGGATAAATTAGACTAAAACAAGTTTTTCAAAATACAACCACCTACAAGAACAAGAGGGCATAACTACAAATTAACTAAAGAAAAATCCAGATTAGATATTAGGAAATATTTTATTAATATTTTATATATTTATTCAGAGAGTGGTGAATGCTTGGAATGCATTGTCACAGGATGTAGTGGAGGCAGAGAGAATTAATGAATTTAAAAATAGATTGAATGCGCATAGCTTTTAGAGCAAGGTAATGTAAAGGAAATTGGTTGTTTACAGACTCTAAAGAGTCTTCTAAACCAGTATAAAGATGTTAAGTTATAACCTGACGGTGAAAGGAATAACAGCATCAGCAAAAAGAAAGACTGTTACTATAATCCAAGGAATGAAGGAAATGGGAGTTGTTATTTATTCTGTGTTCATCCTGAAAAGGACGTTGTGTCGTAGCTTACAGCAAGGCTGCGGTATAAAAAGTTGTACAATGTAAATAATGCTGGAAAAAAATTAGAAAAGAACAAATAAAGAACAAGGAAAAAAAAAGAATGAATGCCTCTAATAATTGTTGTTTTCACTTATGTGTGAATACATGTTTGTTTGTTTTATCAGAGACATACCTGGCCAAGGCTACAACAGAAGGAGTCTGCATGATTGGAGATTTGTTGTTGAACATGCCTCTCAGTTTGTTTTGCAGTGTCATTATGATTCCATGGGAGGTAATCCAGGTGTTCTTTACTACACATTTATAACAAAAATATTTATTTATAACGGAGGATGCAAAATAGAAGTCAGAATGAGAATAGGAATGGTCAAAGCCGAGCAGGTTTCAATGGCATGAGACAATTATTTACATCCAGACAGGCAACTCACAAATTGGGAACGAGAGTGATCAAGTGTTATATATACTGTATGGGGAAAAGACATGAACCCGTTTTACATTCCTCATGCCTGTTTCATTCTGTTTACATTCCTCATGCCTGTTTCATTCTGTTTACATTCCTCATGCCTGTTTCATTCTGTTTACATTCCTCATGCCTGTTTCACTCCATTTAATTCATACATTATTTTTCATTTGTTTATTCTGTCAACAACTTGTTTATACTCTATTAATGAAAAAATAGGATTTATAGCACACAAGCATTTTACATATGTGGAAGACTATTATTAATTGTCTGTTATGCATAAGAGACTAAATAACTTTGGAAATGGGAAACTAAAGCGGAGAAACTTTGCAGAAATAGCCAAAGCAAAGATGAGCGAAGACCCTATGAACGCATTAACAACACCAACGCCCATCTCTACTGTACGCAAACCTACCTGGAGGCAGCATATATTTCCAGAGGTGGTAGAAAACATACCAGGTATTGGAAACAAAAACAGGCAGTCTGAAAAAGAAAGAGGAGATACAACCCTGAGGTACATAACGAAAAACTACCCAAGCATAGACTGGACCCATGCATACACCGACGGTTCTGTAACAAACACAACACAGAACGGAGGGGCAGGGGTATTCCTGTGCCTACCAAATGGTAGAAAAGTAACACGGCCAGTGGCAACTGGAAAATACTCAAGGAATTTCAGAGTGGAAGCAGAGGCACTGAGGGCTGCATTAGAAGAAATGGTGACAAGCAAGAGTAATGAAAGCCATATAGTCCTGCTTACAGATGCCCTGGCCGTAGTCACAGCACTAAAAAGCCAGAAAAATACTGAACTAAATGATTTAAGAGCAGTACTCTGTTAACTATGCCAGCAGTCCGCACCAAAAAGAGTAGTTGTACAATGGGTTCCATCCCACTGTAACATCCAAGGCAACGAGGAGGCAGACAGACTGGCAAAAGAAGGTGCAAGACTACCACAACCAGATAGTAGTGTGACATACGAAGAGTCAAAAAAGGCTTATTAGAGCTAGATACATGACCAAATGGGAAACAGAACATACTGGCTACACAAAAAACGATGCCTATTACCAGTCGAACAGAAGAGAGCAGGTCGTAGTCTTCAGACTGAGGTACCACCTATTCAATAAATTGAAGATAGGTGGTACTGAAGAGAGCAGGTCGTGGTCTTCAGACTGAGGTACCACCTATTCAATAAATTGAAGATAGGTGGTTCTGACGAATGCACGTGCAGCACCGGGAAAATTACAGCTGAACATCTGCTGCAAAACTGCTCGACATACGAGGATCAGAGAAAGCAGATGTGGCCATCACCAGTGGCAACACTAGACAAGCTCTATGGCAGTGTTGACAGCCTCAGGATGACCGCTGCTTTTTTTGAAAAAATAAAGGTTGATGTCTGACTGCGTACGATGAAGAAGAAGAAATTGTTACTGGTGTTTCAAGAATCGTGTTTTAAGAAAACATTTATATTGTTTTAAGAACTGTTTATTTTCTGACTGTTTAATCCTTTCAGATTGATGGTTTGATAGATCTCCTTAATGATCCAGTCAAGAAGAACTATCCCATCACCGCTGTGCCACAGCCGATCCTGACCAAACTGTTAAGACGCAGGATCTACCTGTTTAAACTGAATGACAACCTCCAAAAATTGTGCAACTTTGGCTTGGTGACATTTGGAACAAAGACCTCGAGCAGAGAATTAGAGTTTGTAAGAAAAGTCTGAGATTTGTGTGCATGAAACTGAGTAATTATGTGATGTATTTCAGTTAAACTAGTTTTAATTGCTAACTAAAATCAAAAGTAGATAGGCTCATTTCATTGGACACATTCTTCAAAAGGAGACCAGGATAACTTTGTGACAATAGAAAAGATAGATGACAGGAGAGGAAGAGACAGACAGAGATGAAAGATGAAAAATAACACGACTAATTGACTTGGTGTGAACATCATAGATACGATTACAAGAAGAAGAAGTGTTACATTATTGAAAGAACAGATCATTTTGGAAGGAATTTATCAACACAATGCGGCATGACACTTGATTGATTAATTGTATGACCTGTTGAAGGCGGATGTGACTGACCAAAAGGTGCAAATATCGCAGTCAAGCTGTAAACTAGTGACACAATGCATTCCATTCTTCGGACTACTTGCAAAGATACTTGCAAAGCCCTGTTCAGGTTTTGGTAGTGGGAGATTGAGAACGAATGCAGAAGAAGAGAGGAAGATTGTATGAAAATGAAAGGAAACCAATAATGGCTGAAATAGAAGCTAGACTAACTCACTAACCTACCTACCATGATCACCTAACAACATCAGAGAAGTATATCCACTCTGGGAGAGAGCCTCTCCCAGCACCAAGACTAGTGTAGTGCTCAAATGAGTCAAGGGATCAAGATGCTGAGCAGCGCATGAGCTGCAGTGGTCAGCGACCCATAGCTGACTGCTAGCGTCAGGGCCAGCGAAACAAAGCTGGCAAGACTCTTCTACACCTCCACGCAGTGATCCTGGATAACAGGCTGCAGCAGGGCAGACTGGCTAAGGAGAAGGTGATCGAAGAGGGAATGCTAACCCGGTACTCAAAAAATGCTTGCTGAAGTCGGATGTGTTGGACCGAAAGGTGCAAATATCGCAGCCAAGCTGTAAACTACGACACAACACATTCCGTTCTCTGGACTACATTCTGCTACTTAAGCCCTTTTAGGGCTTGGTAGCGGGAGATTGAGAACCAAGCCAAGCCAAATGAGTTTAAAATGGACTGAAAGGCATTCTGGCATTATAAGCTCGCAGGGAAAGTTGATCATGGGGCATGCTTGTGAGACGACCCAACAATTATATTTCAGTAGTTAAAAGGCAAAGGTACTCTCATGTCTGAGAATGTTGTTAAGGATGTAGTGTTTATTGTTGTATGAGGCCACGTCTTGTTTATGGGGTGGGGTAGCCAGTTGAATTCCTCATTGTATTTTCTTCCCAAACAGTAAGACAGATAACTATTCATAACTGGGTCAACAGAAGTATGTCGATAATGGGAGTGGAACCAACTGCCATTGCAGTAAAAAAAAAGTGTGGCTTGCCACCAAGATAATTAGACATGCACAAATATGCAACTTGATAACTTTTAGAATCCTTCTTTTTCTTCATCAGCATTTATCCTGAATGAAAAGATAGTTGTGTCAGTTTACAGTGAGTCTGTGATATCTGCCCTTATTGGTCTGACACGCCCAGTCACATTTTTGAGACCAGATTTATCTCCTATCTAATACCTATTCACTTAGTCAGACTAGATGAGTGCAGACTTTTCCAGGGCTGCCACTTGGAGGCAGAATAAGGTCTTAGTCACCTATGGTTCGCTGACCCTGACCCAAGCTATCAGTTCGTTCACTGATATGTCTTCAGCCCCTCTAAGGATCCTGAATGGAGCAGCAACCCTAAGGGTTGCGCACCACTGTCATTCTGCCCTACATAGAAACTTATGTCTCTGATATAGACTTTCATATTCCATATTCCACATTTAAAATGTGATTGACATTACTTTCTTGACATTTGTTTCTACAGATTAGTTTCTATCTGCACAAAAAAGCTATAATTTTTGACACGAGGAAGAGCCACCCTGGGTATTTAATGACCAGTTGCCCAGAAGGAGAGTCATTTGAAAAGCTGCTTTATAACTTCAGAACCATGAATGATGTAGACAGTTATTGGAATGATGTAAAATTCATTGGGCTCAGTTCTAAACTTGGATCTTACAGTGTTGGTAAGTGAAATGGATAACCTTGTATGATTAGATACAGACTTTTCATTACAGTTCCTTAAGAATCATAGGTCCACAGTAATCACTCTTGTGGTTGATTGGTTGGTTAGTTATTGATCCAGCTGTCTGTAGGCTTCGGCCCTTTAGCCCAATGCCATAAAGTAGTACCTGTAAGTGTTTGTGAGCTGTTGTTTAGATCCGTACAAAGTGTTCGATTTGTTTGGTCTCAGAGGAAAAAGCTCTGTCCTAACACCGGCAAGCGTCAGACATTAAAAAAGATGGTGCTCAACAGTTTCATAGGGATGTGTGCACAGCCGGCACTCTGGAGTATGTTCTGGTTGGATTCTGTTCAAGTGGCTGTTAAGGTGTATGTGTTGAGTGCAAAGTCAGAAAATGGTCCTCTGGTCTCTCCTTTTCAGGAGGCTGATGTTGTCTTTGGGATTTGGAATGGCCATACGTTTGTAGATTTCTCTCCCAGTATTCCCTATTACCCATCTATTCAGCCAAGTCTCTTTGTTCGCAGTGTTCAGTAGTTGTTTGACTGTCTGAAGGGTTGTTGGTGTGTATTGTTGTTCTTGACTTGATCCATTTTTAGCCAGTCTGTCTGCCATGTCATTGCCTGGTGTATTTAAGTACCTGGGATACATTGCATAACTATTTTGACTTCATGGGATGTGATTAGTTGGTTGGCTTCTAGGGATTCACCCTTGTAAAACAAAGGCAAACTTCAAAAGCTAGTAGTTTGTTATCTAGTCTGCAAACATTGCCGCTGCTTTGTTAATATTCAGAGTCCCCACCCGCCCTCCCCTTTCCCTCCCCAGCTATATTTCCCATCCTGCTCTACCTATCTAAAACCTGGACTAGTCTGCAGAGTGATCAGACAAACATTGAAGCCTACCAAATTCACAGCCAGAGACACATTCTCGTGATCCATTGATATGACCAGGTCAGAAACGACAAAGTGACTCGACGGATAGACCTTGACAGCACTCATTTACATGATAAACTCTCATCCTCTGTCCCTATTTACACATGTGGCCTACCTTGCAGAGTTCTTAAAGCAGGTCATGGACATCAGGGGTGGAAAACAATCCATTATGTTCCTGTCTCCGTGGTCTTCCTCGCAACACGTGACTGGATCAAATTGGAATGAGATCAACACTGAATGCAAATACAAGCTTCAATGGCAAAAATAATTGTGAATCATATTGAAGTCATTGTTCTTAACTGGAATAATGAATGTGAAGAGAAAATAAAGAGAATACTGTGTGAACAAATAAATGTGGACAAGATATTCTTCTTCTTCAGCATTTGTCATGACAAGGGCTTTTTGTTATGTTGTGTCATAGTTTACAGCAGGGTTGTGATATCTACACCTTTCGACCTGACACATCTGATTTCAGCACAGTACATTTTTGTGACCTAGTTTGCCTTCCCTCTTTAATCCCTATTCTCTCAGCCAAGCTACACAAGCGCAGTTTGTTTCCAGTATACATGGCCAAATGGGAAACAAAACATACTGGCTACACAAAAAATGATGCCTATTACCAATTGAACAGAAGAGAGCAGGTCGTGGTCTTCAGACTCCGCACAGGCCACAACAGACTGAGGTACCACCTATTCAATAAACTGAAGATAGGTGGCACTGACGAATGCAGTTGTGGTACCGGAAAAATTACTGCTGCAAAACTGCCTGAAATACGAGGACCAGAGAAAGCACATGAGGCCATCACCAGTGGCAGCACTAGACAAGCTCTATGGCAGTGTCGACAGCCTCAGGATGGCCGCTGCTTTTTTCGAAAAAATACAGGTTGACGTCTGACAGCATTACGAAGAAGAAGAAGAAGAAAAAGTTTCCAGTATCCCACTTGGAGATTGAATAGGGTTTTTGTCAGCTCTGATTCCCTGACCTTTGTGTAACCAGCCAGCTGTAGTCAGTGTATTAACTGCTGTGTCTTCAGCCCCTAAAGAATAGTATGTGAACAGATAAATGTTGGGGAGGGGAAGCAAGATGCAACAGCGACTCATAGCTGGATACTTGCACCAGGGTCAGTAAACGATAGCTGACCAAGACCTTATTCCACCTTCACGGGGTGGCCCTGGAAACTGACTGCACTAGCCACTAGTGTATCTGGCCAAGAGATAGGGATCGCGGTGGGAAGACAAACTCGTTACTCAAAAAAGTCAGCTGAAATCAGATGGGATGGACCGAAATAAGCAGATATTGCAGCCTCACAGCAAACTACAACACAACGTCCTTTTCACGATGAATGCCGAAGAAGAAGAGAAAGAAGAAATAAATGTGGAAGAGACATTCCAGTTTGGTAAAACAGCAGGGCATCAAAACAAAAGGACTGACAATCTCACATAGAAGAAAACTTCAGAATGAATAAGATCATTGAGTGTAAGGTAGCAGATGAAAAATGTTGCTGTTAAATTGATTATTTTCACAGTTGATGTCAAGGGTAACCATGGTACCACATCCATATTGGATGCCAGTCAGCCAATCCCTTTGAAAGATGTCAATGAAGATGACTGGCTGCCAGGTGATCACAGAGGGGCAGGAGGATTTGACAGCTCATTATTTCTGTAAGTCCAACTAACAACAGTTTTGCTGTCCTTTAACAGGAGAAAAAAATAGATGCTGTATCAATTTTTCAGTATATTATATTTTGTATTTTAAGTATTTTAACACTACAGGTTATTCAATTAGCAGAATTGTTAGAGCTTTTGTTTCTTTTAGCAAATTAAGCGAGTTTGGGACCTGTCATAATACACTACAGTCTACCATGCTATAAAATAGGTGTTTGACTGCTCTGATTTAGGGAAGGAATGACTCACCACATTTCATAAAGACCCAGTATACCATTATAAAGCATGTGTGTGACCAGACAATTCATCCGCTTTGGTATTATCTGCTATGGAACTCTTTATATAGGATATTTTCAACCTTTTTTGCTCCATGTAGTCATCCCCTACACCCCAGATTTTTTAGCACAAACGATTGATATGTATATGCTATTGAAAATCTTGTACATTTGATAAATTAGTACATATATGCTGACTTGGATTATTGTTATAGTGTTTTACAAATTTAATATCAATAGAAAATGTTGATGGATTTTACAACTGGAATAAAATCAGTTTTTAAAATATTCATAACTAATTACTTACAAACTAAACTGAAGTACAATAATTCCCTCCGGAATATCTGAAATTCCCCCTCGAAGCTGAGGAACTGAATTGCTAGTCCAGTCAGGCATAACATACTGACCAGGACACCGCATCAAAGTCTGGCACAATACACTGACCAGGACCATAATCACTCTTCCATGGGGGGGGGGGGGGGGGGGGGATTCCTGAGCCTAACAAATGGTGGTAGAAAGATAACACTGTTAGTGGCAACTGGAAAATGCTCAAGCAATTTCAGAGCGGAGGCAGAGGCATTGCAGGCTGCAGTAGAAGCAATGCTGACAGATGAAAGCCAGATAGTCCTGTTTACAGATGCCCTGTCCGTGGTTACAGCACTAAAAAGCCAGAAAAATAAAGAACTAAATGACTTATGATCAGTACTCTGTCAACTATGCCAGCAGTCCACACCCAAAAGAGTAGTGGTACAGTGGGTTCCATCCCACTGTAACATTCAAGGCAATGAGGAGGCAGACAGACTGGCAAAAGAAGGTGGAAGGTTATCACAACCAGATTCTAGTGTCATCTACGAAGAGTCCAAAAGGTTTATTAGTGCCAGATACATGGCCAAATGGGAAACAGAGCATACTGGCTACACAAAAAATGATGCTTATTACCAGTTGAACAGAAGAGAGCAGGTGGTAATCTTCAGACTCTGCACAGGCCACAACAGACTGAGGTACCATCTATTCAATAAATTGAAGATAAGTGCTACTGACGAATGCACCCGTGGTACAAGGAAAATGACCCCTGAACAACTGCTGCAAAATTTCATGACATACGAGTACCAAAGAAAGCATGTGTGGCCATCACCATTGTCAACACTAGACAAGCCCTATGGCAGTCTCAACAGCTTCAGGATGACCACTGCTTTCTTTAAACAAATTCAAGTTTATGTCTGACAGCCTACGAAGAAGAAGAAGAAGACTAAAAGACCGATGTTTTATTCGCTTATCCATACATACTTGTTAATGGAAACTGGTGAAACCCCAAGTGATTATTTCTCTTGATTACAATTGATTCCATGTGTGGCATCACGTCTGATCACATTATAATTTGTCCTAACATCTAGTGTATTACTCCAATTACATTTCAGTCATCGAATCAACAGCTGGGTTCTAACAGGAAGCAAAGGAAAGCAGAAATCTTCTGTCCTGGTTCTTAATTCAGAAAGCCAAAAAAATCAAGGTGAGAACACTTTCAAGACTAAGCCTGTATTATTTATGAAATTTTCATAATTACAAAATTGTGCTTGTTCTGTCTAAATCCCAGTGGGGAAATGTAGATTCTTTGTGCTCCATTTCTTTTCTTGATGCTCCTTGAATGTATACTTGGTTCTCATTGATCACCACAAATTATTGTCATTGTTTTGAATCAATTGTTTATTGACGTTGCTGGACATTGCTGATACATGACATGTCGAGACTGGAGGCCTTCTACGTGCGCAACTAGCAGCGTATCTTGGGCATCCGATGGCATGACTATATCCACAACGTGGAGGTCTCTTCTAAAACCCCTCTTAATCTCAGAAACACTTGATTGACGCTGAGTTTCATGTAGTACGGCTGAACCAGAAAACCCCGGCCCACAAGATACTACACAAGTCGTTTTTCTGTGCCAAAAGTCTTCTCCCGACCGGCTGAAGGTGCAGAAGAGGCCGTCCCCCGCATAGTATGGCTCTAGCAGATATCAACCTCCACCTCCACCATGGATGTGACCGACCGATACAACGAGCCTCAGGCGCCTAAGCAAACATTATAATTATTATTATGACCATCACGAGGATGTCCACAAAAAGTGATCTGCGGACAATCTCCTATGTGCTGTCGTATAGACATTAGCACCTGGAAAAGCCAAGGTCAGTCCTATGGCAACAATTGCCGTCGGGGGATGAAGATAACTCTAGATGTACTAAGCCACAGCCTATGTAAGGAGGGTTGGCCAGTTCCCTTCCTTGCTGTTTTTAACCTTCCCCAGGCATGTGCCAGGCACGAACCACAAATTGGAAATTTGTTTCTATCCGTCTGTGAATTTGAATCCTGGCTTGCTGAAATCCCAGTCTAGCAAGCCAGCTCACTGTCGACTAAGCTACACTCTCTGCTACACCTGGGAATACCTGGCTCAAAATGGTTCAGCCTGGAAAAGTGCAGTCAAACGGAGCACTGCAATCAGTGAGGGCCTCCGTGTGCAGGCAGCCCAGGATAGATACGTGATCAGAAAGTCTAGAGCAGAGAAAATACCAGCATCAACTGCAGACCATGTTCGCCAGTCATGCCATAGAACTTTCCACGCTCGTTTTGGCTTGATCAGCCACCAGCGCACTCACGGTCTCAAGAATCCAGTATGACACAGTGTGATGTTGGCGGTCCTTATCGACGGGATTATCAGGGTCTTTCAGGCGATTGTACTATTCTTGGCTTCATTTGCGTGTCGCTCACTACTACAGGGATCACGTCGAACCTCACCTTGTTAGCCAGACTGTTATCCTCGACAACAGCCCATTTCCAGGATGACAAACGAGGTCAGGTGAGGGTCTTAGCCAGTATATTTCTCTTGACCCTGGCAAACATTGTCTGTTCAGTGTGTTTTGCCTTATCAGATGTTAGCCTCATTGTCTCTTCTAAGACTTGTAGAAATCAACATAAATTATAAATAAAACTTAACATTCAAATTGTTTGCTGATTTATTGATTCATTTATTTTACCTTTTTTACCGTGATCAGACATGGAAATAGGAGATACTGAACTCAAGCAGAACCATATGGGAGATGTGCCCCCTGCCAAAAAGACAAAAGTTGCTAGGGAAGTCCTTCGTAAGTTAGTAGTTAAATGGGTCATGAGTTGTATTTATCTAGCAGAAATGGTATATTTTCAAACCTTTGCCCACTTCTCCTATTAAAGTGAATGTTTAATTAATTTGTTTGCATCATTTTAATAATTCTACTTTTACATGTCCTTTTGCTTAGAAGTACAAGACTTCAGCAGTTTCTCACCATGATCACTGTTTAGAGTTGTCTTCTTCAGCTCTACTCTTTGGTTGGTCTGGTTTCCCCTTTCATTTGTTTTCACCAACTGTTCTGTGGCTGGTCACAACACCTCTCTACTGGCATAGAGGTCAGTGACCTAGTCACATCTTTAAGGGCAGCAACAAATTACCTCCACTTTGCCCAGTCTGCAGCCATGTTTCGTATGGTACCCCAGCTCAGATTCATGATTCATATTTTTGGCCTCCATGGTTCTTCGCTAAGTTGTCTTAGACTGGCCTCTCTTTCAACTTACTTCTGGTCTTTGTGAGGTTGATCGGCTTAGTTTCTTTATTTAGAAGAAATTAAATATGTTTTTAGTGCAAACGAACAGCTGTGCTGATATTATAAAAACAGTATCAATATTTTCAATGGATTTATAGAGGACTGACATTCCAGAATCGGTGAGTCTAAATACTTAGCTTTGTAACAAATTTTTTACCTTCATCTTCTTGTATCTCTGAAACTAACACACACACAATGAAATCAATAACACCAATACGTTTTTAATTCATTGATGTCTCTACACACAAACAAAATCATATTTATTGACAAACAGACAGAAAGGTTACAGGCTCTCAAAGTCAACAACCACAGTAAAACGTGACATGCTCAAAGTGATGCTGGCGCCGATAAAATTGCGTTCTATTTTTAATGAGGTGTGGTTAATTAATTGTGCTTTTGATGCCTTTACCAGTTATTTGATGTCTTTGTCTGTTCCACCATTTGGTGTGAACTTACTTCAATAGTTTATACAACATATAATTGTAGTTGATGCGTTTTTGAAAGTAGTGTTGTATAATCTTTTCTGGGTTCTTGTGCGTTAATTCACCCATTCTGAAATTTTATACCATTCAAGGACCACACGGGTTTCCATACAAGAAGAATTATAAGTGTGTAGCTACAGCAGGCTAAAATTCTGTCATGTCCTGCAGAATATTGTCGAACGGGTCTAACTGACGGACTTTATTCTGATGTCGCCACAGAAACTCACACATGTAGGGATGTGTCTGTGTGTTCTGTTTTGGTTAGGGTTAAGGTTAGGGATAGGGTTAGGTGGCCTCTAACCATGTGCCAGAATGAACAGGAATGTCCTGCTGACATGTTCAACATCTCTAACGATCTTGGCGAACTGTGAGAGACAAAGTCATAACATGATTTTTAGCACACAGTCGGACGGTGTGTATAATTCGTCTTTCCTGCAAAAACTGCACACAATTTATTTTCTTGCGCGTCAAGTGTGACAACTGCAATAAATCCATCTTCCACGTACGGTGTTAGATCTGAGAATGATATGGACATAGGTTTACCGCGCGAATTGAAGACGCAGGAATTGAAAAGTATGGTGCTTCGTGTGGCTACATTCTACTAAATTTGACCTATTATAATCCGTGGGCGAATTAACGCACAATTACCCTTTTCTGTTCACTCAACTCATGCCATTAGATGTCCTCGTGAGGCTCAATCGTCTTTCGCATCCTATCTCTGTGGTTATCATACCCCTGTATCTGGGATCAAGATGCTGAGCAGCGCATGAGCTGCAGTGGTCAGCGACTCATAGCTGACTGCTAGCGTCAGGGCCAGCGAACCAAAGCTGCCAAGACCCTTCTACACCTCCGCGCGGTGATCCTGGATAACAGGCTGCAGCAGGCAGACTGGCTAAGGAGAAGGGATCAAAGAGGGAATGCTAACCCGGTACTAAAAAAATGCTTGCTGAAGTCGGATGTGTTGGACCGAAAGGTGCAAATATTGCAGTCAAGGTGCAAACTATGACACAACGCATTCCATTCTCTGGACTACAGTCAAGCCCTTTCATTATTTGGTAGTGGGAGATTGAGAACGAACCAAGCCAAGCCATACCCTTGTACCTATCATACCTCTGTAGCTATCATACCTCTGGTTATCATACCCCTGTAACTATCATACCTCTGTGGTTATCATACCTTATGTATGTCAAGTCTTACACCATTTTCTATATGCACTTATATTTTTATGCATCAAATGTGATTATATGTGTTCTATTTTATTTCAGCTGAGCGGGGATTTAATGGGTTTAATAAAAGAAGTCTGAAGAGGAACATGCAAAAGAAGAAAGCTAAACCTGTCATAAAAAAGAAAGTGAAGAAGATCAGTAAGTAGTAAGACATTACTAGAAGTTAGTGAGATTTTGATTGAATTCTCCAGAAATTAGGGAGATTTTGATTTAATTCTCCAAAAGCTAGGGAGATTTTGATTGAATTCTCCAGAAATTAGGGAGATTTTGATTTAATTCTCCAAAAGCTAGGGAGATTTTGATTGAATTCTCCAGAAATTAGGGAGATTTTGATTTAATTCTCCAAAAGCTAGGGAGATTTTGATTGAATTCTCCAGAAATTAGGGAGATTTTGATTTAATTCTCCAAAAGCTAGGGAGATTTTGATTGAATTCTCCAGAAACTAGGGAGATTTTGATTGAATTCTCCAGAAACTAGGGAGATTTGATTGAATTCTTCAGGAACTAGGGAGGTTTTGATTGAATTCTTCAGAAACTAGGGAGATTTTGATTGAATTCTTCAGAAACTAGGGAGATTTTGATTGAATTCTCCAGAAACTTCAAACTTGACCAGTGAAAGATTAGTGAAAGTACAAATGCAATATGGAAGTTTATTTTTGTAAATCATAGTTTTTTTGTGTGGTTAGTTTGTTTTCTTCTTAATTTCTTGCTAAACTATTGTATTCTGCTTGATCCTGTCAGTTAATTTATTTGGCAGATGAATTTTTGTTAAAGTAGCGGTCTACATCTAAAACATTATATTTAGCAACTTTAGTTAATGAGAAGAGTGTTTAAATCGAATTGTGTAGATACAACATTAGAAGAGTATTTGATCACTGTGGATACAACATTAGAAGAGTATTTGATCACTGTGGATACAACATTAGAAGAGTATTTGATTACTGTGGATACAACATTAGAAAAGTATTTGATCACTGTGGATACAACATTAGAAGAGTATTTTATCACTAGATACAGCATTAGAAGAGTATTTGATCACTGTGGATACAACATTAGAAGAGTATTTCTTCTTCTTCTTCTTCGTTCGTTCTCAATCTCCCGCTACCAAACCCTGAAAGGGTAAGTAGCAGAATGTAGTCCAGAGAACGGAATGCGTTGTGTTGTAGTTTACAGCTTGGCTGCGATATTTGCACCTTTCGGTCCAACACATCCGACTTCAGCAAGCATTTTTTGAGTACCGGGTTAGCATTCCCTCTTCGATCCCTTCTCCTTAGCCAGTCTGCCTTACTGCAGCCTGTTATCCAGGATCACCGCGTGGAGGTGTAGAAGGGTCTTGGCAGCTATGGTTCGCTGGCCCTGACGCTAGCAGTCAGCTATGGGTCACTGACCATTGCAGCTCATGCGCTGCTCAGCATCTTGATACCAGAAGAGTATTTGATCACTGTGGATACATTAGAAGAGTATTTGATCAAATTGTGTAAATATCGTAAACATTTGGAAAAGTCAGATAATTTTATTGTTGCTACTTCATCTAGTTCTGAGTGCTCCATCAGATCTTTGTGAATCACAATGACAAGAATAGCACCACTGCCCCTCAGAGAACATGTCATAAGAGGTAACTGAATGGCATGGCATAACAAGGCTCTGGTTAGGTGGTTTGTTAAAAGCAGCTGCTCGAGCCTAGACTGCTAAGCAGAAAATTATCCAGGCTACACCCAGCTCGTGCCAGAGCATCTGCCCCTTTAAAAGTACATGTTGACTACGACTACTTTCATCTGTCAGCTTTTACTTTTTGTGCATGAGAATCATCCACACATTTGATATTTCAGCTATGGATGATGCTGACAGACGAGCTAAACTAAACATGCGGAGACAACGCGCATACTTCACACCCCTTGAAAATGGAATGGTATGTATTCTTGTTCATTGTTCTTGACTTTTTCTTCTTCTGCTTTGTCATTTGTTCTCAATAAACCACATCTATTCCTTCATGAACTTGTTGGTGTGTATCAGGTTTCTCTTGTCATCATACAGTCAGTTTATCCCTCAAATAATCAAATCTGCTTCTCTCATAAACTTGATAGTCACAGAAACACTAAAGACAAGCAAGCAGTCAGCTATGGATCACTTCGTTCGTTCTCAATCTCGAGCTACCAAACCCTGAGACGGACCTAAGTAGCAGACTGTAGTCCAGAGAACAGAATGCGTTGTGTCGTAGTTTGGCTTGGATTGGCTTTGTTCGTTCTCAATCTCCTGCTACTAAACCCTGAGACGGGCCTATGTAACAGAATGTAGTCCAGAGAACGGAATGCGTTGTGTCGTAGTTTACAGCTTGACTGCGGTAATTGCAGCTTTCGGTCCAACACATCCGACTTCAGCAAGCATTTTTTTAGTACCGGGTTAACATTACCTCTTCGATACCTTCTCTTTAGCCAGTCTGCTCTGTTGCAGCCTGTTATCCAGGATTACCGCGTGGAGGTGTAAAAAGGTCTTGGCAGCTCTGGTTCGCTGGCCTTGACGCAAGCAGTCAGCTATGGGTCACTGACCACTGCAGCTCATGCGCTGCTCAGCATCTGAATCCCCCATGAACAGCAGAAAAGAAGAACACAGACACCTCAAAAGTGCTAGGTATAGATTAACTAAAGAAAACTAAAATAGTTTAGTCACATGAAACGCCACAATAGTCTAGGAAAAAAAACTATGCTGGAAAACGAGGTAGAAGCACATCAAGAAGAAGGTGGACACACGGCATCAAAGATGTTCTGACGATGACTGTCATGGAAGCAGGAGAACTGGTTAAAGATTGGAGGTTTACAAGGCGGCTGTGATGAGAGCGGCAGCGATCTTCAGCGGACATGCTACATGATGAACTTAGCAGTCTGTCTCAGGATTCTCTCATCGTCATACAATTTATACCTTGCATTGGTTTGGTGAGGCCTATATTGTCACTCTGTTCCTCTTGTGGAGCTGACATACTTGGAGAACATGTTCTACTGTTTGGTTATTCTCACCATGAGGACATCACTCTTGTGTGTTCCATTATTTAATTTTGTGAACAGATGATATTCTGGTCTGATATGGCTGTTCACTATCTGAATATTTTCACCAAATCTCTTCTTATCAAAGTTTTATATCTTTCTTCCATGTATGAGGGCTAGTCATTAAGTAACAGCAATTTTATTTGACATGATGTGGTTGCCCTACTTTGATATGATGTGGCTGCCCTACTTTGACATGATGTGGTTGCCCTACTTTGACATGATGTGGTTGCCCTACTTTGACATGATGTGGTTGCCCTACTTTGACATGATGTGGTTGCCCTACTTTGACATGATGGCGCTGCCCTACTTTGACATGATGTGGCTGCCCTACTTTGACATGATGTGGTTGCCCTACTTTGACATGATGTGGTTGCCCTACTTTGACATGATGTAGTTGCCCTACTTTGACATGATGTGGTTGCCCTACTTTGACATGATGTGGTTGCCCTACTTTGACATGATGTGGTTGCCCTACTTTGACATGATGTGGCTGCCCTACTTTGACATGATGTGGTTGTTCTACTTTGACATGATGTGGTTGCTCTACTTTGATATGATGTGGCTGCCCTACTTTGACATGATGTGGCTGCCCTACTTTGACATGATGTGGCTGCCCTACTTTGACATGATGTGGCTGCCCTACTTTGACATGATGTGGATGTCCTACTTGGTCACATTTTACAGCATCCACACTAGAGTGCAGTGGACCAATTCTCTCTTCCTCCCTGTTATGAGACTGATCCATAGGGTGAACATTCTATCTCAATATAATTAAAGCAGTTATCATTTTGAAACTCATATTGCCATTATATTTCTTTACCACTCAGCTTCTGCTGAGTCAGGTATCCAGTTGCATACTGAGCCCAACAACCAGTTTGTGTGTCAGATCAAATCTCATCAGGGATATTATGCAAGAGCTCTTACCAGTGAGTACTCTCATATTATTTATTATGCAACAAGAGTTATATTGTCTTGTTGTAATCAATGCCAGAAGTGGGTGTATGTCAGTTTACCTTAGCAAAAAATAAAAAAGTCACAGGCTGCCGTCCATCGTAGACGATGATGGCATAATTAATTTTGCTAGCGCTATTTTTAGTAAGGATTAACTGCTCTACTTTTTTATCCTCACTCTCTCGTCTCGAGCCGCCCGACCCCAGTGGTAAGTCAAGGACAAGACGACTAGGGGGCGACTATGAGATCCATGGCACTCCGCATCAAGCACCCATGAAAAAAAAGGCGGAGCCCGGAGTTGAACTCACACCATCTGATCACTAGGCCGAAGGCTTAACCACTTTGCCACGGAATCCCTATATATAATATTACCTTAGCACAAACACAACAAATTAAACTGTGTTAGGAACGAGTGTGGAACAGACCTCTTGACTTGAAAGAAAGTTCTACAATAAAGAGCACTCAACATATGATCTCTTTGAAACTTTATGGACCTGAATGTGAACTACAAAAGACGATGACCTTTATACAAGAGACAACATTGCAGATATAGACAATATTTTCAAACAAACGAAAGAAGAAGAATATGATCTCTTTGCTCCTTTGGGTGTTGAGGTTCTTTTTTGTAAATTCTTGCAATTGAGTGTGTAGACAAGCAGGAGATGGGCCTGTTGCATGTTTTACTTGATGAAGAAGCTGCACGCTTTTCGCCATTAAAAGGGGAACAAATCAGATCCAGCGAATTATAGACCGGTGAGTTTAACGTGCATAGTCTGTAAATTGTTGGAGTCAATAATCAAAGAGAACATTGTAATGCATTTAGACAAATTTAATCTAATTAGAAATAGTCAGCATGAGTTTACTGGAGGGAGATTATGCTTAACAAATCTATTAGAATTCATGGAGGAGGTTACCAAAATGATAGATAAAGGGGAGCCAGTGGACGTTATTTATCTAGATTTTGCAAAGGCCTTTGATAGAGTACCTCATACAAGATTATTTCGAAAGTTAAAATCACATGGAATAGGTGGGGAAGTTGCCAAATGGATTGAAAATTGGTTAACGGGAAGAAGGCAGAGGGTGGGCATAAATAAGGAGTACTCTGAGTGGTGTGAAGTGAAAAGTGGTGTGCCACAGGACTCGGTTTTGGGACCAATTTTGTTCTTGATATATATATAAATGATTTGGACATTGATATGGGATCCATGATTGCAAATTTGCTGATGACACAAAACTATACAGTAGTGTCTCATCTAATGCAGAAGTGGAAATATTGAGGTCGGATTTAGATAAAATTCGAGAATGGTCTGTAAGCTGGTAAATGGAGTTTAATGTAGATAAATGTACAGTCATCCACATGGGTAGATTCAATATGGAACATAATTACAGAATGGGAGAGAACAATATTAGAAAGGTAGATAAGGAAAGAGACCTAGGGTTGAATCATACAGGTAAGGTGAGGGAGCAAGTCCAGGTAGCAGTGAAAAAGGCAAATGCAATGTTAGGTATGATAAAAAGAAATATTAAACATAGGAGCAAGGAAGTGATCGTCAAACTGTATAAAGCTTTAGTTAGACCCAGATTGGAGTACTGTGTACAGGTGTGGAGTCCTTATCATAGAGGGGATATAAACATGCTGGAAAGAATACAAAAAAGAGCGACAAAGCTAATAGTGGGATTCCAGAATTACAGTTATGAGGAAAGACTCAGAAAAACCGGCCTACAGTGTCTAGAAGAGAGAAGAATTCGTGGTGACTTAATACAGGTTTATAAGATGATCAGAGGAATGGATAAATTAGACTATAACAAGTTTTTTAAAATACAGCCACCCACAGAAACAAGATAGCATAGCTACAAGTCGACTAAAGAGAGATCCAGATTAGATATCAGGAAATATTTTTTTAGTCAGAGAGTGGTGAATGCTTGGAATGCATTGACAGGGGAGGTAGTGGAGGCAGGGACAGTTAATGCATTTAAAAATAAATTAGATGCCCATAGCTTTTAGAGCAAGGTAATGTAAATGAAACTGGTTGAATACAGACTCTGTAGGGTCTTCTAAACCAGTATAAAGACGTTAAGTTAAATTATGATGGCCACTATCGAGTAGGAATTTTGTAACCTTTAGTTTTGGCCTAGACAGCAGTTAACAGCCTGCTTGTTTCTATTTTCAACTGCCAGGGGCTCTTTTACATGCACAGCCTGTCCATATTTGATAGAACTAGGTATATGCACAGATCTCACCTCCTTTGAAATCAGGGGACGCTTGAAACTTGCATGGTTCGAAACCCACCTTTTCTGTTTTTCAAACTTTCGGCTCTTCAGACTCAGAGACCTTACCTCTCAGCTATAGTGGAACCCCCACCTCAGTATTGGAACATTTCTCATAGAACCTGGGATAAGCAGTCATATCATAAAAAAAATGACATGCCTGTCTGTTAATCTGGTCATGATGGGATTTCTTGTATTCGGTGTTCATCCTGGAAAGGACATTTGTGATATGTCGTAAATTACTGCGATATCTTTGCCCTTCAATCCGACCCATCCGATTTCATCGTGGCATTTTTGGTAAAAGATTTGCCAGCATTCTTTGATCCCTAATCTCTTAGCCAGGCTGCACGGTTGCAGTCTGTTACCAGGACTGCCACTAGGAGGCAGAATATGGTCGTGGTCAGTTATCAATCACTCACCCTGATGCAAGCTGTCAAACCCATTCACTGCTGTATCTTTGACCCCTGACATGATTTGAATCTGGTATGTTTTCTATTGGGCTTGCAAATCATGCTCACATTGCTGTAGTGCAATGAAAGACTTCTCAGTTGGGGTGACCCTATGAGGATCAGTGTTGATACCCACCTTATTGATGTTTCTAACCTGATGTTTTCTAAACTAATGTTTTCTTAGCCAATGTTTTCTAAACTAATGTTTTCTTAGCCAATATTTTCTAAACTAATGTTTTCTAAGCCAATATTTTCTAAACTAATGTTTTCTTAGCCAATGTTTTCTAAACTAATGTTTTCTTAGCCAATGTTTTCTAAGCCAATGTTTTCTAAACTAATGTTTTCTTAGCCAATATTTTCTAAACTAATGTCTTCTTAGCCAATGTTTTCTAAACTAATGTTTTCTAAGCCAATATTTTCTAAACTAATGTTTTCTAAGCCAATATTTTCTAAACTAATGTTTTCTTAGCCAATGTTTTCTAAACTAATGTTTTCTTAGCCAATGTTTTCTAAGCCAATGTTTTCTAAACTAATGTTTTCTTGTAATTATAAGATCCATCTTAAATGAAGTTGTACTCAATGTTTCATTAAATGAGCAGGAATCCAGAGACAAAACTGCAAGTGCTGTTATAGGAAAGATGACCAGACTGTTAAAAGATGACAACTTCCGTATTCACCTGGTCAGTTATGTTGCCCAGGCAATGAATGATAAAGTGAGTTTTTACTTGAATTAGATGTATTTATCATCAGTAATTTGGGGTGAGGAGTCAGTTTGGTTAGGCAAAACATACAGATCAGACTATGTTAGTCAGGGTCAGGTGAAACATACTTATCAGACTATGTTAGTCAGGGTCAGGTGAAACTTACTGATCAGAATATGTTAGTCAGGATCTGGTGAAACTTACTGATCAAGTCCCAACCTTACTTCCATGCAGTTCTTTCTGGAAACATACTGTTTTATGGCAGTTTGACAAACGCGGTGGGGATCAGCAATGTGATTCCCATAGTGATGAGCTTACTGAGGAGCCACACATTTCACTACAGCCAGGAGGGCCAAAGTCTACCTTCTCAAGTATGTCTTACGATGTGTGGAAAGCTACTGCAACGCTCCACCAAAGAAAGTCATCAGAAGTATCTAGCTTAAGTATGAGTGGCATTAGCAACAACAACAATAGCCATCAGTAATTGTAATCCTTGTAACTGCACTCCACGGATTTGTTACCTGAAATAGCTCTTGTAGACTTGGGCATGTTCTGTTGTGTTCCATTGAGAATCGACATCATTGCATTCTGGACAAACCCATAGGTGGTCAGCCCCTCTCAGTAAATGATAAAGAGTGTAGATACTGATGGTTCCTATAGATCGCTGATTGTATACACTTCTGCTCCATCCTATCATGTTCTCCTCTCTGCTGAATCCGCACATGATTCCTAAACTTTGTAATTTGTGCATCGTCAGTTCATCAATTGCAGAGTCTTCATCCCAGAGGCAGTTGTTGATCAACTTCAAAACAAGCTCTATTCGTTGTCAGTGTCCCCACTACTTATGTCCCTTAGGCCCAGATGTCAGACTCTGACATGTTTATAATGTCCATCATCTTCTTTCTTCTTATCAATTGCTTGTATAATGAGCTATGCACAGTTTTATTCCCAGTAAAATAAAGATATTCATATGACAGTTACTGCCTTCTTGAATGAAGTGAGGGCAGCATATTTCCAAATGAAATAATACACAAAGCATGGATCTCACCAGATCACATGGACAGAAAATCAGATTAACCATATACTTGGAATCCTGGTATTCAAACAGGCATATTAATGTCTGTTGTCAGGTAGTCGAAGGCTTAGGTTATACATAGTAGATATTTTTTAAAGCTTCCTGCGGCTTACTAGGCCTGGGGGAAGGTACAAATAATTTTTGTAGATTTTGAACTAGAGTTTTTGAATTTTGCCATTAAACCTACTCTTTTTTTATTTCTAATTGCCAAGGGATTTTTAACATGCTTGACACTGAACACAGGAGTCCGATCTAACTTCGCCCCCCTCCCCTCCCATTAACCACATTGGCATTAAAATAAATTGGGATCACCACCAATTCTGCATGAAATGATGATATGAACTAATGTAGGTTCCCTGATTCAAGCTTCAGAAGGAACATGCACTTGGACACCACTTGCCTTATTCAACATGAAAGTCACTAAGTAGGCACCCAACTAGTTTATCACCATGCAGGAAGAACTTGAAGAGATGGGATTATGAAACTGTGGAGCAATACAAGACCCAAACCACCTGTTGATCTACCCAAACCTTCTGGAAACATGCAATATGGTTGATATGCTGAGGGGGGAACGACAAGGCAGTGCGCGTGGCTGAACATTGGAAACATAATGTCTGACATGGTGCCCAGGACACGGAGAGTAAAGTAACTACATGATATAAAAAAATGTAGACGAGTCAACATGTTATCAGACCACTATCTTCTATTAGCCAAAGTTAAGATGATACTAAAAATATATGACATATAACCACAAACAACAGTTTATGATATGGGATTCCTCAGGAACAAGGAACTACTAAATGTATTTAGAGTTGCAATGTCAAATAGGTACATTGTGTTACAACAACAGGAAGAAATTGAGGATGCAGATATTATTTTATTTAGACTGTAAAAAATAAGTTGTCAGGAAAGAATTTGCTGAGACCTATATTTACAACAGACATCTCAATTTAAATATTATTAATGAAAAAATGTTTGAATATTGAAGAACTTAATGGAAAAGTACAAGAGGAGAAGGTATATGATATACACCCGAGAGATGGAGAAACAATTTCGTCAGCTGCATCAAGATCTGCGCAAGAAATTCAGGTCAGTGTAAATTAGTGGTAATGTTTGTGAATTTGAGAGGTAGTATGAAGAGATGGCAAGATTGTGTCACTGACATCGAGGTTCTCTCGAGGGCTAACATGCCCAGCATCCATGCACTGCTAGAAAAAGCACGACTAGGATGGGCCGGACACCTCGTCCGTATGTCAGACGAGCGGCTCCCAAAGAAGCTTCTCTACGGCGAGCTGAGAGAGGGATGGCGCGAGAGAGGGCACCCAAAGAAACGTTTTAAAGACGGTCTGAAAGACTCACTGAAAAGTTGCCAGATAGACATCGACATCTGGGAATGTCTTGCGCAAAACAGATCTGACTGGAGAAGCACAGTCAAATCGGGTGTAGCTACCGGCGAAGACGACCGTGTTGTGAAAGCCCAGAGCAGACGCGAGACGCGGAAATCCCGAACAGCGAGAACACCATCACCTTCTACAAACCTCGTGTGCCCGCATTGGCCTGTTCAGCCACATGTGCACCCACACCCAACAGGGAAATCTGTGACAAGGGTGATGTCGGCAGTCCTCATCGACAACGATGGACAGCTATTAATTATGAAGAGCTGCATATGTAAATCAGAAGCAGCGAAGGTCAGCAAAATTCAAGAACACTCCGTAATATATTATATAAGGCGGTATAAAATGATACCTGTCTGTGCTGTATCACTCGCATCAATGCACAGGAAGTATGATGATGTCACAGTAAACATTATAAGCACAGACCAACGAACAAGCGAGCACGTGTTTATTCTTCTCGCAATTTATAGGTTCCGCTGCAGATTGTTGACAAATATAGGCAATGAGATGTGATACTGAATGTGTTCAAGGTGGATCAGCGAGCGGTGATTTGTTCCTAATAGCCGAAGGATTTCGATCAGCTGAAATTCAGTGTGGTGGTTGTGGGGGAGAGATAATAAGAAAAAGAGATAGAGAGAGAGAGAGAGAGAGAGAGGGGGGGGGGGAGAGACGTAAATTTATAGAACCTATAATAAAGTAACTATGTCTATTGAACATATATGAGGTGTGATAATAATGGATCCAGGTTGACTTCATAATTCTGAAACCGCAGGATACAGCCGGAAGTTGCAAGGTGCATGTTGATCACTGAACCTAATGTGCATGTAGCCTGAGTCATATGTACCCTGCTCATCTGGTTTGTTTGCAGTAGTGCTTTGTCAATAAATAAATTTGCATTAGAATTTGTTCAAAACTTGGCAAAACATGTAAAGACATACGCTAAAAATTACAGACAGTCTACGTGGAAGAGAGTTTGAGTCATACAAAAGTTATTTATACCTTTCCCCAGGTGGTTTGTTAAGAGCAGCTATAGATGGCACCTAACTGGCAGCAGGTCTACTTAGCTCTAGTGTTTGAGTCTATTAATAGGGACTCGCACATCGGTTAAACCACCCTCCAAGACAATGGGTGTATAGAGACTATAGTCTTCTAAAATAGTATAAAAACATTAAGTTATTTAATGTTGTCAAATAAATGGGTCAAGAGATCTATGTAATTCCAGAGTGAATCTAATAGAAATCTTAAAAAAACAAAACTGAAGGCATAATACTGACCATCACATGAAAAAAATACCATTTTAGGCTTAGAGCTAAAGAAGTTTTGATAAGAGAGACCACATGGGAAAGGGATAGATATATAAAATCAATCCTGCAACATGGTCTTATGTATGTTGTTCGTCCATCATGGGTGATGAAGACCTTTTCTCTTTTCGTTCAACCAGTCCTTTTAGTTGAGTATTCTGTGAGTTGGGGTTCGAAGATGTCTGACGAGTCCAATTTGCAATCTGCATAAACGCAGGCAGTGAGAGAATGGAATTTTTGGTTCATGAAACGATAATAGTTCACGGGCTTTTCTATTCTGTCTCCGTTGTTCTGCTGCAGCCTTTTTGGAAGCCTCGCATGATGCTGCTGCTCTGCGGAGAGCTGTTCGCCAGGATGTATGGTCTTGCACAGCATCTTCCAGTGTTTTGAAGTTTATGCTAAAAGCATTTTGAGACGTTTTAAGCATGTCTTTAAAGTGATTTATTTTGTGATGCAATCAAAAATAGTGTCGCAACATGCCTGAGCTGATATCAGTGCAAGGGCACCAAGGTCATGTTTGATAACGCAGCTACATCTCTTCACTTCCTGAAGCTTTAACTTTCAGAACTAAGTGTTCTTCTTTCTTTCTTCTTCTTCTTCGTTCGTTCTCAATCTCCCACCTCCAAACCCTGAAAAGGCTTAAGTAGCAGAATGTAGTCCAGAGAACGCTATGCGTTGTGTCGTAGTTTACAGCTTGGCTGCGATATTTGCACCTTTCGGTCCAACACATCCGACTTCAGCAAGCATTTTTTTAGTATCGGGTTAGCATTCCCTCTTCGATCCCTTCTCCTTAGCCAGTCTGCCCTGCTGCAGCCTGTTATCCAGGATCACCGCGTGGAGGTGTAGAAGGGTCTTGGCAGCTATGGTTCGCTGGCCCTGACGCTAGCAGTCAGCTATGGATCGCTGACCCTGACGCTAGCAGTCAGTTATGGTTCACTGGCCCTGACGCTAGCAGTCAGCTATGGGTCGCTGACCCTGACGCTAGCAGTCAGTTATGGTTCACTGGCCCTGACGCTATGGGTCGCTGACCACTGCAGCATCTTGATCCCGAACTAAGTGTTCAACAGCGCTCCTATCGTCTGCAAAACTTCCATACCCAGGTCACTAACATTTGTGAATGTTCCCCATACTTTTCATTCTCTGTTAACAAGAATTCAATCACATCTCATTAGTTGAAACATGTAATATAATTTTAATGGACTACTACAGCAACTCTATCTGTCTGCACGTAAAATTTGAAACTTCACTGTTGTAACCTGTCATTTTCACTTTGCTATCTTTATTCTGGGATGAGACCAAAAAATTGCTTTTTGACCAACCATTGTATATTGGTGGTTCCAGAAAGGTTTAAAAGGGCTGACATAAAGAAGAAGAAAGTAAGCTGGTCAAAGCAACTTATCTCACACAAGAGCAACACCATTATTATTTTCATTCGTAGCTTACCAAAGAATTCTAAAGCTGTGCCACTGCCTGCCTCTTTTGTTGAGTTGATGGACCAGTACGAGGTGAAAAGCACAATGGATATTTTGTATAAGATCCCCAAAGTGTCTCAGGATATCCTTTGTGAGAATGACATCAAAGAAATGGTTGTTTGGGAACTTCTAGAGGTAAGGCTGTCGTGAAACCTGTACACTGAGATAACATTGTGCTGTGTCTGTAAATTGAGCTTAGACTGTAGTGTTTCATTTAGGCTACATGATAGGGGACGACGTGGGCTAGTGGTTAAGTGACACGGCTCACAACCAGAAGGTGCTGGGTTCGATCCCCATCACAGCACCGGCCGTTACCCCGGGGAAGCAAGCCCTTAGAAAATGCAGGAGGAAGCAGGCCCTAACATAAAATGCATGCTGAAGTCGGATGCACTGGGCCGACTGGCGCAAAATAAAAACCACAGCGCAACGCACACCGCCTTGGGGATTAGAGAAATAAGGCGAACGCCCAAAAAAAAAAAAAAAAGCTACTTGTTATTATAAAGATAATTATTCAGTATTGCCAACTCAAATAACGTATTTTCAGCTTGAAATACTTTCAAAAATGGCTAAAATCGGCTAGATTTTCCAGATCTTCAGCTAATGAAAATGTTACATTTTGTTGTTGTTATGTTACTTTTTTCTATAATGTTATTTATGAAAACAAATATAAATTCAAGAAAAATACAAACGATATGTGGCTGAAGGTGCATCAGGAATGAGCTGACAGCAGCCAGCGACTCATAGCTGGCGGATTCCATCCGGGTCAGTGACCCATAGCTGGCCAAGACACTATTCTGCCTCTAAGTGGCAACTCTTGAAACAGACTGCAACCATACAGCCTGGCTAAGAGATTAGGAATTAAAGAGGGAAGGCAATCCCAGTCTTTAATATGCTGTGCTGAAATCAGATGTGTTGGGTCAAAAGTCACAGCTATTACAGTCTCGCTGTAAACTAAAAACAGAACTTCACCTCGTTCTTTTTAAAACAAATGCTGAAGAGAGAAGAACGAACAATAATATATATATATATAAGACAATATATTGACTGGAATCTTTTCAGAGCTTTCTTCATCTGTCGAAACCACTGTCAGGCAGAGATGTTTACCATACTCTCTCTCATTTTCCTGATGAAGTCATCCACAAGGCCTACACTGGACTCAGGACTTGTGGCATATTTGTAAAGATGAAGGTATGGAATGTTGTTATAACAATAACCGTAATCAGTCTTCAGGTGTCTTCATCTAGTTAAATGTTGACTGCATTCGATTGCTGCTTTTGTTGGCACAGATTTCTTCTACAGTAAAGCAGTAGAGTGGTACCATTATAAAGGGGAAGAGGGTGGAGGTGGCAGAGAAAAGAATAAGACCACTATAGCTTCCAAGCACTTTGGGAAAGACGACTAAAAAGATTTGTTAAGGGCTCTACCACAATTGAACCCTGTTTAACACTCATTGCTGCACGAAATACGCATTCATTTAACAAAAAAGCTTTCTAGGTTTCTCTGCCAAGGGACAATTTATATTATCCAACAAGCAGTTGACAGCAGTACTGAACAGATGTTGTACAATTTGACTGCAGATGGATTGGGAGTGAAGACTAATCATATGAAACATACAGGGGATGGCGTGGCCTAGTAGTTAAGTGGCACGGCTCACAACTGGAAGGTGCTGGGTTCGATCCCCATCACAGCACGGGCCGTTACCCCGGGGAAGCAAACCCTTAGAAAATGCAGGAGGAAGCAGACCCTTACATAAAATGCATGCTGAAGTCGGATGCACTGGGCCGACAAGCGCAAAATAAAAAAACCACAGTGCAACGCACACCGCCTTGGGGATTAGAGAAAATAAGGCGAACGCAAACAAAAAAAAAAAATATGAAACATACTGACCCCACCTTACATCCTCGTTCGTGCCCCTGCAAACAGTCTGTCACAGCAGTCTGGTCAATGAGGTGGGAGATCAACACTGTAATCCCCATAATGATGAGCTTACTGAGGAGTCCTGTATTGTACTACAGCCAGGAGGACCACGATTCACCTTCTCAAGTACGCCTCAGAATGTAAGAAGACCAACTGTAACCTGCTACCAAAGAAATGCCAAGAGTTAACTCAGTCAGGACAACATACAAGTAATTGATCGAATGCACATCCGAAACAAATATCGAAGTAATATTCAGTACAGTCATGGTATTAAGCCTCATTATCTCATGGATTATGTTATTGATAATTATTTTTTATCGCTATATAGAAAGTGCCAGATAGGGCTGTTGATTTCCTTTTGTGGCTGTTTCTAATTCTGGCTTCTGTTTCGATATATGAAAACTTTGGGCATCCGAATGTTTTGAGTAGTTAAAGTATTTTGCGGCAGGGGAATCTGGTTGGTGCCACTGTCGTGGCATGCTCCAGTCTACCCAATTGTAATATGTACCTGACTTAGTTAACGCAACGCAGAGAGGAGGAGACTGGTCGCATCAACTAACAAAAATTGCAGAAACCTTACATAATCAAGCATCTAACACTTCATCCCCAACAGCAGTTTCTGATATGTAACAACGATTTGGTTGATTTGAGCAAATACTACACATTGTTCACAATATTACATGAGGACATCATACAATAGATAACCCATCTCTCCACCTATCTGCTCATTCATTATCATTCTGTCCACTAATCAGATAACCTTACTGGAAATAGTATTATCATAGTATTATATTTATCTACTACTTTCATACTTGCTCGAATATTACCAGGTCAGGAAAGAGGAGTATAGAATAACACCACTGTCTCCTGCCAGGCATGTCATAAGTGTTGGGCATGGTGTTGGATCCCTATTTTGTTTAAACTTTAATCCACAAAAGGGTCAACAAGTATGGACAAGTCAATTAAATGGAAAAGTACAACTCAATGAACATGACGGAAGCAGGAAAGCCCTCAAGAGAGCTAAAACAGAAAGTTCAGGACAGGGAGAATAAAAGCATGTATTTGTTTAAGACCTGTGCTGAAAACGTTTTGATGATTGATTTTCATGCTATTGATTTTTATACTATTGATTCTCATATTATTGATTCTCATACTATTGATTCTCATACTATTGATTCTTATACTATTGATTCTCAAACTATTGATTCTCATACTATTGATTCTCATACTATTGATTCTCATACTATTGATTCTTATACTATTGATTCTCAAACTATTGATTCTCATACTATTGATTCTCATACTATTGATTCTCATACTATTGATTCTCATACTATTGATACTCATACTAATCCATCATTTTATTCCAAGCTCACTGCTCACCTTTATACCAATCCACTCAATCATAAGAATATCATTCTAAATCTCCGCTGAAGCACCTGTCCATTTAATAGTTACTTTGTCTGTAAGTGCCCATATGTACAATGCTAAATCCATGTCACTTATCTGTTTATGTATGATTTCTTATACAGAAATGTGAGAAAGATAAAAAACAGATCTTGAACAGAAGTGCATTACTTAACAATCATAAAAGTACATCAAGGTCAGTATATGTCCTTCTTATTTCTCTCTATCCTTCCCTCTCCTCCACAAAAAAAAACATGACAAATACATAAGCAAAATCCTACACATATTCATATATCGATACATACACACAATATGCAGGTGTATGTGTATGTGTGTGAGTTACTTTACAATGTAGAGTATGGAAAATGATTCATAGAACCGGCTTTATTGCATCTGGGCACCCCCATATGTGCTCAATTCCTTTCATTGCTTAAAGTGCAGATGATAGCACAAAATCCATAGCTCATGTGGCGGCTCGGATATTTCCCCCTTATTTTTTCAGGTACCCATTAACAACTGGATTGACTGAAAAAATTGGTCATACCATGAAAAAACCAAAGACATCTGGGTCTGTCAAACTGAGTATGATGTAATTTGAACCTGGCATATTTCGGATTATATACCAAGCTCATAATCCATATGCCACCAAATCTTTCCAGTGTCTGATGAAGTAGTGACAAATTAATGAGGAAGAATCTGTGCACTTGCATTTATTTATATTATTAAAAAAGAACACATGACAAGATTCACATCATACTAGGAGAAACCATACAAGATTCATTGCTAGGAGAAACCATACAAGATTCACATCATGCTGGGAGAAACCATACAAGATTCATTGTTAGGAGAAACCATACAAGATTCATTTTTAGGAGAAACCATATAAAATTCATTGTTAGGAGAAACCATACACGATTCATTGTTAGGAGAAACCATACAAGATTCATTGTTAGGAGAAACCATACAAGATTCATTGTTAGGAGAAACCATACAAGATTCATTGTTAGTAGAAACCATACAAGATTCATTGTTAGGAGAAACCATACAAGATTCATTGTTAGGAGAAACCATACAAGATTCATTGTTAGGAGAAACCATACAAGATTCATTGTTAGGAGAAACCATACAAGATTCATTGTTAGGAGAAACCATACAAGATTCATTGTTAGGAGAAACCATACAAGATTCATTGTTAGTAGAAACCATACAAGATTCATTGTTAGGAGAAACCATACAAGATTCATTGTTAGGAGAAACCATACAAGATTCATTGTTAGGAGAAACCATACAAGATTCATTGTTAGGAGAAACCATACAAGATTCATTGTTAGGAGAAACCATACAAGATTCATTGTTAGGAGAAACCATACAAGATTCATTGTTAGTAGAAACCATACAAGATTCATTGTTAGGAGAAACCATACAAGATTCATTGTTAGGAGAAACCATACAAGATTCATTGTTAGGAGAAACCATACAAGATTCACATCATGCTGGGAGAAACCATACAAGATTCATTGTTAGGAGAAACCATACAAGATTCACATCATGCTGGGAGAAACCATACAAGATTCACATCATGCTGGGAGAAACCATACAAGATTCACATCATGCTGGGAGAAACCATACAAGATTCATTGTTAGGAGAAACCATACAAGATTCACATCATGCTGGGAGAAACCATACAAGATTCATTGTTAGGAGAAACCATACAAGATTCATTGTTACCATACAAGATTCACATCATGCTGGGAGAAACCATACAAGATTCATTGTTAGGAGAAACCATACAAGATTCACATCGTGCTGGGAGAAACCATACAAGATTCATTGTTGGGAGAAACCATACAAGATTCATTGTTAGGAGAAACCATACAAGATTCACATCATGCTGGGAGAAACCATACAAGATTCATTGCTAGGAGAAACCATACAAGATTCACATCATGCTGGGAGAAACCATACAAGACTCATTGTTAGGAGAAACCATACAAGATTCATTGTTAGGAGAAACCATACAAGATTCACATCATGCTGGGAGAAATCATACAAGATTCATTGTTAGGAGAAACCATACAAGATTCACATCATGCTGGGAGAAACCATACAAGACTCATTGTTAGGAGAAACCATACAAGATTCACATCATGCTGGGAGAAACCATACAAGATTCGCATCATGCTGGGAGAAACCATACAATACTCATTGTTAGGAGAAACCATACAAGATTCACATCGTGCTGGGAGAAACCATACAAGACTCATTGTTAGGAGAAACCATACAAGATTCACATCATGCTGGGAGAAACCATACAAGACTCATTGTTAGGAATAACCATACAAGATTCATTGTTAGGAGAAACCATACAAGATTCACATCATGCTGGGAGAAACCATACAAGATTCACATCATGCTGGGAGAAACCATACAAGATTCACATCTTGCTGGGAGAAACCATACGAGACTCATTGTTAGGAGAAACCATACAAGATTCATTGTTAGGAGAAACCATACAAGATTCACATCATGCTGGGAGAAACCATACAAGACTCATTGTTAGGAGAAACCATACAAGAATCGTATCATGCTGGGAGAAACCATACAAGATTCGCATCATGCTGGGAGAAACCATACAATACTCATTGTTAGGAGAAACCATACAAGATTCACATCGTGCTGGGAGAAACCATACAAGACTCATTGTTAGGAGAAACCATACAAGATTCACATCATGCTGGGAGAAACCATACAAGACTCATTGTTAGGAGAAACCATACAAGATTCATTGTTAGGAGAAACCATACAAGATTCACATCATGCTGGGAGAAACCATACAAGATTCACATCATGCTGGGAGAAACCATACAAGATTCACATCATGCTGGGAGAAACCATACAAGATTCACATCTTGCTGGGAGAAACCATACGAGATTCATTGTTAGGAGAAACCATACAAGATTCATTGTTAGGATAAACCATACAAGAATCGTATCATGCTGGGAGAAACCATACAAGATTCACATCATGCTGGGAAAAACCATACAAGATTCACATGCAGTTAAGAAACCTACATCAAAGCACTTTGCATGCTTTTGTAGGGGTGGTTTCTGTTGCAGTTTTTTTTTAACACAAGGAGGTTGCTTGCCACATGCACAACTCTCTTAAGTCACTTTAACAACATGTATGGATGTGCAGTGTTTCTATTCTTTCCTTCCTCTCCCCAGAAAGATGGCCATGGGAGACACTCTTGGAGCTGCAAACTACACTCAAATTTAGTAAAATTTGACTAAGAAGTGGTGTGCAAACAGCTAGCAACCTTGTCATGTACATACAGATGTAGACTTGAAAGTTAAATGTAGACCTATATCAATTACTGGACTTGGAGATGAAGAGAAAAAACCTTATTTCACAAGGTCTCAGCTATTGTAGGGTGAGCTGGGATGACTAGGTTCCATCCTCAGTGTCTGGCCTTCTCTTACTCTAACAGTCAGTACAAACATACATAGGTAATGGTTCAGTGATCACACCAGGACACAAACATAAAAACGATATGTTACAGCAACAAGGTTCTTGCCAGAGATAAAGAACAAGGTGTCGTTTTAAGATGGCCATAACGTCGTTATGTTTTTTGTCCTCGTGCCATCACCAAGCCATTACCTATACATGTTTTTACCAACTTTTGACATTCAGTACCGCTGCACCTGCGATTGGTTTATTTGTACACTTACAATCACATGCTCATTTACAACTGAGTTAACTATAGCTTGGAGTGACTGGCAAATACTGTTTGTAAGCCATCCATCACTCCTTGGACTGACTAGATTACTCACTTTAAGCTGCTTGTACTCACATCTGTTTATTTATTCTCCTCCACAGACATAAAGATTCACTGAAGATTCGTTATCCACTGGACTTGTTCTGGAACCTAAAAGGACAAATTGAGGACATGATAAAGATTAAACCAATGGAGCTAACCTCATCAGTGTCTGGAAGGGTTGAGAACAAGAAAACAATCCAGGAGTCACAGCAAACAGAGAATGATTCTGGGAACTTGATGGACACAGAAGTTGTTGAACTTGGACCAGAACCTGGTCTCATTACTGCTGACATCAAACAAGGAGACGTGCAGTTGGCTGTTCAGCATGATCTACAGGGAGGTAGTCGTGGCGGTGTTCAGGATGAGGTTAAGCAAGACGGAGATGAGGATGATTGTTACAGTGAACTTGATATCAGAAAGTTCCAAGGAGGTTCAGTGCTGACAATCTTATCCCTTATGGCTATGGATCTGGTAAGTTATACTCTCAAAATATATTGTGTACTGACATATACAGTAGAACATCCACTAGCCAGACTGGTTCTTGAAAAAAGTGGTTTGATAAAAAGTTTAAGGAAAACTATTTAGTGAAAGTGTATTATTAATTGTTGTACAGTATAGAAACGTCGTAGTTAAATATCAATCATTCTTCTTCTTTTTTGCGTTCGTTCTCAATCTCCCGCTACCAAACCCTAAAAGGGCTTAAGTAGCAGAATGTAGTCCAGAGAACGGAATGCGTTGTGTTGTAGTTTACAGCTTGACTGCGATATTTGCACCTATTGGTCCAACACATCTGACTTCAGCAAGCATTTTTCGAGTACCGGGTTAGCATTCCCTCTTCGATCCCTTCTCCTTAGCCAGTCTGCCCTGCTGCAGCCTGTTATCCAGGATCACCGCGTGGAGGTGTAGAAGGGTCTTGGCAGCTATGGTTCGCTGGCCCTGACGCTAGCAGTCAGCTATGGGTCGCTGACCACTGCAGCTCATGCGCTGCTCAGCATCTTGATCCCTATCAATCATTCAATGTTCTTTAAGTGCAAAACACAAACACGGCACATAAGGCAGAAATCAGTGCTCTCCAGTTTGATCTGTGTGAGTCCACTCTTTTCAGTTCGTGTTCAAGCCCATAGTGGAAACCTCTCTGTGATTGTTCTGTGGAGAGTTTCTTTTAGTCTTCTTTTTCTCCTGCTGCCAGATCAATCAATCGATCTCCGTTACTCCTCTCTGTGCATAGGAAATTGACATCCTGGCTGCCAGATCAATCAATCAATCGATCTCCGTTACTCCTCTCTGTGCATAGGAAATTGACATCCTGGCTGCCAGATCAATCAATCAATCGATCTCCGTTACTCCTCTCTGTGCATAGGAAATTGACATCCTGGCTGCCAGATCAATCAATCAATTGATCTCCGTTACTCCTCTCTGTGCATAGGAGATTGACATCCTGGCTGCCAGATCAATCAATCAATTGATCTCCGTTACTCCTCTCTGTGCATAGGAAATTGACATCCTGGCTGCCAGATCAATCAATCAATCGATCTCCGTTACTCCTCTCTGTGCATAGGAAATTGACATCCTGCCAGCATGCACAGTCCTGGGCTGCTCTTTTTGCCTTTCTTCAGGTGTAATCATTTAATCTTAGTTCATTTTCACATTCTATTCTCCGTGTATTTTTGGTTCTACCTCTTGTTCTCTTCTCTAAAGAGTTTCACAGGAATTCTATCTGCTGGCAGATGGTGACAACATAAAGACTTGCAGAGGAAGCCTGTTGCTGTTCATTCTACAAACATGTCCGATGTATGGCCACCGACCGTTCTTTCCTGAGTGATGAAATATATAGTTGATTGGTGACTTCTCTAATTGTTTTGTTGGTTATGAATTCATCCCAGCCAATGTTCAACAGTTGTTAAGACACTTATTCTTAAATGCATTAAGACTCTTTTCCAATGTCTTTGTTATTTTCAAGAATTCACATTCATAGGTAAGTATTGGTAATATGTTGGATTTGGTCTACTCTCTCAGTGATTGTGATTTCTGGATGTTCGTTTTTTGGGTAAAGACACCTGCAGTTAAAGTAATGCGAGTGAAAATTTCCTTATATGTATCTCCATCTTAAGTCATTTTGCTTCCCAGATAGGTAACACTGTCAACTGTTTGTAATACTTCTCCATGCAACTGAAGAAATGATATAATCTTACTTACTTACTTAGTCGCTCCTCTTCTACCGTGAGGTGTAGAGGTTATGATATAATCTTACTTACTTACTTAGTCGCTCCTCTTCTACCGTGAGGTGTAGAGGTTATGATATAATCTTACTTACTTACTTAGTCGCTCCTCTTCTACCGTGAGGTGTAGAGGTTATGATATAATCTTACTTACTTACTTAGTCGCTCCTCTTCTACCGTGAGGTGTAGAGGTTATGATATAATCTTACTTACTTACTTAGTCGCTCCTCTTCTACCGTGAGGTGTAGAGGTTATGATATAATCTTACTTACTTACTTAGTCGCTCCTCTTCTACCGTGAGGTGTAGAGGTTATGATATAATCTTACTTACTTACTTAGTCGCTCCTCTTCTACCGTGAGGTGTAGAGGTTATGATATAATCTTACGAGCTAAGAAACGCATCCATCTGCCTCCCTTCTGTGATCTGATAGAAACTCCAATAGCAGGGGTCTCCAACTCATGACCCAATAACTACATGAAGTCCATTTCTGCTGCCCAAAACATGATTGCTATTTGATTGTGTAACTAGGTATAATAAAGTTTGGACAAGTATATAGGACATTATATACTATATTAAAAGCCATGTACATGCTTACAAAACAAAAATATGCTCTGACTAAAACTAAAAAGAAGACACCGATTAAATGTGAGTACAGAACAATTAAAAAAGAACCAACAGCAGAAAATATCAAGCACACTGGATAAACATGAAAAAAAACATGAAAAATATATTGGTCTCATTGTCCAACTGGTAATGAAGTGGGCATGTTTTTGTCAAGCTCATTTACATTTGGCTAATTTAAACTTTCCTCAAAAGATGAAATGGAAAATAGAAAATGGCATAACAGAACCGACTTTATTGTACCAGAGCGCCACCATATGGGCTAAGTCCCTTCCATTGCTGAAAGTCCTGACGACCTGCGTCGAATTAGTAATTTTCTGTGACTTTGTCAGCTACCCATTTACAGCTGGGTCAATTTGGAGAAGCTGTCATGCCATGAAAATACCCATGATATGCAGGGGCTGTGAAACTAAGTGTGACAGAATTTGAACCTTAAACATTGAGATTGTAAACCAAGCTCACAAACACCTGGCCACAAAAGAAGAAAAGATAGAAAGTCATCAGCACAATATTGAATCGCCGCTTAATGATTTAAGAGCAGTACTCTGTCAACTATGCCAGCAGTCCGCACCAAAAAGGGTAGTGGTACAGTGGGTTCCATCCCACTGCAATATCCAAGGCAATGAGGAGGCAGACAGACTGGCAAAAGAACGTGCAAGACTACCACAACCAGATACTAGTATAACATACGAAGAGTCAAAACGGCTTATTAGAACATGACCAAATGGGAAACCGAACATACTGGAGCACAAAAAACGATGCCTATTACCAGTTGAACAGAAGAGAGCAGGTCGTGGTCTTCAGACTTCGCACTGGCCACAATAGACTGACGTACCACCTATTCAACAAATTTAAGATAGGTGGCACTGACGAATGCCCGTGTGGTACCGGGAAAATGACCGCTGAACATTTGCTGCAAAACTGCCCGACATACGAGGATCAGAGAGAGCAGATGTGGCCATCACCAGTGGCAACACTAGACAAGCTCTATGGCAGTGTCGACAGCCTCAGGATGACCGCTGCTTTTTTCGAAAAAATAAAGGTTGATGTCTGACTGCGTACGATGAAGAAGAAGAAGAATAATCGCCGCTTCATCATCAAAAAGTGTAGACATTCTCATTCTTCTTGGAGAAGTGGACTCTGTTTGAGATCTTACAAGGGGCTGATAAGGCCGGCTCTGAATCTCAAGGGTTAAGGGCGAGTGACTGGTGGCAGTTTGAAATAAGAAAAAAATGAAGTTTGCACCATTGATGATTTTCTTCTTTCTGAAACAATTTCTCTGTAACTAGCTATTAAGTTTTGTATATTGTATTAACTTTTGCACTTCTACTGAAATTGGGATTGATCATTACCCACAATGCAATTGCTTCCCCTATTTTGGAGATTCTGAAAACGCACTGATAGAAAATTTGACATCAGCAACAAAACTAACAAACCAAATGGCAAGTGAATGAGGGATGGGTATAATTGAAAAGTGACGAAAGAACGAAGTTACGAAATGTGAATGACAAAACAGCAGGGGTCTGCTGTACATGTTAACTCCACCCGATGAACATTTGTACAAAGTGGAGAAAAAACATTGTTATAAAAATTAGTTGAACATTGAATTGTGGGTAAGGTGGGTGGGGGCGCGCTGTGACACAATTAACAGAAATGTATAGCCTGATCATAGAACTATACCAAATACATATATCTGAAAATATCCGCAACTAACAGTTAATTTCTGGAAACATGTAGCCAGTGTGGGTCACAAAACTTCGTACTGCCTATTTTCAACAGGGAAAAGACCGAGACAAGTACCAAAAGTGGTTGTTAATGTCAGGCAGAATGAGAATAAAAACGTGTGCAATTAGATAGCTAATGTTGACAGAATCATTTGAGTTAATTAAGTCTGCAATCTCCCTCTACCAAGCCCCAAATAGGGCTTTGCAAGCAGGAGAATAGAATGCGTTGTGTCGCTAGTTTACAGCTTGACTGTGATATTTGCACTTTTCGGTCCGACACATCAGTCTTTGGCAGATAGGCCCTGCTAATACATGGAAGTTACATCTTTATACTTTATAGGTAATAGACGAGTATTTACACAATACAATATTCTATAAAATCAATTAAAATTCCGTCGCTCCATTTATTGGAGCATATTTCCAAAACTGCAATTGGCTTAACCTTAACCAGCTTTTATGAAAGCCTGAATCCAGTCATTTCTTGAAGTATAGGTACAATAGAGCTTCTGATTAGTCAAGTGGTAGAGCTCTCACTTTTCCCAGCAAAAATACGGAGTTCAATTCCTGTAACTAGCTGACCCGACTTTACGGAAGGGAAAAAACAGCGAGGGCAGGAACTGGCCAGCCACCTCACACAAACTGAGGCTTAGTATTCTGGTCTTTCATATCATAATAATAGCTGTCCATCGTTGTCGATGAGGACCGCCGACATCATCCTTGTCACAGATTTCCCTGTTGGGTGTGGGTGCGCATGTGGCTGAACAGGCCAATGCGAGCACGAAAACATCTGCTACATATCGGGCACACGAGGTTTGTAGAAGGGGATGGTGTTCCCGCTGCTCGGGATTTCCGCGTCTCTCGTCTGTTCTGGGCTTTCACAACACGGTCATCTTCACCGGCAGCTACACCCGATTTGACTGTGCTTCTCCAGTCAGATCTGTTTTGCGCAAGACATTCCCAGGTGGCGATGTCTATCTAGCAACTTTTTAGTGAGTCCTTCAGACCGTCTTTAAAACGTTTCTTTGGGCGCCCTCTCTCGCGCCATCCGTCTCTCAGCTCGCCGTAGAGAAGCTTCTTTGGGAGCCGCTCGTCTGACATACGGACGAGGTGTCCGGCCCATCCTAGTCGTGCTTTTTCTAGCAGTGCATGGATGCTGGGCATGTTAGCCCTCGAGAGAACCTCGATGTCAGTGACACGATCTTGCCATCGGATGTGGAATATTCGCCTCAGGCAACCTGTATGGAAGTGGTTTAACCTCCTTGCATGTCCAGAGTATACAGTCCAGCTTTGGCAAGCGTATAGTAGGGTTGGAATGATGGTTGCACGGTAGACTTTCAATTTGGTCTTGACGCTGATGCCACGACGTGCCCAGACCATTGAGCGCATTCTACCAAAGGCTGTGCTGGCCTTTGCTATTCTGCTTGCCACCTCATCTTCTAGGCTGACAGATCTCGACAGCGTGCTGCCCAGATATGTGAATTTGTCTACGGCATTCAACGTCTGCCCGCTGACTGTAGTCTCTGGTTTTGTTTCATATCATACTGAACGTTAATTAAGTCAGAACGTTAAGTCTGCTGAAGGACACCCTTTACCTTAGATCCAACACTGGATTTGGCTTACCCAAACCAGCTTTTAGGAAAGCCTGATCCTAGCCATTTGCTGTGTGCTTTCATAACAATGGTTTTTACATGGTGAGGTTGCTATTCCTTTGCACAACTCTCTTTAGTCGCATCTTACGACATGCAAGGAAGAAAACAGTGGTCCTATTCTCTTTGACCCTGGAACCAATTGAAGTAAATTAACGAATGTTCAAACAGTTTGAAATAGTTGCTTCGACTTCTGCTGTCGGGAACTGAGACGCTAGTCCAGTCAGGCAAAATATACTGACCAGGACATTGCATCAGGGTCAATACACTGACCAAGACCACAATCTCTCTTCCATGTAGGGCTCCCTGGAAACAGGCTGTTTTCAAACGCAGCCTGGCTGATGAGGTGTGGATCAATGTGATCCCCATAGTAGTGAGTGCCACGCAGATGAAGCCAAGAACAGTACAACCGCCTGGAGGACCGCAGTCCACCTTCATCAGCATGCTCGGGATGTGAGGAAAGCTACTACAACCGCCTTTTCAGGGCGCACATAAGAGTAAACTTACTCATTATAGTCATTGAACAACAACAACAACAACTTCTGCTGTATTTTTCTCAGGTGACCACGAAAATAATGATACCAGATGAAATGGTCAAGCTTGACGAAGAGGGCATCAGTAAGCTGTACTTCAAACAGCCCTTAAATGAGCAGCAGAGGAAGAGAAAACATGCGGACATTGTTGACAGTGATGAAGACTCTCTGGATGGGTGGCCAGCTTCAGGTAACATGTAACCCCCTTATCTTGTACGTGTTGACTATAACAACAAACTTGCTGTAGTTACAGATTTGATTACCATTGCTTGAAGTCTACCTTGATGATTTATAAAGAGCTGAGGAATAAATGCCACATGCTTCTGCAGTCACCATGCAATGCACAGGCTAGATTTGTATCTGATCTCTGATTTTAAAAAAACTTCCGTACAATGGTTTTGAATCCTGTCCTCTTGATCCAAAGATCGGTATTAAAACTGCTTAACCCGCTCCTCCGCCCACTCCTCAACCTGCTCCTCCACCCACTCCTCAACCTGCTCCTCCGCCCACTCCTCAACCTGCTCCTCAACCCACTCCTCCACCCACTCCTCAATCCGCTCCTCCATCCACTCCTCCACCCACTCCTCAACCCGCTCCTCCACCCACTCCTCCGCCCACCCACTCCTCCGCCCACTCCTCAGCCCGCTTCTCCACCCACTCCTCAACCTGCTCCTCCGCCCACTCCTCCACCCACTCCTCAACCCACTCCTCAACCCACTCCTCAACCCGCTCCTCAACCTGCTCCTCCACCCACTCTTCAACCTGCTCCTCCACCCACTCCTCAACATGCTCCTCCACCCACTCCTCAACCTGCTCCTCTGCCCACTCCTCCACCCACTCCTCCGCCCACTCCTCCGCCCACTCATCAACCCGCTCCTCCGCCCACTCCTCAACCCGCTCCTCCACCCACTCCTCAACCTGCTCCTCCACCCACTCCTCAACGTGCTCCTCCGCCCACTCCTCCACAAACCGCTCCTCCACCCACTCCTCAACCCGCTCCTCCACCCACTCCTCAAACTGCTCCTCCACCCACTCCTCAAACTGCTCCTCTGCCCACTCCTCCACCCACTCCTCAACCCGCTCCTCCACCCACTCCTCCACCCACTCCTGAACCCGCTTCTCCGCCCACTCCTCAACCCGCTCCTCCGCCCACTGCTCAACCCGCTCCTCAACCTGCTTGATTTACTGTCACCACTACTTGACTTACTGTCACCACTACTTGACTTACTGTTACCACTACTTGACTTACTGTCACCACTACTTGACTTACTGTCACCACTACTTGACTTACTGTCACCACTACTTGACTTACTGTCACCACTACTTGACTTACTGTTACCACTACTTGACTTACTGTCACCACTACTTGACTTACTGTTACCACTACTTGACTTACTGTCACCACTACTTGACTTACTGTTATCACTACTTGATCTACTGTCACCACTACTTGATTTACTGTCACCACTACTTGACTTGCTGTCACCACTACTTGATTTACTGTTACCACTACTTTACCTAATGGTACCACTACTTGATTTACTGTCACCACTACTTCAATTATTGTCATCACTACTTGATTTACTGTCACCACTACTAAATTAATGTCATCACTACTTGACCTGTTAACTGCTACCACTACTTGACTTGTTAGCTGTCACCACTATGTGTATACTCAAACATGGGGCCTGGAACTAAATTTCCTGTTACAAATCTCTAAAATAGTGCTTGTTACCAATCTCTAAAATAGCGCTTGTTACCAATGTCTAAAATAGCGCTTGTTACCAATGTCTAAAATTGATCCTGTTACCAATGTCTAAAATAGTTCTTGTTACCAATGTCTAAAATTGATCCTGTTACCAATGTCTAAAATAGCGCTTGTTACCAATGTCTAAAATTGATCCTGTTACCAATGTCTAAAATAGTCCTTGTTACCAATGTCTAAAATTGATCCTGTTACCAATGTCTAAAATAGTCCTTGTTACCAATGTATAACATAATGCTTGTGTTACCAATGTCTAAAATAGTCCCTGTTACCAATGTCTAAAATAGTCTTTGTTACCAATGTCTAAAATAGTCTTTGTTACCAATGTCTAAAATAGTCCTTGTTACCAATGTATAACATAATGCTTGTTACCAATGTCTAAAATTGATCCTGTTACCAATGTCTAAAATAGTCTTTGTTACCAATGTCTAAAATAGTCCTTGTTACGAATGTATAACATAATGCTTGTTACCAATGTCTAAAATAGTCCCCGTTCAAAGTAATGGGGATTAACATTACAAGATGTGAAATGAAATATCTATAATAAGTCATTAATGTCACCAGGGGAGAATGAATGAGAAATGATGACATCAGAGACAGTATGGGCACTACGACCTGTATTGAAACAAAACAAGACAAAGAACAAAATTGTTTGATCATTTCATGATAATGAATCTGGTCAGTTTAATGCAAACTTTTAACAATAAAAGATCTAGTTATAGAGGATGAGGAAGACCATAAATCTGATGGATAGATGATATATCTGTTCAACAGCACCAAACATTTTTTTAGTGCATTTAATTTGCTATTTTGCATAATCTTAATCGACCTGTACTTCTACAGGGGCAAATGCCCCTGTGCAGGTCCCAGCTCTGGTATGAGCTGGATTAGCCGGGAGAAGAATTTCCTGCTTAGCGGGCTAGGCTTGAGCAGCTTAATACTCCGCTGTGTTAGGTGGTTAACCGATGTTCAAGTTCATCTCAATAGTCTCAAACACTAAAGCAAAGTAGTCCTGCAGCCTGTTAGGCGCCATGTATGCTGCTCTAAACAAACTAGCTAACCATGGCTGGTGTTATGCCATGTCACACAGTCGCCTCTTACGACATGCTCTCTGTGAGGCAGTGGTACTATTCTTGTCCTTGTCATACACAAAGACCTCGGCAGACCACTCGGGTAGAAGTTAATAGTAAGACTTAAATCTCAAAATTGTTGCTATGGTGAGCAAATTCATCAAGGTGACAATCATCTAGGAAACTACTTTTTCCAACTGATGGTAACCGGTGACAACGTTTGAAAATTAAAGTATATAAACGCAGTTTCTAATAGGTTGGTTTTATTTTATGTTTTGCAATATGCCGAAGAGACAAAAAAGTTTGATGTGTAACTTTATCCAGTTTTATAATACAAATAATACACTAACAACAGCATCTTAAGTTTAAAGTATTGGGCTCCCAAAGAAAAATTTGTGTGTGTTTTTTTCATTCATTTTATTTTTCTCCTAGACGGTGCTTGTTGCACTATGTTTTTATTTTGTGCCTGTCGATCCAGCGCATCTAACTTCATCATGCATTTTATATAAGGGTCTGTTTCCTCCTGCATTTTCTAAGGGTTTGCTTCCTCGGAGTAACGGCTGGTGCTGTGATGGGTAGCGATCTCAGCACCTTCAGGTTGTAAGTCGTGTCACTTAACCGCTAGCTTACGCCATCCCCTAAGACTTATAAATGAAGACTGTATATGTCAACGATGAGATAAACAAACTAATTATTATGTAAGAAGTACAGTTAACTAAATGTTACATATAAGGATCGTGTCACGAACGTAGACATCCGTCAGAGAGTTGAAGACGCTATTGGTCCTTTTGAAGATCTGTTCACAACTATCAAAAGATGAAAGATGGCCTGGTGCGGGCACGTCGCGAGGTCCAACGGAATTCCCAACTCGATACTCTTTGGATCCGTACCGGGACAGAGAGGGCGAGGACGTCCAAGGAAGAGATGGGTGGACAACATCGCTGAGTGGTCAGGCCTTCGTCCCGGTGAGATACATCAGGCGGCGACAGACAGAGAGAGCTGGCGTGGGATTTTCATGTCTTCATGTGTGCCCCAACGACCTGATGGGTTACGGGATGAACTGAACTGAACTGAACAGTTAACTCATTCTCCAATGCAGATTGTTTGTTGCCCTCTCTAAATGTGTTAACCAGGAACACAAGCAAGAGATCGACCCTAGCGACGATAAATAGATGTAATCAAAGAAACACTCTAAAAGCTCTACTTGTGGCAGCATGAGCCTCCCACCTAACCCAAACCAGAAGCCTACACATACCTCTTCTGCAACGCCACAAAACAAGAGCAGTAGGACAAATGAAGACAAGAAGAACTAAGACGATACATCTTCTTCTTCTTCTCCCTTTTTCATTCCAGTGAGAATATTGGGCTGCCACTATTTTTGGCTGCCTTTAGGAAGCCTACGCCGAAGCATTTTGAGTGGTGGTTTCTGTAGCAATTTGTTTTATGTATGGTGAGATTGCTAGCCCATGCACAACTTTCTTGTTCAGTCACCTTTTTTGATGTGCAAGGTTTATTCTTTCCTCCCCATTAAGAGGCCTCTGGGATCCACTAAATTTCCCGCAATTAATTAACCATTTACAGTCCAGTAAGGACAATAAGCTGCAGACGCGGGTAGAACACCTATCACCACTCGAACTATACAATAGAAAAGAAACAACAGCAGATTAACAATTAAAGGTTCTCCCTCCTCACACTCTTCGTCACCCTCAAAGCCACCTTTTCACCGACCAACTTGCTCTTCCATCTTTCGCAAAAATAGTGTATTAGTTTTTTTCTGAGGTTATCCTAAAAATGGTGTCATAATAAAATGGATGCATAGGACTTTAACCATAGGCCTCTACACCCTAAGTGAAGATCACACCACTAGACCACCATGCCGATTGAAATAGTTTAGGAAAGGAAGTGTCTAGTTTTGGTTTGTTTTTAAATTACATACAGAGCAGAGCAGGAGCTGCAGTGGTCAATGACCCATAGCTGACTGCTAGTGTCAGGGCCAGCGAGCCAGAGCTGTCAAGATCCTTCTACACTTCCACGCGGTGATCCTGGATAACAGGCTGCAACAGGGCAGATTGGCTAAGGAGAAGGGATCGAAGAGGGAATGCTAACCCGGTACTAAAAAAATGCTTGCTGAAGTCAGATGTGTTGGAGCGAACAGTGAAAATATCACAGTCAAGCTGTAAACTACGACACAATGCATTCCGTTATCTGGACTACATTCTACTACTTAAGCCGTTTTCAGGGTTTGGTAGTGGGAGATTGACGATGAACGAAGCCAAGCCAAGTTGCAGACAGACAGAAACACATTTTGTTTCATATAAAAATGATCTTGCTTTATTGATTTAAAAAAAAAATGTGATATGTAAATTGGCTGGCGCTTACATCCGGAAAAAAATCAAATCATAGCTGTATTCTGATCTCAAAATTTCATGAATATTTTTGTGTTGAGGTTATCCGGTAAATACACCATAATAGAATGGAATGTATTTATTTAAACAAAAAATGTGAAGTAAACAATATTTGAACTCATCCGGGATTTGTACCCTGGACTTCACTGTAAGCCAGAATCACGCCAATCAAATCACCCCCATAAACTCTGGATAAACGAGTGAAAAACAAGAATTAATAGTATGATTGTATAAAAATTGAAGACAAAAAAAATAATGTAAAAAACAAAAGTGACAAAATACAAATTACATTTTTTTATGTTGTCTAGTCAGTCTGGAAAAGATCTCATTAGTGATATGACAGCTTTGATGGAGTACAAGCCATAGAGAATTCACATTGTTTAAATAAAATTGAAGTGTAAATTGAAACTGCTTTTTTACATTTGTTGAAAATTCCACAGCAAATTCTCATAAGTTATAAGTGAGCAGATCAGAGCATTTTTGTCATTCTTGCATATTTTGAATTGCGCTTTCCCCTCCTGCCTTGCAAAGGATAAGGCGATAATAGAAATATATTGTATGTGAAGTGAAGGAGCAACTTGACAATAAAAAATAAAGGTGGTTCCACAGCAGCAGTGTTGGGACCTCATTGTATTAGGTCTCCTCTTTTTATGTTGGAGACCTCACTGTATTAGGTCACAGCTTTTTGTTGTTTGAGACCTCATTGTATTAGGTCTCAGCTTTTTGTTGTTGGAGACCTCATTGTACTAGATCTCCTCTTTTTGTGTTGGATGACCTCACTGTATTAGGTCACAGCTTTTTGTTGTTGGAGACCTCATTGTACTAGGTCTCCTCTTTTTGTGTTGGAGACCTCACTGTATTAGGTCACAGCTTTTTGTTGTTGGAGACCTCATTGTACTAGGTCTCCTCTTTTTGTGTTGGAGACCTCACTGTATTAGGTCACAGCTTTTTGTTGTTTGAGACCTCACAGTATTAGGTCACAGCTTTTTGTTGTTGGAGACCTCACAGTATTAGGTCACAGCTTTTTGTTGTTTGAGACCTCACAGTATTAGGTCACAGCTTTTTGTTGTTGGAGACCTCACAGTATTAGGTCACAGCTTTTTGTTGTTGGAGACCTCACTGTATTAGGTCTCAACTTTGTTTTGGCTGGAAAGTCTCGAGACCAAAAATTGTAACTGGTACCTGCACACATAAATAGAAGTGGACAAAACCAGACACCGACTGACACTCACAAAACTGTACATTTTGAAACCCTGCATATTTTACTTGTTTCCATTTCTCATGCAAGTGATAAGAGTCTTAAAATATGTTGTCCTTACAGAGAGAGGAGTGTTTCATCAGCAAAGAAGTGGAAAGAAAGTCAGTAACAGAGGCCTGAAATATGCTCGTGTTGATCCTAGTACTACTGGTAAAGATGACCAAGCCTCTACACCTGACCCAAATCCACATTCTGCTCTGGCTGAGACTGAGAAGTGCCTTAAGTTAGAAAATATGAGCTTAACAATGCGAGTTTTGAAGAGTTCAGCGAGCGATGTTTTGGATAACTTCACTGTCTGGGTTGCGTCCGGATCTCTGCTGACAATAGCACGTACGTCTCTCATTGATAGATTAGACCTTCTTAACTCTAAATGTTTACTGCAGAGGAACTTCATAGTGGAGCCCCTGGACATGAAATTTGCTCTTAAAAGGAAAGCTTTTCACAAGCAAGAAGCAGCAGATAATAGTCATGCCCTCAAAACAGCACAAACTATATCAAGTTCTGCAGAGGCCAAGATGAATGAAAATGAATCATTGACTCCTGCAGCTGCAGAGTCTAGCAGTGAGATGCAAACAAGATGTCTGGGAATAGGAAAGTCCCGAAGTATAGCATGTGGTAGAGATAGTTCCAGAAGTTGGTTTAAAGAAGAGTCTTACTTGGATTTGATTCACCATTTGGAGAAGTGCTTTGGTCCTGAAATGAGTAATGATGACATGCAGCCGTTGCTAAGTCAGATCATTCCATCTGACTCTCTAGAGAAGGGGATGACCTTATTTCAGATGATTGACAACAGTGGAGTTTTGGGTATTACTGAAACAGATTTAGAGGTAAGTTATTGTTTCTTGCTTTGGAAATTAGAGATTAAGATAGAGATTTTATTTTTGGTAGTTTTTCTACCGGTAACCCAAAAACAGAGCAAAGACTTAACTTAACATCTTTATACTGGTTTAGAAGACTCTACAGAGTATGTATACAACCAGTTACATTTGCATTACCGTGTTCTAAAAGCTATGCACATGCAATCTATTCTTAAAAGCATTAACTGTCTCTGCCTCCACTACCCATCATCTCAGACTACCCCATCATCCCAGACTATCCCATCCTCTAGAACTAACCCATCTTCTAGGACTACCCCATCCTCCAGGAATACCCCATCCTCTAGAACTACCCCATCCTCTAGGACTACCCCATCCTCTAGAACTACCCCATCATCCCAGACTACCCAATCATCCCAGATTACCCCATCCTCTAGGACTACCCCATCCTCTAGAACTACCCATCATCCCAGACTACCCAATCATCCCAGACTACCCCATCCTCTAGAACGACCCCATCCTCTAGGACTACCCCATCCTCTAGGACTACCCTATCCTCTAGGACTACCCCATCCTCTAGAACTACCCCATCCTCTAGAACTACCCCATCATCCCAGACTACCCAATCATGCCAGACTACCCCATCCTCCTGGACTACCCCGTCCTCCTGAACTACCCCATCATCCCAGACTACCCAATCATCCCAGACTACCACATCCTCCTGGGCTACCCTATCCTCTGGGCTACCTAAACTCTCTGTGCCACCCGGCCATACCAGACAACCCCATCCATTGGGCTGCCCCATCCCTCAGTGCTAGTCCATCCCCAGGGCTACCCAATCCCCAGGGCTACCCAATCCCCAGGGCTACCCAATCCCTCAGGGCTACCCCATCCTCAGTGCTAGCCTAACCCCAGGGCTACCCAATCCCCTGGACTACCCAATCCCCAGGGCTACCCAATCCCTATGGCTTTTCATTCACCTGGGCTCCCCTGTCCCAGAGACTCCCTCTTCACCTTGACTACCGCCATCCCCAGGGCTACCGCCATCCCCAGGGCTACCCCATCACCCAGGACTACCGCCATCCCCAGGGCTACCCCATCCCACAGGGCTACCCTATCCCATATTTATGTTGGATGATGACACTACATTGGATGAACCAGCAATCCATAGACTACCCCATCCCATATTTATGTTGGATGATGACACTACATTGGATGAACCAGCAATCCATAGACTACCCCATCCCATATTTATGTTGGATGATGACACTACATTGGATGAACCAGCAATCCATAGACTACCCCATCCCATATTTATGTTGGATGATGACACTACATTGGATGAACCAGCAATCCATAGACTACCCCATCCCATATTTATGTTGGATGATGACACTACATTGGATGAACCAGCAATCCATAGACTACCCCATCCCATATTTATGTTGGATGATGACACTACATTGGATGAACCAGCAATCCATAGACTACCCCATCCTATATTTATGTTGGATGATGACACTACATTGGATGAACCAGCAATCCATAGATTGCACGAGTTTTAAAACAATTAACGAGCTACATGAACCACGAGTATCCATACACTTTGCAATTTGTTAAAAGAGACTGAACACCTATTGGTCTTCCTGGAGTGCAGTGATGTGAACTCTTCATAACAGAATGTGCAAGTCTTACAATGAAGACTAAAGACAGAAGCCACATGTGTCTGTAAAATAAGGAAATACGTTGCGGTCGTAAATTGAAATCACGTTTAACTGTATCAGCCATATCCTTTGTTCTGTCCAACCATTGCAGAGGCAGCTGTTGTGTACGATCTGCACGATCACACCAGTTCTAAAGGGCCTTATTAGAGCTTACGCAGTGAGTCCTGTTTGTTGTTGTTGTCTGTCTTATTGAGCACGTCTTACTTCTCCACACAGCCCCCACAAATGGACATACTTTCTCAAATCACAAGCGCCCCCCCCAAAAAAAAAACAAAAAACAAAAAAAACAACACAACGCTAGGTTTTGATCACAACATACCAGAAGTTAATGAAGCTTAAACATAACCAACGGGGAGTAAAACAACACGTTTGAACAGGGCGTGGCAGTGCCTGGCTATAAGCCGGCACACTTTCACTTACCTGGAAAGAAAGATAATACACTTTTGTAATTTAGCATTAGTGTATGTTTTGTTAAGAGCATCTATAGATGGCGCCTAACTGGCTGCAGGTCTACTTAGTTAGTGTGTTTGAGTCTGTTAAGATAGTCTCACACATTGGTTAAACCACCCTCCAAGAAACTGGTTGTATACAGACTCTGTAGTCTTCTAAATCAGTTTAAAGACAAGTTAATTACTGGCAAGGGGACAGAGTTTTAACTCCCGCAACGGCATCTCCAGCCCATCCAGCTGTAAATGGGTACCTGACTTACGTTCAAGGAAGGTAAATGCGAGGAAGGGAGCTGGCCACCCCACTTCACACATACTGAAGTCTCTAACATGTCTTTCCCGACCAGCGGTTAAGTCTGCTGAATTACATAATTTACCCTTTTTTCATCTTTTCACCTGAATAACATACTGTGTTATCTAAGCTTTGTAGTTTCTATTTCTCATATAATTAATATTATATATACTCTTTGAATAAATGTACTATGATGTTAAAGGTTTATTTATTTGGTGTTAGTATCAATTGACTGACTAACTAAACATGTGAGGTTATTAATGAGACGCATAAATAGCTCTATAATAAGAAATAACAATTCTAAACTTTGACAAAATGATGCATTCATTGTTAGGTAGATGAAGACATTGTATTGGCTTATATTAGACAACAAGGTAGAAATTACAAGTAAGCACTTTGAATGGGACTAAACAACATCTAACAAACACACGTAGATACCATTAAATGGCATTGGGCCTAAGGACGAGAGCCCGGATGCTGCTGAATCCTTAACAACAACGACGGTATATGATTAACTAAGTCACACCATTAGTTGTTCACATTGGTTATTGGTAATGGAATGGTCAGTAAGATCCTCATTCCACGCCAATACTTGGAATATGGTATTAGGCCATGTTTTTCTTGACCAGCGACACATCCGGGCCTCCTTTACTTACCCAGATTCTTCTGGTACCCAACTTTGGAGGCTGGCTGGACCTCAGGATTGATTTGCGATCTAGAAATATCACGGCAACTGTGGGTCCGAACCTCTAACGTACAACTTGCAAGCCAGTGCACTAACCAATGCGTTACCTCGGCTCGATAGTGGAGTGTAGTAGTAGCAGTAATACCCCCAGTAACCTCAACATTTCGTATTGACATAATATGCACACATAACAATTACTTCTGTCACATCAAATACTCTTTACCCCCTTCCCCGTAATATTAATAACAGTTGTAACACTAGCAGAGAGCAGTAAAGCAGATATATAGCTTGTCATCCACAGCAAAGACACCGAGTTCGCGCCCTGGTCATAGATCGCACCAGTTCATCCAGCTGTAAGTGGATACCTAACTTACAGTTACGGAACACAAAAGCACCGAGAAAGGGGAACTGGTCGTGAAAATACACAATACAAAAAAAAATATTTTTAAGCGGGGGTTCATTGCCTTCATTGCCTCGGGTTTTCCCCCCATTTTAGCTCGGTCTCTCTCAGCAGATGGGTACCCCATCTGTCTGGGTACCCCATCTGTCGAGAGCATCGCATAAATCACGAACTCCGTACCTCCAGCGATGAACCCAGGGATCTCTGGAAAAAAATTGACATCATGAACCGACCGTCGCAGCTCGAAATCGAACTCCGACCGTCTGAACACGAGGTAAACGGCTTGACCACTTCGCTACATTGCAGTGATTAAAAAAGAAGCATAGTCCAGGGGATGCCAGCCCACTGCGACATTCCAGGCAACGAGGAGGTGGACAGACTCGCCAGAGAGGGAGAAATGCTGCAGCAGAGTGATACAGAAATCACATACAATGAGACTAAATCATTCATCAGGGCAACGTACAGTGCAAAATGGAAAAAGACCACACTGGTCACATAGAAAACGATGCCTACCATGAACTCTCCAGGCGAGACCAGGTGATAATTCTCCGGCTACGCATAAGACACAACAGGCTGAGATGTCATCTGTACAACAAGTTCAAGATTGGCAGTACGGGCTTTTGTGTCTGCGGCACAGTCCCCATGAAGGCAGAACATATTTTGCAGTCCTGCCCACTGTATACCGACAAAAGAAGTAGCATTTGGCTACAGCCAGTGTCCTTCCACTAGAAGTTGTACGGAAGCGTACAGAGTCTTGAGTCGACTGGTGCCTTCGTTGGAGTCATTGGAAGTTGAGGTCTGAAGACGAACAAGGAAGAAGAAAACAAATACATTGTAAATAGGTATGTTTAGATACCGCGCCGAGGGGAAAACACAATGTAACCTACCTTACGACCAATAGGTCTTCATCAGAGATAACGAACAACAAGAACAGTGAACTAGCGAATCACTGAAGAAGGGAAGAATACATTAATGGGAGATGTCAATATATAAGGAGCAAATAGTGTACTTGTCTGAGAGATCGTCACCTCGCTCCCCACGGGTTGTGATCAATAATAGTAGTAGCAATACTAATAGCAATAGTAGTAGTAGTAGCAAAAGTAGTAGCAATAGTAGTAGTATCAATAGTAGTAGCAGTAGTAGTAGTAGTAGTAGTAGTAATAGTAGTAGCAATAGTAGTAGTAGCAAAAGTAGTTGTAATAGTAGTAGCAGTAATAATAGTAGTATCATTAGTTGTAATGTTTGTAATAGTAAATGTAGTATAAGTTGTTAAGGGTAAACAAAGATTTCAGTTGAAAAGAGGTTAAAAAATAGTGACAGACAGACGGGCATACAGAGTGAGAAAGAAAGAGAGAGAGAGAGAGAGAAAGAGAGAGAGATTTTGAAGTAAGTATAATAATAATAAGTGTCGAAGAAGTACAGTTTTAGTGAGACTTTCTATGTTTTTTCGTTTCGACACTTTTGATGTTTGCAAATAAGATTGGTCTAGTCGAAACTAGATTCACGCAAAAGTACATCTTGACTGAAGTATGCCCGATCCGTTCAGTCATGTGTACCCACAGTCAAAATAAATCATTGATTGAACATGGCCTCAGTAAAGGTGACTGCATATACCGACCGACACATCTCGTCTGCGTTTTTCTTCAGCCGGTTTGATTTTCACGAAGATTTGAACATTAGTATTGATTGAATAACTGCTGGTTGGCTGGTTGCCTTCTGTATCCAAGCACGTGAGTCGCTGGCGAGTAGTTTCCTCTTGGTTTGAAAAGGAATCACCTTTTTTAACCGAGAAAAGACGTTTGAATATGACCGAGTCTTCAAGCCGGGAACACCTTTTGCGATTTTGACACTACGACCGTTTTTTTCTTGGCCTAGATTTTGATCTGGCTTTTTGTGATGAATAGTGTCTACTTGCTGCACAGAAAGGTAAGGTTTGTGACAAATATAATTGTGTTTTGTACCTTACCGTGTTCTATGGTTGAGACAACTTAAGATGACGTCAAATGTATTGTCGTGGAAGTTTGTTCACGTATGTTGTGTCACGTGATGAGTTCATTGTTTATTGATGATCTCTCTGTACCTGGGTCTGACTAGCTTAGTGGAAGAGCACTCACATGTCGCGGCAAAAGTATGGAGTTCAATTCCCGTAACCGGAACGCCCCAGCTTTAAATGGGCGGGGAATGGAAAGGCAGCGAGGAAAGGAGCTAGCCACATCACCTCATAAACAAGCTGTGACCCAGTACGATGACGCCTCTAACACTTTATCCCCGATAGCAGTGTCTACTATAATACTGTCTTCACCTTTTTATTGGTACATGTAACGTATTATAACCTTGATGCAACACAGCGAAGGAGCTAACATCGGCCAACGACTCATAGCCGGCTGCTTGCATCGGGGTGAGCGAACAAGAGCTGAACAAGACCCTATTCCGCATCAAAGCGACGGTCCTAGAAACAGGCTGCACTAGTATAGTCTAGCTAAGAGAATAGGGATCGTAATGGGAAGGCAAATTCGGTTATTCCCCTCCCCCCCCCCCCCCCCGCCCCCAGCCATACTTACCAATGTCACTTGAGATCAGATGTGTCAGGCCTAAAGGCGCAGATACTGCAGCCTCGCTGTAAACTACGACACATCGTCCTTTTCAGGACGAACGCAAAAAAGAGAAGAAGAAGAATAACCTTTCCCTGTAAGTCTATTCACACGATCCAATCTATTGAGTCCATTTCTGTATGCTACCAACTGTTTCTGATAGGTTTTGTCTGGCGACCAATCTATTGAGTCCATTTCTGTATGCTAAAAACTGTTTCTGATAGGTTTTGTCTGGCGACCAATCTATTGAGTCCATTTCTGTATGCTACCAACTGTTTCTGATAGGTTTTGTCTGACGACCAATCTATTGAGCCCATTTCTGTATGCTACCAACTCTTTCTGATAGGTTTTGTCATGCGACCAATCTATTGAGTCCATTTCTGTATGCTACCAACTCTTTCTGATAGGTTTTGTCTGGCGACCAATCTATTGAGCCCATTTCTGTATGCTACCAACTGTTTCTGATAGGTTTTGTCTGGCGACCAATCTATTGAGTCCATTTCTGTATGCTACCAACTGTTTCTGATAGGTTTTGTCTGACGACCAATCTATTGAGCCCATTTCTGTATGCTACCAACTGTTTCTGATAGGTTTTGTCTGGCGACCAATCTATTGAGTCCATTTCTGTATGCTACCAACTGTTTCTGATAGGTTTTGTCTGACGACCAATCTATTGAGCCCATTTCTGTATGCTACCAACTCTTTCTGATAGGTTTTGTCTGGCAACCAATCTATTGAGTCCATTTCTGTATGCTACCAACTGTTTCTGATAGGTTTTGTCTGGCGACCAATCTATTGAGTCCATTTCTGTATGCTACCAACTCTTTCTGATAGGTTTTGTCTGACGACCAATCTATTGAGCCCATTTCTGTATGCTACCAACTCTTTCTGATAGGTTTTGTCTGGCATGCATTCTTGTTTCATGAACATATTCATACACACGTATCTTTGGTCTTAACTGTTGCATGGACAAAACTGCCCTTCATCCCTGTCTCTAATAGACAGCTTGGCTAGAGCCTTCTTTCCAATCTACTGGGATTTCTTCTCTTTGCCCTTCTTAGTCTCAGTGGACTTATTCTTGTGTCTATCACACACAGAACCCTGGTGGCAACTAATCGGGAAATTCACGTGCACGTATTATGGGAGGACACTTAAGCACACTTCATTACACATAAATATCATACATGGGACACTTCATCACACATACAGATGATGCATGGGACGCTTCATCACACATACAGTTGATGCATGGGACGCTTCATCACACATACAGATGATACATGGGACGCTTCATCACACATACAGATGATACATGGGACGCTTCATCACACATAGAGATGATACATGGGACGCTTCATCACACATACAGTTGATGCATGGGACGCTTCATCACACATACAGATGATACATGGGACGCTTCATCACACATACAGATGATACATGGGACGCTTCATCACACATACAGATGATACATGGGACGCTTCATCACACATACAGATGATACATGGGACGCTTCATCACACATACAGATGATACATGGGACGCTTCATCACACACACATATGATACATGGGACGCTTCATCACACAGACAGATGATACATGGGACGCTTCATCACACATACAGATGATACATGGGACGCTTCATCACACATTCAGATGATACGTGGGACGCTTCATCACACACACAGATGATACATGGGACGCTTCATCACACACACATATGATACATGGGACGCTTCATCACACAGACAGATGATACATGGGACGCTTCATCACACACACAGATGATACATGGGACGCTTCATCACACATACAGATGATGCATGGGACGCTTCATCACACATACAGTTAGGGAAGTACACGGGGAACTGAGACGCTAGTCCAGTCAGGCAGAACATACTGACCAGGACGTCGCATCAGGGTCAGGCACAATACACTGACCAAGACCACAATCTCTCTTCCATGTAGCGTTCCCTGGAAACAGGCTGTTTTCAAGGCAGCCTGGCTGACGAGGTGTGGGTCGATGTGATCCCCGTAGAAGTGAGCGCCACGCAGATGAAGCCAATATTACAACCGCCTGGAGGACCACGATCCACCTTCATCAGCATGCACGGGATGTGAGGAAAGCTACTAAAACCCGCCACTTAACGTCCTTTTCAGGGCGCCCAAAAGGGTTAACTGGATACAAGAGTAAAGAGGATGACTTTCTTTCTGACAAACGTCTACATCTCAGGGTAGAAGAAGGGTGACTTTCTTTCTGACAAACGTCTACATCTTAGGCTAGAAGAGGATGACTTTCTTTCTGACAAACGTCTACATCTCAGGATAGAAGAGGATGACTTTCTTTCTGACAAACGTTTACATCTTAGGGTAGAAGAGGATGACTTTCTTTCTATCAAACATCTACATCTCAGGTTAGAAGAGGATGACTTTCTTTCTATCAAACATCTACATCTTAGGCTAGAAGAGGATGGCTTTCTTTCTATCAAACATCTACATCTCAGGGTAGAAGAGGATAGTTTTCTTTCTGGTAAATGTCTACATCTCAGGGTAGAAGAGGGTGGCTTTCTTTCTTGCAAACGTCTACATCTTAGATTAGAAGAGGGTGGCTTTTTTGGCACTCTAGTAGCCATGACAACATGCATATATGGGCAGTAGTAATATTCTTTTCCTCCCCAGTTAGGGTTCCCGGGATAATATATTATTAATAATGTTGAATTAATTCTATTAAAATAATGTATTAACTTGAATAATATATATATATATATAATGTATTAAGTTTAATTATTATTATTATTGATATTATAAATTATTATTGTTAAGAAAAATACATTTTTTAATGGTAAATGGTTCATAGAAGTAACATCATTGCACCTGGGCACAGCCATGATTTCTCAGTACCTTTCAGTGCTGAATGTGCCGACCATAGTGTGCGAACCCCGTATCTGTCACGGCGGCTCATTCATTTTTTCATGACTTCATCGGGTATCCATTTACAGCTGTTTCTGATAGGTTTTGTCTGGCGACCAATCTATTGAGTCCATTTCTGTATGCCACCAACTCTTTTTGACCGGTTTTGTCTGGCGACCAATCTATTGAGTCCATTTCTGTATGCGGTCAGACCATGAAAATAAACCCATCTGCATGTCCTGTTTGTCAAACTGAGCACAGGGGACGGCGTGGGCTAGTGGTTAAGTGACACGGCTCACAATCCGAAGGTGCTGGGTTCGCTCCCCATCACAGCACCGGCCGTTACCCCGGGAAAGCAAACCCTTAGAAAATGCATGCCGAAGACGGATGGACTGGGCCGAGAGGCGCAACATAAAAACATAGTACAACGCAGACCGCCTTTGGAGAATAAAGAAATAAGGCAAACGCAAAAAAAACAAAACAAAAAAAAAACAAAACAACCCCAAACAAATGAGCGAACCCGGTACATTGGGATTGTAAACCGAGCTGACAAACCCTAGACCACCAAATCTCCGCAGAATAAAGAACAGTTGGGCGGAAGACTAACGTCTGGTCAGGCAAAATATACTGGCCAAGACTCTTACACCGACTTCTCCGTAATCATCTCTGGAAACGGACTGTTTTCATATCTGCCTGTCTAAAGAGGTATCGACGTGATCCCCGTAGTAGTGAGTGACTCGCAGATGAAGTAAAACATAGTACAAACGCCTGGAGAATCCTGGTTCACTTTCATCAGCACGCTCGGAATGTGAGGAAAGCTACAACAAACCGCCACTTACCCATCTTTTCATGGTGCACAAAAGAGGAAATCTACACATTGTGGACACTCAACAACAACAGTTGGACATGTTAGGGCCCGAACATACCCTTCTTGTGGCCCTAGGCTGGAAGTCAAGTTGGGGCCATTTTCTTAACTTTTTATTATAAAACATTGTAGAGACAACACAATGAGGCCAGTACCGTTTTTTGGCCCTGGACTGCAGACCAGTCAGCCGATTAGGAAATCCTACACTGAGCTCGTCAAACAAATAGTGCGCGGCGGAGCTATTTTCCGTGTCTGAATGCAGTAACACGAGGTATAGAAGGAAGACGGACACTGCCATGATGCACAACTTGATATAAAACATGACACACAGCTCACAAACATGTCAACCACGTAGGCTTTCGTGAAAGAACATGTTTCTAAGGAAACCATTTGTGCTTTCTTCCATGAAGCCAGATGTAGGCGTGCTAGCTTCCAACCACATAACGCATTTTCTTGTCAATCATCTTTTCTAATTTGCAGAGATCAGGTCCCCAATATTCATCGTAGAATGACAAATGGAAAATTCGACCATGAAAGGCTTAGGTGAGTAGCTAAGACAGCTCAAAACTTGTTTTTCTTCTTCTTCCTCATTCGTTCTCAAACTCCCGCTACCAAGCCCTGAAATTGACTTTGCAAGTAGATGGATATTGTCAGGATAACTGAATGCGTTGTGTCGTAGTTTACAGCTTGACTGCGATATTTGCACATTTTGGTCCGACACATCCGACTTCATCAGGTATTTTTGAGTGCCCGGTTTAGCCTTCCCTCTTCGATCTTTCTCAATAGCCAGCCTATTGCGCTGCAGCCTGTTATCCAGGATCACCACGTGGATGTGTAGAAGGGTCCACAAAAACGTGTTTGAAGAATGTTATACAGAAGAGAATTGAGTTATACATAGATGGCTGTTATAATGTTATACTGTTATTTAAAATCAACGCATGTGAACCCCTCAACTGTTCCAGGTCACCTTAGACGAGGTTTTCACATAAATAATTTGTTTAAACCATTAAAGATCACGCTTTAAGAAGAATCTGATGATTCAATTTGAAGACGGCAGCTTAGAGGAAACACATATATTACAGTATGTGAAGTTCAGTATATTATTTTATGTCATCATCACAACACTCTCGGCAGACCCACAGGTGCACACTCATTGTCTTCCAACACCTGGCGAGGAATATTTATACGTAATTAGACAATAATGAAACGGTTACTCCATCACTCGAAACGCCACAAACAAGAAAGCGGAAGTCATTTGTATTTGTTGTTTACCCTGCACGTGCTGCTACTTCTCGTGCCCGCCGATTGCACGTGTTGGTGTTCACACTCGCGTCTAACGTCGGATAGTAGAAACTCCGGATATGTGACCTAGCGCATCATGTCTATATCTTCTTTCTTTATTCTCTATCTTTTCTCTATTCTCTCTGTCTTTTTTCCTCTTCAGTTCTTTCTCTCTCCCTTCTCTCATTTTATCTTCTCTAGGAATGTCCTCTTCTTTCTATCTGTTCTATATATATATATATATATATCTTCTTTTTTCATAATTTCTCTCATGTTTTTTTTCTATCTCTTTCTCTTCTCCCCCTCTTCCCCCACTGCCTCTTTCTCTTTCTCGCCAGACAGAAATAAGTTTTAATAACAGTGTCGTTTGTTTCACGAAATCCAACTCCAGTGATAATAGAGAAAACGATATTTGATCCTCTATTGGGGCTTACTTGTTTAGTCAGCGATGATCGAGATGCGCATAGAAAGAAAACAACGAGAAGAGAGAGGTTATTGTGTTTTAACACTTAACCTGTGTGTAAATGTTGCGATCGTTGAGCTTTTGACTGTTCTTTGATTTTGTGGATTTCGTTAAAGGAAAGAGGTTTTCTTTTTGTCTTGGTACTGTCACTGAGCCATTAATTAAATATGTTTGTATCGACTTATTTCATCCTTCTACAATACAACGCACGGAAAGTTTTATCCTATCTGGCGGCGTAACCATCTTGTCACGCAATCGTATATCAAGGGGGATCAAGATGCTGAGCAGCGCATAAGCTGCAGTGGTCAGCGACCCATAGCTGACTGCTAGCGTCAGGGCCAGCTAACCAGAGCAGCCAAGACCCTTCTACACTTCCACGCGGTAATCCTGGATAACAGGCTGCAGCAGGGCAGACTGGCTAAGGAGAAGGGATCGAAGAGGGAATGCTAACCCGGTACTCAAAAAATGCTTGCTGAAGTCGGTGTGTTAGACCGAAAGGTGCAAATATCGCAGCCAAGCTGTAAACTGCGACACAACCCATTCCGTTCTCTGGACTACTTTCTGCTACTTACCCTTTCAGGATTTGCTAGTGGGAGATTGAGAACGAACGAAGAAGAAGAAGAAGAAAAAGAAGTATATCAAGGTATATCAATTGCGAGAAATGTAGCTAAGATAAAAACTTGTGTACTAGTCAAACGTGTACACGTCAAACATGTACACATGAACGCCATGAAATAAAGTCAAGTAATAAGGCACTCGGAGTATCTAACCTTATTGTTCCAGGTGACGATATCCTCGGCACAAGGAAACAAAACACAAGTTTAAGGGAGCCAGCAGGAATAACGTTACCGCCGGTTTAGCCAGACGATTATCTCCAAAGCTGGGGTCTCCAGGGGGGCATTTCTAGGGTTGAGGAATAATTGTTGTGTACATCGAAGCCGCCCGCAGCAGTGTGGCTAGGCTTTTAAAATAAGTCTCAGCCCAGACAAAAAATACCTCTTCAGACTTAGAGACATGTACTCTAATCGCTCGGTCCTCACATTGTTGATGACCCGTTCGGACAAATAATAACTCTTCAGACTTAGAGACTTGTACTCTAATCGCTCGGTCCTCACATTTTTTATCTTGATCTTGATGACCCGTTCCGACAAATAATAACTCTTCAGGCTTAGAGACTTGAACTCTAATCGCTCGGTCACTCGCTCGGTCCTCACAACCTTGATCTTGGTCTTGATGACCCGTTCCTCAGCGTAGCTGCGGGTCCCACCTTCGACTCCAGCGGAGCTGCGGGTCCCACCTTCGACTCCAGCGGAGCCTGTATTGGGCCACGGAAGACCAGTGCTTGGTAAGCGCTCCCCCAGAGGCGTCTCGGATGTTGTTGTGTATATCACGAGAGTCTGACCAACGCATTGGAGGTCTTCCTCGCGGTATCTTGTTACCTCGGAGGTACCAGATTGATGTCGCCTGACTTCATTGACCATCATTTCGTCGCAACATGTTACCTGCCCACCTATGCTTACCGCATCATTCACAAAGGACACTACTGTCCGGTTAGGTCATCCCGTAACAGGTGAGGTCGTTGGGGTGAACACATAAAGACATCCTCACAACCCCACACCATCCCTTTATGTCAGCGGCCGCTGCCTGTGCCTAATTTGATCGGGGATTGGTCAATTCTTTTATGTTGTCCTCTCACCTCTTTTTGGGACGACCTCTTCGTCGTCTGCCTTGCACCTTTCCATGTAGGATCGTACTTACAAGACCGTTTCATCTCGATGTGTGCCGTACTAACAAGACCGTTTCATCTCGATGTGTGCTGTACTAACAAGACCGTTTCATCTCGATGTGTGCCGTACTAACAAGACCGTTTCATCTCGATGTGTGCCGTACTAACAAGACCGTTTCATCTCGATGTGTGCCGTACTAACAAGACCGTTTCATCTCGATGTGTGCCGTACTAACAAGACCGTTTCATCTCGATATGTGCCCGTACCAAGCAAGTTTCCATCGTTTGACAGTTGCCAACAAGTCTTCAAAATGCCCTGTTGTAATTTTTTTTGCATTTCCTCATTTGTAACTCGGTTTTTTTGTACGTGACGCTTAGAAGTCTTTGGAAACATCTCATCTCCAAGGCCTGTATCCTCCGTTGCAGGTCAGCTGCAATTGTCCATGTCTCATAAGCATAAAGGAATATTGACAGGACCAATGTACCCATTAATCTGATCTTCGTGCATAGTGCTAACCGTTTATCTTGCCAAAACGTCCTCAGAATAGGAACATTGATAGTTCATTTACAGAGTTCATTAAACACAACAAACGATTGGGTCGATCTGGAATCTTTATTTGGATTTATAACTTAACCGTTACAGTCATACACGTGGTGTTGAAGTAAGGTGGTATTGTGAGAACAGTGTTGGGGGATCAGAACTACGTGAGACATACAGTTGGATGTGAGATCTGTGTTGGAGGGTCAGAACTACGTGAGACATACAGTTGGATGTGAGAACAGTGTTGGGGGATCAGAACTACGTGAGACATACAGTTGGATGTGAGATCTGTGTTGGAGGATCAGAACTACGTGAGACATACAGTTGGATGTGAGATCTGTGTTGGAGGATCAGAACTACGTGAGACATACAGTTGGATGTGAGAACAGTGTTGGGGGATCAGAACTACGTGAGACATACAGTTGGATGTGAGAACTGTGTTGGAGGATCAGAACTACGTGAGACATACAGTTGGATGTGAGATCTGTGTTGGAGGATCAGAACTACGTGAGACATACAGTTGGATGTGAGAACAGTGTTGGGGGATCAGAACTACGTGAGACATACAGTTGGATGTGAGATCTGTGTTGGAGGATCAGAACTACGTGAGACATACAGTTGGATGTGAGAACAGTGTTGGGGGATCAGAACTACGTGAGACATACAGTTGGATGTGATGTAAGAACTGTGTTGGAGGATCAGAACTACGTGAGACATACAGTTGGATGTGAGATCTGTGTTGGAGGATCAGAACTACGTGAGACATACAGTTGGATGTGAGAACAGTGTTGGGGGATCAGAACTACGTGAGACATACAGTTGGATGTGATGTAAGAACTGTGTTGGAGGATCAGAACTACGTGAGACATACAGTTGGATGTGAGATCTGTGTTGGAGGATCAGAACTACGTGAGACATACAGTTGGATGTGAGATCTGTGTTGGAGGATCAGAACTACGTGAGACATACAGTTGGATGTGAGATCTGTGTTGGAGGATCAGAACTACGTGAGACATACAGTTGGATGTGAGATCTGTGTTGGAGGATCAGAACTACGTGAGACATACAGTTGGATGTGAGAACTGTGTTGGAGGATCAGAACTACGTGAGACATACAGTTGGATGTGAGATCTGTGTTGGAGGATCAGAACTACGTGAGACATACAGTTGGATGTGAGATCTGTGTTGGAGGATCAGAACTACGTGAGACATACAGTTGGATGTGAGAACTGTGTTGGAGGATCAGAACTACGTGAGACATACAGTTGGATGTGAGATCTGTGTTGGAGGATCAGAACTACGTGAGACATACAGTTGGATGTGAGAACTGTGTTGGAGGATCAGAACTACGTGAGACATACAGTTGGATGTGAGATCTGTGTTGGAGGATCAGAACTACGTGAGACATACAGTTGGATGTGAGATCTGTGTTGGAGGATCAGAACTACGTGAGACATACAGTTGGATGTGAGATCTGTGTTGGAGGATCAGAACTACGTGAGACATACAGTTGGATGTGAGATCTGTGTTGGAGGATCAGAACTACGTGAGACATACAGTTGGATGTGATGTAAGAACTGTGTTGGAGGATCAGCACTATAAAATAGAAAAAAAAATGTCCTATACTTGGTCAAGCACACACTCCGCCCCGCCTCATTTGGGTGGATTCATTCGTTCGTTTTTTTGTGTTTTCTTTCCACGGATTATCCAGTCATGGACATCGGCTATATAAGCACTACCCTTATACCCGTGTCGTATTTTCACGGTCCAGGGTGCAAGGCTGAAGTTTACGAGAATGGCGCCCTTCGCCCTATCTGCAGACAGTGTCTGATTTAATGCCACTGTGAAATATAGATATGACTAAAATGGGCTAGAACACGACACGGAAGAGATGCCCAACACATCACTCACACGCTGAGTCGTGTCCCTATGACCTCTTATGGGAAAGGCGCATCACACAAAGATAGATGTCATTCCCCTTCGCTGCCTTGCGGGACACCTGTTTACGGAAAAGTCTTCGGGAGTAAACCCTGAGGAAAAATCTGCATCCTGTGCCATCTTCAGTCGTCTCGAAAATATCTTGCCACTGGCCAAAGGTAGCTCAGGACCAGATAGTGAGGTTGACAAAAGGCGCAGTCGCTTCCTCACTTTAATCCAAATCACCGCGCATGACACCCATTTAAGCAGACACAGCAAGAGAAAAGACTGTCCACATAGCTGAACATGGCCGGTATATTTTGCCTGGCCCTGACTAACATATCCGATCTGAATGTTTTGCCTAACCCTGACTAACATATCCGATCAGAATGTGTTGCCTGACCCTAACTAACATATCCGATCAGAATGTTTTGCCTAACCCTGACTAACATATCCGATCTGAATGTTTTGCCTAACCCTGACTAACATATCCGATCAGAATGTTTTGCCTAACCCTAACTAACATCCGATCTGAATGTTTTACCTGACCCTGACTAACATATCCGATCTGAATGTTTTGCCTAACCCTGACTAACATATCCGATCTGAATGTTTTGCCTAACCCTGACTAACATATCCGATCAGAATGTTTTGCCTAACCCTAACTAACATCCGATCTGAATGTTTTACCTGACCCTGACTAACATATCCGATCTGAATGTTTTACCTGACCCTGACTAACATCCGATCTGAATGTTTTGCCTGGCCCTAACTAACATATCCGATCAGAATGTTTTACCTGACCCTGACTAACATATCCGATCAGAATGTTTTGCCTGACCTGACGTTAGTCCCCAAAGCATGAAGTCAACCGAATCAACAAGTGCGTGCAACAATTGGATAATCTTGCTCCGAATTTATTCTTTTCTGGCAAATTGGTCATCGTGATCTGCAAGAAAATTACCGGAACTTACCAGAATATTGTTCAACAGATTTGACGTTCTGGATTCCGCTGTGTCAGGTGCTTTACTGTCATTTACATATCTGTCTCTGTCTGCGATATTGATTTGGTCGCTGCAAACAAGGAAGTTTGATGCAGCTTAGCATAACTCTTAATTCAATAGGATGATCATTTCATTATTCTTCAATACTTAGCTCAGTTCCTGGCAGCCGTTTGTTGGGAGGGGAGAGGCAATGGGTATGGGTTTAATCCTACATTTTCTGATCAATATAATCTGTGTCTTTGCCTGTTTTTTTCTTGCTCTCTCTCTCTCTCAGTCTCTCTCTCTTCATCTCCCTCTCCAAGCATCTCTTGTCTTTACCTCTTCCAAGTTCTTTCGTTCAAAAACAAAGTGAGGAAATAAAATGGTGAAAATGAAGTGTTACGTTCTTCTTCTTCTTCTTCTTCTTCTTCTTCTTCTTCTTCTTCTTCTTCTTCTTCTTCTTCTTCTTCTTCTTCTTCTTCTTCGTTTTCTTCTTCTTCATAATCTTCACCTTCTTCTTCGTCATCATCATCACCATCATCTTCTTCATCATCTTCTTTTTCATTTTCTTCTTCTTCTTCTTCCCCATCATCATCATCTTCTACTTCTTCATCTTCTACATCATAATCATCTTCTTCCACATCATCATCATCTTCTTCTTCGCCATCATCATCTTCTTCTCATCATCAGCATCATCATTATCCACCTCCTTCTCCCAAAACAACAACCATTTTATGAGAGAAAATCCTGATGACTTTCAGCTAAGTGAGAAACGAAAATGGGAAATGAAATGTAATTTTGGTGAAATTCCTTGTACGAGACAAGCAAGTCAGAGGCATGGCCTGTACGAGACGAGCATCGTCAGAGGCATGGTCTGAAATTTCATTTGTCACATTATTTGCAGTCTTTTATTCTCAACATTTTTATTTTTGTATTAGAAAGGGGTGGAGGGTGTGATGAGAGTATAAAATCCGACATTTTCTGATCAATATAATCTGTGTATTTGCCTCGGTTTTTCCCATTCCCCAATTCTCTCTCTCTCTCCCTTCTTCCAAAATCCGTCCATTCGTTCCAAACAAGTTGAAGTACAATGACCTCCTCCATGGATGCTGTTGAATATGAATATAACCTAATTGCTAACTTCTTTCTTTCTTTCTTTCTTTCTTTTTTTCTTTGTTTGTTTCTTTCTTCTTCTTCTCATCCATCTTCTTCTTCCTCTTTTTCTTCCTTTTCCTCATCATAGTCTAATAACCAATGGGTAAAGCGAGTTTTTTCACTCTTGTACTCCCTGAATCTTGTCTCTTGAACTTTATTTCAAACCAAGTGTGCAAAGTGAAGTGTTTGGAACCTACTACTCGAGCGAGGTTTAACGCGCCTCAAACATACCGATTCTTCTTAACCATAATTCTGTTTTGTTGACTTTTAAGCTTCCCCCCAACTCTCTATCTCTCTCTCTCTCTCTCTCCCCTCTCTTCCCCTCTCTCTCTCTAGCTCTGACATGTCTCATCAATCTCGCCTCACTCATATCCAAAGTGTTCCTCGATCTGTCATTCACCTTTGAAGCCTCCTTCAATCTCTCCTGACTCGGTCTCTATGACTCTGCCTAAGCTTCAGGGGTCTGCCCAGCCTAACAAGTGGGGTAGCAGAACAAGTCTGAGAAGTTAAGCCGCCTGAAATATCACATTGGTCAAGTAAATGACACGCAGAGTGTAAAAGGGATCTTTACTTCAAAACAAACATTTTACTCTGCACAGATGTCTCTCCCGATCTGTCCTCCATCAACCCCAAGGCCTTTTCAATCTTGCCTATCTCATTCTTGCCTCTCTCAATCTTGCCTTTTCCAGCTCTGAGGTATCTCTTAATCTGTTCTCTCTTAGACCCGAGGTCCCCCTCAATATTTCCTTCCTCAGCCCCAGTCTCTCAATCTATCTTCCTCCAATCTTTCCCTCACCCTGGCCCCCTTCCCGTCTAAGTTCTCCACCAATGGGTTCCCTCAGATCATGAGTGACAGTCATTCCAGAGAACTCCATCAATACAATCTCTCTTAGACCCGAGGTCTCCCTCACGCTTTCCCTTCTCGCCTGAAGGTCTAACGTCTCTCTTAATCTGTGCGCCCCCTCAATGTTTCCTCTCTCAGCTTCAAACTATTTCTCAGTCTTGAAGTCTCTCAGTCTGTCTTTCTCCAGTCTCACGCTTTCCCCCATTCTGACCCCCCCCCCCGTTCCCCCATTCTGTCCCCCGTCCCCCATTCTGGCCCCCGTCCCCCATTCTGGCCCCCGTCCCCCATTCTGGCCTCCGTCCCCCATTCTAACCCCGTCCCCCATTGTGGCCCCTGTCCCCCATTCTGACCCCGTCCCCCATTCTGGCCCTGTCCCCCATTCTGACCCCATCTCCTATTCTGACCCCCGTCCCCCATTCTGACCCCCGTCCCTCATTCTGGCCCCCTTCCCGCCTTAAGGTCTAAGTTCTCTACCACTATGTTCCCTCAGATCAAGAGTGTTTGTCATTCCCGAGACCTCCATCAAAATAATCTCTCTCAGCTCAGTTCTCCCTCAACCGCTATGTATTTGTCAGTTTGTCTTCAGTACCGAGATCTTCCTCCTTCCCCGCCAAGCTCGCCTTCAATCTGGCTTCGTTCATCTCAAAGGTATCCTTAAATCTGTCTTCTCTCAGCCCACATGTCTCCGTCAACATGTTTTACATTAATCTGTCCTCCCACAACAAGAATTCAGCCAGTCTTTCTTACCTCAACACCTATATCTTCTTCAATCTGTGCTCCCTCAACACACAGATCTCCTTCAATCTGTGCTCCCACAACTAACAGATCTCCTTCAATCTGACCTTTCTCAACACGCAAATCTCCTTCAATCTGACCTCCCTAAACCCACAGATCATTAATCTGACGTCCCTGAACACGCATATCTCCTTCAATCTGTGCTCCCTCAACAAACAGATCTCCTTCAATCTGACCTCCCTCAACACACAGATCTCCTTAAATCTGTCCTCTCTCAATACACAGATCGCATTCAATCTGTCCTTCACATATGGTCTCCTTCAATCTGACCTCCCTCAACACACAAATCTGCAATCTGACCTCCCTCAACACACAGATCTCCTTCATTCTGACCTCCCTCACACACACATCTTCAATCTAACTTCCCCAACACACAAATCTCCTTCAATTTGTCCTTAACTTATGGTCTCCTTCAATCTGACCTCCCTCAACACACATATCGCCTCCAATCTGTCCTACCTCAACACCTAGATCTCCTCCAATCTGTCCTACCTCAACACCTAGATCTCCTTCAATCTGTTCTTCACCTATGGTCTCCTCCAACTTGTCGTCCTTCAACACCTATATCTCGTTCAATCTGTCCTCCCCTCAGCTCAAAGATATACCTCAAATGTCCTTCCCCAGCTCCTGTACCCCTCAATTTATCCATCTCATCTCCGATGTCTCATTTAGCTCCAATGTCTCCTTCATCCTGACCTTCCTCTGTCCAATGTATCACTAAATCTCGCCCCCCCCCCTCGAACTTTCTCAGTGTGTGCTCGCCCAGTTCAGAGGTCTCCCTTCAACAGGCCTCCCCCAGTTCCCAGGTCTCCCTCAGTCTGACCTCTCCCAGCTCCGACGTATCCCTCAATCTCTCTTCCCCTAGTTCCGAGTATTTTATTCAACAGTATCACTCCTTCATTCTGCTCTCCTTCAGGTCCAAAGTATCACTCAATCTCGTCTATCACATTCCCGACCTCTATCAATTTACCCTTCCAAAGTTCAGAGTTCTCCTTCTAACTGACCTCCCCTCAGTTCCAAGATCTCCCTCAGTCTGGCCTCCTTCACCTCTAACGTCTCTTCAATTTTGCCTCCCGCAGTTCCTAGTATTTTATTCAACAACATTATCACTGGCACCCTAAAACAACAACGCCTTTGGTTTGGTTGGAACAAATGCTGGCCACCTATGGTTAAGTGCAAAACGAGAATGGGAAATGTAATATTGGAGAATTGCCGTGTACGAGACGAGTAACGTCAGAGGCGTGGTCTGAAATTTCATTTGACATTATTTGCAATCATCTCATGACGTCTCTAGGGTTAGCTGAATGTCATTTTGTTGGAAGCTGCATGGAACACATTTTTCAGTTGTAATATCACATACAGGCCAGGCATTCGTGACAGTCAAGCTGTTTCTGAGTATTCCTTTCCTTTTGTTCCTTTTATTTTGTTCTGTAGATCCTTAATACCAGATTATGTCCTTAATAGCATGGGTAATCTTCTTCTTCTTTTTCTACTTCTTCTTTTTCTTCTTCTTCTTTTTCTTCTTCTTCTTCTTCTTTTTCTTCGTCTTCTTTCTCTCCTGCTCCTGCTCCTGCTTCCTCTTCTTCTTCTCATTCTTCTTCTTCTTCTTCTTCTTCTTCTTCTTCTTCTTCTTCTTCTTCTTCGTTTTTCGCTTCTAAATAATCTAATCTATTTCACTCATAACTGTGGCAGTCTGTCTCAGGCTTGTTTCGTGGTCATACAGTTCATCTCGTGATTGGATTGTGGTAGGCCATCTTGTCACTCTACTCTTCTCATGGAACCGACAGACCCAGTGCTCGTGGAACCGACAGACCCAGTGAACATGATCCACTGTTTGTTGTGTCTGCATATATGATCACATGTCTGTGTCAAACACGCGAGATGTGGGATAGGAGAGGATAGAAGCTTATAAGACAACTAACAAACGTCACGTAGAAAGATCGAGTTACAAATGAGGAAATACGAGAGAAAATTACAACAACAATAGGGAATTGTGAAGACCTCTTGTCAACTATTAAAATAAGGAAACTCGCTTGGTACTGGCACAAATCGAGATCAAATGGTTTTGCAATTACGGTCCTATAAGGAAAGGTGCAAGACAGACGGCAAAGAGGTCGTCCCTAAAAGAGGACATGAAAAAATAGACCAATCTCCTACCAGAGGTGCAAGCAGCGGCCGCTAACAGAGAAGGATGGCGTGGGTTGTGAGGATGTCTTCATGTATGCCCCAACGACCTCACCGGTTTCGGTATGACCTAACCGGACCTGATATGACCTAACCTGACCAGACCAGACCAGACCTAACATGGCCTGACCAGACCAGACCTTAGCTGGGCTGACCTAACCTGACCAGACCTGACCTGACTTGACCTGGCCTGACCTCACCTAAGGTGGAGCCTAAATATAAAGATAAAACAGATGAGATGTGAGTTGATGGTATAATGACGTATGGTAAGCACAAGTCAAGACGCAGTTTCTTACACTCAACCTAGCCCTAACAGACTAGTCCAGGTAAACGACGCATCGAAAGTTGGAAACAGCCGACGCAGGTCCCCTTAATCGAGTTACGGGAGGAACCTGCGCCTGGACATCTCCTGCCCTACGCAACATGGAAGTCACTGAATAGACTTCGAACTGGTGTATCGCGATGCAAGAAAAACATGAAAAGGTGGGGATACATGGATGAGGAAACATGCGAATGTGGAGTAACACAAGTCCAGGACCATCTGATGATCTGCCCAAACCTCGCGGAGTCTTGTAGCATGGATGACCTGCTGAGTGCCAGTGGCAGGGCAATCCACGCAGCTGAATCCACCCCAGACCCATGTGTATTAACCAGGCGTCACACTTTATTGTAGTCGTTAGGCTGTACACCATGCCTGAAAAGAAATACACACGTGCATTATTTGAAGGAGCACTGCTAGCAATGGTATGAGTAGTTTAATCTAGAGTAGGTCATGGCTAGGCGGGTCAAATGATGTATTTGGTTTTGGTATTGTGGGACGGAAGTTGTCAGACAGACTATTTATAGACAATCACTCTTCTACCCTGGAGTATAGATGTGTTCTTGTGTTTCTGTTGTTGATGCTAGTTTCTGGGCCAGCACAACCCTCTTTGTCGTTTCTAAGGACACACTTGACAGGTTACGGTGTAACTATTCTTTGTTCTCCTTTCGAATCCGGTGACACATGGGTGCCCCTGATATAGATGAGTTGTATTGGAATAGAACAGGGACCTCTTTCATTCTTGTTTTTATTTTCAGTCATTTATCACTTCTTCCGTTGTCCGTATTTCAGTTCAGATATACTTTATTTGGTGTCCTATGATGTTGTCTAGTAGCAATTTTGAATTCCATATGCGTGCAGTGTCTTCATAACTGATATCTACTACCGTCTTGGGGCTGATAGACAATACTGATTTCATCAAAACTCCCGTTAATCAGCGCTTTGTCGTAAACCGGTCATTCTTGATAACGACCATTTGATGCAAGTCAATAGTCCATGCCATGTTAATAGCGACCGTTTGGTACAAGACAATAGTCCATGCCATGTTAATAGCGACCGTTTGGTACAAGACAATAGTCCATGCCATGTTAATAGCGACCGTTTGGTACAAGACAATAGTCCATGCCATGTTAATAGCGACCGTTTGGTACAAGACAATAGTCCATGCCATGTTAATAGCGACCGTTTGGTACAATACAATAGTCCATGCCATGTTAATAGCGACCGTTTGGTACAAGACAATAGTCCATGCCATGTTAATAGCGACCGTTTGGTACAAGACAATAGTCCATGCCATGTTAATAGCGACCGTTTGGTACAAGACAATAGTCCATGCCATGTTAATAGCGAACGTTTGGTACAAGACAATAGTCCATGCCATGTTAATAGCGACCGTTTGGTAGAAGACAATAGTCCATGCCATGTTAATAGTGACCGTTTGGTACAAGACAATAGTCCATGCCATGTTAATAGCGACCGTTTGGTACAAGACAATAGTCCATGCCATGTTAATAGCGACCGTTTGGTACAAGACAATAGTCCATGCCATGTTAATAGCGACCGTTTGGTACAAGACAATAGTCCATGCCATGTTAATAGCGACCGTTTGGTACAAGACAATAGTCCATGCATTGGGGTTGAGGTAAATATATCAAGGTTTCATAGCAGATACTACTGTCGGGGGATGGCGCGTGTTAGAGCCACCATTGTAGTTAATCTCCCTTGTTTGTGTAGGGGCAGCTGATCAGTTCCCTTCCTTGCTGCCTTGCCTTTCCCAGCTATTTGTATTTATTGTTACGGTCTTGTCACATACATCCTATTCACCCTTTTTCAAACAAAGTCCACTTTGTTATTTCAGTGCATACTTCCTTAGCAATCCATTTTTCTGTATATCACACATTACGAAGAATTGGACCATTATAAGTTACCATTACAAAAAGCGTGCTCCAAAGAAACGTGTGCTTTTGTAGCAAATTTTTTTTCATGATGAAGTTGCTAGCACTGTACATTCTTTTTAGTAACCTTTTACGGTGCTTAGACGTGCAGTGGGCCTATTTTTCACAGGATCCACTCGAAGAAAGATCTTATTTGGGTACTAATTTGTAGCTAGGTTTACTGGGAATTGTTACCTGCCATGTTGAGAGACAAGCGCTCTATCTGCGTTGTGGCAGGAACGATGTGAGGCGACGTCTACTAACCTCTTGAATGTTTGAGTGTCACATTAGTGTAGTAGTAGGACATCACTCTCTTTTCACGGCAAAGTTGGGAGGTTCAGCTCCCATTACAATACGTTCCAATCGACCTAGCTATAATTGAACTGATATCGCCTAAAAAACTATGCTCCGGGTAAGAAAGCGGCTTGCATCCACCAGTAGAATAGAGAATCAAACCTTTTACAACATTAAGAAAAGTTCGGGAAGGAACACTAACCAGCTGTGACCTCTCACAATGAAGACTCTTGCCACCTCATTCCCGACATGGGACTGACTACCGTTACTTGACCGCTTTTATGCCTTACTCGGCAAAAGGCGCTCCACGTCAGCCAGCAAGATAGGCTCTAGCTGGATAAGGCACGACGATACATTGCAATCATTTGACACACCTTTCATATAAATGGCGCCCGCTGTTACCGTCATTCAATAGACTGGTTGGGTTAAACATAAACTACGAGAGAGAGAGAGAGAGAGAGAGAGGAGAGGAGAGGAGAGGAGAGAGAGAGAGAGAGAGAGGAGAGGAGAGGGAGAGGGAGAGAGAGAGCTGAAGGTAATTGTGGGTTTCATGGCTAGAATTCGAGATGTATCTGAGTGGGCCATACCTGGGTATATCTTGCATGTTGGATCTCAGGTGAGTTTTCAAACCACCACAAAATCGATCTACGCGAGAGCTGAAAACAGCAATGACAACCTACATCAGACCAACAACTGTTCAACTTCAGACTTTTGTTGTATTTTATTGTGCCAGCATTTGGCCAGGCCACGATCCGTTCATCCTTTGTTATTGACAACATTTTAGTTATATTCGGCTGTGATCGCCTTATCTTGGTTGTGTCCATGTTTCTTTGGTCTTATAGATTTCTTGCTTGTGGCATGTATCTTTGGTCTTGTAGTTTTCTTGATCAAGTCCATGTTTCTTTGATCTTGTAGTTTTCTTGGTTTTGTCCATGTTTCTTTGGTCTTGTAGTTATCTTGGTTGTGTCCATGTTTCTTTGTATGTTACTGGGTTCTTCGGTCTTGTAGATCTCTTTGATTGTGTTCTTACTCTTGCGTTAGGTCTTAGAACGACGTTTTTCCCTTTTCTGTGAAACGTGTTACTTGCTCGTCTTTGCTGTCTTTGTGGCGGCATGTATTTGTCAGTCATCTTAGTCTGTGAGCCTTTAGTATGACTTTTAGCACTTGTCTTTCTTGGATCGAATGGGTATGGCATTCTTTTTGGGGATTATTGTGTTGTTTGGTTGTTTGTTTGTCCTTAAGAGTGCTTTTGTTGACTTTATGATCTTAGGATCGTTTTAGGGTTGAATAACACAGCTAAAACACACACACACACACACACACACACACACACACACACACACACACACACACACACACACACACACACACACACACACACACACACACACACACACACACACACACACACACACACACACACACACACACACACACACACACACACACACATACACACAGAGAGAGAGAGAGAGAGAGAGAGAAAGTACCAGCCTTTATATAATGGCTTAATCACTAGAACACACAGAAGGTTTTACGTCCTGATATAACTAAAAAGATGTCGACGAATATGTTCCTTTCCAATAAACAATTCAATCTTTAAAACAGACCGTCACACACACATGCAGGCACATAAACAGATAGACAAAAAGATAAAAAGCAACAACAAAAAAACACACACATATATATATAGATTCATGCAGGCAGACGAAAAAAAAAACAAAAAAAAAACAAGCAGACAACACACAGACAAGCAATCAGACAGACACACAAACAACCAGACAGGCATACAAGCAAACAGATAAACATACACAGAGAAACGAACACACAAACATGCGGACAGACAAACATACACACACAAACAAACATACACAGACACAAACAGATTAACAAACAAAGTAGACGGAGCGTTTCAGGCGTCTGAGCTCCCTGTTACTGCAGACATTGACTGCGGGATACACCTTTATTCCTTCTGATCACCTGGCTGGGTTTGAACAGACTAGTGGCAACCATACTAAAATAAACAGGTGGGATTATATAACGAATATTGCACTAGTCACCGGCCAAAATGCTTCAGACATAAACAGTTAATCTAAACTAATTTTGGGACGCTGAATACGAAAATAACATTAAAAAAACTCTGATTGGCTCTAGTTTTCAAGATATACACTTCCGGTGTTATAGATATTTGTGTTATGCAACTTTAGTGAACTATTGCATAATTTAAGCCCATAAAAAACATAACTGGAATTAGATGATGCAATCATGCCTATGGTTACATCACCTGTCTATATAAATAGCCTAGCTCTCATTAACAAACATCATTTTTTGGGCACATTTCTGCACTTTAGTCTGAAATGCGCAGGACAAGTGTAAACAGTGCAGATAATTTCTGCAATATTTGTGGTGAAGTGAATTTTGTATCGTAAAACGCAATATATCAGCAGTGATTAAGAAAGCATACAATTTGTATTATGACTGCAAAATAGGAGATCAGTATAAGATCTGGACGCCGCACATATTTTACAATACATGCGCAACAAATCTTCAAAAGTAGTTGTGTCGTAAAAGGCACACTATGACTTTTGCAGTCCCAATAATTTTGAGAGAATTCACTGATCGTATCAGTAACTATTACATTTCTATGGTCCTCCAATTTGGAAAGGCTTATCAAAGAAGAAAATGAGGGCTGTGAATTATCCAAACATATTCTCTTCAATACGTCATGTACCACATGACAATATCCTACCGGTTTTCAAAGTGCCAGAATCATTTTCAGATGGGATCAAGATGCTGATCAGCGCATGAGCTGCAGTGGTCAGCGACCCATAGCTGACTGCTAGCGTCAGGGCCAGCGAGCCAGAGCTGTCAAGACCCTTCTACACCTCCACGCGGTGATCCTGGATAACAGGCTGCAGCAGGGCAGACTGGCTAAGGAGAAGGGATCGAAGAGGGAATGCTAACCTGGTACTCAAAAAATGATTGCTGAAGTCGGATGTGTTGGACCGAAAGGTGCAATTACCGCAGTCAAGCTGTAAACTACGACACAACGCATTCCGTTCTCTGGACTACATTCTGTTACATAGGCCCGTCTCAGGGTTAAGTAGCGGGAGATTGAGAACGAACGAAGCCAATCCAAGCCAAACTACGATACAACGCATTCCGTTCTCTGGACTGCATTCTGCTACTTAGGCCCGTCTCAGGGTTTGGTAGCTCGAGATTGAGAACGAACCAAGCCAAGCCACGCCAAACTACGACACAACGCATTCCATTCTCTGGACTACATTCTGCTACTTAGGCCCGTCTGAGGGTTTATTAGCGGGAAATTGAGAACGAAGGAAGCCAAGCCAAGCCATTTTCAGATGAGTTAACTGAGATAGAAGATGAAGTTTGTGTTCCAGAACCATTACCTTCACACCGCCCAGATTTTGTGCCATTTACCTACACAAAACCGCACAGAATAACCCAACGTCAACTGAATAACCTTGTCAGCGATCTGAACTTACCCAAGAACATTCTGCTACTTAAGCCCTTTTAGGGTTCGTTAGCGGGAGATTGAGAACGAACGAAACCAAGCCAAGCCATAAAGGTGCCCATGTTATATAAAAACAACTAATAATAGACATTTAATTAATACAACACGTTTATAAGTCTTATCTACCTGTGCGCACCACGAGTCGTCTAGCAGAAAGATATACAATCAAAGGAGGCACGCCGATATAAATGAATATGCCAGGAGGTTAATTAATGTCAAGCATCCTCGACCTACATTCTCCGATTACTTCACGTCTGAAAACTAACTCCCTAGCAGCGGTTAAACGGTTAATAAAGCCATTAATTCATACTTTGAAGGCAGCCTTCACGCCCGAAAATCCTTGGGTGATACGATCGTGTATGAAACCTTTCAACCTTGCCAAGCTAGCAAGTTTTGAAATGTGAAGAGAATACTAGAATTATAAATATGGATATCATTCATTTGATATGTTCCCTGTTTCGTTCCAGGTGAAAGATGTCACCAAAACATTGTTGCTATAGAGACAATGAATAAGGGCAACATCCAGCGATGAGCATGGTGAAAGATGTCACCAAAACATTGTTGCTATAGAGACAATGAATAAGGGCAACATCCAGCGATGAGCATGGTGAAAGATGTCACCAAAACATTATTGCTATAGAGACAATGAATAAGGGCAACATCCAGCGATGAGCATGGTGATAGATGTCACCAAAACATTTTTGCTATAGAGACAATGTATGAGGGCAGTTGAAGCCCTTCAATGCTTGCAGATTATTGCTGGACATTGACAAGAGCCATCAATTCTTGAGTAAAAAATACAAGTGATGAGGTCTCGAACAGCCACTTACTTAATTGTGACGGAAAAGGTACAAATGTTCATTTTAAAAGCATTGTATGGGAAATTTAAATACTTCTTTGCTTCCCCCCTCATTTTATTTAGGGAATGTAAATTAAATGAGCATGTAAGTGCAATTTTTTCATGAAGATTAAGTACACAGATGAAGTGTTCACTACAGCCCAAGAAAGGCAATTACAAACTTTAGAAATGAGGTACCTAAGAAAGGCGGTTCAGGTGACGAAAAGGGATAAGATCCGTAACCAGACAATACGTAGCAATCTTGAAGTTCAACCCCTGCAGACACGAGTGGAGCAGTCCCAACTACAGTGGTTTGGCCATGTCTGTAGAATGGAAGAAGATCGGATACCAAAGCGGTCATGGGAGATCAAAAGTCAAGGACGCAGACCCCGAGGACGTCCCAAAGTACGTTGGGAAGACAACATACGACAGTCCCTAAGTGATAGAGGGCTGGATTGGAAAGAAGCCAGGAAAAAGACGGCGGATAGAGCAGTGTGGTAAACCTCTACACCTCAAGGTAGAAGAGGAGCTACTAAGTAAGTAAGTATGAAGTGTTCACATAGGATAATTAAAGAGGCATTCATTATTCACCATGTTATGACGTCAATGTTAAAATGTCATCGAAACTAGAGCCAATTTGGGGATTTTTATGATTATATTTGAAATCAGAATGTAAAAATCAGGATGCCAAAATCAGGATGCCAAAATCATTTAGAAATGGTGGATTTCATTTGTGAAGCAAACCACTTTTGAAAAATATGTTGACTTGTGTTTATAAGAGCGACTGGCCAAGTGGATTGGGTGTCTCGCTTCGTATCAGGAGGACATGCGTTCAAAATCGTAGCAAGATGTACGCTCTTTCTTCACTATTGGAGGTATAACTAAACCCTAGCCTCTACAGTGTGTTGCAGCTGCAGGAGCTTGCGCCCTTTATTCCTCAGCCCTATACATCAACCCGATGGACCTCAGTAATGTTAACAAAGACAACATAGTTTAGTAGCTGAGGTGGAGCAGTGGCCCGGCAAATCTGGTGCAAGTGTCTCACTTGGAGCAAAGAGCAGTCACTTCAACTGGTACCATATTCACACGTTGAGGTCACATGGATGGACTCTAGACACGCTGAGGTCACCTGGATTGATTCTGGGCACGCCGAGGTCAGCTGAATGGATTATGGACACGTCAAGGTCACCTGAATGGATTCTGGCACGCCGAGGTCACCTGGATGGATTCTGGGCACGCCGAGGTCACCTGGATGGATTCTGGGCACGCCAAGGTCACCTGGATGGATTCTGGGCACGCCGAGGTCACCTGGATGGATTCTGGGCACGCCGAGGCCACCTGGATGGATTCTGGGCACGCCAAGGTCACCTGAATGGATTCTGGGCACGCCGAGGTCACCTGGATGGATTCTGGGCACGCCGAGGTCACCTGGATGGATTCTGGGCACGCCGAGGTCACCTGGATGGATTCTGGGCACGCCGAGGTCACATGGATGGATTCTGGGCACGCCAAGGTCACCTAGATGGATTCTGGTCACGCCAAGGTCACCTAGATGGATTCTGGGCACGCCAAGGTCACCTAGATGGATTCTGGGCACGCCAAGGTCACCTAGATGGATTCTGGGCACGCCGAGGTCACCTGGATGGATTCTGGGCACGCCAAGGTCACCTAGATGGATTTTGGGCACGCCAAGGTCACCTGGATGAATTCTGGAATGTTTAAAACGGCGGGCCACATTGTATCGTGTTTGTGCCAGGATGAGCCTACTTGTGCAACTTAAAAGCATCCATATAAACTAGATATTGTAAATTTCTCGAGTCATTTCAGGAAAAAAGAATGTATGTTTGCTAATTTTCAAGAAGAAGCCCTTAATTTAAGATAAGATGGGGATTCCGTTTTTTTGTGTGGGGAAAAATTGTTGGATGTTTATAAATGTAAGGAAAACAAAGTGTTACATTGTATTTGGAGTTTAACCCTGCTTGCAGCATTCGTAGTTTATTATAAGCGAACAACGAACTTTGCACTCTTTTCAGTCTCGCTAGATAGCATAGGGTTATCACTGTAGAAGGGTCCCCAATCACTGCATGCACCCTTACTGTAATGGTTTGTGTAGAAATATGTTTCACGTGATGAGGTTTCTAGTGCCGAGCACAACCATTTGTGTTTGTCTTTCACAACATGCACATGGGCGCAGTGGTCGAATTGTTTCCTCCTGGGGGCAGACAAGGGGGCAGTAATGTTAGCAGGGTCCAACGTGAAAGAAGAAATATGAAAGTGAGAAAGCAATGTTAGTAGAGTGAGGACGACATTTTGGTCTTAGAGTGAACAGGAGCGTCTGGGTGGCAGTAGAGTTAGAGCGATTTTCCATCACGGCAAAGAGATCGGGTGCGTGGGCAGATCAGAACACGACAAAGCCAGCGCAGTTTTAAATGATTACCTACCTTACAGTGAGGAGAGGTACTGTTTACTGCACCTTGAAAGTGTTGAAACCTCTAACAATGACCTAGCTATGACTGTTCTACTTCAGGTAACCAAAGAAGGAGGAAGCGAGCCCCAAACTGAACAACGGGCAACGTGTGGCGATAACATAACATTTTTATTTCTTAAATGGTGGGGGTATGATTGGGGGCTCCGTAGCTAAGTGGTTAGTGACACTGTTCCCAGTCTAAACATGAAAATGTTAGGATTCACCAATCTAGTGTCCCTATGGGAAGTAGTCAACCCATTAGAAGTTGAGTGCTGAAGTTGGATGTTCTGGCCCCCAAGGTGCATAACATAGTACAGCGCACTGCTTTAGAAAACCCAAACAAAATCAATGAAAACCTCAGAGACAAATGGTACAGAGACCATCATTGGTCTGATATAACACACGCATGCAACTTCTTACCAAGAAAATATATCCTTGACGACTATGAACAGTCCAATTAAAGCTTCGGACAGCATCTGTTGGGCATTAGACACACAGACATGTACCATTGTAGTGAGAACATTCAAACAATAGGATATGTTCCTCGGGCCTGTCAGTTCCACGAGAAGAAAATATCAACAGCATTATCCCCTCCAAAACTGCTGGAGGATAAACTTTCATAGGACGATAATTTTCAGTCAAGCATCTGGTCCAACCGGTCGCTTAGACATACTGTCTACTATGAGATAAGTTGACCATTTTTTCCTTAAATGTTGATTTGTTAGTTTTTTTATTGTTGTCCCTGACGAAGGCCTATTGGTCGTAACGTAGGTTTTGTTTGTGTTCTCGACTCGGTGCGGTATCTGACAATACCCATTTTAAAATTGTGATTAAACTCAACCTTAATCAACTTTTACATTTTTTTACATGTTTTTTTTTCCCTATGGAGGATAAACTGTACGGCGATGTGCGACACCTAGACGGACCAGACGGACAGTCAAACTCAAGAAGGAGAAAGATGTCATAATTTCAGAGCAAATATAGAACAACCAGAATCTCTAACAGCAATGTCTGTTATGGGATAAGCTGAGCTTAAATATAGTTCCACGAGAAGACAACTTAGTGTGCTGTCACATGGAATGACCGAACACATTGTTGAAAACAATACTGGAAGGAGAGATGGAAGGCAGACGTGCCAGACGTATACAGCTCTATAAGTGGGACAACAGAATCATCCTTTTGTTCTTCGTCGTTCGTTCTCAACCTGCCGCTGGGGACGGCGTGGGCTAGTGGTGAAATGACACTGCTCACAATCAGAAGGTGCTGGGTTCACTTCCCAAACAAAGCACCGGCCGTTAACCCGGGGAAACAACCGCTTAGAAAATGCAGGAGGAAGTAGACTCTTACATAAAATGGATGCCGAAGTCGGATGCACTTGGCCGATAGGTCCAAAATGAAAACAAAGTGCAACGCACACCGCCTTGGGGAATAGATAAATAAGATGAACAGAAAACAAAATAATTTTCCGCTACCGAGTCACGGAAAGGGCTTTTCAAGTATGCAAGATGTTGTCCGGAGAACGGAATTAATTGTGTCTTAGTTTACAGCTTGACTGCGATATTTGCACCTTTCGGTCCGACAAATCCGACTTCAGTATGACATTTTTTGGTACTAGGCTAGCCTTCTCTCGTCGATCCCTCTCCATAGCCAGTCTGCCCTTTTGCAGTCTGTTATCCAGGTTCACCACGTGTAGATGGATAAGGGTCTCGTCAGCTATGGTTGGCTGGCCCTGACGCTAGCAGTCAGCTATGGTTGGCTGGCCCTGACGCTAGCAGTCAGCTATGGTTGGCTGGCCCTAACGCTAGCAGTCAGCTATGTTTGGCTGGCCCTGACGCTAGCAGTCAGCTATGTTTGGCTGGCCCTGACGCTAGCAATCGGCTATGTTTGGCTGGCCCTGACGCTAGGAGTCAGCTATGGTTGGCTGGTCCTGACGCTAGCAGTCAGCTATGTTTGGCTGGCCCTGACGCTAGGAGTCAGCTATGGTTGGCTGGCCCTGACGCTAGCAGTCAGCTATGTTTGGCTGGCCCTGACGCTAGCAGTCAGCTATGGTTGGCTGGCCCTGACGCTAGCAGTCAGCTATGGTTGGCTGGCCCTGACGCTAGCAGTCAGCTATGGTTGGCTGGCTCTGACGCTAGCAGTCAGCTATGGTTGGCTGGCCCTGACGCTAGCAGTCAGCTATGTTTGGCTGGCCCTGACGCTAGCATTCAGCTATGGTTGGCTGGCCCTGACGCTAGCAGTCAGCTATGGTTGGCTGGCTCTGACGCTAGCAGTCAGCTATGGTTGGCTGGCCCTGACGCTAGCAGTCAGCTATGGTTGGCTGGCTCTGACGCTAGCAGTCAGCTATGGTTGGCTGGCCCTGACGCATGCAGTCAGCTATGGTTGGCTGGCCCTGACGCTAGCAGTCAGCTATGGTTGGCTGGCCCTGACGCTAGCAGTCAGCTATGGTTGGCTGGCCCTGACGCTAGCAGTCAGCTATGGTTGGCTGGCCCTGACGCTAGCAGTCAGCTATGTTTGGCTGGCCTTGACGCTAGCAGTCAGCTATGGTTGGCTGGCCCTGACGCTAGCAGTCAGCTATGGTTGGCTGGCCCTGACGCTAGCAGTCAGCTATGTTTGGCTGGCCCTGACGCTAGCAGTCAGCTATGGTTGGCTGGCCCTGACGCTAGCAGTCAGCTATGGTTGGCTGGCCCTGACGCTAGCAGTCAGCTATGGTTGGCTGGCTCTGACGCTAGCAGTCAGCTATGGTTGGCTGGCCCTGACGCTAGCAGTCAGCTATGGTTGGCTGGCTCTGACGCTAGCAGTCAGCTATGGTTGGCTGGCCCTGACGCATGCAGTCAGCTATGGTTGGCTGGCCCTGACGCTAGCAGTCAGCTATGGTTTCTGGCTCTGACGCTATCATTCAGCTATGGTTGGCTGGCCCTGACGCTAGCAGTCAGTTATGTTTGGCTGGCCCTGACGCTAGCAGTCAGCTTTAGGTAGTTGACCGCTACAGCTCATGCACTACTCAGCATCTTGATCCCGGAGAATAGCATAACTATATCGAATAGATATCGAATCAATCACCCACTATCATTGATCACCAATAAAATCGATAAAAGACACGGTTACTAGAGATTATGAATCCGTTATTTGTCGCCACGCCTGAGCTAACATCTCGAATCTCCAGCATGCATCGGACACCACCATATTTTCAACCAATTGTAAAGCTCGATAGTACATACTATTATATTGGTGAGGAAATAGATCAGGTCACGCATTTTGGATATCTGGGCTCCAGAAGTGACAAAAATGGCGACTGCTCGTAAGAAATCAGAAGAAGACTAGCCACGACAACGCAGAGATGAACAGCCTGAAGAATGATTATAGAGCACCAACCAAACGACAAAAGGAAAAGTCTTTAGAACCTGTGTTTTTTACGTGGCAGCATATGGCTGCGAATCATGGACAATTACCAAAACTTCTAAACAAAGAATCGAATCCTTCGAGTCAAAATGTTACAGAAAGATCCTCAAAATAGCCTGTGCAGAGAAAATGACAAATATAGACATTCGGCAAGAGTTGAACATAGAAGAGAACTGGTTTATCAATTCCATTTTGGCCAGAAAATGTAAATCCAGGAATGTCTAGGTATAACTGTGGCCGATGCTGGAGTTTTGGTAAGAGAAAGAGTTTGTTTCAGACAAACTGTGATGTGAGCGACGTTCTATAAAGGACGTGCTATATGATGAAAAATACATACCCAAGTTTAATGTTTCCCTTGGAAGACGGGAACTACTGGTCAACTCATCTCACAAAACAACTTTGGCCTCCATACATTGAGGTCCGTAACACTCCACCCCCGACATCAATGTCCGCCATGAAACAAACTTTACCTCTAAAATGGCAAATGAACAAGGGAGTGGCGATTTGCACACAATAACATAATATAGATTTGTTAGCCGCTAATATAACCTGAATGTAAATGAAGCTGATTTCCATGATGGCAAACTGATTTAGTTAAATCCGGTAGACGTCATGTCATTGTCCAAGACGATGGATGAGGTTTAGAGAAAAAGCTGAACAACGTATTGTGTAATTTTATTTTAGGAACAACATATTGTCATTGACTCGCTAGAGAAACTTTCACATTTATGTGGTGCTCGCAACTTTCACATTTATGTGGTGCTCGCAACTTTTACATTTATGTGGTGCTCGCAACTTTCACATTTATGTGGTGCTCGCAACTTTCACATTTATGTGGTGCTCGCAACATTCACATTTATGTGGTGCTCGCAACTTTCACATTTATGTGGTGCTCGCAACTTTCACATTTATGTGGTGCTCGCAACTTTCACATTTATGTGGTGCTCGCAACTTTCACATTTATGTGGTGCTCGCAACATTCACATTTATGTGGTGCTCGCAACTTTTAAATTTATGTGGTGCTCGCAACTTTTACATTTATGTGGTGCTCGCAACTTTCACATTTATGTGGTGCTCGCAACTTTCACATTTATGTGGTGCTCGCAACATTCACATTTATGTGGTGCTCGCAACTTTCACATTTATGTGGTGCTCGCAACATTCACATTTATGTGGTGCTCGCAACTTTCACATTTATGTGGTGCTCGCAACTTTCACATTTATGTGGTGCTCGCAACATTCACATTTATGTGGTGCTCGCAACTTTCACATTTATGTGGTGCTCGCAACTTTTACATTTATGTGGTGCTCGCAACTTTTACATTTATGTGGTGCTCGCATTCTCTTGTTATTTAACTTGACATGGCCGCTGTCCGTTTGCCTGGACTTCTATTTCTCTTATTTTAACTAACTTCCCCATAACATAGAGAGCCGAAATTGTGTACACAGCCTCTACTAGTGTGACTTGGTAATCTATCACATTTTTACGGATCCTGGAAAGGTCATTTAAAAACTTGAACCGAAGAAGTTTTAAATATTTGCTTGTTGTTCTGATACGATTCTGTTACAACGCTTTGTGTTATGTTTATTATTGGCGTTACCAATTGAGAATAACTTTTTTACTAACGACGTGCAATGAAAGAAACCAGGATTCAAGATGAAAAGGTGCATTTTTGTGTGCAATTCAATTAGTCGAGAGATTGAAAGATCGGTATTGTAATTAGCTGTCATAACATTTGGAATTAGTGACAAGCCTTCGTTAGTGACTCAATAAATGCCATTGATTGATAATGTGGAACCTATTATACAATGGCTTATTCATAATCATACATTTACTGGCATTTTTCAGTTTATTCTTGCATGCTTTTCGCTCCATGTTAAGCATAGAACGTAGCTATATCAAAGCAGTAAGTTGTGGTTCTGCAGGAATATCTTCTCTAGCGACACATTTGACATGACGATGTTGCTAACCAAATATATACCTCTCTTTCCTCCCTCGCCTTTTACCACATGTTTGGTAGGTGACAGGTGTCTTAGTCTGTCCTCCGCGAGTTGAACTTGTGTACTTCATGGACTGGTGTTGCTGTTAACATATACTTCACATATACTTCACATATACTTCACACCATGAATGCACTTTTCCTAGTCTGACACTGCTGTTTTTAAGTACGCTCGATCATTCACTCACTCACTCACTCACTCACTCACTCACTCACTCACACACACACACACACACACATACACCCTCTCTCTTTCTTTCTTTTCACAACTTGAATGCACTTTTTCTTGTCTGGCACTACTGTTTACATTTGCACGTTTCCCCAATGCAATTCACTACCAACAGTTATACTTTTTTCTCGCAATCATATCTCCTTGTCTTCTAGTCAGTCGGCATACGATGTTCTTGTGCTTTCTCTTTAACTCCATTTTAACTCCTCTCTTAAACTTCTCTTTAACTCATCTCTTTAACTAATTTCTTTAACTCCTTTATTAATGTGTGAGTGAGTGAGTGAATGAGTGAGTGAGTGAGTGAATGATCGAGCGTGCGTAAAAATAGCAGTGGCAACTTCTTAATTTAACTCATCTCTTTAACTCCTTTATTTAATTCCTCTCTTTAACTCCTTTATTTAACTCCTCTCTTTAACTCCTCTATTTAACTCCTCTCTTTAACTCCTCTCTTTAACTCCTTTATTTAACTCCTCTCTTTAACTCCTCTATTTAACGCCTCTCTTTAACTCCTCTCTTTAACTCCTCTCTTTAACTCCTTTATTTAACTCCTTTCTTTAACTCCTTTATTTAACTCCTTTCTTTAACTCCTCTCTTTAACTCCTTTATTTAACTCCTCTCTTTAACTCCTCTCTTTAACTCCTCTATTTAACTCCTCTATTTAACTCCTCTATTTAACTCCTTTATTTAACTCCTCTATTTAACTCCTCTATTTAACTCCTTGATTATTTCACATCGATACCATCATTTCCATTTGGCTGGACGATAACGACATTTGACGAGTATAGCAGCCTCACCCGTCTTTGTGGGCGTACAATGAAACTGTTACGTGACACAAAGACCTGCTTATCAGTTAGATATACCTCACCCGTCTTTGTGGGCGTACAATGAAACTGTTACGTGACACAAAGACCTGCCTATCAGTTAGAGATACCTCACCCGTCTTTGTGGGCGTACAATGAAACTGTTACGTGACACAAAGACCTGCCTATCAGTTAGAGATACCTCACCCGTCTTTGTGGGCGTACAATGAAACTGTTACGTGACACAAAGACCTGCCTATCAGTTAGAGATACCTCACCCGTCTTTGTGGGCGTACAATGAAACTGTTACGTGACACAAAGACCTGCCTATCAGTTAGATATACCTCACCCGTCTTTGTGGGCGTACAATGAAACTGTTACGTGACACAAAGACCTGCCTATCAGTTAGAGATACCTCACCCGTCTTTGTGGGCGTACAATGAAACTGTTACGTGACACAAAGACCTGCCTATCAGTTAGTTATGATGAGACGGCGAGGAATGCAGCTGGACACTGCACCTAAGAAACAAACTCAAACCTAGTACAGCTTATCCTTAAACCATGTTTCACAATAGTAGTATCCTTAACCTTACTTTACTTTAGCAAAACCATGAGGCAACGAATCTGTAGCCGAGTGAGTATTTGTCGGGTTTTTTTGTCGAGGGAAATGGGTTCAAAACCGAGGTAAAATCTAGGTTTCTTCTATCGGAGGTAAACAAAATAAACCTAACATGAACACTGTGTAGTGACTGTATGGGCAGGCGGCATCTATTCCAGACTTATAATCCTTCCAGCAGATCCCAGCAATCAATCAATCAGGTCCAGTTTGTCTTGCATATGACTTCTTCCTCTTCTTCTGCGTTCGTTCTCAATTTCCCGCTATCAAGCCTGAACAGGGCTTTGCAAGTAGCAGGATGTAGTCCGGAGAATAGAATGCGTTGTGTCGCTAGTTTACAGCTTGACTGCGATATTTGTACCTTTCGGTCTGACACATCCGTCTTCGGCAGCAATCAGGTCTTACAACTGTGACCATAGTGTACACTGAATACCAGTTCTTTTTCCATAATTTGATGTCGTCTTAATTATCCAGTCTATAGCCAAGAAGAACAGAACGGGCGAGAGAAGGCATACCAATGCTATCAGCCAGTATTCCTTCACATGTCCTTCTACTAACTGCATTAGATCCCATCTAAGGGTGGGAATACAAGTCCTAATGATAGAATATCATGGACCAGACAAACATACAATATGTTCCGTCAAAGATATAGTCAAGTGAAGTTTGTCTCCCAGTGGTGCACTACTGTCAGGGAATGCAGTTGTTAGAGAATTCAGTGTAATAAGCCACAGACTGTAGCAGAAGGGGGGGGGGGGGATGCGTGTTAGTTCCTTTCCTCATTGCCATTTACTTTGCTAGTCGCATGCTAGGTGTTTATTTACAGGGGGTTGATAGGAGCGTACCGATATCGGGATTAGTACGCCGTACCTTTGCAATGAAAAGCGGCCCTTTTCAGTGCGCACAAAAGAGTCAAATTACCCATTGTGGACATTCAACAAAAAGCACTGCGCTAATCGTACGCCCCTATCATACAATCCACCACACAACACTAATGACGACAGATGTCCTGCTTGATCTAGGTCATATCTGTCTATCCGAGTGTCGTGCCAGCCGACTAGGGAAGGTTGTGCATGGTGATAGCAACCTCAACATGTAAAAACCATTGCTACTAAAACTACACAGTAAACAAATGGATTCAGGATGACCTAACAGTCGGTTAGGGAAAACCAAATGCAGTGTTGGATCTACACTTTGATACTTCTTCTTCTTTGTCTTCTTCTTCTTTCTCTTCTTCTTCTACTTCTTCTTCATTTTCGTTTACTTCTTCTGTTTCTTCTCCATTTTCACTTTCATCGTCTTCTTCTTCATTTCCATCCTCCTCTTCTTCATTTTCATCATCCTCTTCTTCTTCATTTTCATCTGCTTCTTTATTTTAAATTTCTTTTCTTCTTCTTTCTCTCGATTAGGTGGCCTAGGAGTTGTTAGCTTGGTTTACAATCCCAACGTGCCAGGTTTGAGGCACATCGTGCTGAGTTTGACAGAGCGGGCATATCTTGATCTTTTCTTTTTATTGCATGACCGTTTCTTCCAATCGACCCAGCTATAAATGGGTACCTGGCGAATTCAGGGGAGAATTTCAAAGCTGCCACTGGAGCTACGGAGTTTATGCTTCGTCTTCGGAAGTTTCAGCAATGAAAGGTACAAAGCAGATATGGATGGCTCATGTTTCATGGAGTTGGTTCTATCAACCATTTCCCATCTCTCCCTCACTCTCGCTGTCTGTCTGCCTCTCTCTGTCTGTCTCTCTATCTCTGTAAATCTCTCTCTCTGCTTCCCTCTGTCTGTTTCTATCTGTCTCTCTCTGTCTGTCTGTCTGCCTCTCCCTCTGTATCTCTCGCTGTCTCTCTCTCTCTCTCTCTCTTTCTCGCTCTGTTTGTCTGTATGCTTCTCTGTCTGTCTGTCTCTCTCTGTCTATCTTTCTGCCTCTCTGTCTACTTTCTGCCTCTCTCTCTCTGTCTGTCTGTCTCTCTCTTTCTGTCTCACTCCCTGACTGTCTCTGTCTGCCTGTGTCTCTCTGTCTCACTCTATCTTTCTACCTCTCTCTCTGTCTGTCTCTATCTCTGCCTGTCTCTCTGTCTGCCTCTCTCTCTATGTCTGTCTCTCTGTCTATCTTGCACTCACATAGTCACGCACATCGCCACTGCATGTTTCATTCAACAGTCTCTGAATTCACTCATTTTTAGGACCTAGTAAATGTCAACGCTGAATTTAGGCACATGCCTGGGTGGTGATTACTTTGTACTGGTTCAGATACCTTGTTATGGCCAATAGACTGTGTCGTACCAAAGGTTTTAGCTCATGTGGTGGGCCCGGAAAAGTACTCCAAAATATTACCAGGTTACAAGAAGGATGCTTTTTTGTAAATATATATATATATTCGATTTCTGCGCTTTTCGGTTCAACACATCCGATTTCAGCTGGCTTTATTTAAACCGAGTTTGCCTTCCCTCTCAGTCCATATCCCTTATCCGGGCTACATAAGTGACCTGGTTCGGGGTCGCCACTTGGTCAGCTGTGGCTCGCAGACTCTGATGCAAACAGCCGGCATTGAGCTGCTGACAGCTCACTCATCTTCGGCCCCTGCAGACTCACAATTCTTTGTTCCTCTTTCTAGCCCATGCAACAAAACATTGTGTCATTTGGAAATTATGAAATTCAACAGGCAAGAAATAATCCGTCCATTTGAATAAGTTTTGTTATTCTTCTAATGAGCAGTTGAAAAATATGGCACTGCAGATATTTATTTTCTGCCGTTCAAAGGACTTCCAGCTAGCGTTAGTAATTAACATTATTTTCATCATTTAGACGAAGAAGCAACTGCTGCCTTGCAGCTAGGCTGGGGACAGCCAAAGGCTAAGGAGGGCAACCCTACAGAAACGCCTGTTAAAATCGGATGCACTGAGCCACTGGCTAACAAATTAAAACAGTGCAACGTAAATATCGCTGTAAACAGCGTACGATGAAGAAGAAGAAGAAGATGAAGAAGAGGAACCTATAGCATTTGAAGGCCATACTTGAAATGATGAAATCGGTTTGATAACGATCAGATTCTTTTTGTACCCAATGGGGTATTGGATGAGTACTGTCTGTGTACCGGGCGGGGGAGGGGGGGAGGGAGGGGGGGGGGGTCATGACTGGCCAGTTTGTGTACCGATCTCTTGGCCGCGGGGACTACAGACTTGGCTATGTAAGTGCACATAACGACAGGGCGCCCAGGTTTGCTGTTAGGTGCCCAACTCTTGGCCATGTATGTGCACATACCGACAGGGCCCAGGTTTGCTGTTAGGTGCCCAACTCTTGGCCATGTATGTGCACATACCGACAGGGCTCAGGCTTGCTATAAATTGCCCACCTCTTGGCTATGTAAGTGCACATAACGACAGGGCTCAGGCTTGCTGTTAGGTGCCCACCTCTTGGCTATGAAGGTGCACATACCGACAGGGCACAGGTTTGCTGTTAGGTGCCCACCTCTTGGCTATGTAAGTGGACATAACGACAGGGCCCAGGCTTTCTATGAGGTGATCACACGTAACAACAGTGCTCAGACTTGCTCTAATTTGCTCACATCTTGACTCTGTAAGTGCACATAACGACAGTGCTCAGGCTTGCTATAAGGTGCCCACCTCTTGGCTATGTAAGTGCACATAACGACAGGGCTCAGGCTTGCTATAAATTGCCCACCTCTTGGCTATGTAAGTGCACATAACGACAGGGCTCAGGCTTGCTGGGAGGTGCCCACCTGATGCCGTCACTGGACCACACCCAAGTAAAAAGAGAAAGATAATATACAGTATTTAGTAATTGAAAATACTGTGAGCTTTGTACTTACTGCCATTGTGTTTGTAATTATTTCCAGAGCTGCACTATTGACAGCTGGTGTCTAACTCCTGTTACACTGAGTCATAGAACAGTTGACGAAATACTCTCAGTACATTAAGGTAAGGACACGATTTTAAACACTTTACGGCATGCGTTACTCTTGTGTTTACGAGTAACTATAATCTTTGTAGGGTCAGTGTTGCTAATAATCGTTTGTACAATAGTAGTTTTACTGTCTTAGGGACATGTCGCCAAAGGCTGCTTCTAGTAAATAATCGTTTCAGTAATTTGTACAATAGTAGTTTTACTGTCTTAGGGACATGTCGCCAAAGGCTGCCTCTAGTAAATAATCGTTTCAGTAATTTGTACAAGAGTAGTTTTACTGTCTTAGTGACATGTCGCCAAAAGGCCGCTTCTAGTAAATAAGATTTAAACTTATTCGATCTTGCCATGGTCGATAGTCTGTTATTGAAATACACATTCATCTTTATCATGATGCTTACCGTACTACTACTTGCAGCCCCATCTTATTACCTCTACTGAACAATGTATATAACATTAACGATGTCTTTACAAAGTCTGTTCTCCATCTACTGAATAATTCATCGAACTATGTATTTATAAAATATATTATTTCTCTGTTGAATCGTTTATTTAGGACTATAAGCAGCGTCTCTTCTTTTTGAAACAAAAGAAAAAAAAAACAGAACATAAGTAATTATTGTCAGATTATTTGAGTATAGGTAGTTGTACCCCTGCTGGGTATTTTATCAAAGAAACATTCATATTTGTTTATGAATGAGCTTCTTACTCATCCCTAACTACTTCGTTCTCTTCATTTCTTGCTAAACTGTTTATACATTTCTTTCATCTTTTCATCTGAAATCACGCCAAGGAAGCCGTTATCGTAGTTTTATAGTAAATGATCTGCTCATTATAAATTCTAACACTGGTCATCTCTAAAACCATAAGCGCATCTTTGTTCTGTTTTATGTTTACCACGAAACAATATCGAATTCCAAATTTCGAGGTCTTATCTGTTGAATATGTTGTATTGTTTTCTGTACATGGGAGAAAATCCACTCGTCCTTCAATTGCTGAGTTATCTACGTGCTGTGATAGTGCAACTTATAATGATTTACTTAGAATCCGTAATTCAAACCAATTACCCCAATTTATAATGATTTACTTAGAATCCGTATTTAAAACCAATTAGATACTACGAGTAATCTATCGTTACTTGTCAGATCAGGCAGCGACATTATTGTGTTACATTCTGGTAAGATTTGATACATCTGCACTCCAACCTGATATCTCACCGCGCAGCATAAACCAATGGGTCACTCGTTAATTCAGCATCATCATCATCATCATCCCGTATCACTTATCAGTTGTTTGACGTTCCGGTTCCTCCTCTGCCCTTGTACTATAATCAGCCACGGGTGATGCTAGCTCCGTGGTAAATCTATCATTATGTTGCACTTGTGTATCCTATCCATTCCTAGTCTGAGATTATAATCTCAACTTTGGACACCTGTCCTATAGTCAATAACTTAGTCACCAGAGACGCTTCAGAGGGGCCAGCGCATTTATGAGGGAGATAGATGCGACCATTTGAAAGTGAACGAAGAAAAACTTCCACAGCGACGTGACTTGAGAATTCAGATTTGAATAGGCACAATATGAGATTGTTTTTTATGAGAGAACCCTATCTGATCAAACGACTTTTCATGTTCACTGAAAGTCTCGTGCGACCCAAAACACTGTCTACACGCCTGGCGATCCTCACATGTTCGGTAACATAAGCAAAGTGATAACGAAGATCCTATTGCTCTTAGCGGTTTGTCTGTGTTGGGATTGGGGGGGGGGGGGGGGGGGGGGGGGTTACAAACAACTCCTACAGAAAGAGATTTTCTGTGTGCGTGTTGGCATGTATGGGGACGTGTACCTGTGTGTGTGCGTGTTTGTACGCGTGTTCCTTTGTACGCCTGTTCCTGTATGTGTGCATGTACATGTTTGTTCGTTTACCTGTATTGGTGAGTGTACCTGTATTTCTGCGTGTACCTGTATTTGTGCGTGTAGCTGTGTTTGTGCGTGTACCTGGTTAGTGGTGCATGCTTATAATTTGACCACCTGATGTTTGTTTGCGAAGCGAGTTCCCTTCGTCATGAGGAATTTTCTCTGGTAGTGGGTTTGTGGTGGCTCTGGATATGCTGAAGAAAGTGGATCTGGGTCCTCGTGCTGTACTACACAGACCTCACCACATGATCCACACTACACAGACCTCACCACATAATCTACCCTACAAAGACCTCACCACATAATCCACCCTACACAGACCTCACCACACGATCCACCCTACACAGATCTCACCACATAATCCACCCTACACAGTCCTCACCACATAATCCACCCTACAAAGACCTCACCACATGATCCACCCTACACAGACCTCACCACATAATCCACCCTACAAAGACCTCACTACATGATCCACCCTACACAGACCTCACTACATGCTCGACTCTACAAAGACCTCATCACATGCTCGACCCTACAAAGATGGCAATGTCGTTTCTAATGTCGGCCCAATGTCGCTAGTCAGACTATTTCTACGTGTCAGTATATCGCCTGGCATTAGCACCATTCATCACCAGATGGAAGTGTATGCTCCTCATTCGACTATCAAAACGACTACGTGAACTCTTACAGCAGCGTGTAGTTTCATGGAAATGATGAGACTGCGAGCCCTAACCAATTTGTCTTTTAACACATGCTAGAACAGTGACGGTTGTCTTCGTCACACTGGAGTCATTCAGGTTACCACTGACTTGTGATCACCATAGGCAGGGACTGTAGAGAGTGGTGCAACGGGAATGCGGACGTTGAGGTTAAACATTTGATAAATGATAGTTCTAGGGTTAATTGCGCTGCCAAGAACGGGCTGGCCGAGTGGCTTTCATGTCGCTTATCCGGACACGAGGACAGGCGTTCAATACCGCAGTAAAGCAGACTTTTTTTCTACTGTTACAACAATTAAAACTTGCATGTACAGTGCGTGGCTGCTACAAGGGCAAACGGCCTTTATGCCACAGCCCTATAAATTATTCCGGTGGACCACACAATACCTCAGCAATGGGAAGGGGCAATATAATAAACATTTATGTGGGTTTAATGACACTTGTCGGATATTCGCATAGATCTTTGCTGCTTGCTGAGACATTATGATGGTGCTTCACGCCTAGCAAGAGAGGCTGGCTCGCTGCTGAGTGGACCAGACCATATGTGGCAATCTTCAGTATGATAATAGAGATTGAAACAAGTACTTCAGATCTGAGGTGGTTATCTGAGACAACATTAATCGGGAACTCTTAACCTTTGCTTCGGAGGGTCAGAAGGGGTGTCTAAGGTGTCAGTGGATAGTGGATATAGAGACCTCAATAATTAAGCCTTCATCAGCTTAATGGGTCTACTATCTAGATCATGCTGTGGTTAACTACATTGAAAGGCCTGCGATTTGGATTTTGGCAGCACAGATTGTGGGGCACATTACTTATGGATATGTGGGACAAATTGAATCAACCAATCGCAGCCTCCTGGATCATGACACAACGATATATGAATTGGTTGTCCACAAATTGCAGAAGTTTGTCATCAAATGTGGGTCGAGCAGGAGGGTTGGTGGCGTCTGTGATAGTTGAACAAGAGTGTGTATAACAAGCGTATTATTGAAACCACCAGAACCCATACTCCACGCCATTGACTGGAATAGAGATTAACACTTATTGGTCTGCCCAGAGTACAGTAATATCTTCTCAACATAACGCAATGTACATATACAATCGTGATACACTCACACACATATATACGCAGACACGCATGTACATATTGTGTGTGTGTATGTATATATATATATATATTCGATTAATTTGCAGAAGCGCCCATTAGTGCTAGCTACTCTGGGTCTAGTACCAATATAACATTGCACTTTGAGAGAATTTTGTCTGTAAGTAACACTGCCTAAAGTAGCCATTGTCTGGAACCGTTAATTGTGGGGTGCTATAATCATGTGCCTTATTTGCTGCAGATTGAAGTGTTAGCGGACTCATTTGTTGTGCAGTTTCTTGGCTACATGTAATGTGAAAAGGATTGTCGGGAGCAAAATAAGTTTCATAAATAGGTTTCATAAATAGGTTTTATAAATAGGTTTCATAAATAGGTTTCATAAATAGGTTTCATAAGTAGATTTCATAAATAGGTTTCATAAATAGGTTTCATAAGTAGATTTCATAAATAGGTTTCAAAAATAGGTTTCATAAATAGGTTTCATAAATAGATTTCATAAATAGGTTTTATAAATAGGTTTCATAAATAGATTTCATAAATAGGTTTCATAAAAAGATTTCATAAATAGGTTTCATAAATAAGTTTCATAAATAGATTTCATAAATAGGTTTCATAAGTAGATTTCATAAATAGGTTTCATAAATAGGTTTCATAAATAGGTTTCATAAATAGGTTTCATAAGTAGATTTCATAAATAGGTTTCAAAAATAGGTCTCATAAATAGATTTCATAAATAGGTTTCATAAATAGATTTCATAAATAGGTTTCATAAATAGATTTCATAAATAGGTTTCATAAATAGGTTTCATAAATAGGTTTCATAAATAGTTTTCATAAATAGGTTTTATAAATAGGTTTCATAAATAGATTTCATAAATAGGTTTCATAAAAAGATTTCATAAATAGGTTTCATAAATAGGTTTCATAAATAGATTTCATAAATAGGTTTCATAAATAGGTTTCATAAATAGATTTCATAAATAGGTTTTATAAATAGGTTTCATAAATAGGTTTCATAAATAGATTTCATAAATAGGTTTTATAAATAGGTTTCATAAATAGGTTTCATAAATAGGTTTCATAAGTAGGTTTTATAAATAGGTTCCATAAATAGATTTCATAAATAGATTTCATAAATAGGTTTTATAAATAGTTTTCATAAATAAGTTTCATAAATAGATTTCATAAGTAGGTTTTATAAATAGGTTTCATAAATAGGTTTCATAAATAGATTTCATAAGTAGGTTTTTTTTCCACTAGGAATAAGTGATGGTGCCTATTCAAGAACACCGACACGTCATATTTACCCTTGAATATCAAGGCAGAGAATGTTCAAACGGGAATTCCGAATTCGAGGTCCAAGTTTTTCTAACTATTTTGCTGTAGTACTCGGTTAAGTAAGTATTCAACTTTTAGAGCCCTTTCCCAGTACCATGCCTGTCCCACTGCACTCACTCCATTCCCAGGCACCCCTAAGGGGTGACGTTTATCATGGTATTTCAAGTAGTGCTAATCTGTCCCCGCACGCCTCACATCAACCAATTCCTCTATTTTATCTCACCCTCAATCACTTTCTCCTTGAAACTCTTCCCTCATAATTAAGTCCCTTATAATTAAGTCAAACCCACAATTCATTAGTGGATCTGAACGGTTTCCACACGTGCGTTTTTGGCACCAAACCAAGCAAATTGGGTCACGAGATCATCGTCCCGGCTTCTCTGTACTGCTTTTTTTTTTTTATAAATCGAAAAATCGGATAAAATATTATTTTTCTATCCTTTTAAAATCAAAATAGCCAGTAATGTCCTCAAATGTAACTATGTAAAATTTGGTTCAGATTTGTGAAATGTTTCAGAATTGAATAGGGAAGTAAGCTGCCATGTATGTCGTGAAGGTGGCTAATGAAGGGTGTACATGTGACTGGCTACACCATGGTTTAGAAACGTTTAAGCCCCAAAACCTTCAAAAGACAAAGACATGCCAACGTTTGATTGTTTGCCATGTATTTTGTTGACCTATGCTCTACAGGCATGTGACTGAAAATATTTTGATTGATTGATTGATTCATATCAAAGTTCTCCAGGATAGTTTAAAGGAATAGGATACCGAAGCCTTCCAAGCATGTTGTGAAAGATAACTAAAGAGAGCTGTCCATAGAGCTAGCAACCTAGTCATGTAAAACCTTTGCCATGTAATCGCCACTGTAAATGCTCGGGTACAGGCATCATCACCCGAGTGCTCCGCCTGGGTCTTTGTGTATGGCAAGGAATAGCATCACTGCCCCACAGAGAGCATGTCGTAAGAGGCGACTAACTGTGTGACATGTCATAATACTGACCATGGTTAGGTGGTTTTTAAAGAGCAGCATAGATGACGCCCAACAGGCTGCAAGTCTACTTTACTCTAGTGTTTGAGTCTCTTAAGACGGACTCCATTGGCTCTTTTCCTCTTGTCAGACGATAGTCATTGTGCTTTTAGCACAAAGCCCGGACAGAAGTATAGACCATATGTTGTCCTTGCAAGTATGGTCCCTCTCTCGGTCTGTTTTCTCCAAGGGAAAGGTGATACCAATACAGTTGGAACAAAGCAAGCAGTAGAAGCTGCCGGATCTGTTCGCATGTCGGGGCTTCACTCCTAGACCAGCCGTCAACCAAGGCTAAAGCCTGGTCTGCCCTGCCACAACACTCAGCTGAGGTTGCATTTCCTCGTTCTAGGATATGGCATGTAACCTCTTGCGTGTGCTCCTTCACACATCGTCGGTTGTCAGGTTTGGTGGACTCGCACATTGATTAACCACCCTCCACTGTACTTGTCCTAACCTAGCGGAGTAATAATCTGCTTGAGCCTAGCCCACTAAGCAGGAAATCCTCTTACCGGCTATACCCAACTCACGCCAGAGCTGGGACCTGCACAGGGGCATCCGCCCTTGTAGAAATACAGGTTGACTAAGACAGGCTTAATATAAGATGACCAGCTGTATTGGTGACCCTGTGTTTGACCTGGAACGAAACAGGGAACATATCAAATGAATGATATCCATATTTATAATTCTAGTATTCTCTTCACATTTCAAAACTTGCTAGCTTGGCAAGGTTGAAAGGTTTCATACACGATCGTATCACCCAAGGATTTTCGGGCGTGAAGGCTGCCTTCAAAGTATGAATTAATGGCTTTATTAACCGTTTAACCGCTGCTGGGAATCAGTTTTCAGACGTGAAGTAATCGGAGAATGTAGGTCGAGGATGTTTGACATTAATTAACCTCCTGGCATATTCATTTATATCGGCGTGCCTCCTTAGATTGTATATCTTTCTGCTAGACGACTCGTGGTGCGCACAGGTAGATAAGACTTATAAACGTGTTGTATTAATTAAATGTCTATTATTAGTTGTTTTTATATAACATGGGCACCTTTATGGTTTGGATTGGTTTCGTTCGTTCTCAATCTCCCGCTAACGAACCCTAAAAGGGCTGAAGAAGCAGAATGTAGTCCAGAGAGCGGAATGCGTTGTGCCGTAGTTTACAGCTTGACTGCGATATTTGTACCTTTTGGTCTAACACATCCGACTTCAGCAAGCATTTTTTGAGTACCGGGTTAGCATTCCCTCTTCGATCCCTTCTCCTTAGCCAGTCTGCTGAGTTGCAGCCTGTTATCCAGGATCACCGCGTGGAGGTGTAGAGGGGTCTTGGCAGCTCTAGCTCGCTGGCCCTGACGCTAGCAGTCAGCTATGGGTCACTGACCGCTGCAGCTCATGTGCTGCTCAGCGTCTTGATCCTGGGCACCTTTATAGATGACTATTTTACGGGACGACTGTTCCCGAGAAATTGTAGTGGTGGTTTCAATGGCAATTGTTTTTCATGATACAATTGCTAGTCCCATTCGCATCCCTCTTTAATCGCTTTAGCGGCATGTTTGGAAGGTTACGGTGGTCGTATGTTTTCAATTCGGGTACCACTGGTGTTTAGCGGAAATTTCAAGTATCCACCAAACTTGTTACCGGGATCCCTTGGTGGGAGGGTTAAACTCAAGACCAGATGCAACATACTGACCAATACCCCCACATGTAAACATGCTGTGTTACAGCAGCTTGGCCAACGAGGTGGGAATGGACATTGCGATCCTAGTAATAGCAAAAGGCAAAGGCCGCCGTCCATCGTAGACGATGATGGCATAATTAATTTTGCGAGCGCTATTTTTCGTAAGGATTAACTGTGCTACTTTTTATCTTCACTCTCTCGTCTCGAGTCGTCCGACCCCAGTGGTAAATCAAGGACAAGACGACTAGGGGGCGACTACGAGATGCAGGGGACTCCGCATCAAGCACCCGTGAAAAAGACGACGGAGTCCGGAGTAGAACCCACACCACCTGACGAAGAGGCCGATGGCTTAACCACTTCGCCACAGAATCCCTATGGTCATGACATGTTCATCCTAGTAATAGTAGTATTACTGAAAAGAGACGCCTATCATTGTCCTACAATAATAAATACTCAATTCCGCATTCTTGAGTACGCACCGGAATATAAGAACAGCCATTTGAAACACATCACCAGAAGGAGGTGATCAAGAATGGAGAACTTAGTAGCTTCGAAAAATAATATCTAGAACCCACAGATCCAGACACGATTACAATTTGAGTTGGGTTATTTTTTTCTTCATCGAATTTCTGAAAGATCGACTGATGTCCGAGTGGTTTGGGGTATTGATTATCTGACCACGGAAAATATGTTCAAAATCTCGAAACAGTGTTAAGTATTTTTCTATCCGAAGGTAAAAACAAACACGCCCAGTCTGTAAATTGGGTGATACAAACGGATTTTATTACTGAACTATTAATCCTTATTGTAGTCGTCAGATATGAAAACCCACACGTCATGAGAGTTTGTAGAGTTTTAGTCACTGAAGTCATGGATTAGTTAAAACGTTGAACAGTTTATCGACGCTGAGTGATCAATATTAGCGATCGGAGATTAGTGCAAGCATTGTACAGTTTAGCGACATTTCGGGATCATATCAATATTAATAATCGGATATTAGTTAAAGCTTTGAACAGTTATTCGGCGCAGGGAGATCAATATTAAGGATCATAGATTAGTGAAAATATTCCACAGTTTATCGGCGATGAGTGATCAATATTAGAGATAAATGTTCTAAACAAAGAAAGTATCGAAACAGAGAAACATACAAAGAAAACGTCTAGTAAATAAGGTCAAAAGGCTGATGAATGAAATGTAGGACAACATATTCAGTTGTGAGCTACCAATTAATATATCGTATTGGTTCAGTTTTTGTGTGTGCGTGTATATCATCATCATCATGTCCCGTAACCTGAAAGGTCATTGGAGAACCAATACTGCGGATTGTTGGACCAGTTACCGCCACTCTACTCGGTTTTGTGCCAGGATATTTGTTCGAGCTATGGACCTTCCCGTCCACTCTCTGATGTTGTCTTCCCATCTCTTTTTCTGCCTGCCTCCGAGGCACAGTACCTTGCCGGATGGATATATATATGTGTGTGTGTGTAAAATCTAACAGGGAAATTAAGTTCTTGTTATTCGAATTGGGTTGATGTTCTTTCCTTTTCCTATGCAATGTTTTGCGTCTTCTGCTTCTATGTTCATTCTAGAAAATGACTTGATTGTATGTCCTAGTTTACTGCGAACCGTTTGGCCGTACCACACAATGTTGAACCGTGGTTTTGGACAGCCCTTCGATTATATTAAGCTGCGGTTACCATTTCTAGTGCTGTGTTCTCTAATAGTGTGTGCGTGCGTGCATGTGTGTGTGTGTGTGTGTGCGGGTGCGTGTGTGCACGTGCATGTGTGTGGGTGCGTGGCCGCTTGTGTGTGTGTGTGTGTGCCTGCGTGCGTGCGTGCGCGTGCACGTGTGCGTGTGTGTTGGGTCTAAAGCAGGACATGACAAACGGTTCTTGTGTTTTGTTTTTGTTTAGTTAGTTTTATTTCTTCTTCTTGTTTTTCTTCTTCTTTTTATTCTTATTCATTTCTTCTTCTTTATCATCCCTTTTTTCATCTTTTGTCGTCTCCTAATTCTTTTCATCTTTTTGTCTTCTTCTTCTTCTTCTTCCTTTTCTCATTTATGTTTCTCAATTTTCTTCTTGTCCCTTTATCACCCGTGCCGGACTATATGGCTAACACTACAGGTGGCCTCCTTTAGGTAGCTTGTATTAAACCACTTTTGCATTGGTGGTTTCTGTAGCAATTTGTATTACACGTTAAGGTCGTCAGTCAAATGTACAACTCTCTTTGGTCACCTTTTACGACATACATGTAGGTGCAGTGATCCCATTCTTTCCTCCTCATTGTGGATCCACTCCGGAAGATTGTAGCATCTCTGAGCTTTCCTTTGAGCGAGGACGGTTGCGGGGGCGGTAGTTCCCTTCCTCTCTGCCTAGACTCCATTTTTACCACCAAAGAAAAATGCCAGATATCAGCTGTGTTGATCGTGACGTCTCGATAACAGGCTATCGAACACTGTAGCTGGCGTAAGAAGCGACAACTCTACCTCTCAGACGCTCTCATTATAGCTACATTACCGTAAAACAAAAAAAGAGAACATGAAAGGCCACATGTGTCTTTGAAGATCACAGCGTTCCACTTTTAACCGGGTCCTGTTTCGTTTTATGAAACCCTTATAAAGATCTGCTACTTCCTTTCACTGCTTGAAGCTTTCAACAGAAAAGTATTGATTGGCTAGGCGTCCAATTAGTACAGGGAATAAAGGCTTCTCATTAACGTCCTAGGCCAAGGTTTTTAAAGGAAGCTTTGACAACGATTCCCCTGTCTGTTTATTTGGACTGAATTAGTTAATGGAGCTGATCACATTCTTTTCTTTCTAAATACTGAACTGCCGTTTGAACTGATTGCGTGTTCATGCATTCATCTCTTGCTCGTGGACATAGCAATTTTCTGAAAACGTTAACCTGGAATTAACGGTCTGTAGAATTGTTCTGTCATTTATGTAAAAGCAACTTTATTATTCTTTCAGTGCATGCGTTCTGCAGTGAAGGTGTTCTCTAGCTAGCAATGTCATCATCTCCACCACCATTATCATCATCACCAGCATCTATTTTTCGTTCCAAATGGAGCGTAGGATCACACGTGTAACTGACATCTCTGCAGGAAGCCTGTATGTGGTCTAGCTGTTGTTATTAGTGTAGCACTTTGATTTACATGCCGAGATTGCTATCGGCAACCCTACTCAGTCATATTTTATGGTAGTAGTTTACATTGGCACGATCCTTTCTATCCGTGTGTTACAAAAGCACGAAAAGAGTTGAAAGAAGTTGACACTGTAACCTGCCAGGCACGACAGCTCAATAAGATTTTCTTCTTCTATGGAAGCAAATTAAGATGGAACTTTGACCACGAATGTGTCTTCAGAACCTGTCGATATTATCTTCTTGAAAGTATTTTTCAAACCAGTTGATAAGCTGTGATAGGTGCTCTTCGAAAACAGAGTTTATGTTGCCAGAGAAATCACTTTTATTGGAGACCTCAAACTGCTGCAACAACGGAAAACAATCGTTTGCGACAATTTTTATTTATTTTGTCTCCATAGCTACACTTCTGTTCTGAAAACTAAAACCTTCTCGACCAATTTCAAAATGTGCATGTTTCTCCTCCCTATAGGGAGAGATTCAACGTATTTAACTTGTCAAAGATATCACACAAGTATGCTAGTTTTGCCAAAAGATATTTTCCCAGGAAGTGTTTTGCATATTCGTGCTTTTCCTCTTCGAGAAAAATGTACATTTCCTGTTTTAATTCAAACGTACAGGACAATACAATACATTATCACGAGAGAGCCATAGCTATGGGCATTAGTAAAACAGGCTTGTATTCTACTACCATTTTGTCACACAATTTATGGAAAAACATAGCTTTCACTGACCGAGTTTTTCTAAAGTTTATCACGTATTGTAAGACCAACTTCGGTGGAGTGCTTAGTTACTCTGATGCGAGTGCTTCTCCGTGAATAATTCAATGAGTACAGAGTGAATCCGGAACTTTGATGCGAGTGCTTCTCCGGGAATAATTCAATGAGTACAGAGTGAATCCGGAACTTTGATGCGAGTGCTTCTCCGTGAATAATTCAATGAGTACAGAGTGAATCCGGAACTTTGATGCGAGTGCTTCTCCGTGAATAATTCAATGAGTACAGAGTGAATCCGGAACTTTGATGCGAGTGCTTCTCCGTGAATAATTCATTGAGTACAGAGTGAATCCGGAACTTTGATGCGACTGTTCCTCTTTGAATGATTCATTGAGTCCACACTGAATCCGGAACTTTGCTTCCAATAAGTACCTGTAACCGTTCATAACGGACGGACTTCGAACGACCAAGCGATGCTGACGACATCATCAGATGGATTTGTCTTGCACTGTATTTGGGTTATAATGAGAAAGAAACTGCACTGGTAATCAACCTCACTCTCTGGTCCCTAGCTATATTGGACCAGTAGCAAGACACAACTCAAGACGACTGAAGGTAACTCATGATGCAGGCACTCTGGTCCCACCTCCCTTTTGACCTGGTGTCGCTTTAAACTTCCTGGATTTGATCGCCTACCATTTCCGTTCATCGCTTTGAGAGATGAGTGCCTTACAAATTTAATGTCCACCGCTGAAGTTGGCCCCGTACCGAAACCTGCGCAAACTTTGCATGCTCTTACATATAGCAATTTTGTTTTATTTGCTGTTTTGGTGGCAAGTAATGTTGAAGATAGTTTGTCCATCACAAGTGATGAAGACCACTCTCTTTGTTCAGCCGTGTGGACAGTCGTATCTCTTGCTGTGTCCGCTGAAATGGGTGACTTGCGCGGAGATTTGGATTAAAGTGAGGAAGAAACTGCGCCTTTTGTCAACCTCACTCACAGAGCATAAGCTACCTTTTGCCAGTGGCAAGACATTCATCGAGACGACTGGAGATAGCATAGGATGCAGACCTTGCCTCAGGGTTACCACCGAAGCCTTTCCGCAAACATGTAACCCGCAGGGCAGAAAGGTGGGAATGCATCTAACGCAGTTTGTCGTGCCTGTTCGATAACCACAAGAGGTCGTATGGACGACACTCAGCGTATGAGTGAGCCTGGCATCTCTCCCAGCTGTATTCAGTTCATCATAGTAGCATCTAAAATTCCCACACGCCAAATTTGTGAAGGTGAACCGGCAGAACTAACCCGTGAGATACGACACAGGTATAACTAGTTTAAGCGTAGCGCCATTCAGCCGGCGTCCAGACCAGGATAAACGGATGGAAGAAATCACAAAAAAAGAACGAAATAAAAGTCCAGACGGAAAACAATTCCACGTATCCGTGAACACAAGTGTAAGTCGTCGACTAGTGTGAATTCCAGGCAAATCCGTGGTCTGGCGGCATCCATAATGATCCAAAACAGTAGAGAAATGTAGACTCGCAGCCAGTTACGGCGCCATCTTTGCCAGGTATGAAGAATGTTGAAGACAAAAGCAACAAAAGCACCGCCTTGAATCCAGGTTCTGAAAATCTCTAAATGAAAGTTCTAACAAATCAGTGTTGGTAATCATGTCAGTGTGGATAATCATGTCAGTGTTGGTGATCATGTCAGTCTTGGTAATCATGTCAGTGTTGGTAATCATGTCAGTCTTGGTAATCATGTCAGTGTTGGTGATCATGTCAGTCTTGGTGATCATGTCAGTTTTGGTAATCATGTCAGTGTTGGTAATCGTGTCAGTGTTGGTAATCATGTCAGTGTTGGTAATCATGTCAGTGTTGGTAATCATGTCAGTGTTGGTAATCATGTCAGTGTTGTTGATAATGTCAGTGGAAGTAATCATGTCAGTGTTGTTGATAATGTCAGTGGTGGTAATCCAGTCAGTGTTGAATGATAATGTCAGTGTTGGTAATCATGTCAGTGTTGGTAATCATGTCAGTGTTGGTAATCATGTCAGTGTTGTTGATAATGTCAGTGGTGGTAATCATGTCAGTGTTGTTGATAATGTCAGTGGTGGTAATCCAGTCAGTGTTGAATGATAATGTCAGTGTTGGTAATCATGTCAGTGTTGGTGATAATTTTGGTGTTGGTGATAATTTCAGTATTGGCGATAATGTCAGTATTGGTGATAATGTCAGTGTTGGTAATCGAGTGGGTCTTGGTAATCGTGTCGGTCTTGGTGATAATATCAGTGTTGGTGATAATGTCAGTGTTGGTGATAATGTCAGTGTTGGTGATAATGTCAGTGTTGGTGATAATTTCAGTGTTGGTGATAATTTCTGTGTTGGTGATAATGTCAGTGTTGGTGATAATTTCGGTGTTGGTGATAATGTCAGTGTTGGTGATAATGTCAGTATTGATGATAATGTCAGTGTTGGTAATCGTGTCGGTCTTGGTAATCGTGTCAGTCTTGGTAATCATGTCAGTGTTGCTTTCCTTGGTAATCATGTCAGTGTTGGTAATCATGTCAGTGTTGGTAATCATGTCAGTGTTGTGATAATGTCAGTTCTTTTGTGTAACGTCAGTGTTGGTAATCATGTCAGTGTTGTTGATTGTGTCAGTTCGCAGGAAAACATCATGCACAAGTACATTACAAAATGTAAAGCCATTACTTGAAATAAAAAAAACAAAAAACTTCAAAGATTCAATGACATGCCAGATAAGTAATGAAGAAACACATTAACAGTTTCTGATGATGAAAGTTCTCCCAGTGGATATTTCCTACATGTGGTCCCATTCTTTCTCTCTCTCCCTCCCTCCCTCTTTTTCCGTTTATCTGTATCTCTCTCTGCTATTAACCTTTTCTGATCCCCCGGAAAACCAGTTATTCACTCTTGTATATACACTAAATGTGATGTACACGGAGCAGGTGCTCAATGTTCGTCCGTCAAGCTCATTACACTTGGGACTGTTCCTAATTTCCAGTGCGTGTTCGATGACAAAGAAGTAATTTTGTGCTGGTGGAAAAGGCTAGATAATAACCATTGCCAAGCCTTTGTTATATGGCAGACATTCTCGGCCCCGAATATATTGCGTGACAGTCTTTGATTCTGCAGAGTATCGAGCTCTGTTGCGAGGAAATAAAACCATTTCATGAGTTTCGTGAATTCATTTTCTTGTCTGGTGAACTGTTTGTGAACATGATTTGGATCACACATTCTACGGTCATTCAATCTAATGTGCTCATATGTATTGATAAATGCGGACAAATAATGAATTACGAAACAATTGCTTATCGATCTATATTGATTAACAGCGCAAAGAAAATACAATATGGAGAAGCTTACTACATTTTCATAGTACCCAGGTGGGATGGACGTGTCTAACAATCTCTTACTATTGTGTTTGTGTTTTGTTTTGAATGCCTACAAATGCTTACTACATTTTCATAGTACCCAGGTGGGATGGACGTGTCTAACAATCTCTTACTATTGTGTTTGTGTTTTGTTTTGAATGCCTACAAATGCTTACTACATTTTCATAGTACCCAGGTGGGATGGACGTGTCTAACAATCTCTTACTATTGTGTTTGTGTTTTGTTTTGAATGCCTACAAATGCTTACTACATTTTCATAGTACCCAGGTGGGATGGACGTGTCTAACAATCTCTTACTATTGTGTTTGTGTTTTGTTTTGAATGCCTACAAATGCTTACTACATTTTCATAGTACCCAGGTGGGATGGACGTGTCTAACAATCTCTTACTATTGTGTTTGTGTTTTGTTTTGAATGCCTACAAATGCTTACTACATTTTCATAGTACCCAGGTGGGATGGACGTGTCTAACAATCTCTTACTATTGTGTTTGTGTTTTGTTTTGAATGCCTACAAATGCTTACTACATTTTCATAGTACCCAGGTGGGATGGACGTGTCTAACAATCTCTTACTATTGTGTTTGTGTTTTGTTTTGAATGCCTACAAATGCTTACTACATTTTCATAGTACCCAGGTGGGATGGACGTGTCTAACAATCTCTTACTATTGTGTTTGTGTTTTGTTTTGAATGCCTACAAATGCTTACTACATTTTCATAGTACCCAGGTGGGATGGACGTGTCTAACAATCTCTTACTATTGTGTTTGTGTTTTGTTTTGAATGCCTACAAATGCTTACTACATTTTCATAGTACCCAGGTGGGATGGACGTGTCTAACAATCTCTTACTATTGTGTTTGTGTTTTGTTTTGAATGCCTACAAATGCTTACTACATTTTCATAGTACCCAGGTGGGATGGACGTGTCTAACAATCTCTTACTATTGTGTTTGTGTTTTGTTTTGAATGCCTACAAATGCTTACTACATTTTCATAGTACCCAGGTGGGATGGACGTGTCTAACAATCTCTTACTATTGTGTTTGTGTTTTGTTTTGAATGCCTACAAATGCTTACTACATTTTCATAGTACCCAGGTGGGATGGACGTGTCTAACAATCTCTTACTATTGTGTTTGTGTTTTGTTTTGAATGCCTACAAATGCTTACTACATTTTCATAGTACCCAGGTGGGATGGACGTGTCTAACAATCTCTTACTATTGTGTTTGTGTTTTGTTTTGAATGCCTACAAATGCTTACTACATTTTCATAGTACCTAGGTGGGATGGACGTGTCTAACAATCTCTTACTATTGTGTTTGTGTTTTGTTTTGAATGCCTACAAATGCTTACTACATTTTCATAGTACCCAGGTGGGATGGACGTGTCTAACAATCTCTTACTATTGTGTTTGTGTTTTGTTTTGAATGCCTACAAATGGGGACGACGTGGGCTAGTGGTGAAGTGACACGGCTCACAATCTGGAGGTGCTGGGTTCGCTCCCTATCACAGCACCGGCCGTTATCTTGGGGAAGCAAAATCTTAAGCAGACGCTTACATAAAATGCATGCCGAAGTCGGATGCACTGGGCCGACGGGCGCAAAATATGAACATAGTGCAACGCACACCGACTTAAAAGTAAAGTAAAGTACCCTATAGCATTACTGCCGTAGGGATGTGAGGTGTTAGCGATCTCACATTTCAAAGGCTCGGCTATATGAGGGCGGTAGCCATCTCTTCTTCCTCGCCGCTTTTACTTCCCGGACTGAACCGGTACCCATTTAAGGCTGGGTCGACCCGGGAGCCATTGTGGTCTGAAAAAAACATTACCGCCTCAACTGGGGAATGAACCCAGGACCACTCAGATGCGAAGCCAGGGCGCTAACTACTGCGCTACGCGGCTCCCTTAACACCGACTTTGGGAATATAAAACTAAGACGAACGCCCCCAAAAAAATTTAAATGCCCACAATAGGCCCTGATAGGGGCATTGAGTGATGGGTTGCAGTAGCTTTCTTTAAACCCCGAACATGCTGATGAAGGTGGATCTGGGTCCTCCAGGCGGTTGTGCTATGTTTGGCTTCATTTGCGTGTCGCTCACTACTACGGAGATCACGCTGATCCCTCACTTCGTTAGCCAGACTGCCACGAAAACAGTCCGTTTCGAGGGAGGGCTACGAGGAAGCCGTAGTGAGGAACTTGACCAGTATGTTGTGTCTGACACTGACTAACACTACTGATCAGTATGTTGTGCCTGACGCTGACTATCATGTCTTATCAGTATGTTTTGCCTGACCCTGACTAACATGTCTGATCAGCATGTTTTGCCTGACCCTGACTACCATGTCTGATCAGTATGTTTTATCTGACCCTGACTAACATGTATGAGCAGTATGTTTTGCCTGACCCTGACTAACATGTCTGATCAGTATGTTTTGCCTGACCCCGACTAACATGTCTGATCAGTATGTTTTGCCTGACCCTGACTAACATGTCTGATCAGTATGTTTTGTCTGACCCTGACTAACATGTCTGATCAGTATGTTTTTGCCTGACCCTGACTAACATGTCTGATCAGTATGTTTTTGCCTGACCCTGACTAACATGTCTGACCAGTGTGTTTTGCCTGACCCTGACTAACATGTCTGACCAGTGTGTTTTGCCTGACCCTGACTAACATGTCTGATCAGTATGTTTTTGCCTGACCCTGACTAACATGTCTGATCAGTATGTTTTTGCCTGACCCTGACTAACATGTCTGACCAGTGTGTTTTGCCTGACCCTGACTAACATGTCTGACCAGTGTGTTTTGCCTGACCCTGACTAACATGTCTGATCAGTATGTTTTTGCCTACCCTGCCTAACATGTCTGATCAGTATGTTTTGCCTGACCCTGACTAACATGTCTGATCAGTATGTTTTGCCTGACCCTAACATGTCTGATCAGTATGTTTTGCCTGACCTTGACTAACATGTCTGATTAGTATGTTTTGCCGGACCCTGACTAACATGTCTGATCAGTATGTTTTGCCTGACCCTGACTAACATGTCTGATCAGTATATTTTGCCTGACCCTGACTAACATGTCTGATCAGTATGTTTTGCCTGACCCTGACTAACATGTCTGATCAGTATGTTTTTGCCTGACCCTGACTAACATGTCTGATCAGTATATTTTGCCTGACCCTGACTAACATGTCTGATCAGTATATTTTTCCTGACCCTGACTAACATGTCTGATCAGTATATTTTGCCTGACCCTGACTAACATGTCTGATCAGTATGTTTTTGCCTGACCCTGACTAACATGTCTGATCAGTATGTTTTTGCCTGACCCTGACTAACATGTCTGACCAGTGTGTTTTGCCTGACCCTGACTAACATGTCTGACCAGTGTGTTTTGCCTGACCCTGACTAACATGTCTGATCAGTATGTTTTTGCCTGACCCTGACTAACATGTCTGATCAGTATGTTTTTGCCTGACCCTGACTAACATGTCTGACCAGTGTGTTTTGCCTGACCCTGACTAACATGTCTGACCAGTGTGTTTTGCCTGACCCTGACTAACATGTCTGATCAGTATGTTTTTGCCTGACCCTGACTAACATGTCTGATCAGTATGTTTTTGCCTGACCCTGACTAACATGTCTGATCAGTATGTTTTTGCCTGACCCTGACTAACATGTCTGACCAGTGTGTTTTGGCTGACCCTGACTAACATGTCTGACCAGTGTGTTTTGCCTGACCCTGACTAACATGTCTGATCAGTATGTTTTTGCCTGACCCTGACTAACATGTCTGATCAGTGTGTTTTGCCTGACCCTGACTAACATGTCTGACCAGTGTGTTTTGCCTGACCCTGACTAACATGTCTGATCAGTATGTTTTTGCCTAACCCTAACTAACATGTCTGACTAGTGTGTTTTGCCTGACCCTGACTAACATGTCTGATCAGTATGTTTTGCCTGACCCTGACTAACATGTCTGATCAGTATATTTTGCCTGACCCTGACTAACATGTCTGATCAGTATGTTTTGCCTGACCCTGACTAACATGTCTGATCAGTATGTTTTGCCTGACCCTGACTAACATGTCTGATCAGTATGTTTTGCCTGACCCTGACTAACATGTCTGATCAGTATATTTTGCCTGACCCTGACTAACATGTCTGATCAGTATGTTTTGCCTGACCCTGACTAACATGTCTGATCAGTATGTTTTTGCCTGACCCTGACTAACATGTCTGATCGGTATGTTTTTGCCTGACCCTGACTAACATGTCTGACCAGTGTGTTTTGCCTGACCCTGACTAACATGTCTGACCAGTGTGTTTTGCCTGACCCTGACTAACATGTCTGATCAGTATGTTTTGCCTGACCCTGACTAACATGTCTGATCAGTATGTTTTCCTGACCCTGACTAACATGTCTGATCAGTATGTTTTGCCTGACCCTGACTAACATGTCTGATCAGTATATTTTGCCTGACCCTGACTAACATGTCTGATCAGTATGTTTTGCCTGACCCTGACTAACATGTCTGATCAGTATGTTTTGCCTGACCCTGACTAACATGTCTGATCAGTATGTTTTGCCTGACCCTGACTAACATGTCTGATCAGTATATTTTGCCTGACCCTGACTAACATGTCTGATCAGTATGTTTTGCCTGACCCTGACTAACATGTCTGATCAGTATGTTTTTGCCTGACCCTGACTAACATGTCTGATCGGTATGTTTTTGCCTGACCCTGACTAACATGTCTGACCAGTGTGTTTTGCCTGACCCTGACTAACATGTCTGACCAGTGTGTTTTGCCTGACCCTGACTAACATGTCTGATCAGTATGTTTTGCCTGACCCTGACTAACATGTCTGATCAGTATGTTTTGCCTGACCCTGACTAACATGTCTGATCAGTATATTTTGCCTGACCCTGACTAAGATGTCTGATCAGTATATTTTGCCTGACCCCGACTAACATGTCTGACCAGTGTGTTTTGCTTGACCAGACGTTAGTCTTCCTCCCAATCGCCCCATCAGATGTATAGGGTTATCATTGCAGTTGACCGCCTTTATGTCAGCGTGTGTGTAGAATGTATGTGTTCTTTATGTGGCATTTTCTTTTACATGGTGAGGTTGCTTTATATGGTTAGGGTGCTTTATATGGTTAGGTTGTTTTATAGGGTGAGGTTGTTTTATATGGTGAGGTTGTTTTATATGGTGAAGTCTTTTTATATGGTGAGATTGTTTTATATGGTGAATAGTTTGCTTTACACCGTGAGGTTACCAATCCCATGCACGGACCTAATTACTTTCTTTTTATGACAAACATATCAATTGATCTATTCTGTCATATCCAATAGATAACACCAGTAACACAGTGGATGGCGTAATAGGGATAGCAATTGAGTAATGATTCTACTCACCCTGTGGACACAGGTACTCCTTAATAGTGAGAAAGAATGAGTCGACTGCACCCGTACCATCATCCTCATCATTCATCCATCCAACCCATCCATTTATCCATCCATCGTCCATCCATCCATCGATCATCCATCCGTCAGTTCATCATCCATCATCCATCTGCCATTCATCCATCATCCATCCGCTATCCATCCATCGATTTATCATCAATCCATCCATCCATAATCCATCAATCATCCATCCATCATTATTTATCCTATCCGTCAAGTTTTCTTGGAACACAGGGCCACAACAGTGGAAGCAGGGTCAATTAATGCATTCTTCTTCTTCTTCGTCTTCTTCTTCTTCTTCTTCTTCTTCGTCGTACGCTGTCAGACGTCAACCTGTATTTTTTTCGAAAAAGGCAGCTGTCATCCTGAGGCTGTCTATTCAAGAATAGATTGAATGAGCATATGTATTCTTAGTTCTTCTTCTTCTTCTTCATCGTACGCAGTCAGACAGTAACCATTATTTTTTCGAAAAAGGCAGCGGTCATCCTGAGGCTGTCGACACTGCCACAGAGTTTTGAATTCTTAGTTCAATTGAATGTCATAGAAACTGTTTGCATACATACTCCGTAGACTCTTCTTAACATCAGCTTGCTCGGGATGTGATGACAGCTACTATCGCTGATCTCAAGGGGACTCACCCTGGGGGCCACTCTTCCCCTTCTCTCTCCTCTTACCTCACTCTGTTTCATTTGAATCTGTCCTACAGTCACACCCTTGCACAACTTTCACACGCGCCCTCATGGTGAGGCCCTTCCATTGCACTTTGGTTGGGCTAGCTTCTGAGGGCGCACAAACCTAGCATAGGTACATACAGACGCACACATGCATCGAAGCACTGGTTTATGCGTCCTGATATCGCCCAATGGACTACGGTCTGGGGTGGAAAATGGCGCGCCTCCGCCATTAAAAACTTGTGAGACAAACATCTAAGCAAAAAAAGAAAAAAGACAGCTACTACAACCCGTCGTCCTGTTCAGGGCGGACAGACGACTCATTGCGGGCATTCAACAACATCATCCTTCTGTTTACTATTATGTGCCGCTCTCTCGTTCTGCTACGAAACCCCGATTGAACTGACGTTTGGGATCAAGACGCTGAGCAGCGCATGAGCTGCAGTGGTCAGCGACTCATAGCTGACTGCTAGCGTCAGGGCCAGCGAACCAAAGCTGCCAAGATCCTTCTACACCTCCACGCCGTGATCCTGGATAACAGGCTGCAGTAGGGCAGGCTGGCTAAGGAGAAGGGATCGAAGAGGGAATGCTAACCCGGTACTAAAAAAATGCTTGCTGAAGTCGGATGTGTTGGACTGAAAGGTGCAAATATCGCAGTCAAACTGTAAACTACGACACAACGCATTCCGTTCTCTGGACTACAATCTGCTACTTAAGCCCTTTAAGGGTTTGGTAGCGGGAGATTGAGAACGAACGAAGAAGAAGAAGAAGAACTGACGTTTATCGCCATATGTCTCTTTCCGCGTGGGTCTCAGTCCAGCGCACATCTGGTTATGTTATCCGGCATCTGTCTGAGAGTGTGTCCTGTCCATCTGCACTTTCTTTCCCTGATTATCTGCTGTATTGCATGTTGATGTGTTATTTCCCACATATCTATATTTGCCATTACCTCTGCCATACCTCTGCTCCGCATGTCTTAAATCGTGTCTACCGATGGTTATGTTTGGGACTTCCAGTCTCGTCATATCAGGTAAATCACTACAGAAACCAGCACGGTAATAATGCACACTGTTTTGCCTAGGCATCTGCGAGGATCTGGTTTTAATTGTGGCCTCTCTGTGCGTACCAAGGAGCAGCATTAGAGTACGGGCACAATATGCCTCAGGGTTACGGCTTTTACAATTGTAAAGAATGCATATTCTGCTCCAAGTGATTGCCTGGAAAGCAGACTGCAGCCATGAAGTATGGCTAAGAGATCAAAGATCGAAGAAGGAAGGCAAACCCAGTCCCAACAATGCTGTGCTGAAATCAGATGTACCGGACCAAAGGCTTGGATATGGCAGGCTTGCTCTAAACCCTATACAACGTCACAATAGCTTTTTTCAGCTTGAGCGCCGAAGAAAATGTCCAAAATTCACGGAGAATAAAGCTCGAGAGAAACAATGGAAATGGGGAAGACCTGGAGATAGAGAGAGAGAGAGAGAGAGAGAGACAGAGGGAGAGAGAGACATAGAGAGACATATAGAGGGAGAGACAGAGAAAGACAGAGAGGGAGAGAGCTTGGCTTATGGCTGGACGATTTGACAAGTATTTTGTTAAAGATCGATGCCCCACAGGCAGCTGAATGGATATTGATTTGATTGAATAATATCATATAACGCATTAATGGTTCTATCAAGGAACTTTGATCTCTTAAGAGCCCATTCTAACATGCATGTCTTCGCGTCATGCTATTATTTATGCAACAGTCATTCTGGCATATCAGAAGTGCTAGACCACTGCAGCTTAATGTACATACCCGTTCTCGTAGCTTAAACAGGATCTGTTTAGCGACTCGTCAACCGCAAATACGGGTTTTGTGGTGAGGGGACTTTCTTGTTGTTTGGATGATTTGTATCGGGGATCATAGCTCGAGAACAAGAGAGGGGGAAAGAGTGAGATAGAAGTAGTCAAGACAGTTTGATACTCACATAAAGAGTCGGACATCAATTATGTCTAAGATATACATATATATATATATATATATATATATATATATATATATATATATATATATATATATATATATATATATATATAGAGAGAGAGAGAGAGAGAGAAAGAGGCAGGCAGAGAATACTCTCTTTCTCGAGAGTATGATAAACACACAACCAGTCAGGTAGAGATAAAACCACACAGAGTGTCTTTTCGAGAAGGAGTAAGATCGACGGACAGGCAGAGGGATTGTGTCACACATAGCGAGTGATAATCAATATATATAATTAAACAGACACAGCACGTATCAGGCAGAGAGAGAGAGAGAGAGAGATTGCCAGGCAAAGATGGGTAGTCAGACAGAGCACGTGATAGTAAGTGTCAGTGAGAAATAGTCAGATAGGCAGAAAGGAAGTAAAGTGATATATATGTATATTAACACACACATAGATAGCGAATAGTAGTGTTTGTATGAATAAAGAGAGAGAGAGAGAGAGAGAGAGAGAGAGAGAGAGAGAGAGAGAGAGAGAGAGAGAGAGAGAGAGAGAGAGAGAGAGAGAGAGAGAGAGACAGAGACCCAGTTCTAGAAAGAAAGGCACACACACACACATATATATTGAGTGCAGTACCTGTCTAGACAGTTGGATAGAGAGAAGTGAGAGACACACATAGCCGACAGTTGAGATGTCCAGTTTTGAGAAGATAATTGATGCCCAACCTATTTTAGATCGTGGACCCATTGTAAAGTAAAGTATCCCATAGCATTACTGCCGTAGGGGTGTGAGGTGTTAGCGATCTCACATTTCAAAGGCTCGGCTATATGAGGGCGGTAGCCATCTCCTCTCCCTCGCCGCTTTTACTTCCCGGACTGAATCGGTACCCATTTAAGGCTGGGTCGACCCGGGTGCTATTGCGGTCTGAAAAAAAAGATTACCGCCTCAACTGGGGAATGAACCCAGGACCACTCAGATGCGAAGCCAGCGCGCTAACCACTGCGCTACGCGGCTCCATTATAGCCAATGCTAATTCATCGCGGCACCACAACTAATTCCATTAACATCCAGATGTTATTACAAATCTGCCTAGAGCAACCTTATTTAAGCATCTAAATTAGATTTTGGCGTACCCCAGCAGGGCTTCATAGACCCCCAACTTGACTTCGCGGGTACTAGGTTGAGAATCACTTAGTGATAACTTGATCAAGAGAAATATACAGACAGGCATAGACAAGGTCGACAGATACAATCTCTGGTTAAGTAGTTTATGACATCTCATGATTTTTAAAGCACAATTTGCCAGGAGAAATAATGCACGTAAAACTATTGGCTTTGTCTGATGACTGGTGTCACGGTACAATGTGAAATAATGCACGTAAAACTATTGGCTTTGTCTGATGACTGGTGTCACGGTACAATGTGAAATAATGCACGTAAAACTATTGGCTTTGTCTGATCACTGGTGTCACGGTACAATGTGAAATAATGCACGTAAAACTATTGGCTTTGTCTGATGACTGGTGTCACGGTACAATGTGAAATAATGCACGTAAAACTATTGGCTTTGTCTGATCACTGGTGTCACGGTACAATGTGAAATGTGAGAGGGGAAGACACAAGCATACGAATGAAATGCATTCATAAAGATTTTGGATTATCGGGTGGAGGGGTGGACTCCTCTTCTCTCTCTCTCTCTCTCTCTCTCTCTCTCTCTCTCTCTCTCTCTCCACCCCCACTAATTAAGCCCTAACATAACCCACGAACCAGAATTACCATTGATCTGACATGATATAGTGTTTCCAGTGATGACCTGGCTGGGCTTCCACGAGCATAAACCTCATGTTGACATAGCCCATCGGATCAAGAACGTATGTCGTCAGTTGCAACCCGTCAATATAGAACACAGAACGAAAGAATACAGTTACATGTCATTCAGGTAGAGATTTGTATATGCCAACAGCTAATGTCAGTTCTCTTACAAAAATAAAAAAAAATAAAAAAACGCACACAGAAAACAACAATACACAATCATATGTTTAATTGCACTGTTCTTATCGACTCGACGCTGAGACGACGAACCAGAAAACAAATACCAGATAATCAACGAAACTATAATGAACTGTCTTGCGAAATAAATCGGAGGAAAAGAGCGCGAAATAAATCAGAGGGATGAACGCATAATGTCTTCATTGACCTACATCAGGGTTGCCAAACCTACAGCCAAGCGGGATAGATTCCGGTCCTCGGAGGTGTTCAATCCGGCCAGCCGATCACTTGACAAATTACAGTGCAAGTAGAAACGTACTATAAGGTTACGTAAATGTCAGTACAGTGTACCGAATTAGAGTTACATTATTGGTGTAGATATAACTTTCATGGATAAACACACAAACACATATCGATACATTTCTCTTTTTCACTAGTAAACACAAATTGTCCCATATCGATACATTGCTCAGATTCTTATCAGACAAAAGACAACAAGAATAAACATAGTAATTGTAAGAGACTCCAGGAGTGTACTCCAAGCCATCTCAAACTCCAAACAAGGTAGACTCCAGGAGCGTACTCCAAGCCATCTCAAACAAGGTATACTCCAGGAGTGTACTCCAAGCCATCTCAAACTCCAAACAAGATAGACTCCAGGAGCGTACTCCAAGCCATCTCAAACTCCAAACAAGATAGACTCCAGGAGCGTACCCCAAGCCATCTCAAACTCCAAACAAGATAGACCCCAGGAGCGTACTCCAATCCATCTCAAACTCCTAACAAGATATATTTATACTTGAAATAAAATATTACACCGGACTGCTGTCTCTTCCCCCACGCCTTCAAACATAAATAAATAAAATTAATAAAACAAACCAACAGAACAAAGAAGCCATATTTAGCCCAACAGAGGATTACTGCCCACTGTGGGAACCTTGGGAACGAGAAGGCAGATGAGCTCACAAAAGTGGGAAGTGGCGGAACGCAGACTGACCATCTTTAGAGCTATGAAAAAAAAGCAAAGACATTCATAAAATGACCAACGAAGACGGCATGGAGAGACCAGAGCATAGAATACACATCAGAAAATAACAGGAAAGACAAACTTGGCAATCTGCACATAATGGGTCTTAAAGACACCGGTACATGATATTGTGGAGCACCAAAGAAGACACCAGAACATATCCTACAGGACTGCCCCACTTATGCAGACCAAAGAAAGACATCTGGCCCGGGGGAGCTACCATGCTCGAAAAGCTAAGGGGGACCGGAGAAGACCTGTCACGCAGGTCTCCTAGTCGAACCTCTCCGAGCTCATAGCATAGCACGAGTTGAACGAAGAAGAAGAAGACGAAGACAATCAGACTTAAAGATCTGGTCAGCTGATAACTTGGTTCTTCTGTCTCACAATCACGACCAAATACAAAATACAATATATATATACTTACTGAATGGTCATCTTCCCGGTGACAACGTACGGATGTGAAACGAGGACCACCACACAAACACTTAAGAAAAGGGTTGAATCTTTTGAAGTAATATGCTACAGACCGGTGCGCAATATACCACGAATAGCAACAAGGAAAAATGCAGATATCCTACACGAACTGGATATCGACGAAAACAGGTTAGTAAACAATATATTGTCCAGAAAGCTAAAATATTTTGGCCACATCAAAACGTCATAATGGCCTGGAGAGAACGATACTGGAGGGCATGGTGCCTGGAAAGTGGGTCAGAGGCAGACCGAGGAGAAGATGGACACGAGCCATCACGGAGGTCCTGAAGATGACAATGACAGAGGCGGGAGTTCTGGTTAGAGATCGAGAGTATTACAGATTGGCTGTTGTGAGAGCGACGTTCTGGCTAGAGATTGAGAGTTTTACATATTGGCTGTTGTGAGAGCGACGTTCTGGCTAGAGATTGAGAGTTTTACAGATTGGCTGTTGTGAGAGCGACGTTCTGGCTAGAGATCGAGAGTATTACATATTGGCTGTTGTGAGAGCGACGTTCTGGCTAGAGATTGAGAGTTTTACATATTGGCTGTTGTGAGAGCGACGTTCTGGTTAGAGATCCAGTCTTACAGATTGACTGCTGTGAGAGCGACGTTCTGGTTAGAGATCCAGTCTTACAGATTGACTGCTGTGAGAGCGACGTTCTGGTTAGAGATCCAGTCTTACAGATCGGCTGTTGTGAGAGCGACGTTCTGGTTAGAGATCGAGAGTATTACAGATTGGCTGTTGTGAGAGCGACGTTCTGGCTAGAGATCCAGTCTTACAGATCGGATGTTGTGAGAGCGACGTTCTGGCTAGAGATCCAGTCTTACAGATCGGATGTTGTGAGAGCGACGTTCTGGCTAGAGATCCAGTCTTACAGATCGGATGTTGTGAGAGCGACGTTCTGGCTAGAGATCGAGAGTATTACAGATTGGCTGTTGTGAGAGCGACGTCCTGGTTAGAGATCCAGTCTTACAGATCGGCTGCTGTGAGAGCGACGTTCTGGTTAGAGATCCAGTCTTACAGATTGGCTGCTGTGAGAGCGACGTTCTGGTTAGAGATCCAGTCTTACAGATCGGCTGTTGTGAGAGCGACGTTCTGGCTAGAGATCCAGTCTTACAGATCGGATGTTGTGAGAGCGACGTTCTGGCTAGAGATCCAGTCTTACAGATCGGATGTTGTGGGAGCGACGTTCTGGCTAGAGATCCAGTCTTACAGATCGGATGTTGTGAGAGCGACGTTCTGGCTAGAGATCGAGAGTATTACAGATTGGCTGTTGTGAGAGCGACGTCCTGGTTAGAGATCCAGTCTTACAGATCGGCTGCTGTGAGAGCGACGTTCTGGTTAGAGATCCAGTCTTACAGATTGGCTGCTGTGAGAGCGACGTTCTGGTTAGAGATCCAGTCTTACAGATTGACTGCTGTGAGAGCGACGTTCTGGTTAGAGATCCAGTCTTACAGATCGGCTGTTGTGAGAGCGACGTTCTGGTTAGAGATCGAGAGTATTACAGATTGGCTGTTGTGAGAGCGACGTTCTGGCTAGAGATCCAGTCTTACAGATCGGATGTTGTGAGAGCGACGTTCTGGCTAGAGATCCAGTCTTACAGATCGGATGTTGTGAGAGCGACGTTCTGGCTAGAGATCCAGTCTTACAGATCGGATGTTGTGAGAGCAACGTTCTGCACGATGACTGAGGATTCGCAAAGAAAAAAACCCAGATATTTGGAGAATACAAGAACCTAACGACAATCAGATTTTACTCCTGCTGAGGTCGGATGTGTTGGACCGAAAGGTGCAAATATCGCAGTCAAGCTGTAAACTGTGACACAACGCGTTCCGTTCTCTGGACTACATTCTGCTACTTGCAAATCCCTTTTCATGGCTTGGTAGCGGGAGATTGAGAACGAACGAAGAAGAAGAAGATGGTACTGAGAGACGAGAGACAATGTACTACAAAATGTAGAATCAATCGTATATCTTTGTAGTTATATAGAGTTATTGATATATATGTCTAATTAAGAATACACAAGGCTAGAGAGGATTTAATGCCTTAGGAAATTTGTGGAAATCGAGAGAAATTATGTCGCCCATAGAAATACAGACTTCAATTCCAATGACCAGTCTATCCAATTGTATGGCGAACAAAGAAAAGTACAACTAAAAAAGTCCAATCTGTCATCAATGGATGCCTGCAATGAAGAGAGGCGATACACTGGTATGGCAAGGTCACTTATTTAGAACTGTAGAAAAGAACCGGACAGATACCGGTAGGACTCGACGTAAAGAGAAGGAGCTAGCGATAGATAGGACACACATTACGGAAAACAGTTGATAGAATTACCAGGCAGTCACTGTTGTGGAATCCTCTTGGCAAGGGAAGCAAGTGCTGACCTAAACACTCATGTAGAAAAGTCGAGACAAACTTCAAAACGGCAGGAAAGACATGCCGGAACTCAGCAGTGAGTTGAATCGTTTGATAAATATGATATAATGTATAACGTATAATAAATGTATGCGTGTGTGTTGTCGGGCAGAAGTTGCTCTCTCTTTCCCTCCCCTCCCCCCCTATCTCGCCCCTCGCTGTCTCACGCTACTCACCCGGTACAACTGGCGAACAATAACAGATACAAATAACTGCCTGGCTCTATTAACGTCTGACATATTTAAGAATGCATTAGCCAAAAGCCTTGTCAAACAAAAGGTGTTTCTACGGGTAAGAGTATCATTCTTCTTCACATTTGATTATACACGCTCTGGATTAGGGTTTATGAGGGATGTCCTGCTATTGTAGAGCTTCGCTAACTACGGTATGGAATCATTGACTGTCAATAAAAGTCAAGGAAACATAGCATTACTGCTGTAGGCTAGTGAGGTGTTAGCGATCTCACATTTCAAAGGATCGGCTATATGAGGGCGGTAGCCAGCTTCTCTTCCTCGCCGCTTCATTTTTCTGACTGAGCCGGTACCCATTTAAGGGTCGACCCTGGGGCCGTTGCGGTCTGAAAACACATTTCCACCTCAACTGGGGAATGAACATATGACCACTCAGATGCGAAGCCAGTTCGCTAACCACTGCGCTACGCGGGTATAATGTATGTGGGTATAATGTCTTGTATGGGGGAGCGGGTGAGGGGGGGGGGGAAGATTACTGTCTGTAGATGTAAAGACTTGCATGGTGACTTTCCTGTCTGTAGATGTAATGACTTGTATGGCGACTTTCCTGTCTGTAAATGTCATGACTTGTATGGCGACTTTCCTCTCTGTAAATGTCATGACTTGTATGGCGACTTTTCTGTTGTTAGATGTCATGACTTGTATGGGGAATTTCCTGTCTGTGGATATCTTCTTCTTCGTTCGTTCTGAAAGGGCTTAAGTAGCAAAATGTAGTCCAGAGAACGGAATGCGTTGTGTTGTAGTTTTACAGCTGATTGCGATATTTGCACCTTTCGGTCCAACACATTCGACTTCAGCAAGCATTTTTTGAGTACCGGGTTAGCATTCCCTCTTCGATGCTTTCTCCTTAGTCAGTCTGCCCTGCCGCAGCCTGTTATCCAGGATCACCGCGTAGAGGTGTAGAAGGGTCTTGGCAGCTATGGTTCGCTGGCCCTGACGCTAGCAGTCAGCTATGGGTCGCTGACCACTGCAGCTCATGCGCTGCTCAGCGTCTTGATCCCGTCTGTGGATATAATGGCTTGTATGGAGAACGTTCCTGTCTGTGGATATAAGGGCTTATATGGAGAACTTTCCTGTCTGTGGATATAATGGCTTGTATGGAGAACTTTCCTGTCTGTGGATATAATGGCTTGTATGGAGAACTTTCCTGTCTGTGGATATAATGGCTTGTATGGAGAACTTTCCTGTCTGTGGATATAATGGCTTGTATGGAGAACTTTCCTGTCTGTGGATATAATGGCTTGTATGGAGAACTTTCATGCCCATCGAATTAATGACTTATAAGAACCGAGACCTCATCAGTATTTCATGTATTCCTCTAGGATAGAAACACGAGTGAGACAAGCAGATTTATGAGATCTAGTTGTGTTTTATATTTGCTTTCACCATGTACAGCATATCCTTCTTCTGATCCCCGGTAAAAGAGTTTTCATTTTCGAATCCAGATCGCCTATATCTTCGTGTTCTTTCATTTTGTGTTATGTGAACAATTTTCAGAGTGTTTGAAATATACTTATGTGTTTGCAGTCGTTGTCGGTAATTAGTTTGTTTAATACCTACGGTGTTTCTCCTTGTTTCTTTACTTATCATATTACTTAATTGGAAACGACAGCAGTTCGTTTTGTCGTTAAATGGTGTAAGCTCCAGGATAAATTAGCATCCTGTGCTATCTCGTCTCGAGTACCGTGTCTTGCCACTGGACCAATGAAGTTCAAGACGAGAGGGTATGGTTAATGATAGCGCAAAGTCGTTACTTACATCTGATTAAAGCGCAAGTCACAGTTTAAGATTGTAGATATTCTCAGCATCTCTTTCTATCCTGACGCTAGCGCAACTTGGCATGTACTCCTATATATCCCATAATTGTAATAGTTGTGGTGTGAGAAGAGCTATGCCAGCGTGGACACACGTCTTTCTTTGGATGACTAAGTAGGCCAAATATATAACTCACGTCTTTCTTTGGATGACTAAGTAGGCCAAATATATAACTCACGTCTTTCTTTGGATGACTAAGTAGGCCAAATATATAACTCACGTCTTTCTTTGGATGACTAAGTAGGCCAAATATATAACTCACGTCTTTCATTGGATGACTAAGTAGGCCAACTAAATAACTTACGTCTTTCTTGGGATGACTAAGTAGGACAACTAAATAACTCACGTCTTTCTTTGGATGACTAAGTAGGCCAACTAAATAACTCACGTCTTTCTTGGGATGACTAAGTAGGCCAACTATATAACTCACGTATTTCTTGGAATGACTAAGTAGGCCAACTATATAACTCACGTCTTTCTTGGGATGACTAAGTAGGCCAACTATATAACTCACGTCTTTCTTTGGATGACTAAGTAGGCAAATTAAATAACTCACGTCTTTCTCTGGATGACTAAGTAGGCCAACTAAATAACTCACGTCTTTCTTGGAATGACTAAGTAGGCCAACTATATAACTCACGTATTTCTTGTGATGACTAAGTAGGCCAACTATATAACTCACGTCTTTCTTGGAATGACTAAGTAGGCCAACTATATAACTCACGTCTTTCTTGTGATGGCTAAGTAGGCCAACTATATAACTCACGTCTTTCTTTGGATGGCTAAGTAGGCCTATTAAATAACTCACGTCTTCTTTGGGATGACTAAGTAGGCCAACTATATAAGTCACGTCTTTCTTGTGATGGCTAAGTAGGCCAACTATATAACTCACTTCTTTATTGGGATGACTAAGTAGGCCAACTATATAACTCACGTCTTTCTTGTGATGGCTAAGTAGGCCAACTATATAACTCACGTCTTTCTTTGTATGACTAGGCCAACTAAATAACTCACGTCTTTCTTTTGATGACTAAGTAGGCCAACTATATAACTCACGTATTTCTTGGGATGACTAAGTAGGCCAACTATATAACTCACGTCTTTCTTGTGATGGCTAAGTAGGCCAACTATATAACTCACATTTTTCTTTGGATGACTAAGTAGGCCTACTAAATAACTCACGTCTTCCTTGGGATGACTAAGTAGACCAACTATATAACTCACGTCTTTCTTGTGATGGCTTAGTAGGCCGACTATATAACTCACGTCTTTCTTGGGATGGCTAAGTAGACCAACTATATAACTCACGTATTTCTTGTGATGACTAAGTAGGCCAACTATATTACTGACCTTTTTCTTGCATTGAGGAACACTTGTTAAGTGGTTGAGGTCTTGGTGGAATCCGGATTGCATTAACATTTCTTTTTTGTGTGTCTAACGTCTGATGTATATGTTGTCGAGTGCTTACAATATATTTGACTGGTCAATAGTTCTTTCTTTTGTATTTGAGTTTTTGTGCCAGTATGAATGTCCTGGTGTTCCTCCTTTTGAAAGTACAAATACAGGGGAAACTCTCACAGCCCCATCTTTCTTCCTCTGTTATTTACTTCTCTTTTCTTATCTTTAAGAAAATGTCGCACTGAGAAAGAAAAAAATGATTATGACCTGTGAACCAGCTTTGACATGCGATCACGAAATTAAATTTATAGTTGACGTTCCGTTTCTGACGGATCGATGGTTGCACATTTGTTAATTCAACAACCCTTCTCTCCCCTCCCCCAAGGGCTATTTGGGGATCGTCCCCGCATAATGCACGTAAGCCTCTATATGCCAGTCTGGCCAAAATCGTGTAAGCTTCTGACTTCTTAATTTCTTCCACTACAGATACTCAGGCTACGTTACACACCGTTTCTGACATGTCTTTCCCTGTTTGTCTTATTTGGAGATGAGCAGAACTCGTGCCATTGCAGCTCAAGCGTCAATTGCATGATGTTTAATCCGCGTCAATTCCACGATGTTTAATCCGCGTCAATTGCACGATGTTTAATCCGCGTCAATTGCACGATGTTCAATCCGCGTCAATTGCATGATGTTTAATCCCTCCGTTACTTATTACGCCGCCTTCTTTAATAATTTTTTTATTTCATCGGCCAGTTCTGCCCGATCCCAGATCGAAGGAGCTATTCACTCTTGTATTGCAGTATCCTAATATGGCACACGATAGTGTTAGCTTTAGGGGCAGCTAGCCATTGGAGTTTGTAGAATCGGCCGTTCCACACTGCATTTCAAGGGCGTATGCAAGAGGGACATGAGTCATGCGACATCTCATTCGAGAGCTGAGAAGAAATTACTCAGGATCGAGCAATCTGGGGACAGTCAGATGGAGAGGCCACAGTGACTGCTGACGCTCTTAGAGGCATTCTGGCTGCAGAGAAAAGAGAAAGACTGAAGAGATCAAGGAACAGCCAGGCAAGCCAGCCTTCTCAATATGACTGCATGATCTGTGGCAGGGACTATCACTCACGGATCAGCCTTTACAGCCATAGCAAACACTGTCGAAATACAGGAGACAGAGCTGGACAAAACTTACAGGGCGCCACATGCATGGTCTATGGAGACTGTGACGCCTATGAATGAATGAAAGCAAGGAGTATTCGATAAACACTATGCTGAGTCGTGCGGAAGTGACGCACCCCTATCCCACCGTTGAACACGTATTTTGGCCCATTAGCCTGTTGACACAAAATGATGGGGGGGGGGGGGGGGGGGGGAGGAGGACTCACATGAGTTATGACTTCCAAGTGCCAGCTTCCTGTTGTCTGTATTTTCTTTTAATTCCCCACCCTCCCCCCATTTCCTGCGAAACCTGGAGACTGTACCACAACCGTCTGGTTAGCAGTACATTATGTGATTGGTGAACATCACCATTTGGCTTTCTTAATATTGGCTGCCACAGTTAGAGTAACTTTTTCTAGAGGCTTTCTCAGTCGAAATTGTTTCATCCATGCAATGTTACATATGCCATATTGTTCAATAGTATCATTCAAACTCAGAAGGTTACTCCACACTCAGTCAGACTTTGGCTGGTGTGAATGACACAATGTGTCATTCCAAGAACTGGAGAGTTTTCTACCTTCAAGAAGTTTGGCAGATATGCTAGTTGTCGCCCCTGACAACGGGCTGTGAGTCTGACATGAGTCATTTCTGTCGTTTCTATCATGCACATAACCCTCATGATACATAACCCTCATGATACACAACCCTCATGATACATAACCCTCATGATACATAACCCTCATGATACATAACCCGCATGGTGCATAACCCTTATGATACATAACCCTCATGATACATAACCCTCATGATACGGCACGGGGCAGGCGTCGTACTAATGGTGTTTTAAGTAGGTCAACATTAATGATGTCTAAGTGCGTCATATTTATGGTGTTTATGTGCGTCAACATTAATGATGTCTTCGTCACATTTGTGGTGTTAACGTGCGTCAGCATTAATGGTGTCCAAGTGCATCATATTTGTGGTGTTTATGTGCGTCAGCATTAATGATGTCTGCGTCATATTTGTGGTGTTTATGTGCGTCAGCATTAATGATGTCTGCGTCATATTAATAGTATTCAAGTACACAATATTAATATGTTTAGTGACGTCATTTAATGGTTCACCACATTGATGGTGTTAAAGGGTATAATATCAATGATGCTTGTGCATAATGTAAATAGTGTTTAAGTGCGTCGTATTAATGATGTTTGTGCGTCATATTAATGGTGTTTAAATATATCATATAAATGGTGTTTCCGTACACCATATTAATGGTATTTGAGTGTACCACATTAATGGTATTTGAGTGTACCACATTAATGACGTTTCAGCACTAAATATCACCTACTTTTAAGTGCATCATATTAATGGTATTTAAGTGCTTCACACTAAAGGTGTTTTAAATACGTCATATTAATGGTGTTCAAGTGCATCATGTCAATAGTGTTTAAGTAAATAATATTAATGGGGTGTTAGTGCATCATACTAATTAGGTTTAAGTGCTCCATTTAAATTATGTTTAAGTGAATCATATTAATGGTATTCTGCACCATATTAATCTTGTTAAAGCGCGTCATATTAATGTTGCTAACGTGCCACTTTATTATTGCTTGAACGCATGTCTGTCCGATGTGGGCGGTGGTGACTTGATTGGTCGAACAAATCATGACGTCATCATCAGTGGGTTGTGTGTCAAAATATAATGATGACCTTTTTCACGACTTGAGTTTGTTTATATATTTAATTATTTAGAATAAATTTAAATTAAATATGTAAATTTGTTTGATTGATTTTAAATTTAAATAAATACTTGAATAAGTGCAATAAATAATGATCACGGTTGCGTAATTTAATGTAAAACTGCCAACATGCTTGAAGGTTGGTGCCTGCATGATACCGTCTGGACTGAAGTTGCGGTCGGGTTGAGCAAGGGGATACAAATAAGCGGATGCAATGGCGGGTTGAGATAGTGGATAGGTGGTTTGGTGGTCCGCAGGAATGGTGGCAGAGAAGGAATGGTTGTGGAGAACAGACGGGCTGGTTGGTTGAAAGAGGTTGGTTGAGGGGGTAAGAGATTGACATTGAAATGCTGAGGGCTAATGTTGAGACAGCAAACCAAAAATCAGTTTTAACTATAGATGAGTTTATACAATGATGACACAGTAAGGATCTTTCAAAGATGCGAGGATTTGTTAATCTTGCTAGATGTGTATGTGAGTGAGAGTTGTGCCCCTCCAACAGTGACCACATTTGTTCACTTTATAATGTCACCCCCCCCCCCTCCTGTTCTTCCATTAATGTGTACGTCTTTTATGGATGTAACAAGTATAATACAAATAGTGAATAACGGAATTATGTAAGTATTACATTGACAATCAAATATAAACTTTGATTTGCACATTTCGAATCCAGATTTTCCAGAATTCACCCATTTCCCCTGGCATGTTAAACAAACCTACGCAGGACTGTCCATCCAGCACTATGCCTGGTTCCTACCATTTTCACAAGGTTGCTAGGCCCTAACAACGTTTGTCACGCACTGCATTAAATGTATCAACCATGGCCAATCCGTTTGAGAGCATGAACGGGAGAAGTATGAGATTGACCTCCCAGTGTTATTCGAAAAATAGAAGTGATTTGTTGAGAGAAACACGAGACACCGCTAGTTTTATGAGGGAGATAGACACTACTATTTTGAGAGCAAAAACGAAATGATTCAAAGTGAAACTCGAGCCGGTCGCCACTTCAACTGAAATGAAGTAAAATAAAGTAACCCATATCATTACTGCCGTAGGATGTGAGGTATTAGCGATCTCATATTTTAAAGGTTCGGCTATATGAGGGCGGTAGCCATCTTCTCTCCCTCGCCGCTTTTACTTCCCGGACTGAACCGGTACCCATTTAAGGCAGGGTTGACCCGGGAGCCATTGCGGACTGAAAAAACACTACCCCCTCAACTGGGGAATGAACCCAGGATCACTCAGAAACGAAGCCAGCGCGCTAACCACTGCGCTACGTGGCTCTACTGAAATAGATGTGGTTTTACTTGTGGATCGATGTAGTAGTGAACGCCACGCAGATGAAGCCAAGCATTACACAACCGCCTGGAGGACCACGGTCCACCTTCATCAGCACGTTCGGGATGTGAGTATAGCCACTACAACCTGCCACTTAACATCCTGTTCAGGGCACACAAACGAGTAAACTTACTCAATGTGGGCATTCAACAACAAACAGCAACAACAACTTGAGAGACAAGATATTTGCAACCAGACGCGCACTATTGTTTCTGAGCCAATGAAAAAGGCAAACAGTTTAGCGCCAACCATTGGAAGAAACCATCAAGTAAGTCCACGCCGTTTTGTTAAATTGTATTCATAAAGCTGTCTCCTGTAGCATTCGTTCCTCAGAGTTGTACGATCCAATCGAACAGTAGCTGGCCCCTCTACAGAAATCTATCACAGAACAGCGTTTTGTCGTCTGCAGTAGTGGCTTATGTAGCAATTGTTTGTACTGGATCAGGATGCTAACAGCAACCTCTTTAGCTGTTACTTACAACACGTATAATAAGTTAAAATGTTTTTGTTGTTGTTATTGAATACACAATGAATAAATTTACTCTTTTGAGCGCCCAGAAAAGGGCGTTAGGAGACGGGTTGTAGTAGCTTTCCCCATATTTCGAGCGTGCTGCTGAAGTCTGAACAGGCTGTTGTGCTATTCATGATTTTATGACCGTGTCGGTCACTATTACGGTGATCACGTCGATCCCCATCTCGTTAGGCAGAATGCCAGGAGACAGCTCTGTTCTCAGGGAGATCTGCATGGGAGTGATGTGGGGTCTTGTTCAATCTGTTCACCTGACCCTGACTAATAAAGTCTGATCTGTATATTTTACCAGACAAACGTTAGTCTCATCTCCCGGACAGGTTACAATCAATCAATAAATAAATAAACCATCCATCACATTTCTTCTTCTTCTTTCATAGTTTACATCGCGGCTACAAAATCTGCGCCTTCCTATATCTATATATCTATCTGTCTATCTATCTGTCTGTCTGTCTGTCTGTCTGTCTGTCTGTCTGTCTGTCTGTCTGTCTGTCTGTCTGTCTGTCTGTCTGTCCGTCCGTCCAAATATGCACCCATCCATCTAACCATTTATCTAACCGTGCACCCATCCATCTAACCATCCACAAACCATTTATCCATCCACCCACTCATCCATCCACTTATCTAACCATGCATCCATCCATCTAACCATGTATCCATCCATCCACCCACCCATCCACCCACCCATCGTTCCACCAACCATGCATCCATCCATCTAACCATGTATCCATCCACCCATCCACCCACCCATTGTTCCACCCAACCATGCAGCGATCCATCCATGCATCTTATCTGTCTAACGATCAATCAATCAACCAATCGTCGTGGCGTGTATTTCCATTGCCGAAATCCCCACCTGAAGGATTACAATGGCAGCTACTTGGACATCATGTCAATGAATGATTGTTTACCGAGATGGATATATGCTGTGTACACATCTGATATTGATGCTCGTATAACTAAGGTCACATTTATTAATATGCGATGTTCTCGTTTGCCCATAGATTGATCAAATCACATGCCGACTAAATGTCTAGTTACAGTATCGATGTTGAACTGCTCTTCTACCTTGTCTGTGTTTCAACCATCATCAGTGTTGACTTGTACTGCAGTCCATCGCGTACAACCTTGCTTATCTAGACTTGTCGCTGTTTATCACGTCTTTGCTGTGCGATATCGGACTAGCGACAACTTCATATTTCATATGTTCTCCATTTTAGATCCAGGTCCTACGCTGTTCTAGAATAGAAATGTCGATCTGAAGCTCCCATCTGTACTTCTAGCTATAAATATACGAACTGGCAACTTTCATTAGCGCAGAGTATGATCTCTAGAACAAGCAGTCTGATATAAATGTAAAGTGATGCAAAGAGAGCTTCTTATGTGTGATTAAATTCTGAGATGTCCTGCATCTCTCGTGCGTCGGTCATGCCAATATGTTTCAACATTCCTCTTAACCGGTCGGATATTGTTGTTACGTGCATCGCTGTGTGTTTATATCCACTTCTTCATCTGCTCTACAATCTCTCAACTTATTTCGTAAGGGAATACGTTTCGTCATTTCTACCGTGGTCTCCGCTTCTTGGTTTGCATTTTAAAATATTTTTTGTTCCGTCTCAAGCAGGAATATTTGTAATTTTTATATCGCTTTTATCGGTTGCGGCACATCGTGACAGTTGTATATGTATTCTCTTCATCGTCTCTCGCTCTCACTCTCTCTCCTTCTCTCACTCTGGTTCTCGATTTGTATGCTTCACTATTTCCCTCTCTACCGTCGAGACACTGTTCTGCATTATCAGCGTGCTGGTTCAGATTTAAAAACGTTTCTTTTCGTCTCGTGTTGGAATGTCTTTAATTTTAAATTCTTCTGTATCTGATACCATTCATCATTGTAAATGTATATTCTCTCTCTCTCTCTCTCTCTCTCTTTCTTTCTCTCTACCACCCCTCTCTCTCTCCTTGTCGAATCTTTGTATGTTTTTTCGGATCACCTTTTTTTAAATTTCATTATGTCGGAAGAAACGGACGGTCTGGCTATGGTATGAGTGGATAGCAGACATAGAGGAATTAAATCTCCGTGGGGATATGTGGATATTTTTTCCTGGCCGAGCTGGGGTTCTTTTCAATAAAGCTATATGGCGTCATTGTATCATAGGAGTCAATAATGGGACAGATTAATGGGGGGGGGGGGCATTATAAGGTCAACCAATGACCACCTCTTAGAGGTTGTTACTATAATAGATTAACCAGTAATCCACACCATCATCAATGCCCGTCGTTCAATCCACAACCACCACCACCACCACTATTTCTACTACTACTACTACTACTACTACTACTACTACTACTACTGCAACTACTACTACTACTACTATTACTACTACTACTACTACTACTATTACTACTACTACTACTACTACTACTATTACTACTACTACTACTATTACAACTGACTGCTGCTCCCACTACTACTACCACTACCACTACTACTGATACTACTACTACTACTACTACTTCTTCTACTACTACTACTACTACTACTACTACTACTACTGCTGCTACTACTACTACTGCTGCTACTACTACTACTACTGCTGCTACTGACTACTGCTACTATTACTACTATTGCTACTACTACCACTACTACTACTGATACCGCTGCTTCCGCTACTACTGCCACTACTACCACCACCATCATCACCACCACCACCACTACTACCACTACTACCACAACAACAATTAATACGCCTATCACCACTATTACCACTACTACTGTTACAGAGCCATGCCTTTTACATAAACGTATTGGGGGTGGGGGAGTTCTGACATACATACCTCTCCCACGCATAAACATTAATTAACCCAATAAAAACTTGAGAACTAGTTTTAACCCTGGGTGATTAAATAATCAGTCGGCTAAATGTTTGTGTTCAATGAAAAGAAGAAATGTAAGCCAGTTCTTTCAACTTTTCAAGTTCACGAGGGTGATTAGTTAGGCCCGTTGGAAGCGGATTGAGTAGATTCAGGTCATCCCGTATCTGGTGAGGTCGTCGGGGCACACATGAAGACACCCCCATAACTCCACCCCTCTCTCTCAGATTGGTTCATTCTTTTATGTTGTTCTCTGACGTCTTTTTGGGTCGACCCTTCGTGTTTGCAAGAGCTATTGATGTCGATCTGTGGGTCATACAAGCAAATTGCGTCTTTTGGTTATTGCTAAGAATCTTCAAAAACTCTATTGCTGTTTTTAATTCTTTCTGGTATTTCCTCATTTGTAACTTGGTCTTTGTATGTAACGTTGAGAAGTCTTTGGAAACATCTCATCTCCAAGGCCTGTATCATCCGCTGCAGGTCAGCTGTAATTGTCCATGTCTCACAATCATGGAGAAATATTGACAAGACCGATAAATACATTAATCTGATCTTTGTGCATACGGCTAACCGTTTGTCTTGTCAGATTTTTGTTAAGCCGTGCAACCACCGATATTGTCTGTGCTATTCTAGCCAACACCTGGCATTTTGATCCTTCATCACTGACAATCGAGCCTAGATATTTAACATGAACAGATTACTGGTAGGCTAATTAACATGAGCACATTACTGGTAGGCCAATTAACATGAGCACATTACTGGTAGGCCAATTAACATGAGCACATTACTAGTAGGCCAATTAACATGAGCACATTACTGGTAGGCCAATTAACATGATCACATTACTGGTAGGCTAATTAACATGAGCACATTACTGGTAGGCTAATTAACATGTACAGATTACTGGTAGGCTAATTTATGTGATGTGAGTACACGTGAACACGGGCAGAGCTGCAGGGCATTAATAAGATTAATATTACAGGTGGTTTGATTGAAGCATTGGGCGGAGAGAAAACTCGGGGGCCAATGAGAACGAAAGATTCTACATATATATTCTACGAGAGGGACACGAGATCAGAAAGAGAGAAATGAGACCATAGAGAAGAACACCACAGAGTTTGAAGCGATAAGTCTAGAAAGAAAACGATAAGAAAGAATACGCTGAAAATGAGAAAATGGGTCAAAGAACACTCTTTCAATTTGAATTAAGTGCCTTTTCAATGCATTTCTCATCGAACCTAAATAATTGAATCAAGAAGAAACAGTTGGAAACCTCATTCCAAAACAAGGAGCATTTGATTTGGGTAATCATGCACATGATTTGGATGAAGGGGCAGATGCAGAAAATAAAAATGGAAAACAGGAATTAAACAAACGTACAGGTGCATGGGAAAGTGAATTTGGAAAACGAGAGAAGTAATTATAATATAGACCTTGACATTTGATGTATCTCAAACGAGATTCCGTCTCAAAAGGAAATAGAAAATGATGTTACGAATTGTCAAATCTCTCTGCCTAAAACATTCTCAATAAAACCTGCAACCATATTTTTCATAGAAAATAAGCTGAAATTTCGAAAATAAGCTGAAATTTCAAAGCACCTATACAGGAGACTGACTGGAATGAGTCAACAGAAACAGGCACTATATTGCTTCCGATGTAGATTATTTTGCACAAGGCAATCAGTAGTCTTAATTCTAGCACTTCTGAATTTGCTCTGGTGTATACTGAAGGCGGGGATTCTAATTGAACGGGGCGGAAACTGTAATATAGAATCGCAAAGCATGAAATCCTATTTAGTCGTATAGAGCGTTACCCACCTCGTGGAGATCTAGAAACGTCAGCTGTCTGTGACAGAGTTGACGCTAGCTGTTTGTGACAGAGTTGACACCGTCATAGAAGCGCCAATCTATACTGCACATTTGAAATGTATCATTTTTAAAGCATATAATCAATGTTGCATTTTTCACGTCGTCTGATTCCACATTTTTAGCACATAAAAGACCAGAAAAGTCATTGTTGTAACGCAAGTACTAAGTCTATTGTACAATACATTATGGCTTCTGTTGAACTGCTCTGAATTGCAAAGTTAAAGGATATTGCAATGTGAATTCGTTCTCTATGGCAATATTGTAACATAAATAAGATGTTCAAATCAAATGGGCTTTCTTCTCCCAGGTTACCTTTTTATTTTATAGAAACAAAATATTTATCATGGAGGTACTGTAGAAGCAAAAGGCCGCAGATGCTGAAAATTAGCATACGGCTCAATTGCACACCTCTCTCAGCTTCATACTCGTATTGGCCTTACAGGGTACAGCTCATGGCATAAAACAGTTGTTCTTAGTGGATCTGTACTTCTACAGGGACAGATGCTCCTGTACAGGTCCCAGCTCTGGTATAGGACAAGTCAGTAAATAGGTCACAGGTGGTTATCAAAAATACTAAATAAGATGCGAACTAGAAAATATGTCATTATTACACCCAACGGGATCAAAGGTGGGATATTACATTGCGCTGTAGGCAAAACCACGCGAACACACTATTGCAGTTGCTACACTGTCAACTCAAATCACCTCCCCCACCCACCGCACAGTAGTTGCTGTTCCAAATCTAAACAGGACGGCCATACCTGGATTCATCAACAATTTTGCAGCGTTCCTTAGAAAATTATTGACCCAGTTATTCACCGCTTTACGCGACAAACACTTTTCCGTAATCAGGAACGGTTTCCTTGTATCCTTTGCAGAAAGTCGTATAAATAATATAAATAAAGGAATAAATGAATACAATTACACAAAAAAATGAATATGAGATAAGATCCGAAACGACGTAATCTGACTTGAAACTTTGTTTCAGGACGTTGTGGAAACAGCGAAATCCAACATCAAACTTTGTTTCAGGACGTTGTGGAAACAGCGAAATCCAACATCAAACTTTGTTTCAGGACGTTGTGGAAACAGCGAAATCCAACATCAAACTTTGTTTCAGAATGTTGTGGAAACAGCGGAATCCGACATGAAACTTTGTTTCAGGGCGTTATGGAAACAGCGAAAACCGACATGAAACTTTGTTTCAGGACGTTGTGGAAACAGCGAAATCCGACATGAAACTTTGTTTCAGGACATTGTGGAAACAGCGAAATCCGACATGAAACTTTGTTTCAGGACGTTGTGGAAACAGCGAAATCCGACATGGAACTTTGTTTCAGGACGTTGTGGAAACAGCGAAATCCGACACGAAACTTTGTTTCAGGACGTGGAAACTGAAATCCGACATGAAACTTTGTTTCAGGACGTTGTGGAAACAGCGATATATCACGCAGACAACGTAGGTCTGGACATGTGGTACGCGTGTCTGACAACAGATAGATACGTAGAACGACTACTTCGGAAGGTGCGGAATGGGTGGCTGCGACATGAGTGGATAGCAGCGCTGGAGAACTCAAAACTGCAGGGGCTGGTGTGGATCTACTGTCCTGGTCATGCGGGGGTTCCGGGCAACGAGTCAGCTTATTTTTTGACTTCACACGCACCCATAACAGGCACAGTGGACATGGATAGCGGTGACATAGTGAAGGTTATCAAGGACCACCTGCTGGAGAACGACACTGCTTTGGATGAGTCTGCAAGGCACAGGCTGCGGTACTTTGGAATCAAATTAGGATCCAGTGGATCAGGGAACCTGATAGGACGAAACAGGAAGGTGTACAACCAACAGGCTACAGGCACCATCAGCATCCACACTTTGCGCCATCTGCTGAGAGAGACTAAGCACCTATGGCTATGCCCGGAGTGCAGTGAAGTCGACACCTAGAACAGAACAGAACGCTTTGGTAGCCATACGCCTGTACAAGTACACGGGGGCGCCCACCTATGCAATGGCGGGATAGACTGACCAATAACCTAGGCCCGTGTTGGTAAAGAATTGCAAGAGATCAGGAATCCAACAGCAAATGTTTGGCCTCCTGTCATTCAGCACATCTGCCGGACTGACGCCGAGGATAATGAGGATAATGATGATATTGAGGATAATGAGGATAATGATGATATTGAGGATAATGAGGATACTGAGGATAATTATGATAAAGAGGATAACGAGGATAATGATGATAATGAAGATAATGAGGATAATGAGGATAATGATATTGATGATATTGATGATAATGAGGATATTGATGATAATGAGGATATTGATGATAATGAGGATATTGATGATAATGAGTATAATGAGGATATTGAGGATATTGGTGATAATGAGGATATTGAGGATATTGGTGATAATGAGGATATTGGGGATATTGATGAAATGAGGATAATGATGATATTGATGATAATGATGATAATGAGTATAATGATTATAATGAGGCTATTGAGGATAATGATGATAATGATGATAATGATGATATTGAGGATAATGAGGATAATCGCACAACAAAACACTTCCGTCAGCCCGGACACCATTCTGTATCTAAGCAACGCACGTGCATGCGACACCTAGCCTCTGCTACCTACAGTAATTACACCGCTGGATGTTGCTACCGCCTAATGACACCTTTAGAAAATACCATCCACATTGTTGAGCCAACCCATATCAGTGTGTGACCTAATTACTGACTTCCTCTAGTATTAATGGTTTCTGTGTGTCACGAAAGCCTCAGTGTTCACTGGTGTATATCCGTTTATCTTTGCTACGAGACAACGCCAGAAATTGAGCAATAACACGTTAATCGGTGTCGCTGAACCGTACAAGGCTTGTGAGAGGGCGGGATGTAAAAAGTGCTGGAAATTAATAGCGGTAGGAGCGCTTTCTGTGATCTAGTTGGCGCACTAGGTGACTAAAATAATCACCCCATTGATCACCAATTTGTTATCTGTCGCCGGTGGCGTAGTTTGGTGGGACGCTGGCCTGTGTGAAGATTTCAGCTCAATTTCCTGGCCTTGATAGAGCTTGGAATTTGCAGCTAATGGTGTTAGCTTGTATTTAAGACGTGGGGACAGAGAGAGAGAGAGTGAGAGAGAGAGAGAGAGAGAGAGTTACTTCTAAGGATGTCTGATAGTATGTATATCACAGTAGTAAAAGTCAATAATGATAATTACTATCATCTCATAAATAGTAGGCTTTATTGTTGCAAGTAAGAACATGTACGCGTGACACGCACGAGATACGCACATACGCGCGCACACACACCATATATATATATATATATATATATATATATATATATATATATATATATATATATATATATATATGTGCACTTATATATATATAAACTGCTCACAGAAAGTATGGGATATTGAATTTAAAATATGGCTACAGACACTGTAATTAGAATCAGCTGGTTCATTCCGTTGTAAACGTGAACACAATACGAGACATTTATGGCAGAAACAATGGTTTACGTTTAGTCACGTGACGACAGTCCGACTGGCAACTAAGAAGATGTAGTTACTCCATTTTCACAATGCGTTTTCAATGTTCCTAGTGCCGCGTAGGACCCCCATTTGCTGTTAAATGACGTAGCGCAGCGATGTCTCAAATTGTAGATATGCCTTCTGATGTTGTCTTGGGTAAAATATGCGCCACTCGTGCAGAAGAGCGTTGGCTACATTCAAAAGTATCTGAAGAGCGTGGGCCACCTGTAGAAGTGTATGACGAGCATGGGCTAGCTGCAGAAGTGTCTAAAGAGCGAGGGCCACCTGCAGAAGTGCCTGAAGAGCGTGGGCTACATTCAGAAGTATCTGAAGAGCGTGGGCCACCTACAGAAGTGTATGAAGAGCGCCTGGACGTTGTCGGACACATCTGCTGAGGACGTTCCACAAATGCTACATTGAGAGTCGTCAGAGGACATTGCTTGCCATTCTAACGTCGGGATATATTGTCTCTCAAGGTGATCAGTTCCGTGCAGCTAATCGAATAGCACAACGATACACTCAAATAGCACAACGATACACTAAAATAGCACAACGATACACTCAAATAGCACGATACACTCAAATAGCACAACGATACACTCAAATAGCACATCGATACACTCAAATAGCACAACGATACACTGAAATAGCACAACGATACACTCAAATAGCACAACGATACACTCAAATAGCACAACGATACACTCAAATAGCACAACGATACGCTCAAATAGCACAACGATACACTCAAATAGCACAACGATACACTCAAATAGCACAACGATACGCTCAAATAGTACAACGATACGCTCAAATAGCACAACGATACACTCAAATAGCACATCGATACGCTCAAATAGCACAACGATACACTCAAATAGCACAACGATACACTCAAATAGCACATCGATACGCTCAAATAGCACATCGATACGCTCAAATAGCACAACGATACACTCAAATAGCACAACGATACACTCAAATAGCACAACGATACACTCAAATAGCACATCGATACGCTCAAATAGCACACCGATACACTCAAATATGTTGACGCGGTAGTAGACCCTTATCATGTTGGTCTGGCATATGTGAAGGTCGATCATGTCTTTCATAGAGATGCCTGCCCACACCTTGCACGATGCTGGTAATGATCATCTCGCCGGCGACCATCTTGGGAGTTCAGAGGTCAGTAGGACGCATCAGAAAGTATCGAATTTGCCCACTGTTGATTGGTCCATCTCATATGACGTTCGCACCAATTCATTCTTGCTTGCTTGTGGTGACATGAGTAAGGCAACATACTATCGGCAAGAGACTAGTTGTACCTTGCGCAACAGTTTCGTACTGTCTAGGCGGAGATCCTGAACCCAGCGGTCTGTTGAAGATACTACTGTAGTTAAGTAACTAGAGCTTTCTAGTGTTGGCACTGGTCATGCTTTCCCTGGTCATCGTATTTCGGGCGTTTTTGCATCAGATGGTCATTTTCCCAGTACCACAGGTGCATTCGTTATTAGCACTTATCTTCATTCTATTGAATAGATGTTACCTCAGTATGTGGTGGCCTGTGCGGGGTCTAAATACAACCACTACCTGCTCTCTTCTGTTCAACTGATAATAAGAGAATTTGTGTGTGTGTAGCCAGTACGCTCTGTTTCCCATTTGTCCACGTATCTGGCCCTAATAAACCTTTTGGACTCTTCGTAGATTTTACCGATCTGTTCGACATGTTTTGTAAACACCTTTCCTATGTATCTATCTGTATGACTCAACAGCGAAATGTCCTTATATATGTCACATCTCCGCCTTCGAGACTTTTCGTTTCCATACGAGTACTAACTATTATAGCCCTTGCCAGTCGTTTGGAACTCGTCCTTCCCTCAACGCCTTTGTCAAGATTCTTTCTAGCCACAGCACTCCTGTCTGCCCACGCGATCGGATTGCTTCGATAGAAATACCGTTTTAACTTGTAGACTTTTCTTTGGGCTGTTTGTGAGTACTCATTTGGTCACTTGAATAAGTATGTTTGATCTAAGTTTATAAAGTTGTGTTCACTGCATATTCTAAACTTTAAAAAGAATGTAACAACACATTTAGCTGACACAATGCCCTGATATAAAGTACATTATATATTGTTTCTCTTCAGGTTTTAAATAACAATTAAACACATTAATTAGAATTATCTTTGTAATGTGGCAAAGAAAAAGCACATAATTATTGTCGTTTGTTAAAAAAAACCACAAAAAACCAGAACATATATTTGAACACCCAGCAAACGAAAAGGTTTAATTGTACACAAACTTGATTGTCTTAAAGCCATACATGAGATTGATTTTTGTGTGTCATTTCTAGGATATTTTAACGTGTTTAAAATAGTCCCTCTCATTATCTATCAATCGCATGTTTTTACATTTGTTGGGTTCAAAATAGTTTCTTTTTGTTCATCCATATCTAAATTCGCGTTAAATAATATCCAGGAATGTAGGCTATTGTGACGATGCGAATTCATTATCATACATACAGAAAACAGTCTTTCTCTCCTACCAAAATAAGCCTAGAGATGAATAGAGAAAACTCTTTCTCACCTCATCAAGACAAGCCCATACATAAATAGAGAAAACTCTTTCCTGCCTCATCAAGACAAGACCAGATATAAATAGAGAAAACTCTTTTTCCAGCCTCATCAACATAAGCCCATACATAAATAGAGAAAACTATTTCCTGCCTCATAAGACAAGCCCAGATATAAATAAAGAAAACATTCCTGCCTCATTAAGACAAGCCCAGACATAAATAGAGAAAACTCTTTTTCCAGCCTCATCAACATAAGCCCATACATAAATAGAGAAAACTCTTTCTCACCTCATCAAGACAAGCCCATACATAAATAGAGAAAACTCTTTTCAGTCTCATCAACATAAGCCCATACATAAATAGAGAAAACTATTTCCTGCCTCATCAAGACAAGCCCATACATAAATAGAGAAAACTCTTTCCCGTCTCATCAAGACAAGCCCAGGCATAAATAGAGAAAACTCTTTCCCACCTCATCAAGACAAGCCCAGTCATAAATAGAGAAAACTCTTTCCAGCCTCATCAACATAAGCCCATACATAAATAGAGAAAACTATTTCCTGCCTCATCAAGACAAGCCCAGATATAAATAAAGAAAACATTCCTGCCTCATTAAGACAAGCCCAGACATAAATAGAGAAAACTCTTTCGAGCCTCATCAACACAAGCCCATACATAAATAGAGAAAACTCTTTCCCGTCTCATCAAGACAAGCCCAGACATAAATAGAGAAAACTCTTTCCCACCTCATCAAGACAAGCCCAGTCATAAATGGAGAAAACTCTTTCCAGCCTCATCAACATAAGCCCATACATAAATAGAGAAAACTCTTTCCTGCCTCATCAAGACAAGCCCATACATAAATAGAGAAAACTCTTTTCAGCCTCATCAACATAAGCCCATACATAAATAGAGAAAACTCTTTCCTGCCCCATCAAGACAAGCCCATACATAAATAGAGAAAATTCTTTCCTGCCTCATCAAGACAAGCCCAGACATAAATAGAGAAAACTGATTGTCATAAAGACAAGCCCAGACATAAATAGAGAAAACTCTTTTTTGCCTCATCAAGACAAGCCCAGACATAATTAGAGAAAACTCTTTCCAGCCTCATCAACATGAGCCCATACATAAATAGAGAAAACTCTTTCCTGCCTCATCACGATTAGCCCAGGCAGAAATAGAGAAAACTCTTCCCTGCCTCATCAAGACAAGCCCATACATAAATACAGAAAACTTTTTCCTGCCTCATCAAGTAAGTCCATACATAAATAGAGAAAACGTTTTCCTGCCTCATCAAGACAAGCCCATACATAAATAAAGAAAATTCTTTCCCGCTTCATCAAGACACGCCCATACATAAATAGAGAAAATTATTTCCCGCTTGATCAAGATACGCCCAGACATAAAAAGAGAAAACTCTTTCCCGCTTCATCAACATACGCCCAGATATTAATACATGTACATATAATGTTGATTAACCGAAGAATTAGACCTCATCAGATCTATTGTTTCTATTACTGGACGTAACTATTGATTCTCCTTTGCCATTTGACCTTCACGTTTTCTGGTTAAAATTATATCCATTTCGGAGTTGATTCATTTGAAACGGCAAAAGGAATAACAAGAAAATTTTACAGCAGGTTTAAAAATCAAACAAAATAACTACAATAATGACTGTGTTCAATGTAATCGATACAACGCGACGGGTACTCGAATGCAGACACTCTCAATGTCTTTTACCTTACTGTCCTATAAACTTAAGAACGCAAAGCTTCAATAGGATCGCCGTAGTATAATGGTTTTCATTTAATACAACTATCAATACTGTGTGTGTGGTGTGTCGTGTGTGTGGTGTGTCTTGTGTATCGTGTGTGTGGTGTGTCTGGTGTATCTTATGTGTCGTGTGTGTGGTGTGTCTTGTGTGTGGTGTGTCTTGTGTGTGGTGTGTCTTGTGTGTCGTGTGTCTTGTGTGTGGTGTGTCGTGTCGTGTGTGGTGTGTCGTGTCGTGTCGTGTGTGGTGTCGTGTCGTGTGTGGTGTGTCGTGTCGTGTCGTGTGTGGTGTGTCGTGTGTGTGGTGTGTCTTGTGTGTGGTGTGTCGTGTGTGTGGTGTCGTGTGTGTGGTGTATTGTGTGTGGTGTGTGTGTGGTGTGTCGTATGTGTGGTGTGTCGTGTGTGTATGCGGTATTTGTGTTTGGTGTGTGTGTGGTGTATATGTATTGTGCGTCGTCTGTGTGGTGTGTATGCGGTGTTTGTGTGTGGTGTCGTGTGTGTTTATGTGGTGTATGTGATGTGTGTGTGTGTGTGTGTATATTTATAAATGTGCACCGGATTTTACAGGAAGATACGATTAATGGGGCGAAGATGGAAGCCTAACATTCCACCTTATAGAAAGTTGGCAATACGTTCTGAAGTCTATAACATTGGATTCCCCAGGGAATTCCCTGCACGAAGATATTCCAGCGTAACCTGCAGTAATCTACTTGGTTTAAAATAAATGTCTTGATGTATTAGCTCATATTCACAACATCTTAATACCAACTCTGCACTGCCAAAGCCAACCTTGAGCCTTGTCCAAGGCACGATAAAGCAACATCTTCACATCTGAAATGAGATGTCTGCGAATGGTCACAACCTACTCCAAGAGAGACAGATTGAGGAACGAGGACATTCGCAAAAGGGTCGGGTTCCATCCCATATGCCGAATACATGTCCAGCAGAAGGTGCTATGGTTAAGCCGTCCCATGAGAATGCCCCCCGTAAAGCTTTGCAATGTCCGACAGTCCAGCTTCCAAGCGAGATGGCGACCAAAGCGAAGGTGGATAGACAATATAAAGACGAATTTTCCAGCGATACGGAATACTGATGTCAGACGCGACTCATCTCACCAGGGTACATGTGGACCGATAACTGGCTTGGCTTGGCTTCGTTCGTTCTCAATCTCCCACTATCAAACATTGAAAATGCTTAAGTAGCAGAATGTAGTCCAGAGAACGGAATGCGCTGTATCGTAGTTTACAGCTTGACTGCGATATTTGCACCTTTCGGTCCAACACATCCGACTTCAGCAAGCATTTTTTAAGTACCGGGTTAGCATTCCCTCTTCGATCCCTTCTCCTTAGCCAGTCTGCCCTGCTGCAGCCTGTTATCCAGGATCACCGCGTGGAGATGTAGAAGGATTTTGGCAGCCTTGGTTCACTGACCCTGACGCTAGCAGTCAGCTATGAGTCGCTGACCACTGCAGTTCATGTGCTACTCAACATCTTGATCCCTCGAACCGATAACTAACTAGCAATATCCCACGTACGATACATGAATATAAGAGTGAATAATTCGTGTTATACGCCAGAGAAACACATCCCCCACGTTGACTATACAGCTTCATTTATCTTGACACGCGTAACCTCAAACATACCTCGAGACCAGTGCTCAGTCATTTTGGAGACAGAGATAGCTGGATAAATTCTGTCGTTTGCGTTGACTACTTGCTAATAATAATGATACTGTGAATATAGATAAACGACATGACAGTTTGAAAAGACGGTTAGCTCCATCAGCAGCATCTTCGTTCGCATTTTTCTAAAACGTTAGAAATGTAATGCCGTATTTGACTACGATATTTGCGCATATCTGCCCAATACATCCGATTTCAGCACATATTTTTATTTGGGTGAACTATCCCTAACCTTTAGTTGGCGTCTTACTTACTACCTACAAGAAACATGTTTTAAAAGCTATTGTTTTCCTTTACTCTGTCTATAAATATCTTCACTATGTATCTCTCTCTTTCTTGCTTTCTCTGTCTGTCTGTCTGTCTGTCAGTCTCTCTCTTCCTCTCTCTCTCTCTCTCTTTCTTTCTCCCTCTTCTCTCTCTCTCTTTCTTTCTCAATCTCTCCTTTTTCTCTTCCTCTCTCTCTTTTTCTCTCTCTTCTCTCTCTTTTTTTCACTCTCTCAATCTCTCTTTTTTGTCTGTCTCTCTCTCTCTCTTCCTCTCTCTCTTCTCTCTCTCTCTTTCTCTCTCTCTCTCTCCTCTCTCTCTCTCTTTCTTTCTCACTCTCTCAATCTCTTCCTCTCTCTCTCTTCTCTCTCTCTCTTTCTTTCTCACTCTCTCTCTCTCTCTCTTTCTCTCTCTCTATCTTTCTTTCTCTCTCTCTCTCTCTTCCTCTCTCTCTTATCTCTCTCTTTCTCTCTCTTCTCTCTCTCTCTTTTTCTCTCTCTCTCTTTTTCTCTCTCTCTCTTCTCTCTCTCTCTTTCTTTCTCACTCTCTCAATCTCTCTTTTTTCTTTGTCTGTCTCTCTGTCCCTCTCTGTCACTCTCTCTCTCTCTCTCTCTCTCTCTCTCTCTCTCTCTCTTTCTCTCTTCTCTGTTTCCACCTAGGACTGTGAACCCAAGGGAAACCACCGATAGCTTGTCGGAGTACATCTGATAGTGTCGCCTATCGTCAGAAAGTCGTCGCGTTGCTAATTAAATTTTGTGATAGTACGTTCTTGGTATCTGTTGTGATGCTATTTGAATGTAGTACAGTTGTTCTGAAACAGTGTGCTACTACGTTCATCTAAAGGGTGATAGAGAATGGAACCCTGTACCTTGGCACCAGCACCGTGCGTTCTACCACTCTTCAACTATGGCGCCCAGTTAAAGAGAAAGCAGTTATTAACACGTGATAATCAGCACATTTTTGGCCTATAACTATTTCCAGATTATGGTGTACAAGGCCAGCTTCTTGATAATGTCAGAGTACTGTATCGTTCGAGTACAAACGTCGTCAGAACGACTGATGGTGTCACAGATGCTTTTGAAATCACTACCGGCATGAGACAAGGGTGTGTGCTTTCTTCTCTATTGTTTAACATCTATATGGACAAACTCGCATCAGAGACTGGTCAAATTGAGATATCTGAAGCAGAACATAACTCAATTCACGAATTACTCTTTGCAGATGATCAGTGCTTGCTGTACGACGATGAAAACAAACAGCAAAACCACATGAACGCGCTTGCGACTACCTGTGCAAAATACAAAATGCGAATTAGCGAGAACAAAACAGAAACTATGATGATCAGTAGAACTCTTCGGCCACTCAAGATAAGTCTAAATGATATTGCTCTTCAACAGGTCCATGAGTTCAAGTATTTGGGCAGAATTTTTTCGGCAGACGGTAGGACCGACAGGGAAATCGAGACAAGGTGCCAGAAGGCATCTGCGGTGACTTATCAGCTGTCCCGATTGCTTAGACACCCAAGCATTAGTTTGGCAACAAAGTAACAGCTGATAAACAGTATATTTATGCCAATTTTGTGCTACCAGTGCCAAACATGGCCTCTGTCAAGGGCGTGCGAGAGCAGAATTTCGACTTGTGAAATGAAGTGTTTGAGGAAAGTCATCGGTGTTACCAGAAGAGACAGAATGCGGAATGACGACATTCGAAGTATGGTCGACACTACGTCTTGTGTCGAATACATTTCCAGGCAGAAAATAAGTTGGTTTGATCATGTCATGAGAATGCACCCTCATCATCTTCCACTGATGGCTTACAATGCTGGGTAGATCTAGCTACAGGGCAATGGGGCGGCCGCGACGTATGTGGATAGATGATATTAGAGAAATTGTGCAATTACAAGGGCTCACATTGATCGACGCAACACACTTGTTGCAGGATAGACGACTCCAGCTCCCCACGACGCTAAACGGCACAAGTGGAAAGAAAACTAACTAACTAACTATTTCCAGCACCTCGTAGACACACGCTTTTCTCTTATCAAAGATGAGAGCTCATTTTGCGCGTCACTGGGTTATCAACAAATGACCAGTTGGTTAATGACGACCTGATGACATTACTGCGCACTGAAGTTCTCTGACGGTCACTTCCATTTCGGAAATCTAGTCCAGTTATTCTCAAACGGCCTTACAGCTACGCCCATCAAAGTGTGCCGCGCAATGTTTGTATGTTGGCTATATCAACTATGTTTTGTCGTGATCAAGTTACATAATATTAATCTAAATTGCAACTTGATGATTTTAATTGAGAACAGTTGTCTATTTAGCAAAGGTAGATAGGTAGTCCGTTTAGACGACACACGCCAATCGCTCATAAACATTATGAGCAGCTGAGTCCCAGACTTACGGGATCATGATTTCAACGGTCGTTTCCCTATCTTTGTTGTATGTGGCATACTTTATGAGCTGATGGACGGAAATGTCCTTGGTTAGGTGGATCGTATGTTCAAATATAGTCAAAAGGCGACGGTTTAACATGGGGAATGTGCTTTCACGGTCTGTCTGTCGGCTGATTTTGCACTTTGTGACCCGGTCATTTCAGTGGATCGCAAGAATGCGCATCTGTCTGCTCTCCTAGAAGACTTGTCGCTGTTCGCTTCTGTAGAGTAATCCAGACTCAGGAACCGTACACGATGAAGACAACGCAGCTTATATAAATCCATAGCTTGGTTTTCAGTGAAATCCTCTACTGGTTCCAGACTAGTTGCAGGGCGTTCAAAGAAGCGGTAGCCAGGCCGTCTCTTCGAATGATGTCCAGATGGCTACGTGCATCAAATATGCATTGGTTGCCCGGGTCAATGCAATCTTCAGTGGAGTTGACATGGTTACCATCCACAATGCCCCCTCCCATTGTGGAGTTGACATGGTTACCATCCACAATAACCCCTCCCATTGTTTAGTTCACATGGTTACCTTCCACAATAGCCCCTGCCATTGTGGAGTTGACATGGTTACCATCCACAATAACCCCTCTGATTGTGGAGTTCACATGGGTAACTTCCACAATAGCCCCTCCCATTGTGGAGTTGACATGGTTACCATCCACAATGCCCCCACCCATTGTGGAGTTGACATGGTTACCATCCACAATAACCCCTCTCATTGTGGAGTTGACATGGTTACCATCCACAATAACCCCTCTCATTGTGGAGTTGACATGGTTACCATCAAGGCCAGCGACCCGTAGCTGACTACACGCGTCAAGGCCAGCAACCCATAGCTGTCAAGACCCTTATACACCTCCACGTGGTGATCCTGGACAACAGGCTGGAACAGGGCAGACTGGCTAAGGAGAAGGGAATAAAGAGAAAAGACTAACCCGGTTCTCAAAAATGACAGCTGAAGTCGGATGTGTCGGACGAAAGGTGCAAATATCGCAGTCAAGCTGTAAACTACAACGCAACGCATTCCGTTCTCCGTACACCCTGCTACTTGCAAAACCTTTTCGAGATTGAGAACGAACGAAGAAGAAACCCGTATTGAAATGTGACAGTCAACAAAGAAAAGACAAAGTAACAATTCAGAGTGGGATTAAAGCACGCAATTCTTTGCTGTTTCTTTAATCCTGAAGATAAATATTTATTTCAACTCCAGCTTCCATTCTGACTTGTCTCTAAACTTTCCGGTCTCCAACTGTTGTCTGTAAGATCTCGGCCCTAATTTCGGCCTCTATTTTTTTCACACGTATTCTAAATTCTAGAATCATTGTGCCAATTTATTGTCCGTACGGGTTGATCTTCTTTCATTTCGTGGCCCTGGCATACCCACCCGGATAAGGTGTTTATAACGAATCAGCCAAATTGAAGAATACATCTTTAATTGAAATACCAGCCCTAAAGCGTAATGTAAACGTATTTTAATATAAGCTGCCCCAGTCTCTCAGGGCAAAATGGAATTTGTGTGATTTTCGGTCTCGACGCGCTGTAAATGTTACCTTTCATATAGTTAGGGAAAGCTGTAAATATTACCTTCTATACAGTTAGGGAAAGCTGTAAATATAGTCTTCCATACTGTTATGGAAAACTGTAAATGTTATTTTCCATATAGTTAGGGAAAGCTGTAAATGTTACATTACATTAAAAAAATATAAAACTAGTATCAAACAGCCAACAAACAACTCTAGTTTCAAACATCCAACAAACAAACAAACAACTCTAGTTTTAAACATCCAACAAACAAACTCTAGTTTCAAACATCCAACAAACCAACAACTCTAGTTTTAAACATCCAATAAACAAACAACTCTAGTTTTAAATCTCCAACAAACAAACAACTCTAGTTTTAAACAGCCAACAAACAAACAACTCTAGTTTCAAACATCCAACAAACCAACAACTATAGTTTAAAAAATCCAACAAACAAACAACCGTAGTTTAAAACATCCAACAAACAAGCAACTCTAGTTTCAAACATCCAACAAACAACCGTAGTTTCAAACAACCAACAAACAAACAACTATAGTTTAAAACATCCAACAAACAAACAATAACATTAGGATCCGCTGAAAATGAACTGACTTGGTAATTGAAAAACAAAACTACCCGATAGACAGAAGCGGTAATCTGTAGAAAGCGAGAAATCAATGTGAATATGTAAGAAGACGCCCGTAATTTGATTGTAGACATGGATTAGGATAACAACTTGAGAGTCAATTTAGTTCAGTTGTCCATCACTGTGAGCGCCGTGGGCAGCTTCAGACGTCGTTCTTGGGTCAAGTGTGTTTCTTCGGTCGTTGTAAGCCTGTGTCGCTGAAGGATTATTCTGATCTCATATCAATCTGCTACAAGGTCACCCTCGTGCCATGTAGCCGGTACGTCATGTGTTATAAGCGCGCACTGAGAGTCGATCAGACCGTATTCTCACGAGATAACCAAACCAACGTATTTACTGGCTTGAGATACTCCTATATTCATCACAACGAGGTCGATCCGACCAGATTTCTTCTTCTTCTTCTTCTTCTTCTTCTTCTTCTTCTTCGTACGCTGTCAGACAACCTTTATTTTTTCGAAAAAAGCAGCGGTCATCCTGAGTATGATGACAACCATATTTCGAAAGTCTTCATTTCATATTCTGGCTCTCCTAACCTTCCTTGGACATTTCATTTCATAGATTGTTAAGGAAGGAAGGCTAACGACTGATCAGACATGTTAGTCAGGGTCAGGCAAAATATACTAAGACATGTTAGTCAGGGTCAGGCAGAACATACTGATAAGACATGTTAGTCAGGGTCAGGCAGAACATACTGATCAGACATGTTAGTCAGGGTCAGGCAGAACATACTGATCAGACATGTTAGTCAGGGTCAGGCAGAACATACTGATCAGACATGTTAGTCACGGTCAGGCAGAACATACTGATCAGACATGTTAGTCAGGGTCAGGCATAACATACTGATCAGACATGTTAGTCAGAGTCAGGCATAACATACTGATCAGACATGTTAGTCAGGGTCAGGCATAACATACTGGTCAGAGATGTTACTCAGGGTCAGGCATAACATACTGATCAGACATGTTAGTCAGGGTCAGGCATAACATACTGATAAGACATGTTAGTCAGGGTCAGGCAACATATACAGGCCAATACCCTCACCTCGACTTCCCCGTAGTCCATCCTTTAAACGAATTGTTTTCATTGCAGCGTGGCTAACGAGGTGAGGCATCGACGCGATCCCTGTAGTAGTGAGCGAAACAATGACGCCAAGCATAACACAACCAACTGGGGGGGGGGGAGGGGGGGGCGGTTTACTTTCACCAGCACACTCGGGATGTGAGGAAAGCTACAACAAACCGTTACTTAACGTTCCTTTCAGAGCACACATGAGGAAATCTACTCGTTGTGGGCATACAAGAAGACCACAAGTTGTTATTCTCCTGGCATGTCCGACACTAGTAGCACAGAGTAGGTATATTAAGCTGATGTTCTGGTGCTTAAGATGTGGTGACAACTGATAAGTCACAGCGGAAGCTCTCTGGCGTCACGCTTCTATTTCTCGATCAAGCCTTCCATCTTCTGAGAAAATATTCCCCAGATATTTCAACTCCAGGGGCACAGAAGCTCGATATTGTTTACTCGTGAAGTGAAATGACTTCCGGCCGTGTTAACCATCATAGATATTGTTTACTCACGTAGTTATTGGCCTTCCTGCTCTGTTAACCCTCATATATATTGTTTACTCGTTAGTTAGAGGACTTGGTGCTCTGTTAACCATCATAGATATATTGTTTACTCGTTAGTTATTTGCCTTCTTGCTCTGTTAACCCTCATATTTATTGTTTACTCGTGTAGTTATTTGCCTTCTTTCTCTGTGTACCCTCATAGATATTGTTTACTCGTTAGTTATTTGCCTTCTTGCTCTGCTAACCCACATATATATTGTTTACTCGTGTAGTTATTGGCCTTCCTGCTCTGGTAACCCTCATAGATATTGTTTACTCGTGTAGTTATTGGCCTTCCTGCTCTGCTAACCCTCATAGATATTGTTTACTCGTGTAGTTATTGGCCTTCTTGCTCTGTTAACCCTCATAGATATTGACCTTGATGCGCTAATTTCATATTATATCTTTCACGGGATGTGACAAGCGCGTTCACGTGATTCTGCCGTCCATCATCTTCATATTCGTGTATCAGCCTTTGGTCGTCGGGAAAAGAGCTTCATGTGTTCTAGAGTCCAGTAATTCCAACTCGGATATTGGCTAAGGCGGGCGGTTGCAGGTTATATAGAATGTATGCTGTTATCCGCCCCACATGAAGCATGCAGTTACTACTCCAGCTGGCTCCATCTACAGGAAGCATGTATCTTCTTGCTTGCACTCATACAGTGTTGGCTTTAATAGCAATTAGTTGTACATGATGATTTTGCCACAACCATCTTTATTCATCTTCTGCGCCATGGTTGGAAGGTTACAATGCCCCTATTCTGTGCTCTGTATGTACCCCTAGTGTGCTACAAAAGATACTTGGTAGGTATCATGCTGTGAGCTGTCAGTGTCCGCATCTTCATAAGACTATTATTTGAATCTTGTTTTATTTTATTTGGCTATATCACACGAAAAATAAAAGTGCAATGGTCCAACAACACGGATTAATATTTTGGGCCATCTTCTTGATACCCATTTACGAGAGTCAAGTTGCGTTGACTTATTCTGTGCTTCCTCGTCTGTTTTTTTGTGTGCATCTTCTCTTATCACGTATATATTGCACATGGCTAGTTATGTTGTTACATTTTCCCCTGAGTTTCTCACCTCCTACGTATACTATTTCTCTCCTCGATCATATAATACTTTCTCTCCTCAATCAGATAATACTTTCTCTCCTCAATCATATAATACTTTGTCGCCTCAATGATATAAAACTTTCTCGCCTCAATCATATAATACTTTCTCTCCTCAATCATATAATACTTTCTCTCCTCAATCAGATAATACTTTCTCTCCTCAATCATATAATACTTTCTCTCCTCAATCATATAATACTTCCTCTCCTCAGTGAGATAATACTTTCCTCAACCATAAAATACTTTCTCTCCTCAATCATATAATACTTTCTCTCCTCAATCATATAATACTTTCTCCCCTCAACCATAAAATACTTTCTCTCCTCAATCATATAATACTTGCTCTCCTCAACCATAAAATACTTTCTCTCCTCAATCATATAATACTTCCTCTCCTCAACCCTAAAATACTTTCTTCCTCAATCATAAAATACTTTCTCTCCTCAATCATATAATACTTTCTCTCCTCAACCATAAAATACTTTCTCTCCTCAATCATATAATACTTCCTCTCCTCAATCACATAATACTTTCCTCAATGATATAATACTTTCTCTCAATCATATAATACTATCTATCTCAATCCTGCAATACTTTCTCTCCTCAATCTAACACACCCTTTTCGGCATCAACCATGAATATTTTTGCTCTGATCAATCTCCAACTATATTGGTTGTCGTCCTATATTGTGTTATTGCCACATCATGTCTAGTTATTACCTATGGCCACATGATACTAGATATATATAATAGGCGGTGGAGGTGCGGCTCGGGGTTGGGAATATGTGTTGATGAAATCTTCAGTCTAAATATGCCGTTGGTCGCGTGTCAAATGATCAAGCCATATACAATGACTGATTTTACATTCAGTATATTTTTACTTTTCGTCCTCGTGTTTATTGTATTGACTGGCACATTGAGAATTAGATCAGTGTTCCCCATTTCCCTCTCCTCTTTCTGATAGTAGACATATAGCTGAATTGGCTTTAAAAAAACGCCCCCACCTGAAATGCGCGCAACTGTTATCTGGCGTAAGTTGAATTGATTATATGATTGCATAATCAGGGCCCGAGTGTGTGCAGAACATAATGAGGTTCCACAAAAACGGATCTGTTTTTGAGGGTGACAGTTTTTTAAAACAAATTAATACGACAGGAACGTTGGAGAATGTCGATTTGTCGGGAGAAGGTGAAAGTGGCAGAGCTGGATGAGAATATTTGCATTATTTTGTCGTTATTCAGCTTTTTTATTTTACTGAAATGCAATTTGTCAATAAAAAAGTGCAAACTTAAACCGGTAAATTATCGAAACAAAATGAAGAAAGATATACTAATCTTCAGGGTGGTTATCGTGTCAGCTAGCATGATCACACGTAGATAAACCCCACCACAACAAAACTGTCACTATATATATTCCTATATTGTTTTATTACAAACGAGCAGAGATAACAAGTGACCTTTAACCAATAGCTGTCATAGTACCAATGAGGGCACATGTATTGATATGCATTCAGATAATTCAGAATTAGTGAACACATCAGTCATGGACCTTACAATGTTAGTTGTTGATTCCTTCTTGAAGGCACCATCTAATATAGATTTTTCTTACTAGCTATTTCACAAAATATTGTTATTGTTCTTACCGCCAACTGTTACTGCTACTGGTGTTGCTGCTGTTGTTGTTGCTGCTGCTGTTGCTACTACATCTACTCAGTTCAGTTCATCCCGTAACCCATCATGTCGCTGGGGCACACTTAAAGACACTCCAACATTCCCACGCCATCTCTATCTGTCCGCTGCCGCCAGTCGTGCCTCACCGGGACGAAGGTTTGACCATTCAGTGATGTTGTCTGCCCATCTCTTTCTTGGACGTCCCCGTCCTCTATTTCCTGGTACGGAACCATGCAGTATCGAATTTGTAATTTCGTTGGACCTCCTGACGTGCCCATACCAAGACATCTTTCGCCTTTAGATAGCTGTGAACAGATCATCAAAAGGCCCAATTGCGTTTCCACTCTTCGTCGTAGTTCGTCGTTCGTGACACGATTTTTATATCTAACATTTAAGAGTCTTCTAAAGCACCCCACTTCCATTGTATGTATTCTGTACTGGATATCCGCAGTAATGGTCCAAGTCTCACAGGCAAACACAATCATCGAGAGCACCAATGATCCAAGTCTCACAGGCATACACAATCATCGAGAGCACCAATGATCCAAGTCTCACAGGCATACACAATCATCGAGAGCACCAATGATCGCAATCGTCTAATTATAACTACTTCTACTACTTCTACTACTACTACTTCTACTACTTCTACTACTACTACTACTTCTACTACTACTACTACTTCTACTACTACTACTACTACTGCTACTGCTGTTACATCTACTACTACTATAATAACGACTAGTACTACTACTACTACTACTACTACTACTACTACTACTACTACTACTACTACTTCTACTACTACTACTACTTCTACTACTACTACTACTACTACTACTACTACTACTGCTACTGCTGTTACATCTACTACTACTATAATAACGACTAGTACTACTACTACAACTACTGCTGCTGCTACTGCTACATATACTTCTACTATTATAACGACGACTACTACTACTACTACTACTACTACTACTACTACTACTACTACTACTACTACTACTACTACTACTACTACTGCTGCTACTACTACTACTACTGCTGCTGCTTGGGTGAATGAAGATGCCATAACTCGTGAACGGAAAGACATATAGAGCTGAAATATTCACTGCTGATTCAATGGCAGATTTGTAGATCAGTTCAACTTATTTCACGTCGCAATCTTCATTTTCCTTTACAAGCTATTGGCAAAATCTTTATATTGTTTTCACCGGCAATGGACACAATTTGCTATGCATGTGTGAGATGCCATGTCGCCATTATTACCTATCTACTGACAAAATTCAGATATAGCTGGCCGAAAGATTTCGATTTCTGCCTGTTGACAAGGAGGGCAGCGGATCGAATCCCATGTAGTAACATTTTTTAAATGTGTTATTACTACTGACACTATTGCTTGAATTTACTACCGAATTGTGTAAATTAAACAATTAGATTTTTTTCCTCACGGGAAATAGTATAATGTTCAGATCGGATGGATTTATCGAGATTCTAAGAATGAAAACATTTTCCCGCGTCGAAGGAATGGGTGGTTAGGGTGTGATAGAGATAGGCCGTATGTTGAGAACTCCACGACTTAAGGGTGTGATAGAGATAGGCCGTATGTTGAGAACTCCACGACTTAATGGTGTGATAGAGATAGGCCGTATGTTGAGAACTCCACGACTTAAGGGTGTGATAGAGATAGGCCGTATGTTGAGAACTCAACGACTTAAGGGTGTGATAGAGATAGGCCGTATGTTGAGAACTCCACGAACAGAAAAGAAGGCTAGTAACTTGGAGCTTGAAGGCGCAGATACGCAGAGACAGTTTATGGCATCAATCAGGGAAACGCAGTCAGCCTTTGACGAACGTTAACGGTAACAACGGGCAGAATTTCATGGAACAGGGACAGAGGCAGGCAGAGAGAGAGAAAATGTTGAACAGGACAGAGGAATGGTAAGTGAGACTATCAATAGTGGAACTGATAAACGGCACATATAGTAAGAGGAGGCGGAGTTCTGTGAACGTCAGCACCAACTGGCAGGTCACATGATGGTGATGATGAGAGATGGGCGGGATAACAGTGAAAGGGGGAGGGGGCGAAATTTGCGTAATTGAGGCCACAATCATGATAGGAGCACACAAAGGAGAAAATGTTTTCATTCCAAGAATTCAGATAATTCCATCCGGTCTGAGAATTATGTTATTTCCGTGCGATGCCGGATACTTCAGATAGTATATAATAGAACAAAAGCCAATCTACTATAGAACAGAAGCCAGTCTACTATAGACAGTGCGGTAATTTCAGAAAGTCACATAATCATATCCGTTTAGGGTCCTGTCCCATTCGTCTGAATAAAATAAGATTTTGATAGTTTGGACCAGAGGATATGCCACGACTAATATGTGTCTCAAGCTCTTTATTATATGGGATGAAGATTTTGATATATGGAATTAGAAGAGAATGATGCGAATGGCGGGCTGACAGAGAGAGAGAGAGAGAGAGAGAGAGAGAGAGAGAGAGAGAGAGAGAGAGAGAGAGAGAGAGAGAGAAAGAGAGAGAGTGGGAAGAGAGATATGGCGTAAATAAGATGGACCTCCTCAGTAATAAATCCACTCACATGTGTGCTGTTCTCGCGTGTCGATATCGTATCACTCCAGTGTGGTTATAAATGGACTTTAAACGCATGAGCGTCATTATTTTTTAAAGTCTGTGCGGCTAATGGCAGTTATGTATTATTCATAAGATGCTTCCAATTACCAGGATCCTTCCTACCTTCCACAGATATTCTATAATGTTCTCACTTGATTAATGCATTTGCATGTCAACCTGTATATCACATAGCTTGTACAACCGTAGATCTCTCCTTCATACTTGACATGGCCTTCTATTCTCCCCCATTCAGCTTCTTACCATGCATAGCCGATGTCTTATAGGAAGTCTGGTTGTAGGACTGTGGGGGCTCTTGAAGCAGGGGATTCTTGTAGTAATTGGTTTTACATGATGTGTTTACTTGTTCCATACACATCCCTCCGTAGTTCTCCTCAACGACTTACATGGAGGTGCAAAAGTGCAATTTTCTCCATTTCCGTGAGGGATCCCCATGAACCACTTTCTCATACACTTGGATTGTATAGTTTTCAGCTGTATTTAGGCAGGGTTAATTAAGATCTGTTGTTTGGTTATTTGGGGTGCTTCTTCTTATGTTGTTTGTTTTGGGCATTTGCTGTGTTCCTATAGATTGGCGTTGGTGCTGTCTTTCGCCTGTCTAAGCAGTGTCGTCAGTACCAGTTAGTATGAGAGATGGTCAAACAGTGAGACAGGTTCGCGCGCTTCTTGTACAAAAGATGGTAAATAAAAAACGAACTAACTAACTGACCTATTTAGTTAACAATCGAATCCCCACCCAAATAGGCACCTTCTAATGCACTTCTGCCAGCGGTGCTACCACTGGAAGCAAATCTGGAAGTCATTTCTGGTCCTTTTGAGTGGCACCTTGAGTCTTGTAAAGAGTCAAATGTAGAAGGGATCCAAGTCTGAGTAGGGAGAGTGCTAAGCCTGTCCAATGCCACGGTTCAGCAAAGAATCCAGGATGAAGTGCGATGTCGTCAAGGATCGTTAAATATTTGCATATCCGAGCCATACCACGGGACATGTTGTGTTCAGAAAGTACCGGACAATAACTAAGTAAACCCATAGCACATACTGCCATAAAATGTGCAGTTTTTGAGACATTGTTGTGATATGTCTTCAGCTTTGTCAGGTGACGTGACTCGTCACCTGTATATTTGTCTGAACTAAGAGCAGCTGAGTAAACTGGATTGTCATATTAGGGGACCTTGATTTTCCAGTTGATGTAGCCCTCGTGTCTTACAAATATGAGCATATCCAGGAAAAAAGCACTCAGATAGAAAAACATAGCAAAACAAGTCGGGTTCAAATATACACGTCGAAAGCTCAAATAAAGACCAAAAGTGCAATCCAGCAACCAGTCTCTCTAGGGATGCAAATGTTTAAGAATATAGAACAGTTTACTTATCTCGGTTGGTGGTATCACGCTAAGATGGAACGGAAGAGGACATCAAATCCAATTTCAATAAAGCCAGGACTCCCTTTGCCATGATGAAACCAATTTGTAAATCCAGAAGTAAATATATATCAGGAAAACTATACTTAGGCAATATACTAGTAGTGTCATCGATTCTTTATGGTACGAAGTTCTGGAGGATGATACACAGGGATACATAGAAATTAAAACCCTTTCATAAAAACATAAAGAAGACATGGATAGCAATACTAGAGAGAGAGAGAGAGAGAGAGAGAGAGAGAGAGAGAGAGAGAGAGAGAGAGAGAAGATGGATATGTTTGGGACATGTCATAAGAATGAGTCCGAACATGCCCGCAAAAACAGCACTTATGTGGACACCGGAGGGTAAAAGGAAGAAAGGTACACCAAGAACTACTTGCAGACGCACGATAGAGGGTGAACTGTGCTGCACATGTCTGACATAGGGCACTATGCGTAAGGTTTCCCAAGACTGAAAGGCATGGAAAGTCCTCGTGAAGCCTCATCTGCCACAGGTCATGAAGATTTGGCATTATATATAATGGGGGCATTCAAGTCAAACCGGGACTTTTTATTGTGAAGAACAATATTTTTTTTTCAAGTAGTCAAAATGCCATTTATTTTTTGATATAATCTCCTGCAACGTTGATGCACTTATTCCTGCGTTTAAGTAATGCTTGAAAAGCTTCATCGTAGAAAGATTTAACAGTAAGTCTGAACCAATCCAGGACATCATATTTCACTTCCTCATCAGTGCTGAAATGCTGACCTCCAAGCAATTCGTGTAATGTCCCAACAGGTGGAAATCGCTAGGAGCAAGATCTTTACCTTCAGGTGGATGTGGCAATGCCTCCAAGCCGAGCTGCTTCAGATGGTACATATTACGGTGAGCCGTATGAGGCCGAGCGTTATCTTGCAGGAGCAGGGCATCTTTTGTAATCAGCCCAACACGCAGTGTAACCTTATGAAAATGCAAATGTTCATGAATATCAGTGTTCACCGCACCCAGAAAAAGATGTGCCTCTTATGCAATATTGTGACAGGTTATGCGCCGATTTTTCAGAGAATGCGTTGAGAGCCACCACGGCCGGGATCATCACTCACGGATGTACGGCTTTCTCTAAGACGTTTACACCATTCAAATGTCTTTCTGGGGCTGAGTGTCATCACCGTTTTATGATTGCTTTCTTCTGTAAATGTTCACAGGCTTTACGCCTTCTTTCACGAGAAACTTCACAACAACACGCTGTTCCATGCAAGCACTAACAGTGTTGTCCGCCATTTGTATTTATCTGTCACGTGACTGGCCCATGGCAAGTGGGCCACCTAGCAATAATAGACCACAAGTGTCATTAACTAATGATAGCAGTTTCAGCGCGCTATAACCCATTCAGGTAGAGCTAGAACAGAAAGCCGGTTTGATTTGAACGCCCCTTCTCTCTCTCTCTCTCTCTGTTTGTGTGTGTGCGCGTGTGTATGTATGTGTGTGTGTGTGTATATATATAATGCAATAGCCCCACCCTCTCAATCCACTGTTGTCCTGTCACTAAATTGTCCCGTGCCAATCGACAAGCACACACTCCAGTTTGGAAATAGTCGATTGTTCATCAAGTACCGTGCACAACACGTCCACGAACGCGTATAATTGCAAGAATAGCACTTATTACTAACCGTACCTCTAGACGAAACTAAATGGAGCCCTAGGCGTAGGAGAAATGAACAAGAGTGAATGTGATTGGAGGGAAGACAGGGCTGAAGCAGAGTTACACGTTTTCGAATCTAATGAGAAAATCAGTCACAACTAAAATAAAACTCTTGTTTGTGATCGCCAGTCAGGCTTGGTGTGACGACAGGGTTACTAGTACGTTGCTGACTCTGGTTTATTACTGTCAAATTATGTTTCCCTTTGTACATTCTTATTGAAGCTTTTTGTTATTGTGTAAACAGTCTTCTTCATATCTGCCGTTCGTTTTTCAAATAACTACATCTCAGAACAGACAGACGCTCATTAGGGGCAGGATAAATCATACAGAGACTCCATGGAGGTGTCTTTGAAAAGCTTCAACATTGATGTCACTTCCGGACTGCAGCTTGCATAGAACCGTTCCACCTGGCGCCCTAGCGTCACCAAAAGTGATCAGATGCAGAGCGAAACTCTATCGCGGGGGCTCAGAGTAAGCGTGCCGCCCGACAGAGTAGACCGCACGACTACCCCACATCCGCCATTTCACGTGAGTGCCCCGGGTGCGGCAAAGTTTTTCGTACCAGGATTGTTCTTCATAACCTAATAAGAATACATCTCGCTGCACAAGTCTGACGTTGTCGCCATCTTCGCTAGCGGTGGGCGACTATTATTGTTAATCAAATCTATTTTCCTCATACACTTGGCATTGTGTCTCCGGTTTTTCTGGCCACCTTACAGCTGAATTGAGAGAGTCATGCTGTCGCTATGTTCCTCTCGTGGAATTGAAAAGCTTGAAGAACCTGGAAACAAGCTATGGTACAGCAGCCAGACCAACGAGATGGGGATCGACACTGTGATCCCCTTAGTGGTGACCTGCTAGCTGGCGCAGGAAGGGCCCCACCACATCCTATCTTAAAACCGGACAGGTCTGTCATGTACACCACCATCGGTATTGTCTTACTCTGAGTGTCAGTTATTCTTCCGACATGCGGCACACACAATAACATGCTGCAACCTTATTCTGATGGTACGACAAACATTTTTTGGGTAGGCCAACACTTTTTTTTGTCGGTTGTCCGACACATTTTTTTTGGTTGTGCGAAACTTTTGTTTGGGTGGTCCAACACTTTTTTGTGTTGTTGTTGGTGATCCGACACTTTTTTTTGTGATAGTCCGACAAACTTGATTCTGCTGCTGGACAAACTTTTTTGTGAGGTCCGACTGCTGTGATACAGTTTGTTTCCAGGAAACCAAACTGGGCGTGACTAAATGTCTTGATCAGTATGCTTAACTTAACCCGTTAGTAGTCATCTCAGCATTTTTTGTTACATTACGAGGATGCCAGCCGCACACCCACAACCCTAGTGGCCTTTAACCACTTGCTTAGTAGTAAGCACTGGGTTAGTTGTTTACTCATTTATAAAATATCCATGGTTGACATGGAAGCGAATATATCTTGACGTTCATTTTTTCAGTCTCAGTATTTTTCGTTTCATTTGAAATTATCCTTGAAAATGTCCTTTTCTCCTTATACATCCGCGTGTCTGAGTTTATCGTTCGTCTTCTATAGGACTAGGTATCAGGTCAGATATTCCTTTTGTTGAGACCGCTTCAAACTTGCAGGTTTCGAACACTCACCGTTTCATGTTATCATTTTTTGAGAGTAGTCCCTTATCCCTCAGCTAGAGCGTCGTCCTGTGTCGAGATCCCCATCTCATTGGGTCTCTGTGGTCGAGAGGAAAGGCACTCGCCTCTCAAAGCGATTAACGGAAACGGTAGGCGTTCCTGGTGTCGATGAAGGTGGGATCAGAGTGCATGCATCCTGAGTTACATTCAGTCGTCTTGATTTATGTCTTGCCACTGGTCCAATGTAGCTGAGGACCAGAGAGTGAGGTTGATGACCGCACATTTTCACCCTCACTATAATACAAATCAAGCGCAAGTTACATCATCAAGATAAAACTGTCTGATGATGTTTCCATTATCGCTTTGTGATGTACAACTAACTAACTAACTAATCAAGTAATGTTTCACAGCTACTTACTTCACTCTTCACGAATTCCCTCTTACAGCGAGTTATCGTGTGACTTGATGTTCTGGGATGTACTGAAGAAAGTGTTATAGATCCTCCTCACTGTAGTGCAATTCAAAGCTTCTCAATATCCTCGTTGCTACAGAAATCACGGTGTCTATCACCAAATTGTTGGCTAAATTACTGTAAAACATCCTGTTTCCAAGTAGACGGAATCAACATGTGGCTAGTTCTTACTCAGAATGTTTCACCCTAATCCTTGTCATCGCACCAGGCACCAAGGAACAGTAAAGTGGATCATTCACTCATCCATTCATCTTTTTGCTCCAATGTGAAGTATATGCATACTAAATAGTATAAATTATTCACCCATTCAATCATCTTTTCTCCCCAAAGCGCAGTATGTGCATTGTAAGAAATATAATTAATTCATTCAATAACCTTTTCGTTCAAATGTGAAGTACAGGCATAGTAAAGAGATTAATTCATTGATTGATTCATTTACTCATATATCTTTTTTCCTGCAATATGAAGCATAGGTAAAGTAAAGAGTGTGTGTGTGTGTATGTATGTGTATGTATGTATATATATATATATGTATATATATATATATATATATTAGCTTTAACGTCGTGTGTAGTATCAATGGGCGTCAATATTTGTATCATTTTGTTATATAATATTTAACAATCATATTCTCGCCTGCACATTAATCTTCAATGTTCTTATGCTAGCCACCCATCTAAACGTCTGCGAAACATGGATAGGCAGCTGCTGTACCGTGAGTGCTCAAAATAGACACGCTGAAATCGAAAGGGGGGGGGGGAAATGGCGGTGGCTGCAGATGAAAGGGTTCAAAGAATAATTACAATTATCTTTGAACAGTCTCTTCATTGACATCCCCTCATGAGAGATGCTTGCTCCTGACTGCTCAACCTTGTCCAATGTCATTACACAGAAATTCGGTCACATTGTCGATAAGAGAATCATCTCTACGAAGTACCCCAAAAAAAACAAAAACAGAAAAAAGGATAAAAATGGACAGAGCACAAGACTACATATGTCCCACGTCCAGTAAAGTTTGTCGCGCTAAGATATGGTGTTAAAGTGGTACAACATCCGATATTGTTGTCGTGGATGAGGTGTTGAAGTGGTACCACAGCATATATTGTTGTCGGCGATGAGGTGTTAAAGTGGTACAGCATCATATATTGTTGTCGGCGATGAGGTGTTAAAGTGGTACAGCATCATATATTGAATGGTCACATCTGGCTTCGCATATCTGATGCCGTCGCTATTTTCGCTCACAATAGGCATATATCATTATTATTATTGCTATTATATACACTATATCGTTGAATATTCCAGTCGAAGCTGTTACTGTAATCCTTCGCTAGTGTAGCAAACGTATGTTTGATTAGTCTCTTGATCCCACTCTTCAGCATTCTGAACCATCGTATCAACAGCACAGTTTTTTCACCGTTAATTTCCTGGAGAAGACAAATCGTTGAGAAATCTGTATATATCTCGACCTAGCTGTCTGTCTTATATCGATTTGTTTAACGTGCCTCTTGTTTTCAGGCGCACTTCTGCTGTGTACTTTTCCCTTCGTTTCCTCATCAGTTGTACCAACTGGAGATGGCAAGAGAGTCACTTTGTAAGCCATGTCTAGCAGCTTATCTTGGTTGTTGAGCCACATGTACGTCACTCTAATCCGCTCTCTATAGACGTTCATTGTCCCTTCGTCTCGGTGCACTGGGCATGTTCAGACCATCTCTCGCGTCTTATCGTTTTCTTCTGTGTTATTATCTTGTATTCATAATTACATATTTTTAAAAGAACAGCAAACGTCATTAAGATAAAAATGTCCACGGCTTGGACACCACAAATCTGACTTCATTTGTTTATCGTCAAGGTGCGCTTAATTACGCACAATGAGACGATGAAGTTACAATTCATCATCCAGATGTTTTGGATTGGTCGTTTAAGGCCGTGTTGTTGCAGGATTTCTAGCTGTGACCCATCCATCTGCCAAATCCATCATTTGGATTTCCTACTATCGTCTTGTCTTAAATATCTCACTAATCTAAATGATTACGATTGTGATGGATAGACAAAGTGTCCACATGCTTATTGCTCTGATATTATCCTCTAGAATAGTTGTTCTTCTATCTATTTATTTAAACATAATATTTGATGTCAGCATTTTGCCTTACCACCACAACCACCCAAACTGTTATTCACCCCTGCAAATGTCCCTTTACTGGTTGCTGCGCCGAAGTACTTTGTGCCCTCTCTTGTGAGTCTCTGGACCAACTCGACCTACAAAATCGCAATAAAATAGAAATAATTTTTTTTTTCCCTACCCATAGCTATTTTAAAAAAAATGCTGAATACGTCATCCATCTACACACGATATTTTGCCGGTAAAAGTATCGTATGTTAGATTACAAATGGATTTTGTACAATTTTCTTCTTATACGCCGTTTTGAGCAAGCCGACTTTTTGCGAAAGGGGAAGAAGATTGTTGGGAAAGATCTTTATCGAGTAAATTTGTTTGTTTAGAGGTAAGAACTACGTTTGAATTGAAAACTAAGAGTTATGTCGATTATTGTAAACACAGTATCGATACGTTGTTGTGGTTTCCATGGATTTCTATCGGAGCGACGAGGCCTAGCGGTCGAGTCCAATTTTTTTTTTTTTCCCTATAAATTTTCACCTTTATCTTTTTGTATTTCAGAAACTAACAAACACACAACAAAAACAATAACACCAACAAGTTCTTTATTCAATTGTGTCTCTACACACAAGAAAATCATATTTATTGACAAACAAACATAAAAGTTACAAATTTTGAAACTTCCATAGTGAAAAGTTTCAAAAAAAAACAGTTCGCCTATTACGACATTCTTGTTAGGTTGCAGTTGATATATTCTTTACTTCCCGGGAATAGCGCGAGTGAAATAAAATACGACGTGGATAGACACGTAAATACTAATATTAATAAATAATCTCTGCTCAGTATTTAGCTTTCATATGACTGTATTGGATCTAAATAAGGATTTGCCACTAGTCAGATATTTGGGCAATGGTTATATACCAATAACATTTCAGAGGACTGTTGCAGAAGATAATGGAGTACTGAGTGTCAAGAGATGTGCGCGTGGGTGTGCGTGGGTGTGTGTGTCGATGATATGCTCACGTCTCTTACATAACTAGAATATGGTGTGTTTTTCCTCTACCAAACTGTTTCTGTTCTTGTCTACATGGTACCAGAGCAGACATTGTTGTCGGGGATGAGGTGTTAAAGTAGTAGCACAGCAGATATTGTTGTATGGGATGAGGTGTTAAATTGGTACCACAGCATTGTTGTATGGGATGAGGTGTTAAAGTGGTACCACAGCAGACATTGTTGTATGGGATGAGATGTTAAAGTGGTACCACAGCAGACATTGTTGTATGGGATGAGATGTTAAAGTGGTACCACAGCAGACATTGTTGTATGGGATGAGATGTTAAAGTGGTACCACAGCAGACATTGTTGTATGGGATGAGATGTTAAAGTGGTACCACAGCAGACATTGTTGTATGGGATGAGATGTTAAAGTGGTACCACAGCAGACATTGTTGTATGGGATGAGATGTTAAAGTGGTACCACAGCAGACATTGTTGTATGGGATGAGATGTTAAAGTGGTACCACAGCAGACATTGTTGTATGGGATGAGATGTTAAAGTGGTACCACAGCAGACATTGTTGAGCGGATGAGATGTTAAAGTGGTACCACAGCAGACATTGTTGAGCGGATTAGGTGTTAAAGTGGTACCACAGCAGACATTGTTGTATGGGATGAGATGTTAAAGTGGTACCACAGCAGACATTGTTGTATGGGATGAGATGTTAAAGTGGTACCACAGCAGACATTGTTGAGCGGATGAGATGTTAAAGTGGTACCACAGCAGATATTGTTGAGGGGATTAGGTGTTAAAGTGGTACCACAGCAGATATTGTTGAGGGGATTAGGTGTTAAAGTGGTACCACAGCAGACATTGTTGAGCGGATGAGATGTTAAAGTGGTACCACAGCAGACATTGTTGAGCGGATGAGATGTTAAAGTGGTACCACAGCAGATATTGTTGAGCGGATGAGATGTTAAAGTGGTACCACAGCAGATATTGTTGAGGGGATTAGGTGTTAAAGTGGTACCACAGCAGACATTGTTGTATGGGATTAGGTGTTAAAGTGGTACCACAGCAGATGTTGTTGTATGGGATGAGGTGTTAAAGTGGTACCACAGCAGACATTGTTGTATGGGATGAGGTGTTAAAGTGGTGTTAAAGTGGTACCACAGCAGACATTGTTGTATGGGATGAGGTGTTAAAGTGGTGTTAAAGTGGTACCACAGCAGATATTGTTGAGGGGATGAGGTGTTAAAGTGGTGTTAAAGTGGTACCACAGCAGATATTGTTGTAGGGGTTTAGGTGTTAAAGTGGTACCACATCAGATGTTGTTGTAGGGGATGAGGTGTTAAAGGGGTACAACAGCAGATATTGTGTTCGGGGCCGAGGTGTTACTTACTTACTTTCCGTGTCCAAACACCATGTCACACGGCATCCGTCCAGTATTCAGCAACTTGAACTGCCTTGTCGTTCGCCTCCATCATGTCGTTCATGTCACGGGTTTCAGGAAGGTTGGGGACGAGGTGTTAAAGTGGTACCACTGCAGATATTGTTGTAGGGCATTACGTGATCAAGACTTCATGTTACTCGGTATAAGCATTTGTTCTTCAGGCGAAGTGGACAGTCCCCTTACTCGTTGCCTAGTCTTACGTAACGGAATATCAGGTACGTGTTTATAAGCTAGATAGACTGGAGATTATAGATAGCTAGGATTGAAAACGGTACCTTTTTACACGAGAAACAAGCGATTTAGTTACTCTGCTACGCATACTTTCTGTTTTTGCAAATTATGTTTCAGAAACCAGAAATGTGTCACATTTTCATGAGAATTCCACCTGTATTATGTTTCACCGATTCAGATCCGCGTTCTTCAACCTGGCTGCTAGCGTCCACAACTGTGCGATATCAGCTTTCAGGTGGGCGGTAGCAGAATAATTACATGCTGTATTACAAACGTCCAAAATACACAGACTCGGGGGACAATCACGTAATCTTCTTCAATTAAGATTTGTGTGGGGGTGGTAAGGCAAATTTACAGTTCTGGAAGTGTACGTCAAGTATTAACAGGTTGAAGAACACTGGTTGAGATCCACAGAAGGAAAGAATAGGGCCAGTGTATGCGGTTAATGTTAGTCATTGAGTGGTGTGCATGCTACTGGTAATCTCATCATGTAACACGTGTTGTAGAAGTCACCACTGCACACTGAAACGTAAGTTGTACATATCGACTAATGATGGCTGTGCATTCGTACGGCAACCTGCTCATGTGGAAGAAATGCTATAACAGTCATACCAGCAAGTGCATTGTGGGGAGCCCATGCTCCAACTGGACTGACAAGTGAAGGTTAACCACTACAATGTGTGTCTCGAGTTTCAACTTTGGACATTTTCAAATAGCTCATTCTTTTCATGATTTATATATGGGCATGTATTTCTTTAGTTCTATCTCCGCCTGGAAGTATTATTATGTTAGTTTATAATATTATCGTATTTTTTTAAAGTTGCCTGTGTGTTATTGTTGTATGTTAGTCTATACTATTATCATTTTTCTTGTTTAGTGTTATTGTTGTATGTTAGTTCATAATATTATCGTTTTACTTATTTAGTTGTTTTGTGTTATTGTTGTATGTTCGTCTATACTATTATCATTTTTCTTGTTTAGTTGTTTTGTGTTATTGTTATATGTTAGTTTATAATACGAGGTGTGTTCAAAAGAAACCGGATCAAACTGCAACAAGTGAACATACGTACAATGACGTCATTTCTGGTGTAAACATCACATACCAGCTGTCAATTTTGCAAAATTTCATTATCCTCTGACTCAGTTTCCTCAGCAGACCGTTGAAAACATGGCGGGTGTGATACAGAATCCGTCCAGAGTTGGTCAGCGAGCGGTGATTCGTTTTCTAACAGCTGAAGGATCTCTACCAGTTGACATCTATCGGAGAATGCAGGCAGTGTATGGGGACAAAAGTATGTCGAAGACAACAGTAACGAACTGGACAATGATGTTCAATGAAGAGCTAGGTCAGGCGTATATCGTTGCGTTAATGCACGTCCTTCTTTAAACATAATTGTCCAGCTCTTCACTGTTGTCTTCGACACACTTTTGTCACTATATACTGTCTGCATTCTGCGATGGATGTCAACTGGTCGACATCCTTCATCTGTTAGAAACTGAATCACCGCTCGCTGATCAACTCTGGACGGATTCCGTATTACATCCGCCATGTTTTCAACGGTCTGCTGAGGAAACTATTGAGTCGAAAGATAATGCAATTTTGCAAACTTAACGGTTGGTATGTGCTGTTTATACCAGAAGTGACGTCATCATGCGTATCGCACGTATATTCACTTGTTGCAGTTTGGTCCAGTTTCATTTGAACACGCTTTGTATCATGTTTCTTATTTAGTTGTTTGCGTGTTACTGAATAAAAGTGGAGCAAAGAATAATGCAACCATAACCTACCAGGAATGTGGTACGAGGGAATGTGTTTTTGGCAATAGGCCGGTCACTCTATCCTGCATAAACTATAAGCCACAAGACAAAACCTCTACATCCAATTTTAAAAGGTTAACTAAGTCAGGGCACGACACACCCACATCTCCTATGTCGTCTATAAATGTGATCTTGTAAATGTGTTTTATTCCTTCATCACTTATTCTAATGTAGCATATTTCCTGTATTAAGCCCACAACAGCCCACGAATATGACCAAGTCAAAGGCTTGTAATGGTTTAAGAGTGGCTCATCATGTGTGCTGTTTTACAGACTCCACATCATTACACTCGGTCCGGTCACTCTAATATTTGCACAGTCGCTGTCTCCACAAAGGGTGTGCATGTTGATAGTTGCTACCTGTAGCCTAGGGGATATACACACTCTTGATCCGCCCTCTTATTCAACTCGTCCTATGTTTGACTAGTAGTTTCTATCGCCTCGAGATAGTGTATTTATCGATTGAACTGCTTTTATTTGACAGATGGTTATTGGATGGTTTCAGTGATTTTCTTCTTCTCTTCTCGTTGGACATGAAGTCGTCACAGCTGCTGGGTCCTCACAGGTGGCATGTATCTCATCACAGCTGCTGGGTCCTCACAGACGGCATTTATCTCATCACAGCTGCTGGGTCCTCACAGACGGCATTTATCTCATTACAGCTGCTGGGTCCTCACAGACGGCATGTATCTCATCATAGCTGCTGGTCCCTCAAGCGGCATTTATCTCATCACACCTGCTGGTCTCTTACGGGTGGTATTTATCCCATAACTACTTGATGCTCTTCTGTAGCAATTCGTTTGATATAATGAGGTTGTTAACGTATGCCCAATACCTCCACCACCCACCCCATCCCCTTGTAGCCTTTACGAACATGCTTGGGTGGTTACAGTGGCTCTAGTTTTCCCCCTACCTCACCAAGAAACCACTCATTATAGTTTCTCCGTGTTTCAATTCTATCTATCTATCAATCTATCTGTCTGTCTGTCTGTCTGTCTGTCTGTCTGTCTGTCTGTCTGTCTGTCTATCTGTCTGTCTGTCTGTCTGTCTGTCTGTCTGTCCGTCCGTCCGTCCGTTGGTCGGTCTGTCTAATCTATCTTTCTAATATATCTATCTATCTATCTATTTGTCTGTCTGTCTGTCATATCTATCTTTCTTATCTATTTAATCTATCTATCTTATCTTTCTTATCTATATGTCTGTATATCTGTCGAATCTAATCTAATCTAATCTAATCTTATCTTATCTTATATTATCCTATCCCATCCTATCCTTAGTCCATGTATGTCGTTAGACGTTGTGGGGAGGTGTGACCTCCTTTGTTTCATTTTTTTTGGCAGGTAAAAATCCACTGGTGACTTGCCAGGTCAATCCCAGTATCTATTATTTCCTGGAATATACGATCGCTTATTTTTGATATTGGTGGAGGTGGAAACGTAAATTAGAGCAAGGTAGGCCCGCAGCCTGTCAAGCGCCATCTATGCCACTCCGCTAACCACATAACCAAGACCTGATGTTATGGCCACACAGTCCCCTTTTTGCGACATATTCTCTGTGGGGCGAATATGCCTAGAATAACCTGAGTATATTTGTAACTTGAATTTTGCCCAAGTAGCGGCCGTTAGGCCTACTCTTTTCGATTTCCAACTGCTAACGTATATTTAACGACTGTTCCATTACCTTTATCAAATATCAGCGCTACATGTACTTTCGAAGCAAATGTATCAGCTCTTTGTTTACACGAAACCCCTGCCTGACCCAAGCACATGATAGTGTCGGCTTTCCTATTCACTCGTATCTCAGCCGAACATTCTATACAAATGCAGGTATAATATAAGAGACAAATGTCCTAGTTAATAGTGTCCTAATCATGTTCAATCTATTCACATTATATGCATTGTGCGCTGTTTCATCCCAGCAGGTTATTTGGATGGAACGAAATCGGGTCTGAAGGTGTGAGGCCATTATATGCGCGTGTATCGTGGTCTTTTTTGGGAATCTTGTAATTTGTTTTACCCTTTGCAGTGAAAGTGGAAAATGTCGAGCGATCACTTTCCCGCTCTCCTTACACAAACCAGCATCAAGCATGCCGCTGCACTAGAGATGAATCACAGGTCTTTGACATTATCCTTCTAATCATGCGATACAGATCGATGCCATTTTTTAAAGATCATTTCTCGGTAATCTTTCAATTGGAATGCCATGGCGCAAGTAAGGATTACTGTGTAGAAATGTTAGTGCCCATCGCAAGCGATGATGGCTTCATCATCAGACGGTTTTTTTGGGGGTATTGATGATGTAATTTGAGCTGTATTTGGATTACAGTGAGGAAGAAAATGCGTCGATCATCAACCTCAATCTCTCGTCTCGAGCTACCTTGGCCTAGTGGCAAGACTGTTAGTCGAGTCGAGACGACTGGAGGTAACTCAGGATACAGGCACTCGCTCGATCTCACTGAGAGAAAAAAAAATCCATGTCTGTCAAACTAGATACGGCTTAATTCCGGTGCGTTGGGATTATGGAACAGACGTTTCACCCCTTAGCCAAACTGCCACTTGTGTAGAAATAATAAATATTTGTTAACTGCGTACTTGTTTCTGATATCCGTTTATTTCGTTATCCTCAGGTTGGTCACTCCTAAAACTGTTTGTAAGATTATCTGATCATGCGTCTCCATTAGACCATATCATCTAGTTAATCGCTCCTGAGACTGGATGTAAGGTTGCCTGAGCATGTATGTCTATTGGACCCTTTCCTCTGGTTTGTTGCCTGCACATGTCTCTCCATTGGACCCTATCCACTTGTATGTTGTCGGAGCATGTCTCTCCATTTTACCTTATCCTATATTGGTCAGTTCTAAGACTGGTTGTAAGGGTAGCTATGCATGTCTCTCTATTGGACCATATCCTTTGGTTGGCCAGTCCTAAGACTGGTTATAAGATTGTCTAAGCATGTCTCTACATTTGACCATATTCCCTGCAGCTCTCATCATTTCAGCATATGTTTGTACTTTAATGTCTCTGCATACATGAGATGTACAGGTGAGTCTTGGTCGCCCCTTCTTCTAATCCCCTGGATCTTGGCTTCTAGTATCTTCTGTAGAAGACTTTTATTTCGCATATTGTGTCCCAGGTAAATACATTTTCGAATTTGAATTATTTTCAATATTTGTCGTTATGTGCCATTATTTTAGTTACATGGGAATAAATACCCACCATTGGAAGAAGTACGCTCTGCGATTAAAAGCCTGAAAAAGGGAAAGTCCCCAGGATGCGATGATATCCCAGCAGAGCTAATACAAGCAGGAGGAGAGGCATGTGCTCGAGTCGACCACAAGCTGTGTAAACAGATATGGCACAGTGCAGAGTGGCCAGAAGCATGGAAGAAATCAATTTATATTCCCCTCCCCAAAAAAGGCAACCTGAAGCTGTGCACGAACTACCGAACTATCGCACTGATCAGCCATGCTAGCAAGATACTCTTGCGAATCCTATTAAGAAGGATAGAGAAAAGGTTTGAATCTGAAATTCAGTAGTCCAGGCAGGTTTTAGGAAAGACAGAGGGACCCGGGACCACATATTCAATTTAAGGAATATCTATGAAAAATGTAGAGAGTTTAATGTAGACATGTACACATGTTTCATTGATTACACTAAGGCCTTCGACACGGTAAAACATCAAAATTTGTGGAGAATCATGAAGGAAATGGGGTTTCCTTTGCATATAGTCCATCTCATTGAAACATTATACCAAGATCAACAAGCCGCTGTCCGAGTATCTGGGCAAACATTAGATTGGTTTGCAGTACAAAAGGGAGTCCGACAGGGATTTATACTCTCACCTTATATGTACAACATATATGCGGAATGTATTATGAGAAATGTGCGAGAAGATGAGAACATTGAAAGTTTCGACCCATTTACGATTGGGGGGTACGAGATTCCAGAGTTACGATATGCAGATGACACAGTGATACTATCAAGAAGTGCGGAAGGGCTAGAGCAGCTACTTTCAGCCGTTAATGGACATAGTAAAGATCAAAATCTGTTCATAAACATAAACAAAACAAAGATAATGACCGCCGATAAAACACAGCATAAATTTACAGTAGGTGGTGAGGAAATAGATCAGGTCACACATTTTGAATATCTGGGCTCCAGAATCGACAAAAATGGTGACTGCTCGAAAGAAATCAGAAGAAGACTAGCTATGGCAATGCAGAGACTGAACAGCCTGAAGAAATTATGGCAGGGCACCAACAAAACGATAAAAGTAAAAGTCTTGAGAGCCTGTGTTTTTCCTGCGGCAGCTTATGGCTGTGAAGCATGGACGATTACCAAAACTTCTAGACAAAGAATCGAATCCTTCGAATTAAAATGTTACAGAAAGATCCTCAGATTCAGAATACCCTGGACAGAGAAAAGAACAAATGAAGACATTCGGCAAGAGCTGAGCATAGAGGAGAACTGGTTTATCAATTCCATTTTGGCTAGAAAATGCAAATACTTTGGTCACATCAAGAGACACAACAGTCTTGAGAGGACGGTGATGGAAGGTATGGTGCCAGGCAAAAGAGGAAGGGGTAGACCAAGAAGACGATGGCACCAAGATATCCAGGAATGCCTGAGTATGACAGTGCCGGAAGCTGGAGTTTTGGCAAGGGAACGAGTTTCTTTCAGACAGACTGTGATGGGAGCGACGTTCTACAAAGGACATGCTACATGAGAGAGGTGCTACGGCATTTGAGGAACACAGACCTTGTGTACATTGTTCATTAAGGTGGGGGGGGGGGGGGGGGGGACTAACGTCTGGTTATGCAAAATATGCTGATCAGACAATGTTAGTCAGGGTCAGGTGAAAATACTAATCAAGACCCTACCTCAAATCCATGCAGTCCTCCACGAGAACAGGCTGGTTCACGGAAGTCTGACTAACGAGGCGTCATCCTTGCAATAGTGAGATACACGCATAGGAAAATAAGCACAACACAACAGTATGGAGGTCCCAGGTCCATCTTCATCAGGACGATCGGGATGTGTGAAAAGCTACTGCAACCATCTATCTAACGCCCTTTTCATGGCACACACGAGTAAACATGCTTATCGTGGGCATTAAACAAGAACAACAGCAACAAAAACAGCAACAAGAACAGCAGCAACAAAAACAGCAACAAGAACAGCAGCAACAAAAACAGCAACAAGAACAGCAGCAACAAGAACAGCAGCAACAAAAACAGCAACAAGAACAACAACAAGAACAGCAAGAACAACAGAAGCAACAAGAACAGCAGCAACAAGAACAGCAACAAGAAAAGCAGCAACAAGAACAGCAACAAGAAAAGCAGCAACAAAAACAGCAAGAACAACAGCAACAAGAACAGCAGCAACAAGAACAGCAACAAGAAAAGCAGCAACAAAAACAGCAAGAACAACAGCAACAAGAACAGCAGCAACAAGAACAGCAAGAACAACAGAAGCAACAAGAACAGCAAGAACAACAGCAACAAGAACAGCAGCAACAAGAACAGCAAGAACAACAGAAGCAACAAGAACAGCAGCAACAAGAACAGCAGCAACAAAAACAGCAACAAGAAAAGCAGCAACAAAAACAGCAAGAACAACAGCAACAAGAACAGCAGCAACAAGAACAGCAAGAACAACAGAAGCAACAAGAACAACAGCAACAAGAACAGCAGCAACAAGAACAGCAACAAGAAAAGCAGCAACAAAAACAGCAAGAACAACAGCAACAAGAACAGCAGCAACAAGAACAGCAAGAACAACAGAAGCAACAAGAACATCTTGTTCATCAAAGCTGTATTCGTGGTAGACAGTGTGTACCTAGTTCATCACAGCTTTGTCAGTTTTAGTCATTGTCTATCTTGTTTTCTATTGTGGTAAACATACAATTATTTGAATCTTGTTCTTCACAGCTCTATCGGTCTTAGAAACTATTTTGTACCTTGTTTCCCACAGCTAAATGAGTGGTGGATCTATGTGTATCTTGTTTCTGGCAGCTTTACCGGTGGTGTATCTGTGTGTATCTTGTTTCTGGCAGCTCTATCAGTGGTATGTCTATGTGTATCTTGTTCCTCACAGCTCTATCAGGTGTATGTTTATGTGTATCTTGTTCCTCAAAGCTCTATCATGGGTATGTTTATGTGTATCTTGTTCCTCACAGCTCTGTCAGTGGTATGTCTATGTGTATCTTGTTCCTCACAGCTCTGTCAGGGGTATATATACGTGTATCTTGTTCCTGACATCTCTATCAGTGGTATGTCTATGTGTATTATATTCCGCACAGCTCTGTCAGTGGTATGTCTATATGTATCTTGATCCTCACAGCTATATCAATGGTATATCTATGTGAATATTGTTCCTTGCAGCTGTATCAGTGGTATATCTATGTGTATCTTGTTCCTGGCAGCTCTATCAGTGGTATGTCTACGTGTATTTTGTTCCAGACAGCTCTATCAGTGTTATGCCTAAGTGTATATTGTTCATGGCGGCTCAAACAGTGGTATGTCTATATGAATATTTTTCCTCACAGCTCTATCAGTGGTGTGTCTATGTGTATCTTGTTCCTGGCAGCTCTATCAGTAGTGTGTCTATGTGTATCTTGTTCCTGAAAGCTCTATCAGTGGTATGTCTATGTGTATCTTTTTCCTCACAGCTCTATCAGTGGTATGTCTATGTGTATCTTGTCCCTGACAGCTGTGTCAGTGGTATGTCTATGTGTATCTTGCTCCTGACAGCTCTATCAGTGGTATGTCTACGTGTAACTTGTTCCTGACAGCTCTATCAGTGGTATGTCTACGTGTATATTGTTCCTGACAGCTCTATCAGTGCTAGCGACATACGTAATGTGCTGGTGACAAAAACTATACGCAGTGATGGATGCCGGACTCTTATCTCTGATAATAAACAAAGTGTATCTTGCTCCAGGACAAAATTGCAATAGTGTAATGAGAAGTTTCTCAAATGCTAATAACTCATTGGGGAATCTAGTAACTATCTATACCTTCTCCTCCTTTTCTTTCTCTCCTTATTCTTCTTCCTCTTCTTCTTTCTTCTTCTTTCTCATCATTGTGAAGCTTAGGACCACTATAATAGACACCTCCTTATAGGACGCCTACACCAAAGTACTTTGTGTTATGACAGTGGTGGTTTCTGTAGCAGCTTTTTTTAAACGAAGTGTTTGCTAGCCCAAGCACAACTCTCTTTAGTCCCCTTTAATAGTATGACCAGACATACAAGTAGACTGTTCATTTTTTTTCTTTTTCTTTTCCGTTCGCCTTATTTCTATATTCCACAAAGCGGTGTGCGTTGCATTGTGGTTTTTATTTTGCGCCTGTCGGTCCAGTGCATCCGACTTCAGCAAGCATTTTATGTAAAGGTCTGCTTCCTCCTGCATTTTCTAAGGGTTTGCTTCCACGGGGTAACGGCCGGTGCTGTGATGGAGATCGAACCCAGCACCTTCGGATTATGAGCCGTGTCACTTAACCACTAGCCCACGCCGTCCCCGATTGATCATATAATGTTCTCCATGCTCATATCATGTTCAGAGATGTTATACGTGTACATACCTTGTTACTCATGCTATTAACACGATCTCGTTGTTCAAACCATGTTCATAAATGATCGTCTTGTTCAAGTTCACCGTACTCTTACCATGTTCTCCATGCTCACACCATATTCTCCATGCCCAAACCATGTTCTCCATGCTCCAACAATATTCTCCATGCTCCAACAATATTCTCCATGCTCCAACAATATTCTCCATGCTCCAACAATATTCTCCATGCCCAAACCATGTTCTCCATGCTCCAACAATATTCTCCATGCTCCAACAATATTCTCCATGCTCCAACAATATTCTCCATGCTCCAACAATATTCTCCATGCTCCAACAATATTCTCCATGCCCAAACCATGTTCTCCATGCTCCAACAATATTCTCCATGCCCAAACCATGTTCTCCATGCTCCAACAATATTCTCCATGCTCCAACAATATTCTCCATGCTCCAACAATATTCTCCATGCTCCAACAATATTCTCCATGCTCCAACAATATTCTCCATGCTCCAACAATATTCTCCATGCCCAAACCGTGTTCCCCGTGCTCCAACAATATTCATCACAGTAAGTGCCCTCAATCCACTCAGACAAACACGGACTATATAAACACTATGAATTGTGCCTAAACGTAGATTTCATATCATGTGTATTTGTTCTTAATATATGTATCGGTGGTTGTAATAGAAAATACATATACTTGAGACAATATCACGTGTATATATTACAGGAAATCTGACAACTTTCTCTGGTTTGGACACACATTTCTGTTGGATGTCACTGACATAATCCGAATGTCTGATCTAGATGTAGACGTTATTTTGAATGAATATGCTCAGAAAGTTTATTTTTCTGTTAACTTTCCCATTCTCACGAGAAACAAATTATGCACGCTCTGTTGGGTAAGATGAAGACGGATTATTTAATGATCCGTGCTCCGTTTTGCACTTACGTCGGATTAATTTTCCTCTTCAGTGGATTCTCATCTGACGTAACAGAAATGGAGATTCGATGAGCCAAGTTACAAATGAAAATGAAACGTAAGGAATTTCTTCTTAGACCGGATTCAGATCTCTGAACAAATGTCCCCTGAATTAGAGAAGTATTTCTTTAAGGCATTACCATACTTCGGTAGTTGGTGCATGGGGCGTGGCAAATTATATTAAATTAATTTTCGCTAATCCTATGATTGTGTTTAGGCAACGAATGGGCTGGACTGTCCTGAAGCTGGGTCGCTGTACTGACCTTCTCGAACTGCCATTTGATCTCTGGCAGCCCTCTGGTCGGTCGTCAGTCCACGACCTGCCATTACCAAACGATAATCTAACTCCGGATCAGTGTATCACCTTTGACATTACTTGTGTCCATAATCTAGTTAATTTTCAACTCTGTTGTCTGCTTTTGAATGTCCGATTGTCCCCGTTAATCTCATACAATATCTAGCATGTTGACTTTAAGCAGGGAGATACCAGGCACGACGATGATATACATGCCAATTGGTTTTCATTCATACATCCATCCATTCACACATCCCTTAATTCATTCATCCATTAATTGATCATCCGTTAATTAGTACATTAATTCGTTCGTCCACCCATTTATTCGTTCGTTCATCAATCAATTAGTAACATAATGGAGCCATTAATTTGTGTATTCATTTATTCATTACTTCGTTCATTGAACTACACGCTCGCTTATTAGTCTTGCTCGCTTATTAGTCTGTCCATTCTTTCACTGAAATATACACTCATTCATTCATGCACGCAGTTATTGAATTGCACGCCAACTCATTTGTTCGTACATTAATCACTGAATTAATGCATTTGTTATTTCTTTATGCAACAAATCATGCCTTCATTGAATCAATAACTCACTCATTCGTTCGTTCATAAATTCATGTGTTCATTCATTGAATGACTCACTCGCGAACTCGCTGGTTAGTCTATTCATTCATTGAATGACTCACTCGCTGGTTAGTCTATTCATTCATTGAATGGATCACTCGCTGGTTAGTCTATTCATTCATTGAATGGATCACTCGCTGGTTAGTCTATTCATTCATTGAATGGATCACTCGCTGGTTAGTCTATTCATTCATTGAATCAAACAGTAGAGTTAACAACGACAGCAAGTGCTAACAGAATAACTGATGGAAAGATAGAATGTCCGAATACTTCAAAGACCAAACAATGCCGGTCCAGACAAGTTACACGCTGAACCAGCCCATCTTCTAATGGAAAGATAGAATGTCCGAATACTTCAAAGACCAAACAATGCCGGTCCAGACAAGTTACACGCTGAACCAGCCCATCTTCTAATGGAAAGATAGAATGTCCGAATACTTCAAAGACCAAACAATGCCGGTCCAGATAAGTTACACGCTGAACCAGCCCATCTTCTAATGGAAAGATAGAATGTCCGAATACTTCAAAGACCAAACAATGCCGGTCCAGACAAGTTACACGCTGAACCAGCCCATGTTCTGATGGAAAGATAGAATGTCCGAATACTTCAAATACCAAACAATGCCGGTCCAGACAAGTTACACGCTGAACCAGCGCATCTTCTGATGGAAAGATAGAATGTCCGAATACTTCAAAGACCAAACAATGCCGGTCCAGACAAGTTACACGCTGAACCAGCCCATCTTCAAATGATAGAAATGCTTACTTACTTTCCGTGCACATAGCGCCATGTCGTACGGCAGCGGTATAGTATTAAATGATAGACAAGGGTACTACATGAACCAGATGGAACCTTGGTTGATGGACAGTCATTTATGACACATTACCCAAGTGTTGAATGTATTGACCGGCTTGGTAGTCGTTTCCAGAGATCGCTTGAGCATTTTTCGTGGAGGCTTCTTTCGTGTTCACATCTGTAACCCTTCGGGATTTGGGGTGGGGAGGGGAGAGGGGGCAGAGAGGGGGGGGGGGAGAGACAAGTGACTGTGAAGGTTTTGGTGTAACACATTTATTGAACTATTCTAAACACGAGGCACCTCACTGAGGTATCACGCGAAACACTCATTGAGAAAAGTTCCCTCGTCACGAGTCCCACGTATGTCGTGCAAACAAACGTGCTGCATTGTGTGAGTGGGTGTGTGTGTGTGTGTGTGTGTCTATGAAAGCAACAAATATACTCTTTCAAATTGTCTGAGATATGTTAAGATAAATGTCGACCGAGTTCTATTGAACGAAACATGGCTATGTTAAGCTGGCGATACGGTGGGCACAAGCGTGACAAGCTATGGGTTAAACAATTCTTCAATGATCTCAGCCAAGCTGTGCCATTGTTTCTTAAACATTGTGCGCGATGTGTTTCTGCACTACTTAATTGTGCTGCGAGCTAATCTTTTATTTTTTTCGTTCGCCTTATTTCTCTAATCCCCAAGGCGGTGTGCGTTGCACTGTGGTTTTTATTTTGCGCCTGTCGGCCCAGTGCATCCGACTTCGGCATGCGTTTTATGTAAGGGTCTGCTTCCACCTGCATTTTCTAAGAGTTTGCTTCCCCGGGGTAACGGCCGGTGCTGTGATGGGGATCGAACACAGCACCTTCGGGATGTGAGCCGTGCCACTAGACCACGCCATCCCCTGCTGCGAGCTAATCTTTTGTACATTTGCTGTTGCCATTTCTTTAACCAAGAAAACACAAATAAATAAAAGTGAAAAAAAATCTATCTTACCACCATTTCAAACTGTTCTTACAGCTTGACACATATAATTAAGATCGGTTTCGCCATCATTCAATTGTTGCTGTTCTGACCAACTGATAGTAAAGTAAGTAGCATATCTTTTACAGCACGTCGCTTCTTACAACTGCCAACATTATTTGGCTGTTTTTTGGAAAGTGTGCAGCACGTGTGGTTGCCATTACTTTCAGTGCGTGGAGGTGCGAAACAAAAACCCGTCTGCCAAACTGGACACGAGCGTGATTCAAACCGGATGCGTTGGGATTGTGAAACGGACGCTTCACCCCTAGACCGAGCAACCTCCAACCGGCTGAGAGACTGCCCATACTTTCATTTTATAATCGAATATCTGGTCAGAAAAGTGTGCCACAAAGTTGGACATCTTGTTTACGTGTCCCATAAACACAAACATTTCGAGAAACACCGGTATATGCTAGAGAAAGTATTTTCAGATGAATCTTATTAAGTGCAGAATACGTGCAGTTGGATTGTATACGTTATATACATGATTCATTAACCTAGCAACTTGAATTTATGCATGCTCTCTTGTTTTCATTAGGATGTTAATGTGTAATGCCGAAATATTATGTAGACTCCAAAAACGTTTTCTTTGTTATTTTGATGAGGTCCATAGTTGTCGTTCACACACAACACATTTTACAGTGTTTCCGTTAATTGATAATACGTTAAGAGCCGCAGGCGTATCTTCTTTTGTCATAGGGAAATGAGTAAATTATTTCTTCTAATAAATATACATTAATGTTGATTGATAATAAGTAGATTTATAAGTTCTATGTTATTGAAAGAAAAGTATGTAACTAATATGTGTACTTCTGTGTTAGAGTTTCTTTTTAATTAAATGTTGTGTTCAAAGTTTGAGAAAATGTGCTATTTTCTTTATAATTTTTTTTTTTTTTTGTTCGCCTTATTTTTCTAATCCCCAAGGCGGTGTGCGTTGCACTGTGTTTTTATTTTGCGCCTGTCGGCCCAGTGCATCCGACTTCAGCATGCATTTTATGTAAGGGTCTGCTTCCTCCTGCATTTTCTAAGGGTTTGCTTCCCTGGGGTAACGGCCTGTTCTGTGATGGGGATCGAACCCAGCACCTTCGGATTGTGAGCCGTGCTACTTAACCACGAGGGATCAGAAATGCTGCAGGAAAGACGATTTGGGACAGAATCAGTAACGACGCACTTAGAAAAATAGTGGGGACTACACCAGTATACCACTATATTGAAGCACAGAGGGTAAAGTGGTTCGGGCATCTGACTAGAATGCATTATGAACAACCAGCAGCGAAATCATATTTCTTAAAGGTGGATGGTCCTCGAGCAAAAGGGCGACCACGACGTCGTTGGATCGAAGGGGTCAAGGAAACTCTCCAAAAGTTCAATATGACAACCACACAAGCCTCCCTCCTAGCGCAGAACAGAAATCTACGCATACCTCCTCTCTGCGACGCCGCAAGGTAAGAGCAGTGGGACTAAAGAAGATCAACAGTACATTGCTACCTACATGGGATGGGTTATTATCAGTTTCTCTCCTTTCTCTAATTGGTTCAGTTCTATTTATAGTTTCATATGCGGATTGCCATTCCTTGTCATTAGTATGGTGTGCACCTATCCAAGTTTCATATCGTAAATTTTCTTAACTCATTTCTCTCATTTCTCAATACTTATGTTAGAAGCTACTAGGCGAGGCAATGATATTTCTACCGCGTGTATGCTTGCGGAAGGTAATGCCAGCAGCCCTAGCAGATTCCCATAATAAAGTTTTAGGCATTTTAATGTAATTCTTTCTGAGTTAACTTTTCAATTTTCTGAGGAACAATGCATCTTTAGACTTCAACATTCTATACATGTTTTTTTGTATTATTCCTTGGTCTCCGGTGCTATTTGAAGAAAAACTCATATTGTAGAGTCCAGCGTGAGAAATGACATGTGGCTAATACCCATACCAGGCATGGTTCTCTTCTGTTGGTTTGATATACGATGATACAGACTTCAACGGCTAGCCTCACATAAGAAATTTTAAAACAATAGTAATGCTATGTTTTTGCGTGTCACGAATTTCACTTTCAACGCCATTAAAATGATAAGGGATCAAGATGCTGAGCAGCTCATGAGTTGCAGTGGTCAGCGACTCATAGCTGACTGCTAGCGTCAGGGCCAGCGAACCAAAGCTGCCAAGACCCTTTTACACCTCCACGCGGTGATCATGGATAACAGGCTGCAGCAGGGCAGACTGGCTAAGGAGAAGGGATCGAAGAGGAAATGCTAACCCGGTACTCAAAAAATGCTTGCTGAAGTCAGATGTGTTGGACCGAAAGGTGCAAAAATCGCAGTTAAGCTGTAAAGTACGACACAACGCATTCCGTTCTCTGGACTACATTCTGCTACTTAAGCCCTTTCAGTGTTTGGTAGTGGGAGATTGAGAATGAACGAAGCCAAGTCAAGCCAAGCCAAGCCAAATGATAAAGGCGTTAAATATTTCTGTTACGCCATTAAAAGTGGGACAGAATTATAATAACGACATAGTATCCCAAATTTGTGACTCACCTCGATACTTTCAATGCAATAGTAGTGACCGTTTATGATTTTCCGTAAAACGACGTACAATATGTGGTACCACGAGGGACTTTTGCTACACATCTCCATGGGTAACTGTAGAACTCTTAACACGCTACGCAGCGAAGCCATAACCGTTGTTTAAATATACCTCAGATAAGCTCAAATGCATTCTAATTACTTCATATGATAGAAAAAAAGTAACTTAAAACGTAGATTGAAAAGTAACTTAAAACGTAGATTTAAAAGCAACTAAAAATGAATATTTTCATAAATTTAAGTCTCATAATTCATGAGATTGTTTTCAAGATGGGCACGTATTTTTTAACACACTGTAATGTGATACAGTCACTGACAAGTTTAAAGACGGAGACGCTCGTTCATTGGCTTATCATGTTATCCGTGCTTTAGTTGATCAGTCGTTGTATTGGAATACATTCCTGATAACGGCTGGTCTGACTGCAAGATACGCACCTGTCTAGAGCACAACAGGGACACTGTCAACTTTAGCAGACCTGGAGCTGTTCCTACATATCTCAACCTGTATTCTAACTCTTTGCTGCTATTGTGAGGCTAACCGTTGGAGTATGCATCATCGTATATCAAACCCAGAGAAAAGAGCCATGCATGCACTGAGCATTGGCTGTTCGTGCAGTCACTCCCGTATTGACCGTTAGTGCAGTCACTCCCGTATTGGCTGTTAGTGCAGTCACTCCCGTATTGGCTGTTAGTGCAGTCACTCCCGTATTGACTGTTAGTGCAGTCACTCCCGTATTGACTGTTCGTACAGTCACTCCCGTATTGACTGTTAGTGCAGTCACTCCCGTATTGACTGTTAGTGCAGTCACTCCCGTATTGACCGTTAGTGCAGTCACTCCCGTATTGACCGTTAGTGCAGTCACATCTGGTATTGACTGTTCGTACAGTCACTCCCGTATTGACCGTTAGTGCAGTCACTCCCGTATTGACCGTTAGTGCAGTCACATCTGGTATTGACTGTTCGTACAGTCACTCCCGTATTGACCGTTAGTGCAGTCACTCCCGTATTGACCGTTAGTGCAGTCACATCTGGTATTGACTGTTCGTACAGTCACTCCCGTATTGACCGTTCGTGCAGTCACTCCCGTATTGACCGTTCGTGCAGTCACTCCCGTATTGACCGTTAGTGCAGTCACTCCCGTATTGACCGTTCGTGCAGTCACTCCCGTATTGACCGTTCGTGCAGTCACTCCCGTATTGACCGTTAGTGCAGTCACTCCCGTATTGACCGTTAGTGCAGTCACATCTGGTATTGACTGTTCGTACAGTCACTCCCGTATTGAATGTTCGTACAGTCACTCCCGTATTGACCGTTCGTGCAGTCACTCCCGTATTGACCGTTAGTGCAGTCACTCCCGTATTGGCTGTTAGTGCAGTCACATTTTGTATTGGCTGTTAGTGCAGTCACATTTCGTATTGGATGTTAGTGCAGTCACACGACCGTTAGTGCAGTCACATGACTGTAAGTTAAGTCACTCGCGTACTTGTAACACATGAACCGAAAACGTGGTGTAAAATAAAGCAGTTTTAACGACAAGCGCACGAGGGAATCAAGGGTGCGTACAGCCGCCGTTTGAGAGGTGCAGCCTTCTTTCTTGTATCATCAGCTTGGTTATTACTCATTTCAATCCATGCCTCCTTTGTGTTTCTTTATTATAGTCGATCCATCGTGTTCTCCCTCTTGCGATTCAGTCCTGCTGTTTGGTGTTCTATCTGGCAGATGTGGAAGCATTCAAGTAATGACATCAATACAACCAAGGCTTGTGAGAGACAACAACCAGACTGAGACAAGGACAAGTTAAGATACAGTTTAAACAAATAAGAATATCGTTACTGTTCGTATGACAAACAAAACAACTACATTACAGTTGAAATAAGGATATGCAAACGCTCGTTTGGGTCCTCTTGAACCTAAATGGTAGAACTGAAACAGGTTGGATATTTACGAGCGATTTCCTGGCAGCCATAGGGGTGCATAGGATAATGTCTAATCCCGAGTGCGTAATAGCATACACGCTTCTCGTACTGAAATAGGCGGGGAGAGGGGGGGGGGAGGAGGGTGTGCAACTGTGAAGGAAAGGAGAGAGTGGATGAGAGAAATAGAGAGTGATGTTGGAAAGGGGTAGAAAATGAGAGAGATTGGAATGCAGGAGGAAGAAATTGGAGAGAGACAGTTTTGAAGAGAGGATGAATGAGTGTTTGAGAGAATGAAATAGTGAGAGAGGGGGTTAGAAGACGGTGGAAATGAGAGACAGTGAGAGAGGGGGTTAGAAGACGGTGGGAAGGAGAGATAGTGAAAGAGGGGGTTGGAAGACGGTGGGAAGGAGAGATAGTGAAAGAGGGGGTTGGAAGACGGTGGAAATGAGAGACAGTGAGAGAGGGGGTTAGAAGACGGTGGAAAGGACAGATAGTGAAAGAGGGGGTTGGAAGACGGTGGAAATGAGAGACAGTGAGAGAGGGGGTTGGAAGACGGTGGAAATGAGAGATAGTGAAAGAGGGGGTTGGAAGACGGTGGAAATGAGAGATAGTGAAAGAGGGGGTTGGAAGACGGTGGAAATGAGAGACAGTGAGAGAGGGGGTTAGAAGACGGTGGGAAGGAGAGATAGTGAAAGAGGGGGTTGGAAGACGGTGGAAATGAGAGACAGTGAGAGAGGGGGTTGGAAGACGGTGGAAATGAGAGACAGTGAGAGAGGGGGTTAGAAGACGGTGGAAATGAGAGACAGTGAGAGAGGGGGTTGGAAGACGGTGGAAATGAGAGACAGTGAGAGAGGGGGTTAGAAGACGGTGGGAAGGAGAGATAGTGAAAGAGGGGGTTGGAAGACGGTGGAAATGAGAGACAGTGAGAGAGGGGGTTGGAAGACGGTGGAAATGAGAGACAGTGAGAGAGGGGGTTAGAAGACGGTGGAAATGAGAGACAGTGAGAGAGGGGGTTGGAAGACGGTGGAAATGAGAGACAGTGAGAGAGGGGGTTAGAAGACGGTGGAAAGGAGAGATAGTGAAAGAGGGGGTTGGAAGACGGTGGGAAGGAGAGATAGTGAAAGAGGGGGTTGGAAGACGGTGGAAATGAGAGACAGTGAGAGAGGGGGTTGGAAGACGGTGGAAATGAGAGACAGTGAGAGAGGGGGTTAGAAGACGGTGGAAATGAGAGACAGTGAGAGAGGGGGTTGGAAGACGGTGGAAATGAGAGACAGTGAGAGAGGGGGTTAGAAGACGGTGGAAAGGAGAGATAGTGAAAGAGGGGGTTGGAAGACGGTGGAAAGGAGAGATAGTGAAAGAGGGGGTTGGAAGACGGTGGAAATGAGAGACAGTGAGAGAGGGGGTTGGAAGACGGTGGAAATGAGAGACAGTGAGAGTGGGGGTTAGAAGACGGTGGAAAGGAGAGATAGTGAAAGAGGGGGTTGGAAGACGGTGGAAAGGAGAGATAGTGAAAGAGGGGGTTGGAAGACGGTGGAAATGAGAGACAGTGAGAGAGGGGGTTGGAAGACGGTGGAAATGAGAGACAGTGAGAGTGGGGGTTAGAAGACGGTGGAAAGGAGAGATAGTGAAAGAGGGGGTTGGAAGACGGTGGAAAGGAGAGATAGTGAAAGAGGGGGTTGGAAGACGGTGGAAATGAGAGACAGTGAGAGAGGGGGTTGGAAGACGGTGGAAATGAGAGACAGTGAGAGAGGGGGTTAGAAGACGGTGGAAATGAGAGACAGTGAGAGAGGGGGTTGGAAGACGGTGGAAATGAGAGACAGTGAGAGAGGGGGTTAGAAGACGGTGGAAATGAGAGACAGTGAGAGAGGGGGTTAGAAGACGGTGGGAAGGAGAGATAGTGAAAGAGGGGGTTGGAAGACGGTGGAAATGAGAGACAGTGAGAGAGGGGGTTAGAAGACGGTGGGAAGGAGAGATAGTGAAAGAGGGGGTTGGAAGACGGTGGAAATGAGAGACAGTGAGAGAGGGGGTTGGAAGACGGTGGAAATGAGAGACAGTGAGAGAGGGGGTTAGAAGACGGTGGAAATGAGAGACAGTGAGAGAGGGGGTTGGAAGACGGTGGAAATGAGAGACAGTGAGAGAGGGGGTTGGAAGACGGTGGAAAGGAGAGATAGTGAAAGAGGGGGTTGGAAGACGGTGGAAATGAGAGACAGTGAGAGAGGGGGTTGGAAGACGGTGGAAATGAGAGACAGTGAGAGTGGGGGTTAGAAGACGGTGGAAATGAGAGACAGTGAGAGAGGGGGTTGGAAGACGGTGGAAATGAGAGACAGTGAGAGAGGGGGTTAGAAGACGGTGGAAAGGAGAGATAGTGAAAGAGGGGGTTGGAAGACGGTGGAAATGAGAGACAGTGAGAGAGGGGGTTGGAAGACGGTGGAAATGAGAGACAGTGAGAGAGGGGGTTAGAAGACGGTGGAAAGGAGAGATAGTGAAAGAGGGGGTTGGAAGACGGTGGAAATGAGAGACAGTGAGAGAGGGGGTTGGAAGACGGTGGAAAGGAGAGACAGTGAGAGAGGGGGTTAGAAGACGGTGGAAAGGAGAGATAGTGAAAGAGGGGGTTGGAAGACGGTGGAAATGAGAGACAGTGAGAGAGGGGGTTGGAAGACGGTGGAAAGGAGAGATAGTGAAAGAGGGGGTTGGAAGACGGTGGAAATGAGAGATAGTGAAAGAGGGGGTTGGAAGACGGTGGAAATGAGAGACAGTGAGAGAGGGGGTTAGAAGACGGTGGGAAGGAGAGATAGTGAAAGAGGGGGTTGGAAGACGGTGGAAATGAGAGACAGTGAGAGAGGGGGTTGGAAGACGGTGGAAATGAGAGACAGTGAGAGAGGGGGTTAGAAGACGGTGGAAATGAGAGACAGTGAGAGAGGGGGTTGGAAGACGGTGGAAATGAGAGACAGTGAGAGAGGGGGTTAGAAGACGGTGGGAAGGAGAGATAGTGAAAGAGGGGGTTGGAAGACGGTGGAAATGAGAGACAGTGAGAGAGGGGGTTGGAAGACGGTGGAAATGAGAGACAGTGAGAGAGGGGGTTAGAAGACGGTGGAAATGAGAGACAGTGAGAGAGGGGGTTGGAAGACGGTGGAAATGAGAGACAGTGAGAGAGGGGGTTAGAAGACGGTGGAAAGGAGAGATAGTGAAAGAGGGGGTTGGAAGACGGTGGGAAGGAGAGATAGTGAAAGAGGGGGTTGGAAGACGGTGGAAATGAGAGACAGTGAGAGAGGGGGTTGGAAGACGGTGGAAATGAGAGACAGTGAGAGAGGGGGTTAGAAGACGGTGGAAATGAGAGACAGTGAGAGAGGGGGTTGGAAGACGGTGGAAATGAGAGACAGTGAGAGAGGGGGTTAGAAGACGGTGGAAAGGAGAGATAGTGAAAGAGGGGGTTGGAAGACGGTGGAAAGGAGAGATAGTGAAAGAGGGGGTTGGAAGACGGTGGAAATGAGAGACAGTGAGAGAGGGGGTTGGAAGACGGTGGAAATGAGAGACAGTGAGAGTGGGGGTTAGAAGACGGTGGAAAGGAGAGATAGTGAAAGAGGGGGTTGGAAGACGGTGGAAAGGAGAGATAGTGAAAGAGGGGGTTGGAAGACGGTGGAAATGAGAGACAGTGAGAGAGGGGGTTGGAAGACGGTGGAAATGAGAGACAGTGAGAGTGGGGGTTAGAAGACGGTGGAAAGGAGAGATGGTGAAAGAGGGGGTTGGAAGACGGTGGAAAGGAGAGATAGTGAAAGAGGGGGTTGGAAGACGGTGGAAATGAGAGACAGTGAGAGAGGGGGTTGGAAGACGGTGGAAATGAGAGACAGTGAGAGAGGGGGTTAGAAGACGGTGGAAATGAGAGACAGTGAGAGAGGGGGTTGGAAGACGGTGGAAATGAGAGACAGTGAGAGAGGGGGTTAGAAGACGGTGGAAATGAGAGACAGTGAGAGAGGGGGTTAGAAGACGGTGGGAAGGAGAGATAGTGAAAGAGGGGGTTGGAAGACGGTGGAAATGAGAGACAGTGAGAGAGGGGGTTAGAAGACGGTGGGAAGGAGAGATAGTGAAAGAGGGGGTTGGAAGACAGTGGAAATGAGAGACAGTGAGAGAGGGGGTTGGAAGACGGTGGAAATGAGAGACAGTGAGAGAGGGGGTTAGAAGACGGTGGAAATGAGAGACAGTGAGAGAGGGGGTTGGAAGACGGTGGAAATGAGAGACAGTGAGAGAGGGGGTTGGAAGACGGTGGAAAGGAGAGATAGTGAAAGAGGGGGTTGGAAGACGGTGGAAATGAGAGACAGTGAGAGAGGGGGTTGGAAGACGGTGGAAATGAGAGACAGTGAGAGTGGGGGTTAGAAGACGGTGGAAATGAGAGACAGTGAGAGAGGGGGTTGGAAGACGGTGGAAATGAGAGACAGTGAGAGAGGGGGTTAGAAGACGGTGGAAAGGAGAGATAGTGAAAGAGGGGGTTGGAAGACGGTGGAAATGAGAGACAGTGAGAGAGGGGGTTGGAAGACGGTGGAAATGAGAGACAGTGAGAGAGGGGGTTAGAAGACGGTGGAAAGGAGAGATAGTGAAAGAGGGGGTTGGAAGACGGTGGAAATGAGAGACAGTGAGAGAGGGGGTTGGAAGACGGTGGAAAGGAGAGACAGTGAGAGAGGGGGTTAGAAGACGGTGGAAATGAGAGACAGTGAGAGAGGGGGTTAGAAGACGGTGGGAATGAGAGATAGTGAAAGAGGGGATTGGAAGATGGTGGAAAGGAGAGACAGTGAGAGAGGGGGTTAGAAGACGGTGGGAAGGAGAGATAGTGAAAGAGGGGGTTGGAAGACGGTGGAAATGAGAGACAGTGAGAGAGGGGGTTGGAAGACGGTGGAAAGGAGAGACAGTGAGAGAGGGGGTTAGAAGACGGTGGAAATGAGAGACAGTGAGAGAGGGGGTTAGAAGACGGTGGGAATGAGAGATAGTGAAAGAGGGGGTTGGAAGATGGTGGAAAGGAGAGACAGTGAGAGAGGGGGTTAGAAGACGGTGGGAATGAGAGATAGTGAAAGAGGGGGTTGGAAGATGGTGGAAAGGAGAGACAGTGAGAGAGGGGGTTAGAAGACGGTGGGAATGAGAGATAGTGAAAGAGGGGGTTGGAAGATGGTGGAAAGGAGAGACAGTGAGAGAGGGGGTTAGAAGACGGTGGGAATGAGAGATAGTGAAAGAGGGGGTTGGAAGATGGTGGAAAGGAGAGACAGTGAGAGAGGGGGTTGGAAGATGGTGGAAAGGAGAGACAGTGAGAGAGGGGGTTGGAAGACGGTGGAAAGGAGAGACAGTGAGAGAGGGGGTTAGAAGACGGTGGGAATGAGAGATAGTGAAAGAGGGGGTTGGAAGAAGGTGGAAAGGAGAGACAGTGAGAGAGGGGGTTAGAAGACGGTGGAAAGGAGAGACAGTGAGAGAGGGGGTTAGAAGACGGTGGAAATGAGAGACAGTGAGAGAGGGGGTTAGAAGACGGTGGAAATGAGAGACAGTGAGAGAGGGGGTTGGACGACGGTGGAAAGGAGAGACAGTGAGAGAGGGGGTTGGAAGACGGTGGAAAGGAGAGACAGTGAGAGAGGGGGTTAGAAGACGGAGGAAATTAGAGACAGGGAGAGAGGGGGTTAGAAGACGGTGGAAATGAGAGACAGTGAGAGAGGGGGTTGGAAGACGGTGGAAATGAGAGACAGTGAGAGAGGGGGTTAGAAGACGGTGGAAATGAGAGACAGTGAGAGAGGGGGTTGGAAGACGGTGGAAATGAGAGACAGTGAGAGAGGGGGTTAGAAGACGGTGGAAATGAGAGACAGTGAGAGAGGGGGTTAGAAAACGGTGGGAAGGAGAGATAGTGAAAGAGGGGGTTGGAAGACGGTGGAAATGAGAGACAGTGAGAGAGGGGGTTAGAAGACGGTGGGAAGGAGAGATAGTGAAAGAGGGGGTTGGAAGACGGTGGAAATGAGAGACAGTGAGAGAGGGGGTTGGAAGACGGTGGAAATGAGAGACAGTGAGAGAGGGGGTTAGAAGACGGTGGAAATGAGAGACAGTGAGAGAGGGGGTTGGAAGACGGTGGAAATGAGAGACAGTGAGAGAGGGGGTTAGAAGACGGTGGAAAGGAGAGATAGTGAAAGAGGGGGTTGGAAGACGGTGGAAAGGAGAGATAGTGAAAGAGGGGGTTGGAAGACGGTGGAAATGAGAGACAGTGAGAGAGGGGGTTGGAAGACGGTGGAAATGAGAGACAGTGAGAGTGGGGGTTAGAAGACGGTGGAAAGGAGAGATAGTGAAAGAGGGGGTTGGAAGACGGTGGAAAGGAGAGATAGTGAAAGAGGGGGTTGGAAGACGGTGGAAATGAGAGACAGTGAGAGAGGGGGTTGGAAGACGGTGGAAATGAGAGACAGTGAGAGTGGGGGTTAGAAGACGGTGGAAAGGAGAGATAGTGAAAGAGGGGGTTGGAAGACGGTGGAAAGGAGAGATAGTGAAAGAGGGGGTTGGAAGACGGTGGAAATGAGAGACAGTGAGAGAGGGGGTTGGAAGACGGTGGAAATGAGAGACAGTGAGAGAGGGGGTTAGAAGACGGTGGAAATGAGAGACAGTGAGAGAGGGGGTTGGAAGACGGTGGAAATGAGAGACAGTGAGAGAGGGGGTTAGAAGACGGTGGAAATGAGAGACAGTGAGAGAGGGGGTTAGAAGACGGTGGGAAGGAGAGATAGTGAAAGAGGGGGTTGGAAGACGGTGGAAATGAGAGACAGTGAGAGAGGGGGTTAGAAGACGGTGGGAAGGAGAGATAGTGAAAGAGGGGGTTGGAAGACGGTGGAAATGAGAGACAGTGAGAGAGGGGGTTGGAAGACTGTGGAAATGAGAGACAGTGAGAGAGGGGGTTAGAAGACGGTGGAAATGAGAGACAGTGAGAGAGGGGGTTGGAAGACGGTGGAAATGAGAGACAGTGAGAGAGGGGGTTAGAAGACGGTGGAAAGGAGAGATAGTGAAAGAGGGGGTTGGAAGACGGTGGAAAGGAGAGATAGTGAAAGAGGGGGTTGGAAGACGGTGGAAATGAGAGACAGTGAGAGAGGGGGTTGGAAGACGGTGGAAATGAGAGACAGTGAGAGTGGGGGTTAGAAGACGGTGGAAATGAGAGACAGTGAGAGAGGGGGTTGGAAGACGGTGGAAATGAGAGACAGTGAGAGAGGGGGTTAGAAGACGGTGGAAAGGAGAGATAGTGAAAGAGGGGGTTGGAAGACGGTGGAAATGAGAGACAGTGAGAGAGGGGGTTGGAAGACGGTGGAAATGAGAGACAGTGAGAGAGGGGGTTAGAAGACGGTGGAAAGGAGAGATAGTGAAAGAGGGGGTTGGAAGACGGTGGAAATGAGAGACAGTGAGAGAGGGGGTTGGAAGACGGTGGAAAGGAGAGACAGTGAGAGAGGGGGTTAGAAGACGGTGGAAATGAGAGACAGTGAGAGAGGGGGTTAGAAGACGGTGGGAATGAGAGATAGTGAAAGAGGGGATTGGAAGATGGTGGAAAGGAGAGACAGTGAGAGAGGGGGTTAGAAGACGGTGGGAAGGAGAGATAGTGAAAGAGGGGGTTGGAAGACGGTGGAAATGAGAGACAGTGAGAGAGGGGGTTGGAAGACGGTGGAAAGGAGAGACAGTGAGAGAGGGGGTTAGAAGACGGTGGAAATGAGAGACAGTGAGAGAGGGGGTTAGAAGACGGTGGGAATGAGAGATAGTGAAAGAGGGGGTTGGAAGATGGTGGAAAGGAGAGACAGTGAGAGAGGGGGTTAGAAGACGGTGGGAATGAGAGATAGTGAAAGAGGGGGTTGGAAGATGGTGGAAAGGAGAGACAGTGAGAGAGGGGGTTAGAAGACGGTGGGAATGAGAGATAGTGAAAGAGGGGGTTGGAAGATGGTGGAAAGGAGAGACAGTGAGAGAGGGGGTTAGAAGACGGTGGGAATGAGAGATAGTGAAAGAGGGGGTTGGAAGATGGTGGAAAGGAGAGACAGTGAGAGAGGGGGTTGGAAGATGGTGGAAAGGAGAGACAGTGAGAGAGGGGGTTGGAAGACGGTGGAAAGGAGAGACAGTGAGAGAGGGGGTTAGAAGACGGTGGGAATGAGAGATAGTGAAAGAGGGGGTTGGAAGAAGGTGGAAAGGAGAGACAGTGAGAGAGGGGGTTAGAAGACGGTGGAAAGGAGAGACAGTGAGAGAGGGGGTTAGAAGACGGTGGAAATGAGAGACAGTGAGAGAGGGGGTTAGAAGACGGTGGAAATGAGAGACAGTGAGAGAGGGGGTTGGACGACGGTGGAAAGGAGAGACAGTGAGAGAGGGGGTTGGAAGACGGTGGAAAGGAGAGACAGTGAGAGAGGGGGTTAGAAGACGGTGGAAATTAGAGACAGTGAGAGAGGGGGTTAGAAGACGGTGGAAATGAGAGACAGTGAGAGAGGGGGTTAGAAGACGGGAAGGTTTTTAAACTAGAATTTTGTCCGGACAGCGCCCGTTAAGCCTACTCTTTTCGATGTCTCACTGCCAAGGTATTGTTAATGTGCTCGACACTGAACAAAAAATCCCAGTCTCCACCTTAGCTCGAGTCCCCTCCCTCTGTACAGACAGACTCGTCAAACTCACGAGGAAGACTTTCAAAGCAATACTCGTAAAATAACAGGACTGCCATTGATGATCAAACCTATATTCCTACAATCAACCAGGGGGTGATTGTTTGATTGATCCTATATGAATAATAGATATTGGTTAACGATATAGACGGGCGGATGAACAGAGGCAGATAGAAGGAAATATCAAATGTAATGGATTCCATCTCTGCTTACCAGAAAACCTAGGTTATATACGAGTGCCTTTACGAATACATTTTAGTCATAGCAAGTAATAGATAGGATTAGTTTAACAAAATATTCTTATACATGTTCCTTCTCTCTCTCTCTCTCTCTCTCTCTCTCTCTCTCTCTCTCTATATATATATATATATATATATATATATATATATATATATATATATATATATATATATCTCCCTCCCTCTCACTCACTCTCTGCCTCTCTCTCTCTCCCCCCCTCTCTCTCTCTCTATATATATATATATATATACACACACATATACATACATACATACACACACGCGTGTGGGGGGAGGGGGGATGATGTGTGTATGTGTATGTATAGTAGTAGTTCCACATCGCAAGCGAATATGCCAACAGGATGAGACTTGTGTTGCGAGATGTGTTTTCATATGCACATCGAGACAAATCCTTTACTGCAGCCTTTACCGTACATTGTACAGTCAATGTGAGGAGTCGGCTGTGGAGTTGTCGTGCATCATCATGCTCTTTCTGAGGCTATGCGATGGGTCTCGTTCTGCGATCTGAGCAGTTGGTGATGCTAACTCGCCGTGTGGAACGGGCCTCATGCTCTCAGGCGGCAGTGACATCAGCTGATACCCGAAACAGCTAATTAAACAGATGATAATGTACGAACACCAAATAGGGAAACACCATCCATTAGAATCCATGGGAAAGATGTTGCATACTGGCACCAAATAGGGAAATATCAAGTAGAATCCATGGGAAAGATGTTATATACTGACACCAAATAGGGAAATACCATCAAGTAGAATCCATGGGAAAGATGTTGCATACTGACACCAAATAGGGAAATACCATCAAGTAGAATCCATGGGAAAGATGTTGCATACTGGCACCAAATAGCGAAATACCATTAAGGAGAGCTCATGGGACATGTGTTACGTATGGGCACCAAATAGGGAAATACCACCGATGAGAGCTCATGGGACATGTGTTACACCCTAAGCTTGAACTGGAAATATACCATGAGCTCTTATGAGCAGGAAGGTAACTCGTATTATCCCACACGTACTTGTACAATTGTTCTATTTTAAATTATGAAAATTCTTTCAAATGAAAGGTTGCACTGAAAAGCAAAATGTCTGAAGCTGCCGAAAAATACAGCGTGATATCAGTTTCCAATATATTATTACCAAGAAAAAAATATGAAACACATCAATTATGTAGATCCTAATTATGTAGATTTGATTGAAAATAGTTTTTGTAATATTAGATGACATTTTAAACATTTAGACAATTGAAAGACTTATACTTTACTTGAAAAGTCAAATGGCATTGGCCCATGCAGACATGAACATAGCACAATATACATTCATTAACAGTCTCTGATGAAAATCCAAATGACCTAAATAATCAAATGTCATTTGTTGATATCTTTTCTGTAACCGTGGTCATTGTTTGTATCGGCAACAATGGGACTTACATTGTGAATTATTTTCAAATCTTCTTTGTTTTCATTCACATCAACGTCTATGCCTGATTCAGTTTCACTTTCTGCTTTAATACTGTCTCTCTTATCACTATATACCGCGTCTGTCCTATCCTAAAGTCAACCATTAATCGTGCTAACGGACATGGTTTTTTTTTCATACTGGTGTCTGATTTTATAACAATCCTAATCTCTTCCATACACATGTTTCACTACATGTTTTGGCAGCCATTTAATTAAACACCATGTTACTTGACAAAAATATGAACAACTTCCTAAAATGTGAACAAACGTCATTTCCGCTTCCGTTTTCGAAAATGCAAGTGAAACAATTGAATGTGCGTGACTGGTTGTTGTTTTGTTTTAGCGTGATATGGAAATTTGGCGAGACTGTTGCCGCGCTAAGGCGTAACGGGATGAAGGCACTAAGTAGGGACTAGCTATTAAGGAGAGCTCATCGGAAAGCTGTTTCATTTGGGTACACAATAAGAAAATACCAATTTGGTAGCAAATGGCATAAATACAAACAATGTAAGAGAAAAGGGACATAACTTTATCAAGGACTGGATAAACAAAAACAACTTCACTTCACTTAGTTAATTCTTTTCTACCATGGGATGTAAAGGTTTGCCAAAGAGAACGACAGACAGCTCTTCCTGTTGGAATGGTTCCAGTTGTCCTTCATATGCTGTTGAATGTTGTCCTCTTCCCACTGAGCTGATAAAGCGTCGCCCAATGGCAATAAAGTTTTCCCATTTTGTTTCCAACGTCTTTGCGAAGATGTACTATTTTGATGTTCATTGCTAGTAGCTCTGATCTTGTCATACATTAACTGCTGACACATTCATCGGATCATTGTCTTTACCTTAACGACACGCCAGTTATCTTATACGGATATCCGCTAAGCTTTGCTCGTTGTTTTTAGTCGGTTTTGTTTTTGTGAGTCCTGTCCATGATTACGGTAGTTAGGTCAAAACGCTGACGAAAGCTTGCCACCGTTCTCGTGTGTAACTTATTCATCACTTAATGTGGCTTCCTGCCATTATCGATATTGAGTTTCTGTATATATTAGAAATGCCATTAAGGAAAGAGAGACAGGGGGTGGGAAGAATAAGAGAAGTTGAGAGAATTCGTTAGACAGAATATACAAGCAACTGAAAAGCGAGCTTTCATGTCCCTTAAGTGAAGTTCCCTGATGCATGCCGGTTCAGTAGTTCATGAATTAGAGCCACAACGGACACTGGTGGTCGAACATGGGTTGACGGTCTGAACTTGTTGGAGGCCGTGGGAAGTTGCTCACCTTTCCCATGCGTGTTTATAATAGATTGTAACAAAAGAGCAGCTAAGCAATTCTAAATGCAAATCTGGCAGTCGGTTCCGGTACTGTGTTGTCCAACTTGAGTAGCGTGTGATGAGACAGGCATTGGACCGCTCATGGCTATACTCGTGAGATGCTATATTTTTTGAAGGTGTTAGCTAGGATTGTATTTTATGTATAGTTCGTGGGCCAGTGATTTCCATAAGCCCTCTTTAGAACGGTCAGGACAAGTCAAACGAGGCTATTTAATCCATCCAGGGTAGAAGACCGTCCAACTCGCGGTAACACATTCCCCTCATTCACACAAGTACACTGCCTTTCGAGTCTGATCTCACCATGTTTTTAAGTCGTGTTGGATTCATGTTTTTAAGTCGTGTTGGATTCATGTTTTTAAATCGTGTTGGATTCATGTTTTTAAGTCGTGTTGGATTCATGTTTTTAAGTCGTGTTGGATTCATGTCTAGAAGTCGTGTTGGATTCATGTCTTTACGTCGTGTTGGATTCATGTCTTTAAGTCGTGTTGGATTCATGTCTTTAAGTCGTGTTGGATTCATGTCTTTAAGTCGTGTTGGATTCATGTCTTTAAGTCGTGTTGGATTCATGTCTAGATGTCGTGTTGGATTCATGTCTCGAAATCGTGTTGGATTCATGTCTAGATGCAGTATTAGATTCATGTCTAGAAGTTGTTTTAGATTCATGTCTAGAAGCAGTATTAGATTCATGTCTAGAAGTTGTTTTAGATTCATGTCTAGAAGTAGTATTAGATTCATGTCTAGAAGTCGTTTTGGATTCATGTCTAGAAGTTGTTATAGATTCATGTCTAGAAATTGTTTTAGATTCATGTCTAGAAGTAGTATTAGATTCATGTCTAGAAGTAGTATTAGATTCATGTCTAGAAGTAGTATTAGATTCATGTCTAGAAGTCGTGTTAGATTCATGTCTAGAAGTCGTGTTAGATTCATGTCTAGAAGTCGTCAGATTTGATTCATGAATACAAATTGTATTTGTTTAATTCTAGATGGTCTACTTGGTTCTTGGTTTGAAGTCTTGTGCAATTCATATTTAAAAAAGGATTTAATTCATGTCTAGAAGTCTTACTTGATGCATCGTTGGTAGCATTTTTTGGTTAATGTATTCAAATAATTGATTCAAAGATGGAAGTCTTATTTGTTTGATGTCTAGAAGTTATTTAATATATGGTGGAAAGTCTTATTTGATATATGGTGGAAAATCTTATTTGAAATGTGGTGGAAAGTCTTACGTAATATATGGTGGAAAGTCTTATCTGTTATATGGGGAAAAGTTATTTGATATGTGGTGGAAACTCTTTTATTTGATATGTGATGAAAAGTCTTATCTGATATATGGTAAACATTCTTTTTTATATGTGATGGAAAGTGTTATTTGATATGAGGTGGAAAGTCTTATTTTAAATTTGGTGGAAACTCTTTTATTTGATTGATGTCTAGAAAGCCATGTCTCATTCATGCCTTAAAGTCTGAATTTATTCTAACATCGGACTCATTTTTAAATTCATAAATGGATGGCTTATTGTATCGATCCTTGGAATCGTTGTTGGGTGACAGATGTCGATGTGGTTTGGTAATGGGTGTCGGTGTGGTTTGGTGACAGATGTCGGTGTGGTTTGGTAACAGATGTCGGTGTGGTTTGGTAACATATGTCGGTGTGGTTTGGTAACAGATGTCGGTGTGGTTTGGTAACAGATGTCGGTGTGGTTTGGTAACATATGTCGGTGTGGTTTGGTAACAGATGTCGGTGTGGTTTGGTAACAGATGTCGGTGTGGTTTGGTAACATATGTCGGTGTGGTTTGGTAACAGATGTCGGTGTGGTTTGGTAACATATGTCGGTGTGGTTTGGTAACAGATGTCGGTGTGGTTTGGTAACATATGTCGGTGTGGTTTGGTAACAGATGTCGGTGTGGTTTGGTAACAGATGTCGGTGTGGTGTAGCTAGACCAAAGCCATCTACTCAGCTAATCATATCCCTGTAGCTATGCACGTTTATAAACCGTTATTATACTTGGAATTGAATTTGTCTTTGTCATCGTGCGTCCTGATCTTTCAACCGACATTGACTAGCAGGGGTGCTCAATTTTCTTTCGTTTGATCTCCTCCAGTATATATTTGATGTATCGTCATTCTCTCTGATTTACTGGTGCGGGCTTTTGTAGTTGCTAGAACAGCTCTTTTTAATCTTATTCTCTTATTTCAGTTCCCAACCTCCAACTGCTCATATTCTACTGTGATATCATCGTCGTATGACAGGAGTTGACATGTATCTTTCTTTTCTTGTCCTGCTGCTCTTGCCTTGCTGCGTCGGAGAGAGGATGCATTACTAGACTCCTGGTTTGTGTTGAGTGAGAGGAGGAATGACTAGACTCATGGTTTGTGCTGAGTGAGAGGAGGAATGACTAGACTCTTGGTTTGTGCTGAGTGAGAGGAGGAATGACTAGACTCTTGGTTTGTGCTAAGAGAGAGAGAGAGGAGGAATGACTAGACTCCTGGTTTGTGCTGAGTGAGAGGAGGAATGACTAGACTCCTGGTTTGTGCTAAGAGAGAGGAGGAATGACTAGACTCCTGGTTTGTGCTGAGTGAGAGGAGGAATAGCCAGACTCCTGACTTGTGTGAGTCAGAGGAGGAATGACTAGACTCCTGGTTTGTGTTAAGAGAGAGGAGGAATGACTAGACTCTTGGTTTGTGCTAAGAGAGAGGAGGAATAGCCAGACTCTTGATTTGTGCTAAGAGAGAGGAGGAATGACTAGACTCCTGGTTTGTGCCGAGTGAGAGGAGGAATGACTAGACTCCTGGTTTGTGCTAAGAGAGAGGAGGAATGACTAGACTCTTGGTTTGTGCTAAGAGAGAGGAGGAATGACTAGACTCCTGGTTTGTGCTAAGAGAGAGGAGGAATGACTAGACTCCTGGTTTGTGCTGAGTGCTAGGTCAATTTGTAAAGACATCATACTTATTGCACACAATCTGAGACTCAGCCACTCATCGTATCTATGGACGGTTGGCACCACGTGCTTGTCGCCTAAAGTGGACTATCTACATAGACAGCGGAGTTAAGGAGGAACAATTTGGATTTAGACAGTATAGCAGGGCACGAGAAAAAATAATCGTTATAAGGACACTAGCAAACAAATTTATAGAAGTACAGAAAAAAACATTTGTGTGTGCTTTATAGACTACAAAAATACATTTCACAGAGTCCAGCATGAAAAACGAATTATTTGTCTGGGAAATAGGTACTGATAGAAAGGATGCAAGAATGCTGAGTAACCTAGACTGGGAGCAAGATGCCACTGTAAGATCTGGTAGGCTTTACTCACTATGTATCGATGTAAGAAGAGGAGTACTGTTTAACATTTATACAAAATATATTTGTCGAGAGATACAGGAAATACCAGAACTCATTATCGGTCTAGTATCAATAAATAATCTGTTTTGCTGGCTGAAATCGAACAAGGACTACAGAAATTGGTGATTCAAGTAAAGAACAAAAGTCAGATTTATGGATTGGACATTAACACCAAGAAAACAAAAACTATGATCAATACCAAACTAGGCTCTAAATATATTCTACGGTTAAAAATAGACGGTCAAATACTGAAACAGGTCAAGAGCTTTTCCTAGCTTGGAAATATAAAAACGGAGAATGGGAGACAAGAAACGGAAATTAGGTAGCGAATAGGGATGGTCAAATCTGTTTTAACCAACACGAGCCAAATATTGACATGTAGACAAGTCACTAACACATTCAAAATGAGTGATCTTGTGTTATGTATACTCGTCTTTACTGTATGACTTAGAAACTTGGAGAATGCACAAAATATTGGAGGAAATAATTTATGACTTTCAAATGTATGTGTATATCTCGTGGAAAGAATATAAACAAAATAATGAAGTCTTGCAGAAATTAGGAGTGCAACGAGTTTTGATGAACGAAATCAGTGTTAACCAAATAAGATATTTTGGTTAAAAGGAGGATTTTGAAACGTGCTGAAAACAGTACTGAAAGAAAAGATGATAATGCTTTCTCTGGTCCTCGTATGTCGGGCAGTTTTGCAGCAGATGTTCAGCGGACATTTTCCCGGTACCACAAGTGCATTCGTCAGTGCCACCTAACTACAGTTTATTGTATAGATGGTACCTCAGTCTGTTGTGGCCTGTGCGGAGTCTGAAGACCACGACCTGCTCTCTTCTGTTCAATTGGTAATAGGCATCATTTTTTGTGTAGCCAGTATGTTATGTTTCCCATTTGGCCATGCATCTGGCTCTAATAAGCCTTTTAGACTCTTCGTAGGTCACAATAGAATCTGGTTGTGGTAGTCTTGCACCTTCTTTTGCCAGTCTGTCTGCCTCCTCGTTGCCTTGGATGTTGCAGTGGGATGGAACCCACTGTACCACTACTCGTTTTGGTCCGGACTGCTGGCATAGTTGACAGAGTACTGCTCTTAAATCATTAAGTTCAGTATTTTTCTGGCTTTTTAGTGCTGTGACTACGACCAGGGCATCTGTAAACAGGACTATCTGGCTTTCATTTCTTTTGCCTGTCAGCATTGCTTCTGCTGCAGCCCTCGGTGCCACTGCCTTGGCTCTGAAATTGCTTGAGTATTTTCCAGTTGCCACTGACAGTGTTATTTTTCTACCATTTGGTAGGCTCAGGAATACCCCTGCCCCTCTATTTTGTGTTGTGTTTGTTACAGAACCGTCGGTGTATGGATGGGTCCAGTCCATGCTTGGGTAGTTTTTCGTTATGTACCTCCGGGTCATGTCTCTTCTTTCTTTTTCAGTCTGGCTGCTCTTGTTTCCAATACCTGGTATATTTTCTACCACCTCCGGAAATATATGCTGCCTCCAGGTAGGTTTGCGTACAGTAGGGATGGGCTTTGGTGTTGTTAATGTGTTCGTAGGGGCTTCGCTCATCATTGCTTTGGCTATTTCTGCAAAGTTTCTCCGCTTTAGTTTCCCATTTCCCAAATTGTTTAGTATCTCATGCATTGGATGGTCTGTCAGTCTTCTGAGTTTCTCTGCTTGCTGCTGGGCTCTGCAGTCTCTTCTGTCGGTCATGGATTGCATATTTGTAATTTTTCAAGTTCTACAATTGGCGTTGACTTCATGCCACCTGTTATAACTCTCATGGCTTGGTTTTGAAGTTTGCTAATTTTATCAAAGTTTGCCTTTACTGCTGTTGTCCATGCCGCAATGCCATACTCGAGAACTGGTCTCACTCTTCCAGTGTACAGTTTCTTTAGTATACTTTCGTTTGCTGCCCAGCTTGTGCCAGCAAGTTTCCTCGTGATGCTTTTTTGTTCATGTACTGAGGTTTCTTTCAGTCTGCAATATTTCTTCTTCTTCTTCGTTCGCTCTTAATATCCCACCAGCAAGCACTAAAAGGGCTTTGCAAGTAGCAGGATGTTGTCCGGAGAACGGAATGCGTTGTGTTGTAGTTTACAGCTTGACTGCAATATGTGCAACTTTCGGTCCAACACATGCAACTTCAGCAGGCATTTGTGGGTACCTTGTTAGCCTTCCTTTTTCGATCCCATCTACTTTGCCAGTCTGCTTTGTTGCAGTCTGTTATCCAGGATCACACCGTGGAGGTGTAGAAAGGGCTTGGCAGCTCCGGTACGCTGGCCCTGACGCTAGCAGTCAGCTATGAGTCACTGACTGCTGCAGCTCATGCGCTGCTCAGTCATCTTGAGTTTGGAATGTTATTTAAATCAGCAGGCATAGAAAAACCAGTTAGACGGGAACGGTTGATTAAATGCAATTGTTGAGGACATGAAGAAGACTGCCCTGGTACGTTATGTTGTAGTAGACCGGCGTATCTCAACATCTTTCCGGAACCCTTGATATATTACTGTTTCAGGGAACCCCTACATTCACATTAGTATATATCATTATTCATATATTTCTCTCTCTTTTACAAACTTCAAGGTCATAAGGAAAAGATGTTTCTTTTATAGCTGGTTTAAGCAAAAAATACCAGATGTTTTTGGTTTAAGCAAAAAATACCAGATGTTTTTCTCAAATTTATTGAAAATATTAAAAAAACGAAAAAAAATACAAAACGAAATGAAACTGCCTGTTCAAGAAACCTCTAAATTAACCTCATACCTTCCAATCACGGCTCATGCCCCAGTACGATAATCGGTATTCTTACCTTGTCATGTAGCAGAATTAATAGTATTCTTTCCGATACATAGTTATTGTAGAGTAATGATTTTTGCAAGTAGTTGATGCATTATAAATGCAGTCCCATTGTTTGTTCTCCTTTCCACTTGTACACCGCCCGTTATCCACATATAATTGTCATGTATTTGCACTTTCGAAATGCCCTGTTTCCTACAGTCGGCCAACCCTCAGATGTGTATGCCTTGATCTTCCACGAATGAGGCCGTCTCTGCTGCTTTCAGTCCTAGGGCGCACACTTTGAAAGTAACCACTTTTTGGATCAACTCGATGCCTATGTCCTTCACCTTCAGCCTGTCTGCCAATTGCGTCATACGCATTGTCTACACTCACCTATTTACTTGAGCATAAGAAAAACAAACAACAGTTGTAAATCACCTTTCGATTGCAGGGCCTGTCGTAGGATCACTTCGACATTTTTTAGGGTTCCTGTTGGTCAAACATTGTAACTGTCCCCTGTAAATTCAAAAGAACAGACAAGACTCCGTCGGCGAATACCAGAAAGTTGGTAAACTCCGCCATCTTGACCAGAATTCGAGAACAGCAGTTAATTTGTTATGTGTTACGCTGACCAAACATTCTTGCGGATACAAAAGTAAGAAAAAAATATGTGGGTCACCGATCAAACGTCAGTCTAGCGAGGTTAACCACATAGATTATATTGTTGCTACGGGTTAAAAAAAAAATGTGTATTTGTTTAACATCCCCACCATCCATGCAGGTAGAAATTCATAACATAATTATGTTTATTTTTTCTTCTTCTTCTTCTTCTTCTTCTTCTTTTTCTTCTTCTTGGTTCGCTCGTTCGTTCTCGAACTCCCATTACCAAGCCCTGAAAAGGGCTACGGAAGTACTTAACTTCATTATACTGGTGTAGAAGGCTCTATATAGTCTGTATACAGCCAGTTTATTCCATTCCACTAATACTAAAAATAATTTCTTCTTCTTCTTCTTCTTCTTCTTCTTCTTCTTCGTTCATCCTCAGATCAAGGTTCCGGTTTCTCTTACAAAGGACACCGTTGTTTGTAAGGCTGTTTTATCTCCATACAGCTTCTGTCTCATATCTGTTTCACGAGGCCAGCATTGTTCTCTCTTTTCCTGCGTGAGCGTGCATCTTTGCAGGATGTGTTCCTCGGTCATGATATGCTCCCCACATGGGCACCTGTCATCTGTCCCAATCCTCATTTTGTTGTAAAGATGACTCTTGAGTCTGTTATGCCCAGTTCTCAGTCTGAAGATGATGACTTGCTCTTCTCTAGTTAAGTTATAATAGCTGTCTTCTTTTCGGAAGTCGGGGTGTTGATCAGCCCATTTTACCCTGAAGTTGGCTTAAATTATGGTCTTGGCCTCATTATATGTGATACTCAGGTCTGTTTGTGGGGATGCTCCTCCACTCTTTGCTAGTTTGTCTGCAACTTCATTGCCTTCAATATTGCAGTGGGATGGGATCCACTGTATGACCAACCTTGGGTGTTCTGCTGAGAGCTGTGTCAGGGAGAACATACTTTGCTCAAGATCTTCATCTTTGTGTTGTTTTAACGCTGCTGTTACTGACGCGGCATCAGTCAGGAACACTATGTTTTCTTTGTGGATATATTTATCTTGGATTACAAGCTCAGCTGCGGCCTTCAATGCCTCTGCTTCTGCACGGAAATGACTGGAATATGTTCCCGTAGTTAAAACTCGCGTTTTTTCTTCTCCATTCTTTAGTCTGTAATAGACCCCTCCACCTCCATTGGATGCGGCTCAGTTATATGAGCCATCTGTATATACGTGTGTCCATGTTTCTGGGTATACTCTCCTAAGATATTCTTCTGTGATAAATTTCCCTTCTGAATCTGTCTGTTCCCTTTTTCCCTATTCCCTCTATGGTTTCTACCATCTCAGGGGACTTGGCTTTTTTCCATGGTGGAATTTGGGATGTTTGTTTTAGATCTCTAACCACTGCCTGGCTTATGATTTGGTCTGCTCTTGCAAGTTCTTTTGTTTTTGATATGAAGTCGTTTCTCTTTAATCTCCCTCTTCCCACGCGATTTATCTTGTCATATATTGGGTGATCAGGCATTCGTTTGAACTTCTCCCCCTGCTGGATTGTTTTTTGGTCTCTGCGCGTCTCCATACTTTCAATTCGTGTGATGTTCTCCAATGCATTTATTGGTGTTGTTCTCATAGCTCCAGTGATGATACGTATACCTTGGTTTTGGGTTGTATTTATTTTGTGAAAGTTATTCTTTGTTGCTGTGGACCATGCTGCTATCCCGTATTCTAGCACTGGTCTCACATAACCTGTGTACAGTTTCTTTATTGTGCCTGTGTCCGCTCCCCATGTTGAGCCTGCTATCCCGTACTCTAGCACTGGTCTCACATAACCGGTGTACAGTTTCTTTAGTGTGCCCGTGTCCGCTCCCCATGTTGAACCTGCTATCCCGTATTCTAGCACTGGTCTCACATAACCTGTGTACAGTTTCTTTAGGGTGCCCGTGTTAGCTCCCCATGTTGAACCTGTTATCCCGTATTCTAGCACTGGTCTCACATAACCGGTGTACAGTTTCTTTAGTGTGCCCGTGTCCACTCCCCATGTTGAACCTGCTATCTTCCTCATTATCCCCATTCTGTTCTTAACTTTGTTGGTGGCTTTTTTTATCTGGTTTTTCCATGTCAACCTTGGGTCCATTGTTATTCCCAGATAAGTTGTACTTATGTCAAGGGGGAGAGTCTGGCCATTTACTTTCAGGATTACTTCTTGGGGCTTGGAAGATAGAGAGAAAATTGTGTACGTGGTTTTGGATTAGTTTATAGTGATATGCCATTTTTTTGTCCATGTCTCTATTTTATTTAGAGCTTCCTGGATTTGGTTTCTAGTTACAGGTGTAGACTCTTCGGATATCCATAGTGCCAGGTCATCTACATATAGTGCACTGTGTACTCCTTTAGGGATTTCTGGGATTTTATCATTGAGGAACAGCATGGGTGAGAGTATTCCACCTTGTAGAACTCCTTGTTCCATTTTCATCTTTTTGCTGAGGTGTCCTTGGAGTTGCACTCTTACTGTCCTGTTAACTAGGTAATTACTGATCCACTTGTACATATTGTTGGTTACACCCATTTGCAGTAGTTTCAGTTTTAACCCGCTTTTCCATAGATTATCAAAGGCTTTTTCTAGGTCTATCCAGACTGCCAGTGTTTTCTTGTTTTCTTGACATGCATCTTCAATCTCCTCGCGAGATATATGTCACCTGATCTTCGGTCGATCTGTTTCTACGAAAACCTACTTGCTGGGCGATAAGTCAATTCTTTGATTCCATATGCCAGGTTATTCTAGTGTTAACTATTCGTTCCATTAGTTTCCCTACACAGCTGAGTAGACTAATAGGTCTGTAACTGCCTGACTTCATGTTGTCTTTTCCATGTTTAAGGATGGGAATAGTCCTTGCCTCCTTCCACACTGTGGAGACAGTTCCTTGTTTCCAGCTTGTGTTAAAGATGTGTAGCTGTTTGTTCTTTGCTACTTCTCCCATGTTTAAGGATGGGGATAGTTACAGCTCATGTACTGCTCAGCATATTGATCCCCATTGATTCATCTCTAAACTTGTATTAAGTCACCTCGAATTCTTCTATTTTCTAGACACTGTAGACAGCATTTTCTGTCTTTCCTCATAACTCTTCTACTTCTTCTTTTTCTTTTTCTTTATTTTCTTCTTCTTCCTCCTCTTCTTCTTCCTCCTCTTCTTCTTCCTCTTCTTTTTCTTCCTCTTATTTTTCTTCCTGTTCTCTTCTTCCTCCTCTTCTTCTTCCTCTTCTCTTCTTCTTCCTCTTCTCTTCTTCTTCCTCTTCTTCTGCGTTTGTTCTCAATCTCCCGCTACCAAGCCCTGAATGTTCTCAATCTCCCGCTACCAAGCTCTGAACATTGTTTTGCAAGTAACAGGATGCAGTCCGAAGAACATAATGCGTTGTGTCATCACTAGTTTACAGCTAGATAGCATCATTTGCATCTTTTGGTCAGACACATCCTTTTCAGCAGGCCTGATAACTATAATTCTGGAATCCCACGACCAGTTTTGTAAGCTACTTTTTGTAACCTTTCCAACATGTTTTTATCTCCTCTAAGACAATGACTCCGCACCTAAACACATTACTTCATTTTAGATCTCACCAATGCTTTATACAGTTTGACTATCACTTTCTTGTTCTTATGTGTAAAGAAGAGTTAGGACTCATTTTTGGAAGTAACACCAGTACGTCATGTGCGACATATTTGACAGACATAGTACTACAGCTTAACCCAGAGGTTTTCAAACTACGTCCCGTCTCCAAGGGGCGTCGCGGCCCTCGGCTAATGGTGTAGCTGTGGCTTGGGAAAAGTGTTGGGCTCAATATTATAAGCTAAGGCCCACCAACAAATATTGATAATATATAGTATAGAGAGGAGCAGCGGTGATTTATGCACAAGTCGAGGTATCCGAGGACCAGAGAAGTTTGAGAACCTCTGGTTTAACGACTTGACGTCCTCGTGCTTACATTGTTTGTGTTATTTTCGTGAACTGTACATTACTTCTATTTTCCTATTGATTAAATAAAGGCTATTCGTATAACTGTTTTGTTTAGAGTGTAACTGTTGAGCTTGAGACTTGTGTAATTGACGTTTTGGAGAGAGCATTTAAACTGTTGATTGAGTGTGCTGGTTTGTCTGTCCGTTATATAATATGAAATAATGTCATAGGCAGTGCAAATAGAGAGATCTGACACACAGCCTGCCAGGCATATGGTAAGAGGCGACTAATGAGGGTTGGTTTTAAAGTCAGCTACCTCATTCCTGTATGAAGTAGAAGCCAACTACCTCATTCCTGTATGAAGTAGAAACCAGCTAAATCATTCCTGTATGAAGTAGAAGCCAGCTACCTCATTCCTGTATGAAGTAGAAGCCAGCTACCTCATTCCTGTATGAAGTAGAGGCCAGCTACCTCATTCCTGTATGAAGTAGAAGCCAGCTACCTCATTCCTGTATGAAGTAGAAGCCAGCTACCTCATTCCTGTATGAAGTTGAAGCTACCTCATTCCTGCATGAAGTAGAAGTCAGCTTCCTCATTCCTGTATGAAGTAGAAGTCAGCTACCTAATTCATGTATGAGGTAGAAGCCAGCTACCTCATTCTTGTATGAAGTTGAAGCTACCTCATTCCTGTATGAAGTAGAAGTCAGCTTCCTCATTCCTGTATGAAGTAGAAGTCAGCTACCTAATTCATGTATGAGGTAGAAACCAGCTACCTCATTCCTGTATGAAGTAGAAACCAGCTACCTTATTCCTGTATGAAGTCGAAGTCAGCTCATTCCTGTATGAAGTAGAAACCAGCTACCTCATTCCTGTATGAAGTCGAAGTCAGCTACCTCATTCCTGTATGAAGTCGAAGTCAGCTAACTCATTCCTGTATGAAGTAGAAACCAGCTAAATCATTCCTGTATGAAGTAGAGGCCAGTTACCTCATTCCTGTATGAAGTAGAGGCCAGTTACCTCATTCCTGTATGAAGTAGAAGCCAGCTACCTCATTCCTGTATGAAGTAGAAGTCACCTCATTCCTGTATGAAGTAGAAGCCACCTCATTCCTGTATGAAGTAGAAGCCACACGAAAAGGATAGGAAGTCAACAAGAAGCCGGTATAAGAGGGGAGCCTAAAATCAAATATAGGTTAAATAGGGGGTCTGACTTAAGAGCTGCACTCTGCAAACTGTGCCAGCAGTCCGCACCAAAAAGGGTAGTGATACAGTGGGCCCCATCACACTGCAACATCCAAGGCAACGAGGAGGCAGACAGACTGGCAAAAGAAGGTGCAAGACTACCACAAACAGATACTAGTATGACGTACGAAGAGTCAAAACGGCTTATCAAAGCCAGATACATGACCAAATGGGAAACCGAACATACTGGTTACACCAAAAACGATGCCTATTACCAGTTGAACAGAAGAGAACAGGTCGTTGTCTTCAGACTTCGCACTGGCCACAATAGACTGAGGCACCACCTATTCAACAAATTAAAGATAGGTGGTACCGACGAATGCCCGTGCGGTACCGGTAAAATGACCGCTGAACATCTGCTGCAGAACTGCCCGACATACGAGGATCAGAGAGAGCAGATGTGGCCATCACCAGTGGAACTGCAAGACAAGCTCTATGGCAGTGTCGACAGCCTCAGGATGACCGCCGCTTTTTTCGAAAAAATAATGGTTACTGTCTGACTGCGTACGAAGAAGAAGAAGAAGAAGAAATAGGGGGTCTCCGTGTCTTAGTGGTCAAGTTGTTGGTCTGGTGATCAGACAGGCGGTCGTGGTTCGAATTCGAGCTACGACGGTCGGTTCCTGAAGATAATTGTTTCCGCAGATCCCTGGGTTCATCGCCGGAACTACGAAGTTCGTGCTTTGTGCACGCTCTCGGCAGGCGGGATACCGTTCTTTGGATAGAGACCGAGCCATATGGCGATGAAGGCGAGCCCTCGCCCTTTACGTTTATATTTTAAATGAGGATAGACATGTTTTAAGACGAACTTGACAACCATGTGCATAGTAAGGACCGCCCGCTGAATGTACTGTTTAATCAATGAGATCGTTATATTTCCTCTTCTTTCTATCTCTCAGTTTGTTGAAATATAAGCGGTTACGAGGGACGTGCGGGACCAAGGGGGTTGTCAGCTTGAACGTTATGGGTTTTGTCATCGTATAATCTCTTCGATCCAGCTGTACATGGGTACCTGACGAAGTCAGGAGAGCACTTTGGAGCTGCCGCGAAGCTACGGAGTTTGTGCTCTTTCAGCGGGGAAAGGGACTGAGCACGCGCTGGGGCGCCCAGGTGCAATGAAGTCGGTTCTAACTTAACTTCTTTATACTGGTTTACAAGACTCTGCAGAGTCTGTATACAACCAGATTCATTTACATTTCCTTGCTTTAAAAGCTATTCGCATCAAATTCATTCTTAGATGCATTAATTGGCCCTGCCTCCACTACCGCGCAGTGGTTAGCGCTCTGGCTTCGCATCTGAGGGGTCCTGGGTTCATTCCCCAGTTGAGGCGGTAATGTTTTTTTCAGACCGCAATGGCTCCCGGGTCGACCCAGCCTTAAATGGGTACCGGTTCAGTCCGGGAAGTAAAAGCGGCGAGGGAGAGGAGATGGCTACCGCCCTCATATAGCCGAGCCTTTGAAATGTGAGATCGCTAACACCTCACACCCCTACGGCAGTAATGCTATGGGATACTTTACTTTACTTTACTTACCACTACCTCCTGTGGCAATGCATTCCAAGCATTCACCACCCTCTGACTAAACAAATATTTCCTAATATCTAATCTGGACCTCTCTTTAGTAAATTTGTAACTATGCCCTCTTGTTCTTGTAGGTGGTTGTATTTTTAGAAAAAAAAATGTATAGTCGAATTTATCCGTTCATTTGATTATGTTATAAACCTGTATTAAGTCACCTGGAATTCTCTTTTCTAGACACTGTAGGCCGATTTTTGTGAGTCTTTCCCCGTAACTGTAATTCTGGAGTCCCACTATCAGCGTTGTCGCTCTTTTTTATATTCTTTCCAGCATGTTTATATCCCCTCTATAATAAGGACTCCACACCTGTACACAGTACTCCAATCTAGGTCTAACTAAAGCTTTATACATTTTGACTATCACTTCCTTGCTCCTATGTTTAATATTTCTTTTCATCATACCTAACATTGCATTTGCCTTTTTCACTGCTACCTGGACTTGCTCACTCACGTTTCCTGTATGAACTATTATAATCTCTAGGTACCTTTCCTTTTCTATCTTTCTAATATTGGTCTCGCCCATTCTGTAATTATGTTCCATATTGGATCTACCTATGTGGATGACTGTACATTTATCTACATTAAACTCCATCTGCCAGCTTACAGACCATTCTCGAATTTTATCTAAATCCGATCTCAATATACCCGCTTCTGCTTTAGATGAGACACTACTTCATAGTTTTCTGTCATCAGCAAATTTTGCAATCATGAATCCCATATCAATGTCCAAATCGTTTATATATATCAAGAACAAAACTGGTCCCAAAACCGAGCCCTGTGGCACACCACTTTTTTTCTTTTCATCACACCACTCAGAGTACGAGCTATGTTCCACTCTCTCTCTCTCTCTCTCTCTCTCTCCCCTCTAACTCTCTCTCCTGCAAATTAAACAATATAGGCTTCCTGCGTGTCCTGGTCTTCCCCTCGGCACTACTGCACCTCAATTCCTCATCCTGTCACGCGTCGTCTTTAAATCCCCGTGGGATCCGCTCACGCAATATGTGACGCCACTACAGTACAGCCTGGGGTTACACAGATTTAATTCAGTTACCCATTTTTGCAGACTGCGTAAGAAACTGTATTTACAGCATATCACCGGCAATATAGGGCATTGAGTTAGGATTGGGTCGGGTCTCTGGCCGTATCGGTTCCAGACCAAAGGGGCGCAGGTTTACAATAATTGTAAGACATAGTTTGTATATATTGAGTAGGAAATGGTCGAAACGTAGCCCGCACAATGCTGCAGGGACAAGCTACCTTTATTCCGCAGCCTCTAAATCCTCCCGGTTGACTCCAACAATAGGGTAAAGGTCGAGGTAGGTCCCATGACAACCACTGCGTCGTGGGTGAAGATAACTCTTCATGTGCTAAGCCGCAGCCTATGTAAGGTGGGGGTGGCAGTTCCCTCACACAATTTTAAATGGAACGCACCGAAGGCTGGCATAACTGTTCGAAGCCCCGTGCGATTTGGGTTGAAGTTGAACAGATTTCGTAAAACACGGGTAACATGATTTCGTAAAACACGGGTAACATGATTTCGTAAAACACGGGTAACGTAATTTCCAAAAATACTCACTGCCATGAAAGGGGTAATCATTTCAAAAGACTGGTTTCATTAGGAGCGCTAGTTGTTGCATGCCGTAAATAAATAAAAGAAGATGGGTATTCATTTTATTTCAGGGCAGGATTATGTGAAAATGATTTCAACCGTGATTTGTTGTGTTTTGTACGTTATTTGTTTTGTTTCTCTATGTGGACGATGCATGGATTCATTATAAACATTGGCACAATATGAGTACTAATGAGTTCTGTAATTTAGTTGATCTATACATGTGACGTTTCATGGGTATTTTCCCAATGCGTCCGACGGCCTTCTATAAAGTGGGCAATCTATTACAGTTGGCCACCGTGTGCAATGACGTTGATTCTTCGGGGGGGGGGGTGGCGTGGGCTAGTGGTTAAGTGACTCGGCCCACAATCGGGAGGTGCTGTGTGGCCCATCACAGCACCGGCCATTACCCCGGGGAAGCAAACCCTTAGACAATACAGGAGGAAGCAGACCCTTACATAAAATGTATGCTGAAGTATGATGCACTGGATCGACAGGCGCAAAATAAAGACCACAGTGCAACGCACACCTCCTTGAGGAGTAGATAACTAAGGCGAACGCCAAAAAAAAAAGAAAAAAAAAGAAGCAAAATACCGTTCCGGAAAGGAAATATTGCATCTTATAAGCGTGTAAACGACCACTGAAGAGAATTGTGCATGGGGCTACAACCTCATCATCTAAAGTCAATTGCTAAAAGACCATTGCCAGAACGTGGGGGTACTTTAGTATGAGATTCACGTAAGATCTTAACCGGGCAACTGAAGTTGTCGCACTATGCTTTATTTGGAACAGAAGATATTGTAAGGATTTGACCTATACTTCGTGAACAGAACGTCACGTCAAGTCAATAGAAAGTTGGACGTTATCTGGAACATAAGAGATTGTAAGGATTTGACCTATACTTCGTGAACAGAACGTCACGTCAACAGAAAGTTGGACGTTATTTGGAAAAGAAGAGATTGTAAAGATTTGACCTATACTTCGTGAACAGAACGTCACGTCAAGTCAATAGAAAGTTGGACGTTATCTGGAACATAAGAGATTGTAAAGATTTGACCTATACTTCGTGAACAGAACGTCACGTCAACAGAAAGTTGGACGTTATTTGGAAAAGAAGAGATTGTAAAGATTTGACCTATACTTTGTGAACAGAACGTCACGTCAATAGAAAGTTGGACGTTGTTTGGAAAAGAAGAGATTGTAAAGATTTGACCTATACTTCGTGAACAGAACGTCACGTCAATAGAAAGTTGGACGTTATTTGGAAAAGAAGAGATTGTAAAGATTTGACCTATACTTCGTGAACAGAACGTCACGTCAATAGAAAGTTGGACGTTATTTGGAAAAGAAGAGATTGTAAAGATTTGACCTATACTTCGTGAACAGAACGTCACGTCAATAGAAAGTTGGACGTTATTTGGAAAAGAAGAGATTGTAAAGATTTGACCTATACTTCGTGAACAGAACGTCACGTCAACAGAAAGTTCACGTTACTTCTAGTGGTCATTCCCTACACGTCAGTATGTCCCAGTACGTGTGATGGAAATAATTATATATGACACTTACGGCTGTCAGTCATGCACCGGTACTTGTCTAAAACGTAACACTTTATGTTATGTACTCACTTTGCTGTGTTAAATGAAGTCTTATTCTCCGTCGTTTCTTGTAAATAACCATATCTTCTTCCTTACTAATCTTTACGGCCTGTCACCGGCTTGTCTTACCGCTGTACAGTTTATCTTTCATTAAACACCTATCTGTCTAATAATCTTGACAGCCTGTCACCGGCTTGTCTTAGCGCTAAAACAAAGCATCTTTCACTTAACGTCTATCTATCTAATAAACTCGACGGCCTGTCACCGGCTTGTTTTATCGCTATGAAGAATATATCTCATGTAACCATTTCTTCCTGAATAAACTCGACGGTCTGTCACCGGCTTGTCTTATATGTATACAGTTTATCTCTCATTTAACAACATCTATTTGTCTAATAAACTTGACGACCCGTAGCTGGCTTAACTTGTCCATATACAGTTTATCTCTCACATAACAACATCTATCTGCCTAATAAACGTGACTACATGTTGCTTACCTGTCTTATCGATACAGTTTATCTCTCATTTAACAACATTTATATGTCTAATAAACTTGACAGTCTGTAGCTGGATTGACTTGTCCATATATAGTTTATATCTCACATAACATTATCTATCTATCTAATAGACTTGACGAACAGTGATAAACTTGACTTGTCCATATATAGTTTCTTCTTCTTTGCGTTCGGTTTCGAATGCTCGTTTTATGCCGAAAGATGGGCTGCCTCCATTAAGTGACACGTCAGTCGCAGGTCCTCAATGGTTCCCGACAGTTTGTCTTGCATGTTTCTTTCTTGGGGCCAGGTCTTCTCACGGGATCCTTGGTGCAGTGGGCATGTTTGCAGGATGTGTTCTGGAGTCTGGGGTCCTCTCTGACATGTGTATCGTGCAGTCTGTGCTGCTTTCATTTTATGCATGTGTGCATTTAGTCTGCAATGACCTGTCCTATGGTGGAAAATTGTGGAATACTGTTTCCTATTCAGTCTATTAATTGGGTCATGTGAGTATTTGCTGTTTGTTCTCTCTATCCACTGTTGTTTATTTTTTTTTTGTTATGTGTGCCTTGACTTCTTTCAGTGACACTGGGGAGGGGGGGGGGGTGAATTCTTCTCTTTGTCTTCCCTCCCTGACTAGCCTGTCCGCCCATTCATTCCCAGGTATGCCACAGTGAGCTGGAATCCCCTGGAGGGTGATTTTATTGTGGTCTGAGTGTTTATTTAGCTGGCATATCCGTTCCCTTTTCGTACCATCTCGTGGTTCCCTTTCCATAGTATCTCATGGTTCTCTTTGTGTGGCCTGCAAAATTTCAATGCACACACAATGATAATATAACACACACTAATAAACCATATATAGTTTAAATCTCACAGAACACAATCTATCGGTCTAATAAACATGATGGCCTGTTGCCTGCTTCCATTGTGACATTATAAAATCCGTCTCAAACACAGGCACTAAAAACAAGCCCAATAGCAATTGATGAAAACAAAAACCCAGCTACAGACAAGATAGCATTCCTGAAATCATAATGGCCGCCAGACACCATACCAATAACGAATTAGACGGTCTGACAGAAGCACTCACAACGATCATGAAATAATTCTACTTGAGAGCAAGAATGGAAAGACGGCACACTACCATAGAAGACATCGCGTACATTATCCGCTGTAGAAAATTGGATCCCTGGACCGGGTTTCCTACAAATCAATTACAAACAAACAAATGCTAAGTGAAGTTGAGCCAGTTATGTTATAAAATAGGTCCGTACAAATAAGAGGACTACCACTGTTTAGTTGTCCTTGGTGTTATACGTGTGTGTGGTCTGAACTAAACACTTCAGTGGCCTAGGGAATTAACACAAGTTATCACGATTTATGTGACACGCAATGGAGGTATGAAGACATGTGTTTTGATGCATGCTTTATGCTCCAGTTATTCATGTTTTCAGTTATTCAATCATTACAGTTAATTCTTGACCAAATGGAGTCAAATATAACGTGCTTTGTTAGTTTGTGTCTGTAACATGAAATAATGACATGTTTTAGGATAAACACAGGACCAGTACCCACACATGTCCAGGATAACACATCTTCACACGTTTGCACGTGTCAACTTGGACATGTCTAAAATATATCGTATACATCATTTCTTGAATGGATCTGGTCATATACATCATTTCTTGAATGGACCTGGTCATATACATCATTTCTTGAATGGACCTGGTCGTATACATCGTTTCTTGGGTGGACCTGGTCATATACATCATTTCTTGGGCGGACCTGGTCATATACATCATTTCTTGGGCGGACCTGGTCATATACATCGTTTCTTGGGCAAACCTTTTCATATACATCGTTTCTTGGGCAGATCTGGTCATATACATCGTTTTTTGGACAGACCTGGTCATATACATCGTTTCTTGGTCAGACCTGGTCATATACATCGTTTCTTGGGTGGACCTGGTCATATACATCATTTTTTGAATGGATCTGGTCATATATATACATCATGTCTTGGGTAGACCTGGTCATATACATCATTTCTTGAATGGACCTGGTCATATACATCATTTTTTGAATGGATCTGGTCATATACATCATTTCTTGGATGGATCTGGTCATATACATCATTTCTTGGATGGATCTGGTCATATACATCATTTCTTGGATGGATCTGGTCATATACATCATTTCTTGAATGGATCTGGTCATATACATCATTTCCTGGATGGAGCTGGTCATATACATCGTTTCTTGGGCAGACCTCGTCATATACATCATTTCTTGAATGGACCTGGTGATGTACATCATTTCTTGAATGGATCTGGTCATATACATCATTTCTTGGGCAGACCTGGTCATATACAACATTTCTTGGGTGAACCTAGTCAAATACATCGTTTCTTGGGCAGACCTGGTCAAATAGATCGTTTCTGGGGCAGACCTGATCATATACATCATTTCTTGGGTGGACCTGGTCATATACATCGTTTCTTTGGCAGACCTGGTCATGTACATCGTTTCTTGGGCAGACCTGGTTATGTACATCGTTTCTTGGGCAGACCCGATCATATACATCGTTTCTTGGGCAGACCTGGTCATATACATCGTTTCTTGGGCAGACCTGGTCATATACATCATTTCTTGAATGGACCTGGTCATATAGATCGTTTCTTGAATGGACCTTGTCATATACATCATTTTTTGAATGGATCTGGTCATGTACATCATTTCTTGAATGAACCTGGTCATATACATCATTTTTTAATGGACCTGGTCATAGCCATCGTTTCTTGGGTGGACCTGGTCAAATACATCATTTCCTGAATGGACCTGGTCATATACATCGTTTCTTGAATGGACCTGGTCATATACATCATTTTTTTTTATGGACCTGGTCATATACATCGTTTCTTGAATGGACCTGGTCATATACATCAATTTTTTTTATGGACCTGGTCATATACATCAATTTTTTGAATGGATCTGGTCATATACATCATTTCGTGAATGGACCTGGTCATTTACATCAATTTTTGAATGAATCTAGTCATATACATCAATTTTTGAATGGACCTGGTCATATACATCATTTCTTGGGAGGACCTGGTCATCATTTCTTGAGAGGACCTGGTCATCATTTCTTGGGAGGACCTGGTTATCATTTATTGGGAGGACCTGGTCATCATTTCTTGGGAGGACCTGGTCATCATTTCTTGGGAGGACCTGGTCATCATTTCCTGAATGAATCTGGTCACATAGATCATGTCTTGGACGGACCTGGTTGTTGTACTTACAACGTTCTCCCACATAGTAGGCCTGGCTTGTTTGTCTTTGGCTGTCTTACTTAGGACACACTACGGACCTTTCAACAGTCTTTTTGGTTTTATCAAGACGGATACGCCAGTGGGTGGATATGGCTGTGTTGGTGTGTGTCTGTCTGTCTGTCTTTCTGTCTGTCTGTCTGTCTGTCTGTCTCTCTCATTCTCTCTCTCTCTCTCTCTCTCTCTCTCTCTCTCTGTCACTCTCTATCTGTGATGTATATGATCTATGAATGAATGTTCTGAGAATTGATTGAGAAGTGCTGTGATAAGCTTTGCGCCTCTTAAAAAGCTCCTATATTTACATAGGGTTCAGGTAGATTTCCACCTTCTTTTGACAATCTGTAGATTGTTTTTTGACAATCTGTAGATTATTTTTTACAATCTGTAGATTGTTTTTTGACAATCTGTAGCCTGTTTTTTTTGACAACCTGTAGCCTGTTCTTTGACAATCTGTAGCCTAATTTTTGACAATCTGTAGATTGTTTTTTGACAATCTGTAGCCTGTTTTTTTTGGCAACCTGTAGCCTGTTCTTTGACAATCTGTAGCCTAATTTTTGACAATATGTAGCCTGTTTTTTGACAATCTGTAGCCTGTTTTTTGACAATCTGTAGCCTGTTTTTTTAAATAATCTGTATCCAGTTTTTTGACAATCTGTAGCCAGTTTTTTGACAATTGGTAGCCTGTTCTTTGATAATATGGCAACCTCTTTATTGACTGTTAGGCTCTTCTTTAAAAATCTGTAGCCTTTTCTTTGAGAATATAACAACCTGTTCAATTTGTTCTACATGATAAAAATGCTGGATTCATATATAAGTACGTCCTGAGAGCAACAGCAAAACAGGGGCACCAACAAATGAGACATGTGTTTAGGTATTAGTTTGTTAGTGTAACTGTCAACTGTACTCTGTTTCGGTAGTAGTTTGTCATTATCAACTGTACTCTGTTTCGGTAGTAGTTTGTCATTATCAACTGTACTCTGTTTCGGTAGTAGTTTGTCATTATCAACTGTACTCTGTCTAGGTAGTAGTTTGTCATTATCAACTGTCATCTGTACTCTGTTTGGGTAGTAGTTTGTCAACTGTCAACTGTACTCTGTTTGGGTAGTAGTTTGTCACTGTCAACTGTACTCTGTTTGGGTAGTAGTTTGTCACTGTCAACTGTACTCTGTTTGGGGAGTAGTTTGTCACTGTCAACTGTACTCTGTTTGGGGAGTAGTTTGTCACTTTCTAGTAAAATATGAGTTGTCAATGAAAGTAAGAGATGAATGGAGAGGGAGGAAGGATCATAATTGACCATTGCTTGGCTGTGCTTAGGTTCTCAGGTGTAATTATTCTGGTCTCGCATGATACGGTCATGAACAACCCTCTTCACAACATGTTTTGTGGTGGCGCAGTGATCCAATTCTTTCATTCCCAGATTGTACACGGCGATCCTCATTGGGACATTTGTTCATATCGGTCCACATTTTGCTGGTGTCGCATCCAATGAGATCTCTCCTTTAGCCAATCTTCGTGTGGAATACGAAGTTATTTTTGTGTCGTCTCAATCATGGTGAACACACCTGCAACCTATTGTACCAACGTTTTGTGTCGTCTCAATCATGGTGAACACACCTGCAACCTACTGTACCAACTGATTTTTGTTTCAACCAGTATCACACCTGACACCTTCCTACCTGATCAGTAACTATGATGTAATGAGATTCTGCAACAGATGTGGTGGTGGTTGTCAGCTGTGCAGTATTCTTGTTTAGACCACAGACTTAGCAGGAGCTAGTATGTTTGGAGTGACCCAAATACCGAGTATCCGTGGGGAATAGCTCACACGTGATTGCCATCATCGTCTCAAGGACAAGTCAACGATCTGGCCTGATCTGTACACCGAACTGGCAAGGACATAAACCTCAGAAAGATTAGCACTGTTCGCACGCTATGGGTTAGTAAGGTCGAATTCAACGTTGTCTTAGTGTAGCTTAAATATCCATCGACATTACCAGCTTCATGTCACGGTCAAATTCACCTTTTCGCACCATGTTGAGTCATGAACATGTGGGAGGTTTATTATTGAACAGGTCTTCTGATTAATTCTCTTTACTGCAGCTTTCTGACTACTATTTCTCTAGTTTCCAGATGAGTTCAGTTGTGGTCTTCAAACGTGGTCAAGAATTATTATCCTTCGTTTGGCTTCTTACAAAGCATAGGACTAGCACCAGCACTGAAATACGTGCAGATGACATTGTGCTCGTGAAGTGGTAAGGTCAGGTCAGGTCATCCCGTAACCGGTGAGGTCGTTGGGGCACACATGAAGACATCCTCACAACTCCACGCCATCCCTCTCTGTCAGATGCCGCTGCCTGTGACTCTTCTGGTCGGAGACTGGTCCATTCTTTTATGTTGTCCTCCCATCTCTTTTTGGGCCGGCCTCTTCGTCGTCTGCCATGCACCTTCCCGTGGAGGATTGTGGTAAATTCTGTAACAATTTGCTTTCCGTGAATAATTTCCAAACCCCATTCTTACCTCACGGTTAAAATCTTTTACGTCATGCTTGGGGGTAGAGTGGGTCTATTCTTTCCTCCCCAGTTAGTGGGACATAGGTCTAGTTTTCCTGCAGGGATTTGGGCGAGTTTCTCAATGTTACACCCCATCAGCGATCCCCACACGGGGCACAGCAACTGCATCAACTACGTGTTTAAATGTCAGATAACCACACTCCCAATAAACCAACAATAGCGGCTGTTCTTTCGTTCTGTATTAAAACACCATTTTTGTTTAAGAAACTGTTCTAGACTTGGGCAGCCCCAGACACACAGGAACATATATAAGCTCCAATAACATGCGGCTCGCTGGAGCCTTGCAAGTCTTCGCTTGTGGCCTCGCACTTCTGTAAAAGACCATAAACACAGAAACGATGAATAGAGTTAAGATTGCACATCGGCCAGGTTATTTGTCTCTCGTGGCATAAAGGAAATGGTTTCATCATAGTATACCCAGCTGAAAATGGAAATCTGACTTACAATTAACGACGAGTCGACGTGGAAGTAAACTGGTCACTCAACCTAAGAAAAGATATTACCTAATACAATGACGTTTCTAACACCTTATCCACGACGACACTGTCTGCAGTGCCACTACCTTTTTCTACTACAACAACGATCTGACGATGCTGAGCCTGTATTTTGGTGGTAGTTTATAACATACAATTAACTTTTCAAACACACATACATGTGTCTTCTTCATCTTCGTTGCCGTAGAGTCTTCTTTCTTCTTCTTCTTCTTCTTCTTCTTCTTCTTCTTCTTCTTCTTCTTCTTCATCTTCTTCTTCTTCTTCTTCTTCTTCATCTTCTTCTCCTCATCTCCCTCCTACTTCTTCATCTTTCCTCTTCTTCTTCACCTCCTCCTTCTTCCCCTCCTCCTCCTTCTTCCTCTTTCCTCTTCTCCTCCTCCTTCTTCTTCCTCTTTCTTCCTCTTTCTTCTTCTTCTTCCTTTTTCTTCTTCTTCATCTTCTTCTTTTTGTTCTCCTTCTCTTCCTCCTTCTTCTTCTTCTCCTCCTTCTTCTTCTTTTTCTTCTTCTTCTTACTCTTTCCTCTTCTTCTTCTCCTTCTTCCTCTTTCTTCTTTTTTTTGTTCTTCTCCTCCTTCTTTTCTTCTTCTTCTTGTTTTTCTTCTCATCACCACGAAGTGCACGTACCACAATCCAAGCAGATCAGTTATGTGCAATTTTTTCCAGTTCTATTTAGATTCTACCTGTGCGTTCTTTCCCTTCCTTTGCCTCTTTTCCCTGTGGATTCCACGATGAAGATAGGCATTAAGATTTTATTTTACCGATGTATAGCTCTGTAAATGTTCTGCCTTGTTTAGCTAGCGCTCCACACGTAATCAGCTTTTAGAGACACTGTAAGCCATTAGGTGCAAGCTGGTTCTCCACGACATTGTTCGCTTCTATTACCTGGCTGTCTTGTCAGTGTGGATATTCGTTGATTGAGCCTCATTTAAAGTAACTCAAGTCGTGTTAACAGGCGAGACACCTGGGGTTCTACCGGGATTTTCTTGATCAACCTTCTACTGTAAAATTGGCATACATTACCAATCAAAATTTGTTTGGCTCCATGTGGAGAATATGTCTTCAACAGCTGCACCTCAAATCATCAAACGTTGACCTGTTCAAGTGTAGTAGTGTTTGCGGCCTAAAGTTCTTACAGGGTGGGGCAGCCAGCCGCGACCACCAGACCCCTACCCCCTCTTCTCTCTCCTCATCTACGACATGCATGTGACAGTATTACTATAGGTTCAATATCTGGGACTATGAAGTTTGCCATATCTTTATTTCGAAAAATCTTCCGGGTTGAAAAGGGGGGGGGGGGGGGGGGTGTGTGTGTGTTACGAGGACACGCAAACGAGAGCGAAAATGATTTGATATTGTTAAACATATTGGTGACGTTCAAGGGAAGGAGGTAAGAATTACGACATATTTTGGGACCTGGGGGCAATGAGTATGAGGGAAGGAAAAAATGTCCTTGACAATTTGACAAGGATACAGACAGAACGGAAGTACGTGTAGTGGATACACAAGGTCAAAGTCGCCCTAATATGACTGTCCCGGATGTAGTGTTACAGACTTTGTTGTACGTCATCGCAGATCTTTATCAGGTTGGCTGCACAAATTGGCCTTTGTAAAGCCACATTCCATAAATCTGCTTGTCTTTTCAATTGGTGGAGAATAGAAAGTTAGTTTGACTTTCTTATGTGGGTTAGTGTTTTCTGGCTTTTTTGTGAGGACATGGCGACAGAAAATCTGAAGCATTTGTTTTGGCATTTTGTGGCTTTTTAACTTGCCAAAAATAACTTTCTCAGAATGAAATAAATGTGTATTGCATTATACAGTAAAAAACAATCACACGCATTAGCAATTAATTTAGCGGGCCACCCACTTTTTTTGTTGTGTGCGCGCGCGGGTGCCATATTCCAGAAATCTAGCTAGCATTCTTAGAAATCGCGTATTGATTTCGCCGCCATGAATCAAAGACAATACATAATTTGTGTGTGCTCGGCCTAACCCTCTCTTCCTCGTAAAATGATTATTGTTGTGCGACTCATAAGACGATGATTATGTTTAAAAATTATATGAACATGGTTTAGCTGAAGACTTGTTCAAACTTTTTATGAACTAACTAAATCTTTGCAACAAATACAGTTGACAGCTCTAATACTTAAGGAAAAGTTGTTATAGACCACAAACTATCAGATAGTTTGCTCCTGATCCCTGTCGTACTGGTGTCTGAAATACAGGGTGCTCTTTTTCAACGAAGCAAACCCGATCTAACAAATTCTAGATAGAACTAATATTGCACCGGCGTCGTTTTCAGCACATAATATGATTTGTCGATAGAAAACAAAACACAAAAACAGACGCCACAAAGACGCCAGACTACGTGCGACCATCTTCGACTTGGTAGTCCTACCGGCGCTCTGCTATGAAAGCGAAACTTGGTCTCTAACAAAAGCAGCAGAGAGCCAACTGAGAACAGCACACGCATCTCTTGAAAGACGCATGTGGAGCATAACTCTCAGACACCAGCGGCACAACGAAGTACAAAATAGCGACATCCGGAGAGTGTCACACATCAAGGATGCCTTACAGTACGCCAACTATTCGAAACATCGCTGGGCAGACAAGATGACAGATGGAGTACCATAACCGCTATGTGGTATCCGCGTGACAAAAAGAGACCTCGGGAACGGCCCCAAACTCACTAGTGAGATTCACTAGACAAGCACAACATACACGACCCCACAACAGGCAGACTACTATCCCACTGCACGACACGCGTCCGCGACTAAACGACTGGATCCGGGGTTGGGACCCGCTGAAGGGTAACCGCCCCTTGACGAAGAACGGGTCGAACTAAGAACTAAGAAGAAACAAAACGTATTCCACAAGTTATTTAGTGTCAGATCTAAACAAAATGTGATATGGGTCTGTAGTTGAACAAGAACACAGAGAACATAGAAAATGCCAGCATCTGATGATTGTTCATGCTAGAATCTCATAGGGAAGGTAGATGTTATTTGCGCTTGACTAAAGAGACTCTTCTAGACCTATCAAAGTTGTATTCACTAATAATGTTGAACCATGTTTGTTCTATAACCAATTACCAGAGTTATGTGTATTCTATAACCAATTACCATAGTTATGTTTGTTCTATAACAAATTATCAGACTTATGTTTGATCTATAACTAATTACCTGGGTTATATCGTTCTAAAACCAATAATGAGGGTAATGTCTTTCTATAACCAATTATCAGAATTATGATTTTTTTTCCTATAACTGATTATCAGAGTTATGATACACACATTGTCGGAAACGATATCAGCACGATATCATTTACAGCGTTCACTTTGTTGATAGAGAAGAAGTCGTCACATTGAAAGAAGACCATTGCCACAAACAAAGATCAGTTTAGGATGGACTTACTTAAATAGCAGCGGGTTTCTACGGCTGGGCCTCTGTGTCACCCATGACCTCTCCATCAGCAACACCATGTTTCGTCTTTCCACTCGTAACGAGACGTCGTGGATGCATCCCCGCTCTAGGCAGTGGCATCTTATTGACTATGTCCTCACCAGAAAGAGGGACAGACGAGATGTGCGAGTGACAAAGGCTATGTGCGGGGCCGAGTGTTGAACAGACCACAGACTCATTGTGTCAAAGTTTAACCTCCACATAGAGCCTAGGCGACGTCACCAGGATTGAAAACCTGAGACGAGACGCATCTCCAAACTGCAAAGCGGACTCCATGCAGAAGGCTTTTCCGGGGATCTAGACAGCCGGCTGACCGACACTCAGCCATGCATGGAAACAGTCGAGGATAAATGGGCCTTTCTGAAGGATGTTGTCTACTCTACAGCTTCTGAGTATTTGGGTCATGAAGCTGGCAAAAATCAGGACTGGTTCGATGACAACGATGAGGCTATTAAGACTTTCCTGGATGAAAAACATCGTCACAAATGACTCAAAGCGGTTTTACGATGCCCTGAAGATGGTCTATGGCCCCAGGTCCTATAATTCATCTACTGTCCTTCATGCTGATGGCACGGCACTGGTGACCGACAGAGCCGACATTCTGAAACGATGGTCAGAGCACTTCAGTGCTAGCCTAAACTGTCAATACAGTATCAGTGAATTAGCTATGACACGCGTGCTTCAAGTTGAAGTCAATGACAGGCTGGGTATCCCGCCCAGTACAGATGAGGTTGAGAAAGCAATCAGCTAAATGTCCAGCGGAGAAGCCCCCGGGCCAGATGCTATTCCTGTTGAGCTATACAAGGCAGGAGGCTTGTGCTGTTACACAAGCTAACGGACCTCTTTTGCTCAATTTGGGATACAGGTCATATGCCGCAGGAACTGAAAGATGCCACCATTGTCCACAAGCACAAGGGCAACCATCAATCTTGTGATAACCACAGAGGGATTTCCTTCCTGTCTATCGCTGGACAAATGTAAACTCGAGTTGTCCTCAACCGCTAAACAACTCATCTCGAGCAGAAGCTACTTCCAGAGAGTCAATATTGTTTCCGAGCTGGTCGTGGGCCGGTTGACATGATTTTTGCAGCTCGTCAAATCCAAGAGAAATGTCAGGAACAGCATCGTGATCTGTACACGGCTTTTGTTGACCTGACAAAAGGCATTTTACACCGTTAACAGGGACGGAATGTGGAAAATCATTGCGAAATTCGGTTGTCCCGAGAAATTCATCACAATCGTCCGCCAGTTTCATGATGGCATGTCAGCCCGCGCACTGAATGAGGGTGAACTCTCTGCATCATTCCCAGCCATAAATGGAGTCAAACAGGCTGTGTGCTGGGCCCAACACTTTTTAGTATGGTATTTGCAGCCATGATTTCTGATGCAACACGTGACTGACACTGGCATACAGGTCAGACACTGGACGGATGGGCAGCTGTTCACTCTGAGGCGTCTAAAGGCCCTCACAAAGGTCAAAGATGCAACTATCTTAGATCTCATCTTTACCGACAACTGTGCAATTAACACGTGCTCAGAACAGGACATGCAGGCAATCATGAATGAGTTCTCAACTGCGTGCACTCATTTTGGTCTTACTGTGAACACCAAGAAAACGAATGTAATGTTTCTACCTGGGCCAGGGCAGCCCTATCACGAACCAAATGTCACTGTACAAGGACATCGCCTAAAAGCAGTTGATGGCTTTACCTACCTTTGCAGTACCCTTACCAGAGAAGGAAATACTGACTGGGGTCCACAACAGGATTTCCAAGGCGAGTGCTGCTTTCGGAAGACTACGAGAAAATGTTTGGGACCGACAGGGAATCGGTGTTGCCACCAAGATTAGTGTGTATCGTACTGTTGTGCTAACCACCATTCTGTACCTATGCGAAACATGGACAGTCTATATATAGCAGGCATGTTAGGAAACTTAATCATTAGCAAGTAAACTGTCTCAGCAAACTGCTCAGGATCGGTTGGCTGGACAGAGTGCCCAGCTCTGAAGTCCTCAGCAGTACTAGACTCTCTGGAATCCATAGGCTGCTACACAGAACCAAGATAAGATGGACAGAGTATGTTGTTCGCATGTCAGATGAGCACCTTCCTAAAGAACTGTTGTACGGTGAGCTCATGACAGGACAGCGCTTGCGAGGAGGGGGGGGGGGGATGGGGGAACAAAAGAAACGATACAAAGACACTCTAAAAGTTTCGGTGAAATGTTTCTCCATTGATGTTGCTGACTGGGAGCTGCTTTGCTCCGAACCACTCATCCTGGCCCACTGCCGTCACACATAGTGCTGGCACCACTGAGCAGAGGACCATCGCGAAAACGCAGGAAAAGCGAGCTGCACGAAACGAAAGAATGCAAGACTGCCAAACTAAAAATGCTATTCATGTGTGCCCTACGTGCAGTAGAGTTTGTCACGCTGTTCACGTGTGCCCTACGTGCAGTAGAGTTTGTCACGTTGTTCACGTGTGCCCTACGTGCAGTAGAGTTTGTCACGCTCAAATCGGCCTGTACAGTCAAGTGCAGTCACATCTGAATAAACATGTCTGACGCTGTCGCCATCTTTGCTTGCGATGGGAAACTAACTAACTAACTAATCAACTAACTAACTAACTAACTAACTAACTAGCTAGCTTACTTTAATAGCGCTTGTAACACATGTTGTTAAGATGCTACTCGCTCTTGTATTATAAGAGATGGTCAAACAAAAGCAAAAACAATAGCGCAGCTGCATCTTGATGAAAGTAGAACTGTTCATTTAAAAAAAGAAACCCAGACATACAGTAACTTCTATCCATCGTTGCCACAGAAACTTTCAATGATTTGTAACTTGACATGTGGAGAAAGTATGATTCGGAATATAATAACTGAAAAAAAAATTATTAAAACAAAACATTTTAATATTGTCTTTGAGCGTACGATATATAAGCTAACTTTTTTGAACTTTATAGAGCTATTTTTGACGTGCTGAGATTTTTTATTGATTTTTTTATAGCCTTGTTTGGCTCTTCTTTGTATTAATTAGCGGACGATGTTTACCTTTATCTCCGTGGGCTGTATTAGAATGTTGTTTATTTAAGAGATACTTGGCTTTATTCAGCGGTACTTGATTTTATTCTTCCAAATTTTCACCTGACAACCTTCGCTCAAACAGGTGACAGGTAAGCGAGGTGAATGGTGGTCAGTCATCTGTGCAATTAATGAGATAATGATTCTGCTTGATTTTAATAGCATTGCTGCCGTGGAGATTAATTGCTTGCCAAGTGTGGCTGACTGTTATGATATAGACGAAATAACATGTGCCTTATTATTGAGATCGTTTGCTAACATACACATCGCCTGGGTTCGGATATACATTTGGTGAAAGTGTAGAAATGTGGGCCAGCTATGTCAGAGAGGAGAAGTTGTATTGTGACAGTGCTAGAGAAGAGAAGTTGTATTGTGACAGTACTAGAGAAGAGAAGTTGTATTGTGACAATACTAGAGAAGAGAAGTTGTATCGTGACAATACTAGAGAAGAGAAGTTGTATTGTGACAATACTAGAGAAGAGAAGTTGTATCGTGACAATACTAGAGAAGAGAAGTTGTATCGTGACAATACTAGAGAAGAGAAGTTGTATCGTGACAATACTAGAGAAGAGAAGTTGTATTGTGACAATACTAGAGAAGAGAAGTTGTATTGTGACAATACTAGAGAAGAGAAGTTGTATCGTGACAATACTAGAGAAAAGTTGTATCGTGACAATACTAGAGAAAAGTTCTATCGTGACAATACTAGAGAAGAGAAGTTGTATCGTGACAATACTAAAGAAAAGTTGTATCGTGACAATACTAGAGAAAAGTTGTATCGTGACAATACTAGAGAAGAGAAGTTGTATCGTGACAATACTAGAGAAGAGAAGTTGTATTGTGACAATACTAGAGAAAAGTTGTATCGTGACAATACTAGAGAAGAGAAGTTGTATTGTGACAATACTAGAGAAAAGTTGTATCGTGACAATACTAGAGAAGAGAAGTTGTATCGTGACAATACTAGAGAAGAGAAGTTGTATCGTGACAATACTAGAGAAGAGAAGGTGTATCGTGACAAAACTAGAGAAGAGAAGTTGTATCGTGACAATACTAGAGAAGAGAAGTTGTATTGTGACAATACTAGAGAAAAGTTGTATCGTGACAATACTAGAGAAGATAAGTTGTATCGTGACAATACTAGAGAAGAGAAGGTGTATCGTGACAATACTAGAGAAAAGTTGTATCGTGACAATACTAGAGAAGAGAAGTTGTATCGTGACAATACTAGAGAAGAGAAGTTGTATCGTGACAATACTAGAGAAGAGAAGTTGTATCGTGACAATACTAGAGAAGAGAAGTTGTATCGTGACAATACTAGAGAAGAGAAGTTGTATCGTGACAATACTAGAGAAGAGAAGTTGTATTGTGACAATACTAGAGAAAAGTTGTATCGTGACAATACTACAGAAGAGAAGTTGTATTGTGACAATACTAGAGAAAAGTTGTATCCTGACAAGACTAGAGAAGAGAAGTTGTATTGTGACAATACTAGAGAAAAGTTGTATCGTGACAATACTAGAGAAGAGAAGTTGTATCGTGACAATACTAGAGAAGAGAAGTTGTATCGTGACAATACTAGAGAAAAGTTGTATCGTGACAATACTAGAGAAGAGAAGTTGTATTGTGACAATACTAGAGAAAAGTTGTATCGTGACAATACTAGAGAAAAGTTGTATCCTGACAATACTAGAGAAGAGAAGTTGTATCGTGACAATACTAGAGAAAAGTTGTATCGTGACAAGACTAGAGAAGAGAAGTTGTATTGTGACAATACTAGAGAAGAGAAGTTGTATCGTGACAATACTAGAGAAAAGTTGTATCATGACAATACTAGAGAAGAGAAGTTGTATTGTGACAATACTAGAGAAGAGAAGTTGTATCGTGACAATACTAGAGAAAAGTTGTATCGGGACAATACTAGAGAAAAGTTGTATCGTGACAATACTAGAGAAAAGTTGTATCGTGACAATACTAGAGAAAAGTTGTATCGTGACAATACTAGAGAAGAGAAGTTGTATTGTGACAATACTAGAGAAAAGTTGTATCGTGACAATACTAGAGAAAAGTTGTATCGTGACAATACTAGAGAAAAGTTGTATCGTGACAATACTAATCAGATATGGCGATATGATATACAAGTTGCTGTTGTTGTCATTCAAAAGGTGATACAGAAGGGGTTGGTGTGTTTAGACTGTGTAGAGGTGATACAGAAGTGGTTCATGTGGCAGAAGATGTGATGCATAAGTTTTCCTTATAATTTTGTTGCGGAGCTCCGCATTAAGTCTGTTCGGTCCCTGGATTCAAAGAACATTTATCAACGTTAAAACCATCTCAATGTATGCATAATTAGCAGAAATACACATTTTTTAAGTAATTCCCAAAAGCAATCCATATTAGGGTAAGATTTTATATTCCCACCCCACCTTCTCTCTCTCTCTCTCTCTCTCTCTCTCTCTCTCTCTCACTCTCTCTCTCTCTCTCTCTCTCTCTCTCTCTCTCTCTCTCTCTCTCTGACAGACACACACACATACATACACACACACACACACACACAACATCACGCCCACACCCCAAATGATCTTCAACGAATTTGATCCCAATCATTTCAGATTTGAGGAATGGAAATCAGGTTGCAAAATTGTACGTCTAGTTTTACGTTATCAACGCTAACACACACCTCTTTTGTTCAAGAACTCAAATACATGTAATGGAATCCTCATGCTGTAAATTTGTTGAAACTCGCCATGGATGATCTACGTTTCTTATTTCTAACCATTTGCTTCACGAACAATTTTTTTTTTCTCAATTTGAGGGGCACGAATCTTCAGTTCGTTTCCACAGCAAACGAAGAATTGATTTCAAGTTAGTCCTAATGGCCAATGGCTATCGCTTCTTGCAATACAGATGTCAGTTTTAATTGAGGTACAGGCATCAAAGAGTACGTGAATCACAAATATACTTTCCAATAAATGTTTTCATCAAATATCTTCAGTATGTAAGCAGGTGGATTTTGAGATGTAAAAATATACTTCGAGAGCAGTAAATAGCCTCTACAGTTTCTTTACTGATGTGAACACATTAAGCCATCTTGCTTTGCTGTGATTAGGTGAGGGTCGATAATTATGTTGATTTAGATACAAAACTCTTTTAAGTTCCTAGAGTGTGAATAAAACGAAAATAATGAAAATTGTTTCATAATAATTGTAAAGCATCTCCCCCCCCCCCCCATATTCTCCCTCTCTCTCTCTCTCTCTCTCTCTATCTCTCTCTCTCTCCATTAATCCGTAACAAAAACGAAGAAATGAAGGCAGTTGGCAATAATTTGAGCAGAAGAACCAGTTCCGTCAAGATTATTATTCTTTAGATTTTCTTAACGAGAGCACACATGTTACGGCCAGGGTTTCTATTAACTGGTACAGAATAAACCTTTCCGTTGTCACATGTCAAATACTACTTACAGATAACGCACTTGTCATTTTGTTCTCTTTCAGTCATGTTCAGTTATTCACTAGTAATCCCCATCCTAATCCACTCCGTAATCGTCGTGTCTAGTTCCCTGTCATTTCCTCGCTCTCCATCTACCTCAGTGTTCTACTTTACCCACAAGGCAGATTAGCATAACCGTAGCCCAATTACTCTTATATATATATATATATATATATATATATATATATATATATATATATATATATATAATTTGGGAAGAAACCTTCTTTAACGGCCTGGTTAGAGCTGTCTGTACTGCCATTCAGTCACAACACTTGTTGAACGTATCCATAGCAGTGGTTATCATAGCTAGAGTTGTGTTCAATAGATCGATGATTTCGATTAAGTTGGAAATGTTGGCCTGCCGGTTTTGTTTGTTTGCTGCGGTCCTAAAGAACATTGCGTGTAGACAGTATATAGTAGCGGACCGCCAGTCCAGAATAATAGAGAATCCAGAATAAAATTATTCCAGGCCGTTACTTTGAGCTGCATTCATGGAGACTGCTATAAGTATTCGTATTTAGAAGAGCACTCCTGTCCTAGTCACGCAATGTTACAGGACTCAACAGGACAGATATGAGGGAAAATATACTCGTCTCACATCATCGCCATGCACCTAGAAACCGTTTGTGTTGCAACAGACTGATTAGAGAGATGAGGATGTGTACTGTGTTCCCCGTAGTGGTGAGTTTACTGGGATGTCGTGCATTGCACTACAGCTAGAAGGACCCAGGTTCACCTTCATTGGTCTCTTTTCTCCTCTCTTTCTCTCCCTCTCTCTCTCTCTCTTCTCTTCTCCCCCCCCCCCTCCCCTTCCCATCCCACCTGATGAACAAAGAACTATTGCAAATCTGCTGCAATAGGAAATCAACAAGAGTAAATAACTCAGTATGAATAGCCTCACAAAAAAGACAAACAACGGACCACTCAGGTGGCACCTCTAGCTACCTCTGAAGTGAGTTTTAGTGTTAAGGTCAAGCTTGGCTGATGTTGTATATCGATTGCTACCTCGCATACTCATTGTGAATATTAATATAAAACAATATCATGTTTGATTGAGCTTGTCTTTTCTATGCTGTGTCCGTTTTATCCAGAACTTGGGAAAGACCGTTATTTCCTAAGTGCGGTTATTTCAGAAGTGTCGTTTATTTTCTGTTGTTCTTAATTTGTGTGCATTTGAGCAGGTTGATTTTTGTCAGTTAGTGTGTAAGATATATCCAATGTTGGTGGACATGGCGTTTTAGAGATAGAAGATAAAGTGGTCATAACATAATCGGGTAGCCAAGCCATACCTGGTTTAAACAAAATGTATATTGAATAGTGCGAGAGATTAAAAATAAAAACCTTACCTGTATGGGCAGTCAGCCTTTATTCCTGACTTCTATAAATCCTGCACATGGACATCAACAATGAAAATAGATGTAGTTTGTAGAAATAGTTTATAACATAAAGCCCATCGTGTTGTGGGTGATCTATGAATATATGGTTGACATTGCATTCACTAACATCAAGAATCATAGAAAACAAGTCTTGATTAAACTTGCTGCAATTCATACCTGGAGACTTTTCCATATTGACATATTCACCTCTGACATCTGTTATTTTAGAAAATATATTTCATTTGATTGACTTCTGACTTAATCATCTTGTCTTCTGACTTAATCATCTTGACTTCTGACTTAATCATCTTGTATCACAATGGAACATCGACCTGTCCAGCTGCTGGGCACACCGCAATCGTTCGTGAGAGAGTTTCAATGAAAAAATTATTGTTAAACTTGTTCGTTTCTCTCCAACCTGTTTTTGAACCTCTAGTTTAAATTCAGTAACTGGAAATGGATATCGATGCATACCACTTTTCCTCCGTTGAATTAGTTTGCTAGTCTCCAGCAAATCCTATCGTTTTAAATTGGTTCCTTCTGCTGAATAATTGTGGTAGATTTCTGATATCTCCGACACTTGTGATGTAATCTATGAGGCGGCATGGCTACAATTAAATGTGTCTGTGTGTGTGTGGGGGGGGGGGGGGGAGTTGCTGGGCTTGGGTGGGCTTTGGTTTGTGTATGTGTGTGCTGTTTTTATCCTCTTTCATTTTGCTTTTCCTTTTTTACCCCTTGTCCTGAATGTCATCCACAGACATACATCCTCGTATTGGTTAAATAAACTATGCGTCTTCTCCAGATTAATCCTTTGGTTATGTGAAGTGGACAAGACAAGTGACTTGTGTCTAGCTGGATATTATCAGACAATCTACGAGATATGACGAGGTAGGAGATCAAATTTTCCATTACCAATTTCATACATAGTTTCATATTTAGCTTTCTAATGTTTATATTGATTTTCCTTCTTCATTCGCTTTCACTTACTCGCCCTGCTATCATCTTTCTCTTCTTCATTTGTCTCTTTGCTCATCCTTATTCTTCTACCAGCCTTGTTTTCTTTTACTCTTTGTCCTTCAGTCCTTTTGTTCTTATTTTCTCTTAACCTTCTTATCTTTCTCCCAGTCCTCTCATCCAAATCCTCTCATCCAAATCCTCTCATCCAAATCCTCTCATCCAAATCCTCTCATCCAAATCCTCTCATCCAAATCCTCTCATCCATTGCTTCCTCCCAAACTTCTCCTGTCATACTTTGCCCCATCCTACTTCTCTCATCCTTCCATCCTTGTCTTTCAATCCTTCTACCACCAGTCTTCTCTAATCCTTCTCCCGTCCTTGTCCTCTCACACTTTTTCTCCACCCACACTTCTTCTCCATGCACCACACTCCTTCACCCACACTTCTCATCCTCCATCCTGACCTCCCACCCTCCTCCATCACCCTCCTCATCCTATATTGTACACCTATACTCTATCTATCCCCTCTCTATCTATCCTCTTGACCTCCCACATCACTCCTCGTCCTCCATCTATCCTCTTGAACCTCCGACCCTTCTCCTATCCATGTATGTCTATCCATCATTGTCCTGCTCCTCTCATCCCTCAAAACCCCCATTAGATACCTAACTTCAGTGCCTCCAACACACACGTCCACACTCCTGTAACGTCAGTGCCTGTATCCTGTTCTGCACTCCAGTTTAAAATCACGTGTAAGCCCAACAGACATACGCTGGACTGGACGTCTGGACGTTACAATCGTGCTCGCCCTATCTATTAGCTGCACAGGACATCTGGCTCACCCGTGTGTTGAGGAGGGTGGCGGGGGGGGGGGGGTGTTGAGAATGGTGGGTGGTGAGAAAGGTGGGGGTGAGAAGGGTAGGTGGTAAGAATGGTGGGTGGTGAGAAGGGTGAGGGTGAGAAGGGTGGAGGTGAGAAGGGTGGGGGTGAGAAGGGTGGGGGTGAGAAGGGTGAGTGGTGAGAAGGGTGAGTGGTGAGAAGGGTGGGGGTGAGAAGGGTGGGGGTGAGAAGGGTGGGGGTGAGAAGGGTGGGGGTGAGAAGGGTGGGGGTGAGAAGGGTGGGGGTGAGAAGGGTGGGGGTGAGAAGGGTGGGTGGTGAGAAGGGTGGGTGGTGAGAAGGGTGGGTGGTGAGAAGGGTGGAGGTGAGAAGGGTGGGGGTGAGAAGGGTGGGTGGTGAGAAGGGTGAGTGGTGAGAAGGGTGAGTGGTGAGAAGGGTGGATAGTTGAGAATGGTGGGAGGATGAGAAAGGTGGGTGGTGAGGATGAGATGGGTGAGTGGTGAGAAGGGTGGGGGTGAGAAGGGTGGGGGGTGAGAAGGGTAGGTGGTGAGGATGAGATGGGTGGGGGTGAGAAGGGTGGGGGTGAGAAGGGTTTTTGGTGAGGATGAGATGGGTGAGTGGTGAGAAGGGTGGAGGTGAGAAGGGTGGGGGTGAGAAGGGTGGGTGGTGAGAAGGGTGGGTGGTGAGAAGGGTGAGTGGTGAGAAGGGTGGGTGGTGAGAAGGGTGAGTGGTGAGAAGGGTGGGTAGTTGAGAATGGTGGGAGGATGATAAGGGTGGGTGGTGAGGATGAGATGGGTGAGTGGTGAGAAGGGTGGGGGTGAGAAGGGTGGAGGGTGAGAAGGGTAGGTGGTGAGGATGAGATGGGTGGGGGTGAGAAGGGTAGGTGGTGAGGATGAGATGGGTGGGGGTGAGAAGGGATGGTGGTGAGGATGAGATGGGTGAGTGGTGAGAAGGGTGGAGGTGAGAAGGGTGAGAAGGGTAGGTGGTGAGGATGAGATGGGTGGGGGTGAGAAGGGTAGGTGGTGAGGATGAGATGGGTGAGTGGTGAGAAGGGTGGAGGTGAGAAGGGTGGGGGGTGAGAAGGGTGGTGAGAAAGGTGGGTGGATGAAAAATAGAAGGGTCATGGGTGAGAAGAAGGGGTGAAAAGCTGTGGATGGAAGTGTGAGAGTATTTATGAAATCCTGTTTTCTGTCACTCATTGCTGGTTTTATTCTTTCCCACTTTTTCTCTCTGTCTCTCTCTCTTTCTCTAGTTTTCAATTTTCTTTTAAATTGTCATTATAGTGTCTTTTTTTCCACATCACCAAAAAGATTTATAGGGTTGGTGAATAAAGGCCGCTTAGTTACATGGTCGTCACTTAGTGTACATACTATATTGCACACCCGAATGAAGAAAACAAAACTACATGTTCCTTTCTGAAGGTTTGAACGCACACGAATTAGAGACACATGTTCACATTTTGGCCACCCGTTCCAACATAGTTCTCCATACAATCTTTGTTTTACCCTTATTTCCTCTTATCTGGCCTAGTTTCTGTCATTCAGGAAATAGTAGTGCAAATAGAATTACTTGTTGTTGTTGTCCACAATGAGGGTTTACCCTTTCGTGCGCCCTGAAACGGAATGTTAAGTGGCGGGTTGTGGTAGCTTTCCTCGCATCCCAAGCATGCTGATGAAGGTGGACCGGGGTCCTCCAGTCAGTTGTGCAATGCTTGACTACATCTGCGTGATGCTCACTACTACGGGGATTACATCGATACACATACGGATCTGTGAACACATTTTCCTGTTTTCACTGGTCCCCGAACATTTTTTTCCTGTTTTCACTGGTCCCCGAACATTTTTTCCTGTTTTCACTGGTCCCCGGACATTTTTTCATGTTTTCACTGGTCCCCGAACATTTTTTCCTGTTTTCACTGGTCCCCGAACATTTTTTCCTGTTTTCACTGGTCCCCGAACATTTGTTCCTGTTTTCACTGGTCCCCGAACGTTTTTTCCTGTTTTCACTGGTCCCCGAACATTTTTTCCTGTTTTCACTGGTCCCCGAAAATTTTTTCCTTTTTTCACTGGTCAGCGACTGTAAAAAGTTTGTAAGCACTGTCATAAACCATCCGCCAGGAGGCGTCAACCTTGCGTGCTGACTAATGTTACCCGGCTAGTCTTGACACACGGATAGCTTTCCTTGAACTGATCTCAGTCACGTGGCAGACACTCAAGTGGGCGTTAATGAGGCCAGTTGATAATATCATGGAGTCAAGGATACTCCAGTGACAATGGTGGTAGCAAAGACGATGGACTATTGGGACTAGAAATGTGACCAGTCAAGTGTGTGAAGATGATAACCAAAGGGAAAGTTGGTCCTGACTCCAGGCGATACGCTGTTGTCACAAGAAACTGGTGGTCAATGGGCTGGAAGTATAAACAATGTCTACTTCTGGAATATCTGCTAAAAAATAGAGAAAGGAATTTAATAAGAGTTAATAGCAGCATCATCGTCGTCGTCGTCGATAATCATCATCTTAATCATCCTCCTTCTCAATCATCCTCCTCCTCCTCAATCATCCTCCTCAATCATCCTCCTCAATCATCCTCCTTCTCAATCATCCTCCTCTTCAATCATCCCCCTCCTCAATCATCCTCCTCCTCAATCATCCTCCTCCCCAATCATCCTCCTCCTCAATCGTCCTCAATCACTCTCAGTCATCTTCAAACATCTTCAATCATCCTCATCCTCTACACGCTCCTCCTCCTCCTCCTCACCCTTATCATCCATCAATCATCATCATTTGTCATACTAGTAGGAGCAATGTGTCACCACAACAGCTAACCCCAAAACAGTTAAGTCCTCTAGTACAGATCGTTTTGTGGCACTTTGTTTTATCTGATAGTTGCATGTCCCATTGAGCACTCTATATAGTCTCCTGTATAGTACATGCATAGTAGATGGGCAGTGGGCACATTATTTCCTCTGATAGACAATCTGTAGTCAGAACATACTTATCTAGTTTGTTTTTTATTTTTCTACGCTAGATATTGTCGCTGTCCTCAGTGTCTGTGTCTCAATTGTCTCTGTGTCTCAATTGTCGCTGTCCTCAGTGTCTGTGTCTCAATTGTCGCTGTCCTCAGTGTCTGTGTCTCAATTGTCGCTGTCCTCAGTGACTGTGTCTCAATTGTCGCTGTCCTCAGTGTCTGTGTCTGAATTGTCGCTGTCCTCAGTGTCTGTGTCTCAATTGTCGCTGTCCTCAGTGTCTGTGTCTCAATTGTCGCTGTCCTCAGTGTCTGTGTCTCAATTGTCGCTGTCCTCAGTGTCTGTGTCTCAATTGTCGCTGTCCTCAGTGTCTGTGTCTCAATTGTCGCTGTCATCAGTGTCTGTGTCTCAATTGTCGCTGTCCTCAGTGTCTGTGTCTCAATTGTCGCTGTCCTCAGTGTCTGTGTCTCAATTGTCGCTGTTTCTAGTGTCTTTTTCGTATATTTTTATTGCCTCCGTCTCTATTGGTATATTCTTATTGTCGATCTCTATATTCGTATATTCTAATTGCCCCCGTCTCTATTGGTATATTCTTATTGCCCCCGTCTCTATTGGTATATTCTTATTGCCCCAGTCTCTATTGGTATATTCTTATTGCCCCTGTCTCTATTGGTATATTCGTATTGTCTCCATCTCTATTGGTATATTCTTATTGTCTCCATCTCTATTGGTATATTCTTATTGCCTCGATTTCTATTGGGCATATTTTTAATGTCTCCGTCTCTATTGGACATATTCTGAATTCCTTCGTCTCTATTCACATATTCTGAATTCCTCCATCTCTATTCACATATTCTGAATTCCTCCATCTCTATTCACATATTCTGAATTCCTCCATCTCTATTCATATATTCTGAATTCCTCCATCTCTATTCACATATTCTGAATTCCTCCATCTCTATTCACATATTCTGAATTCCTCTGTCTCTATTCACATATTCTGAATTCCTCCATCTCTATTCACATATTCTGAATTCCTCCATCTCTATTCACATATTCTGAATTCCTCCGTCTCTATTCACATATTCTGAATTCCTCCGTCTCTATTCACATATTCTGAATTCCTCCGTCTCTATTCACATATTCTGAATTCCTCCGTCTCTATTCACATATTCTGAATTCCTCCATCTCTATTCACATATTCTGAATTCCTCCATCTCTATTCACATATTCTGAATTCCTCCATCTCTATTCACATATTCTGAATTCCTCCATCTCTATTCACATATTCTGAATTCCTCCGTCTCTATTCACATATTCTGAATTCCTCCGTCTCTATTCACATATTCTGAATTCCTCCGTCTCTATTCACATATTCTGAATTCCTCCGTCTCTATTCACATATTCTGAATTCCTCCATCTCTATTCACATATTCTGAATTCCTCCATCTCTATTCACATATTCTGAATTCCTCCATCTCTATTCACATATTCTGAATTCCTCCATCTCTATTCACATATTCTGAATTCCTCCGTCTCTATTCACATATTCTGAATTCCTCCGTCTCTATTCACATATTCTGAATTCCTCCGTTTCTATTCACATATTCTGAATTCCTCCATCTCTATTCACATATTCTGAATTCCTCCATCTCTATTCACATATTCTGAATTCCTCCGTCTCTATTCACATATTCTGAATTCCTCCATCTCTATTCACATATTCTGAATTCCTCCATCTCTATTCACATATTCTGAATTCCTCCATCTCTATTCACATATTCTGAATTCCTCCGTCTCTATTCACATATTCTGAATTCCTCCGTCTCTATTCACATATTCTGAATTCCTCCATCTCTATTCACATATTCTGAATTCCTCCATCTCTATTCACATATTCTGAATTCCTCCATCTCTTTTCACATATTCTGAATTCCTCCATCTCTATTCACATATTCTGAATTCCTCCATCTCTATTCACATATTCTGAATTCCTCCATCTCTATTCACATATTCTGAATTCCTCCGTCTCATTCACATATTCTGAATTCCTCCGTCTCTATTCACATATTCTGAATTCCTCCGTCTCTATTCACATATTCTGAATTCCTCCGTCTCTTTTCACATATTCTGAATTCCTCCGTCTCTATTCACATATTCTGAATTCCTCCGTCTCTATTCACATATTCTGAATTCCTCCATCTCTATTCACATATTCTGAATTCCTCCGTCTCTATTCACATATTTTGAATTCCTCCGTCTCTATTCACATATTCTGAATTCCTCCGTCTCTATTCACATATTCTGAATCCATCCGTCTCTATTCACATATTCTGCATTCCTCCATCTCTATTCACATATTCTGAATTCCTCCGTCTCTATTCACATATTCTGAATTCCTCCATCTCTATTCACATATTCTGAATTCCTCCGTCTCTATTCACATATTCTGAATTCCTCCATCTCTATTCGCATATTCTGAATGCCTCCGTCTCTATTGGTCATATTCTGAATGCCTTCGTCTCTATATGTCATATTCTGAATTCCTCCGTGTCTATTGGTCATATTCTGAATTCCTCCGTCTCTATTCACATATTCTGAATTCCTCCATCTCTATTCACATATTCTGAATTCCTCCATCTCTATTCACATATTCTGAATTCCTCCATCTCTATTCACATATTCTGAATTCCTCCATCTCTATTCACATATTCTGAATTCCTCCGTCTCTATTCACATATTCTGAATTCCTCCATCTCTATTCACATATTCTGAATTCCTCCGTCTCTATTCACATATTCTGAATTCCACCATCTCTATTCACATATTCTGAATTCCTCCATCTCTATTCACATATTCTGAATTCCTCCATCTCTATTCACATATTCTGAATTCCTCCGTCTCTATTCACATATTCTGAATTCCTCCGTCTCTATTCACATATTCTGAATTCCTCCGTCTCTATTCACATATTCTGAATTCCTCCGTCTCTATTCACATATTCTGAATTCCTCCATCTCTATTCACATATTCTGAATTCCTCCATCTCTATTCACATATTCTGAATTCCTCCATCTCTATTCACATATTCTGAATTCCTCCATCTCTATTCACATATTCTGAATTCCTCCATCTCTATTCACATATTCTGAATTCCTCCATCTCTATTCACATATTCTGAATTCCTCCGTCTCTATTCACATATTCTGAATTCCTCCGTCTCTATTCACATATTCTGAATTCCTCCATCTCTATTCACATATTCTGAATTCCTCCATCTCTATTCACATATTCTGAATTCCTCCATCTCTATTCACATATTCTGAATTCTTCCATCTCTATTCACAAATTCTGAATTCCTCCGTCTCTATTCACATATTCTGAATTCCTCCATCTCTATTCACATATTCTGAATTCCTCCGTCTCTATTCACATATTCTGAATTCCTCCATCTCTATTCACATATTCTGAATTCCTCCATCTCTATTCACATATTCTGAATTCCTCCATCTCTATACACATATTCTGAATTCCTCCATCTCTATTCACATATTCTGAATTCCTCCGTCTCTATTCACATATTCTGAATTCCTCCATCTCTATTCACATATTCGGAATTCCTCCGTCTCTATTCACATATTCTGAATTCCTCTGTCTCTATTCACATATTCTGAATTCCTCCATCTCTATTCACATATTCTGAATTCCTCCGTCTCTATTCACATATTCTGAATTCCTCCGTCTCTATTCATATATTCTGAATTCCTCCGTCTCTATTCACATATTCTGAATTCCCCCGTCTCTATTCACATATTCTGAATTCCTCCGTCTCTATTCACATATTCTGAATTCCTCCATCTCTATTCACATATTCTGAATTCCTCCATCTCCATTCACATATTCTGAATTCCTCCATCTCTATTCACATATTCTGAATTCCTCCATCTCTATTCCCATATTCTTAGTGCCTCCGTCTCAACGTTAGAGATATTTGAGAACTGTCCAACCAGCAAGAAGTATACATATAACTCGCGAGGACGTGTGTGATCTCAAGGTCTAAACCTGATAGTAGTTGTTCATGCAGTGACGCATCCGATCTAGAAATGCGCGGGAATGTTAGTGTCAACTGCTGCACGTTAACACCCCAACATGTTTATGGGAGTAAATGCTATCTTTGCTGTTGTGACATGTTGTCCTTGTTTTGACAGGTTGTCATTGTTGTTGTGACATGTTGTCCTTGTTGTTGTGACATTTTTTCATTGCTGTTGTGACATGTTGTCATTGCTGTTGTGACAAGTTGTTCGCACTGTTGTGACATGTTGTCGTCGCTGTTGTGACATGTTGTCATTGCTGTTGTGACATGTTGTCATTGCTGTTGTGACAAGTTGTTCTCACTGTTGTGACATGTTGTCCTCGCTGTTGTGACATGTTGTCATTGCTGTTGTGACAAGTTGTTCTCACTGTTGTGATAAGTTGTTCTCACTGTTGTGACATGATGTCCTTGCTGTTGTGACATGCTGTCATTGCTGTTGTGACATGTTGTTATTGGTGTTGTGACATGTTGTCCTTGTTGTGACATGTCATTGCTGTTGTGACAAGTTGTTCTCACTGTTGTGACATGTTGTCCTCGCTGTTGTGACATGTTGTCATTGCTGTTGTGACAAGTTGTTCTCACTGTTGTGACAAGTAGTTCTCACTGTTGTGATAAGTTGTTCTCACTGTTGTGACAAGTTGTTCTCACTGTTGTGACAAGTTGTTCTCACTGTTGTGACAAGTTGTTCTCACTGTTGTGATAAGTTGTTCTCACTGTTGTGACAAGTTGTTCTCACTGTTGTGACAAGTTGTTCTCACTGTTGTTACAAGTTGTTCTCACTGTTGTGACAAGTTGTTCTCACTGTTGTGATAAGTTGTTCTCACTGTTGTGACATGTTGTCCTTGCTGTTGTGACATGTTGTCATTGCTGTTGTGACATGCTGTCATTGCTGTTGTGACAGGCTGTCCTTGCTGTTGTGACATGTTGTCATTGTTGTGACATGTCCTTGTTGTTGTGACATGTTGCCCATGCTGTTGTGACATGTTGTCCTTGTGAATGTACAGCAGAACCTTGCCCTAGATAACCACACTCAAATTAGATTAGCATTTGCCCTCTTTTTCCCCATTAAATGAACATGGCAAGAGTTGTATAATAACGTCTGTGCTCGTTGTCTGGGCGTTCGTCTGCTGGAAGGATTTTTGGGGGAATGTCTTATTTTGCCCGTGGGCATTTGCTTATGGAGGTTGATAAATATGATGAGAGTGGTTTCCAGGAGGGCACTATGTTGTGACAGAGACGAGGGTACGACCACTGTCACACTGACATCTTGGTGAGGCGAGGGTAGGACCACTGTCACACTGACATATTGAGGAGGCGAGGGTAGGACCATTGTCACACTGACATCATGTTGAGGCGAGGGTAGGACCATTGTCCCACTGACATCATGTTGAGGCGAGGGTAGGACCATTGTTCCACTGACATCATGTTGAGATGGGGGTAGGACCACTGCCACACTGACATCATGTTGTTAGTGGTGAATATCAGGACGATCTAATCTGTATACGGTAGAAGACTCTCCAACAAATGAGTTTGCACATCCCACCAATGACACGCAAAGCCTTAGACCCGGCTATATAAAACATGAGAAAGTTGAAGGTAAGTGTAGTTTCCCTAACAGGCACTGCTGTTGTGGATAAAGTGTTATAAACCTCTTTGTAGTAGACCTCCGTTGATTAGAGAATGGAGTGAACAGATTCCTTCCTGGTTGTCTATATTCCTTAATTGCAAGCCAGTAACCATTTACAATTGAGTCAACTAGAGCGTGTCGGTAACGAGAATCGAAGTGGGTGCTCAGAGCAAGAATAAACCACTGAATGACTTGTTACCTCAGTAAACATAATATGAATGTCTGTTTGTGAACCCTGCCGAAGACGGATGTGTCGGACCGAAAGGTGCAAATATCGCAGGCAAACTGTAAACTAGCGACACAACACAAATGCGTTCTCCTGACTACTTCCTGCTACTTGCAAAGCCCTGTTCACGGCTTAGTAGCGTTAGATTGAGAATGAACACAGAAGAAAAAAAAGAAATGTTTGTGAACCAACCAAACATACAGTAGTACCTAATGTATTCTCAAAGGTCTGTTTTCCAACCCTCATCAGTACTACAGTGTTATTCATGACATTTGATATCGAGATGTTTAGCCATCGATATGATATCATTCTCTACAAGTGACGCGCTTCTTGCTATCTGAGTCTCGCCAAATATATGTGTGTTAATGATACAGTTCTAACACAAAGACTTGTAATCCTGCATACGTTAGTGTTCCGTATCATCTCTCATATCTCGCTTCTCAGAAGTATATACATAATTCTGTTGTATTATTTTAGCCTCGCACTCCCCGGTGTGCTCTTGACCGATTACCACCCAATACCTTCAATGTCCACAGTAGCCGTATCAATGTTTGTTATTCCCCCGACGCTTCACATTATTCGCCTCCTACCCACACAAAATCAGCATATTGATATTATCAGATATCCTCGTGTTGTCCGTCTTTTTTACAAACTTTTATTTTATATTTCTCCACATTTGTCCGTTTGCGTGCACTTCTATTTCTCATATTTTAACCAACTTCCCAACCTAGAGAGCTGACAATTTGTACACATCCTTTACGAATGCAGCACGTTAATCTATCAAATATTGACAGATCCTCGACTGACCTGTACTTAGGCAACGCACTTTTCAAATTTAAAATGCAGAGTTAGACAACAATGGGATAAAGTAAAAAGCGTTCATTGAGTTTGAAAACCAGAAACTACCCATAGCAAAAAGCGTTCATTGAGTTTGAGAAACAAGAAACTACCCAAAGTAAAAAGCGTTCATTGAGTTTGAAAACCAGAAACTACCCAAAGTAAAAAGCGTTCATTGAGTTTGAAAACCAGAAACTACCCAAAGTAAAAAGCGTTCATTGAGTTTGAGAAACAAGAAACTACCCAAAGTAAAAAGCGTTCATTGAGTTTGAGAAACAAGAAACTAACCAAAGTAAAAAGCGTTCATTGAGTTTGAGAAACAAGAAACTACCCAAAGTAAAAAGCGTTCATTGAGTTTGAGAAACAAGAAACTACCCAAAGTAAAAAGCGTTCATTGAGTTTGAAAAACAAGAAACTAACCAAAGTAAAAAGCGTTCATTGAGTTTGAGAAACAAGAAACTACCCAAAGTAAAAAGCGTTCATTGAGTTTGAAAACCAGAAACTACCCAAAGTAAAAAGCGTTCATTGAGTTTGAAAACCAGAAACTACCCAAAGTAAAAAGCGTTCATTGAGTTTGAGAAACAAGAAACTACCCAAAGTAAAAAGCGTTCATTGAGTTTTAAAACCAGAAACTACCTAAAGTAAAAATTGAGGATGATTTAAGTGAAGAAATTCCTGTAGACCTCAAAATAAAACAGAAGTCTTAGAATCAATTAAACACTTGTACCCACATTAGTAGTTAAACAAATTTTATTTACTGGTTAATCATTTGCAAGGGTTTTATTTCGCAACCGCTGGAAATGACCCCGCTAGGAAAGATACGAACGTGGAAGTCAAAGTTCAACTTGCAAATAATAATAGAATAGGAGGTCAGAGTAGCAGGGGGTCTCTTGGGCGGAACTCAAGAATGTACATAGTTGCCCAAATTGCTGATGTACACTCAATTTAACCAGTGTACTCGTATGTACGCATATTAGTTGTAACCAAGCAACGATATACGCTGAACGCAAATAGTGAACCATTACATCCTTCCTTAAATAGACAGGCACACGCAATGATTGACAGCCAGGCAGATTATTCTACCGGAAATAGATTTTAAAATCATGTATTTTCGTGTGGCGTTTTAAAAAATCTCTTCTCTTTCAGGTTAATTTTCTGTAATCATCTACGACAAGGTTACATGCATTCAGATGGGGTGTTACGATTGTGTTTCCTTAGCCACACATGGGGACAAAATGTGGTTGATGGAGCGTTAGAAGTGCTGCAGACATCATCGGCCATTTTACAACACTCGGCCATGTCTCGTTACGTCATCCCTAGTGGGATTGATGCTGCCCCACCAGAGATCGGACCTGATTGCATTGACACAATAGTATCTTTACTAGGTTCTAGTTTGAGCTTTCTATGTACCAGTTCCGGGAATGACCTATGCGTGACAGAGATAGGAATAAGCTCATCTCCTTCTTCTCATGTTTTCCTTCTCAATCTCCCGCTACCAAGCCCTGAACAGGGCTTTGCAAGTAGCAGGATGTAGTCCGGAGAACGGATTTGCTTTGTGTCGCTAGTTTACAGTTTGACTGCGATATTTGCACCTTTCGGTCTGACACATCCGTCTTCGGCAGGGCTAATCTCCTAATAGACGACTAACCGTTCAGTCTAACATCTTTAATGAATGCTCGAATTTGTCGCAACGTCTTGAAACCAATAAGACATCGACACTTGATAGTATATTACTGTTATCTTATTTTTCTTATTTTTCTTCTTCATCAAACTCCCGCTACCAAGCACCTGAAAATGACTTTTCAAGTAGGCGGATGTAGTCCTGAGAACGGAATGAGTTGTGTTATTGTTTACACATTGACTGCGATATTTGCACCTTTGGGTCCGACTTCAGCAGGCAATTTGTGGGTACATGGTTCTTATCCAGTCTGCACTGTTGCATTTCAGGATCACGACGGAGATCCAGAGTCGTTTCCCGGGGCAAACAGAATAGAACCACTATTTCCTTCCGTAAGAGGCGACTAAAGATGGTTGTATATGGGGCTGGCAACCTCACCGTGTAAAAACTATTGCTATAAAACCGCACAACAAATGCCCGGAACCAGGCTTTTCAAAGCGCTGACTAGGGTAAGCCAAATGCAGTGTTATTCCCATGCTCCACCAAATGGGACAGCTGGAAAAGAGGAAGAGTAAGATCCTAGTCTTCTCCTGGCATTGCATATTCTTCCCTGGCAGTCACGCAGGTCAAAAGTTTGCAGTAGCCTTCTGGGCTTTCAAGAAATCCATAGAAACAATACAACCCCCCCCCCCCCCCCCCCAAACGTGATACAGGAATTCATTATCAATAACTTGTTTCTCTATTGTTGGGAGGTAAGATAAATCAAATAAATGGATCCAGCTTAGCATGTGAACTGACCAAAACTGTTGACAATGTTTATACTTAATTTAAACACCGTCTTTAATATTTCATAGCAAGTTTTTTTTATCTTACTCCCTCTTTCTCTCATTCCCTTTTCATTTTCTCTATAATTATAATTTCTATTTCTCACTATATTTTCTTTTTCTCTCATTCTGTCTTCCTTTCTCGGACGCACGCACATACACTCACACACACACATGTGACAGACAGACAGGCAGGGAGAAAGCCGAACAGACAAACAGGCGGACGGACGGACAGACAAACAGACAGAATGTTGAAAGGAAGACAGCCAGCCGTCGGCATCTAATTGCTGAGAACATCATTCACAATGAGACGTGTTGTAGAGACAGATTCCTGATGTGATAGGCTCATGCCTAGTGGATCCATCGATCATGTGAGGCAACCTATTGATGATTTCCTGAAAGGTGATTCCTTTTCAACGCAGACTTAGGTAACTAAAGACTTCCAACACAAATCATTCTTCTTATTTTCAAGTGTGCAACCATGAGGTCAAGACGACCACTTCTGCTGGCTTCTGTACGTAAGCCGGTTTCAGAGTCTGATTAGCGTTGTGGTAGAGCACATACTTTTCGTGTCAAAGGTGCGGGGTTTAACTTAAGTTACAGACTCGCTAGCGTTGTGGTAGAGCACATACTTTTCGTGTCAAAGGTGCGGGGTTTAACTCAAGTTACAGACTCGCTCCAGTCGATCTAGCTGTAAATGGACACGTGACCTACTGTCGAGGAAGTAAAGGAGGTAGGGAATAGGTAACATGCCCTCATAAACATACTGTCCTCGTACAATGACGTCTCTACCAGTACATCCCAGACAGTAGTCAGTGTTTTCTATGGGACGATCTTGACATTTATATCAAACTACGTACAAGTACGTGCGTTCTTGCAGTTTTTGTTTCTGTACCAAACTATTTTGAGAAAATGAGATTACTAACTCTATGCACAACTCTCTTTAGTCAAATTAACGACATACTTAAAATGTTGCAGAAAGCCTTTTTTCATCTCCTGTATTTAATATCATGTCACGGCAACAGTGGTGTATAGTTTATACAGTTGGTTGAAATGATCAGCAATCTTTCTATTGGCTAAGAATGTGCACTTCAAACTCATGGTCAAGTAGTGCTCTAACCTGGATACCAGTCAGAGGGAAGAAAGTCAAGACAGATTGTGTTTCTTCTTCTTCTTCTTCTTCTTCTTCTTCTCCTTCTTCTTCTTCTTCTTCTTCTTCTTCTTCTTCTTCTTCTTCTTCTTCCGTTCACAAACTCCCGCTCCTATGCCCTGAAAAGGGCTTTGTAAGTAGGATCCGGAGAACGAAATGCGTTGTATCGTAGTTTACAGATTGGCTGCCATATTTGCACCTTTTGGTCCGACACAACCGACTTCAGCAGACATTTTTCGTACCGGGTTAGCCTTTCCTCTTCGATCTCTTCTCCTTAGCCAGTCTGCCCTGTTGCAGTCTATTATCCAGGATCACCGCGTTGAGGTTTGGGACGGTCTTGACAGCTCTGGTTCGCTGGCCCTGACGCTAACAGTCAGCTATCTGTCATTCATTGCTCAGCATCTTGATCCTAGAAATATGTATCTGAAATAGCAGTTTACGAGCTGTACCATTTACTGCTGCAGAATCTCAAGCAGAATAGGAAACTGCGTTTAGGATTTGTTGTAGCTTATGTTCCGAAGTCTGTAGACTGATTCCACTCTGAGGGAGATTATCGGTGTTATTATGTTTGCCAGGTCTTGCGAGGTGGTCATTCTATTTCTCTCCTCTCATCTCTCTCCCTCTCTCTCTCTCTCTCTCTCTTTGTATGTGTGTCTCTCTATCTCTCTTTTCCACATCCACGCCCACACCGTCTTGTTTTTTCCCCATTCACCACACAAAGTATTGCATATTTCATTATCTCATATCTAAGGTAGCCAATAAGTTTGCTTTCCCATTTAAAAATTGAAAGTTTGTTGAGCTTAATTATTTGAATTAATTCTTTTTAATAATGTAATGTTTCGCCTATAATAATACACACACGCACACGCACAGAGACACACACACAGAGACACACACACAGAGACACAGACACAGACACACACACACACCTATTTTTGTTCTAACATCTAAAAGAAGAAATTCAATATTTTAATCCTTGAAATGTCTTTGTCCTTTGTTTGAATGTTTGCTAATCAGAACCCAAACAGAAACTAGAGGCTAAAACAAAATTAAGCAACCTTAATATCTTTTGCCAGTCAAAGAACCAAGACAAATCAAATATCGGATTTAGTGCCACATATGTTATAGCAAGAAAAACAATATAAGCAACCTGCGAAGTTCAATATTCCATTGAAAGCAAGCACATCCAGGCGCATGCGTCAGAATGCCAAAACTATTGTATCCAAGTTTGTAAAACCAGTTCGTAAACAGTAAGGCATTTTAGTGCAGCCGGACATGATTCACATTTTTAAACACATTTTTTTAAATATTGACATTTGACAATACCCGTCATTGTATGCTAGTGAAATATAAATAAAAGAAACAATACAAACATGATTTAATTGTTTCATGGAAAACTATTTATAGGTCAGCCACAGTCTACGGTTCATACAGGTCTTCTGACTCACCGAGAATCCCTTTGAAACGTCACATTCCACGGCTGACTAAATAACGACACTTGCATGTTTAAACTATCAGTGCAACTTAAATAGCGTGTTCGGGAAACAAAGATGGATATATAGTTAATTTCATGGCATGACTCTGTGAAAGGATTACTTTCAACGGTGATTTGTTGTGTTTTTTTGTACCGTGAATTTGTTTTATTTCTCAGTGTAGAGCAAGGATTGACTATACATCTTGGTACGATATATGTTCCGTTATTTAGTTGGCTGTGGAATCTGACGTTTCAATGGATTTTTCCGGTGATTTACTGCGTGCCAGGGTTAGATTTCACGGACGAACAGAAACAAATCCGCGCCGTGGTTTGTGCATGACACCACCGCTCCTCCAGTCGACCCATTTGTAAATGGGTACATGGCGTATGAGTTAGGGAAGTAAAAAACAGCAAAAGGAAGGGAGCTGACCACACCATCTCACATAGGCTGCGGCTTAGTACATGCATAGTTATTTTCATCCCCGAGAGTAATTATTACTATAGGACTGACCTTTACCTTACCTAAACTGTTGAGTCCAACCGAAGAGCCCTAGCAATGGCTGCACTAATAAACCACACGACTGTCCACTTGATGTAACTAACATCACACTCTCCCCTACCCACCAAAACCAATCCATTTACACCTCTCTGCTCGCACAAGATTCGGTGACCTAGTGATTGTGAACTCGTTCACACACACTCCCAACATGCCAGCTTCCGCTGATACTCTGCTCAGTTTGCCAGTTCAGGCATGTCGGGGTTTTCTCATGGTGTTACCACATCTTCCAGTCGACCCAGCTGTAAATGGGTACATGAGGGAGCCGGGGGAACGTTTCAGAGCCGCCGCAGGACCGACGGAGTTGGTGCTCTGTAGTCGCACTTTCGGACGATGAGGTTAACGACTGTTCAGGCAAAACACGCTGATCAGAGAATGTTAGCCTAGGTCAGGAGAAATATACTGGCCATGACCATCACCTGACGGGACGATGAGGCTAACGACTGTTCAGGCAAAACACGCTGATCAGAGAATGTTAGCCTAGGTCAGGAGAAATATACTGGCCATGACCATCACCTGACGGGACGATGAGGCTAACGACTGTTCAGGCAAAACACGCTGATCAGAGAATGTTAGCCTAGGTCAGGAGAAATATACTGGCCACGACCATCACCTGACGGGACGATGAGGCTAACGTCTGGTCAGGCAAAATACACTGATCAGAGAATGTTAGCCAGGGCCAGGAGAAATATACTGGCCATGACCATCACCTGACGGGACGATGAGGCTAACGTCTGGTCAGGCAAAACACGCTGATCAGAGAATGTTAGCCTGGGTCAGGAGAAATATACTGGCCATGACCATCACTTGACCTCCTCGATGTTCGTCCTGGAAACAGGATGTTGTCGATGACAACAGTCTGGCTAACACGGTAAGGTTCGATGTGATCCCCGTAGTAGTGAGAGGCACACAGATGAAGTCAAACATTGCACTCCGGTCCACTTAATCAGCACGCTCATGTCAGGAAAGCTACTACATTCTGTCACAAGCTCCGCCCTTTTCAGGGCGCACAAAAGGGTTACCAACCCATTGTGAGCATCAGCAACTAACAAACCAGTCGGCACCTCAACAACGAAAGTGACTTACCACAAAAGGTCTGTTGAGTCGGTTATACGAACAATTTTCCTTTATTTTCCACCTCCTCCCACGTTATGAAGTTATTTCACACTTGTATGTGTTCATGAAACAGGGAACGGGACTTGGGTAGGATAGCCGACTTCTGCACATCCCTAGGCCATGTCTGGCTCTGTCAGGTTACATGATGGAACAAGTAGACTTCATAGACAACTAACTTCCGTGTGTTTCTTTGTTTGTCTGCAGCTTAGAGGCTGGTAAATAAATAATCCGATTTATTGATCTCGTTCCGAAAGGCTCCGATATATGGGATACCTTTTCAAGTTTGTCCATTAGGGATCGCACGTACGCGTGCTCGGATATAAATATGATAACATATCATTCCTCCCACTGCTATGGTAGCTTCTATATATGTCCTCTCAGTTATTATGGTAGCTTCTCTATATGTCCTCTCAGTTATTATGGTAGCTTCTCTATATGTCCTCTCAGTTATTATGGTAGCTTCTCTATATGTCCTCTCAGTTATTATGGTAGCTTCTCTATATGTCCTCTTAGTTATTATGGTAGCTTCTCTATATGTCCTCTCAGTTATTATGGTAGCTTCTCTATATGTCCTCTCAGTTATTATGGTAGCTTCTCTATATGTCCTCTCAGTTATTATGGTAGCTTCTCTATATGTCCTCTCAGTTATTATGGTAGATTCTCTGAATGTCCTCTCAGTTATTATGGTAGATTCTCTGTATGTCCTCTCAGTTATTATGGTAGATTATATGTCCTCTCAATTATTATGGTAGATTCTCTGTATGTCTTCTTAGTTTTTTTCTTTCTCTTAGTTATTATGATGGAGTTCTCTTATATGTCGCTGAAGCTGTGCTTGGCTGAAACATGTCCGCATGAATGTTGAGGGCTATCGTGAGAAACACTTACGGCCAGTGCTTCCGAGCTTCACAGTCGACTGCAGTCCATGGTTAACGGATCAACATTGAGGCGTTATTTCTGATAAGACGACACGCCTGAATACTTGACTTTTTAATGGGGCCCGCGAGGGAGAAGACCGACAGGGAGGACAGAAAACTCGTGACGTAGAACAGTAAGAGATAGGACGCAGAACGAAGGACGCAGAACGACCGTAGGGACGATGCCCAGTAGTTGCTATGTACCCAACGACTCGTGCTGTCTTCTCCCCTTAGAAATACAAAGTGCATGAGTCGTGTAGGGGGACTTAAACATACGAAAACCAATTCCTATCACAAGTTAAACTCGTGACCAAATGGTTAGAATACCTTTTTTAACTCAAGAGAACACAGGATCGATAACCATTACAACAAAAGACTTTTTTTCTTTCCTGTCCCAAATGAAATTAAAACAACATAGCCTGCATCTTGCATGACGACGGTAAGGGCAAGTGACCTTTTCCAGTCCCATATATCCTTATCTTCCCCCCCCCCCTCTCTCTCTCTCTATATATATATATATATATATCAAAACTCTATTTTTCAACCCATCCCCTTTATACCCCCTCCCCCAAATGAACAAGAATGTAACCCAGAAATATGAAGATGGCGCGTGCTATTTTCTCTCCGTTGCTGCTGGCCACAATTGTATGGGGAGGGTGTCATTTATAGGATTTAGGAATAAAGACCGTTTGCTGCTGCAGTCGCCATGCAACATCCATGCTATATATTAATCTTTGTCATCCTCTCATATCCCCCACCCCCTTCCAACCCCAACAAACATAGGTCTTATGAAGTCCTGATACATGACTCCCTAATCAAGAAACCACTATCATGATTGCACACACACATACACATATATACACACCCACATCATACCCCCCTCTCGCCTACCCACCTGCCTACCTACATACGTACCCACCTAAGTTCGTAGGCAGACAATCAGGCATACATATCCACATACACACACATACACAGTATATGTTAGAGCAGCACGAGTTGACATAAAACTCATAACCGCACATTACACAATCCAGACATTCACCAGAACCGCACATTACACAATCCAGACATTCACCAGAACCGCACATTACACAAGCCAGACATTCACCAGAACCGCACATTACACAAGCCAGACATTCACCAGAACCACACATTACACAAACCAGACATTCACCAGAACCACACATTACACAAACCAGACATACACCAGAACCACACATTACACAATCCAGACATTCACCAGAACCACGCATTACACAATCCAGACATTCACCAAAAACCGCACATTACACAATCCAGACATTCACCAGAACCACACATTACACAATCCAGACATTCACCAGAACCACACATTACACAATCCAGACATTCAACAGAACCACACATTACACAATCCAGACATTCACCAGAACCACGCATTACAAAAGCCAGACATTCACCAGAACCACACATTACACAAACCAGACATTCACCAGAACCACACATTACACAAACCAGACATTCACCAGAACCACACATTACACAAACCAGACATTCACCAAAACCAGACATTACACAATCCAGACATTCACCAGAACCACACATTACACAATCCAGACATTCACCAGAACCACGCATTACAAAAGCCAGACATTCACCAGAAGCACACATTACACAATCCAGACATTCACCAGAACCACACATTACACAATCCAGAAATTCATCAGAACCACGCATTACAAAAGCCAGACATTCACAAGAAGCACACATTACACAATCCAGACATTCACCAGAACCGCACATTACACAATCCAGACATTCACCAGAACCACACATTACACAAACCAGACATTCACCAGAACCACACATTACACAATCCAGACATTCACTAAAAACGCACATTACACAATCCAGACATTCACCAGAACCACACATTACACAATCCAGACATTCACTAGAACCACGCATTACAAAAGCCAGACATTTACCAGAACCATACATTACACAATCCAGACATTCACCAGAACCACGCATTACAAAAGCCAGACATTCACCAGAACCACGCATTACAAAAGCCAGACATTCACCAGAACCACACATTACACAATCCAGACATTCACCAGAACCACACATTACACAAACCAGACATTCACCGGAACCACACATTACACAAACCAGACATTCACCGGAACCACACATTACATAATCCAGACATTCACCAGAACCACACATTACACAAACCAGACATTCACCGGAACCACTCCAATTTACGACCACAACACAGTAATGGAAACCATCAATACACATACTGTCCGCCATTCAGATGCTTCGGACCCGGAGAATCCAACAATACAACTCCTACAAAAGAAATCCTACGCGAAACACACCATGTATATTATTATATCGTACAAATAACTCACAACAACACTGGCAGATATTCAAAAGACAATACGGGAAAGAACAGAATCGTTCTCAAAACCACAATGCGTATTAAAAAATGAGACGAGAAAGCATAACAGAAGCAGCCATACAATCAATCAAACAGATAGACACTGACTCGCCACACTTTCATACATTACCAGACAAACCAGAACAATGTAAACAATTTCCAAGCAGCCATCCGGAGAAGAAAACTGGAGACTATAACACAAACAAAACCAAACAATAGATGCAGAAGAGCAGACAGATAGGCGAGATAGTAGACAGGGGAAGGGACATATATAGATGCGCTAAATATAACGCAGGTCTTTGAAGCAAGCCTACTACACGGAACTGCATATAGCACACAAAGACACATTCAAGACACAGATAAACTCACCAGTACGGTAAACAACAACTAAACCTACATCTAAAAATAACACTCGCAGACATAAGCAAACAAAAGCAGTAAATAACACACACACACACACACACATTACGTGGACCAGGCGGGCATACAAATATCAGAATTCTACCAACATGTATGCCCTTTACTAGGACCTCTTCTACTGGAAGTCGGTGAAGAAGCTTTCGAAGACAAGGAGGGCAGCGGATAGAATCCCCGGTAAGGCAAATGTTACAAAGTCAGCACACGACGTAACGACAGCAGTGGCGAGCGGCTTGTAGTCCTCAGCCTTTAAAACCCCTCGACTACTCCAGTAATAGGAGAAATGCCGTATTATAGTTTGTTGTTGTTGTTTGTTTATGTACGTACGTGTCTGGTTAGCGTAATGGTAGAACACTCACTTTTCACTCTAAATATTCCGGGTTAATCTCCTGTTATCTAATAGCTAACCCAGCTGTGAATGGACACCTAACTTTCTGTTAGGTAGACTAGATCGGCGGAAAAGGGAACTACCCATATTAAACACATGCTAGTACAACGGAGACTAACACTCCATCCCCGACATCAGTGTCTGCTATGGGACTACCTTTAAGCAGGTGTAAATGTCTCTCTCTCTCTCTCCTTCTCTCTCGCTCTGCTTCTCTCTCGCTCTGCTTCTCTCACTCTCTCCCTCCCTCCCTCTCCCTCCCTCCCTCTCTCCCTCTCCCTCTCCCTCTCCCCCTCTCTCCCTCTCATACACACACGTCCCCTTTCCCGTTCCTAGATATGCACTTCGGATGTGAGATCTCATTGAGCAAACCTCAATCAACATATCCATAATTAGTATCCCTGACTTGTCAGAAACACCTCGAATAGAAGAACACGATTATACCGTCTCCAACTGATACGGCCGTCTCAGATCTGTGTTCAAGCCGGCAAATAGAGTCTGCGGGTATTGTCACAGACTCAGATTACAGTACTGTCGTCAGTCACTTCAAACGTGGTCAGGAGGGATACATTATTCATATTACTATTACTCCAAATGGGGGGGGGGGGGGTATGGTTTCCGAGAGGACGAGGCGTATACCAGGAATAAGAATAGGGCCGCTGTCTACGTCACAGTGAAGGCATCTCCTAAGAGACGATTAGTACTTTTATTATTGACGATTATACTTTATGGTAGAGGCCTGGTCCAAGTGGTTTTCACGAGAACTAGTGTATGAGGATCGGCCCACTGTTGCACGGAAAGTATGTTCTTTGATTCACGTAACAGTGGAGTTAACCCATCAAAATGTAGACGACTCATCACCACATGGGCATATGCTTCCCACGATTCACACATGCCAGATTTGAAGGATATCTATAGAAACAATCAAGGCCAAGGCCGCCGTCCATCACAGACGATGAGGGCATCAGTTATTTTGCTAGCGATATTTTTAGTAAGGACTAACTGCGCTACTTTTTATCCTCACTCTCTCGTCTCGTGCCGTCCGACCCCAGTGGCAAGTCAAGGACAAGACGACCAGGGGGCGACTACGAGATGCAGGGGACTCCGCATCAAGCACCCGTGAAAAAGACCGCGGAGTCCGGAGTCGTACCCACAGAAAGTATAGAAACAATAATCTTCATATATATGATGCACCAATCAAAGAGTGAATGAGGAATCGAATAGTGAATAACTTTTATGAGAAATACGAGAATAATTTGAAACCTATGTGCTAGCAGAACTCCACATCAGAACTTATCTGCTAGCAGAACTCCACATCAGAACTTATCTGCTAGCAGAACTCAACATCAGAACCTATCTGCTAGCAAAACTCCACATCAGAACCTATCTGCTAGCAGAACTCCACATCAGAACTTATCTGCTAGCAGAACTCCACATCAGAACCTATCTGCTAGCAGAACTCCACATCAGAACCTATCTGCTAGCAGAACTCCACATCAGAACCTATCTGCTAGCAGAACTCCACATCAGAACCTATCTGCTAGCAGAACTCCACATCAGAACCTATCTGCTAGCAGAACTCCACATCAGAACCTATGTGCTAGCAGAACTCCACATCAGAACCTATCTGCTAGCAGAACTCAACATCAGAACCTATCTGCTAGCAGAACTCCACATCAGAACCTATGTGCTAGCAGAACTCCACATCAGAACCTATCTGCTAGCAGAACTCCACATCAGAACCTATGTGCTAGCAGAACTCCACATCAGAACCTAGGTGCTAGCAGAACTCCACATCAGAACCTATGTGCTACAACCTATGTGCTAGAACAACTCCACATCAAAATATATGTGCTAGAACAACTCCACATCAGAACCTATGTGCTAGAACAACTCCACATCAGAACATATGTGCTAGAACAACTCCACATCAGAACCTATGTGCTAGAACAACTCCACATCAGAACCTATGTGCTAGAACAACTCCACTTCAGAACCTATGTGTTAGAACAAGTCCACATCAGAATCTATGTGCTAGAACAAATCCACGTCAGAACCTATATGGTAACATACATCTACATTTTTTTAATATCTTCTTTTTCTTCTTCTGCTTCTTCTTCCTTCTTTCTTCTTTCTTTCTTCTTACCTTTTCTTCTTCTTCTTTCTCTTCTTCCTTCTTCTTTGTCCTTCTTTCTCCTTCTTCTTCTTTGTCCTTCTTTCTTCTTCTTCTTCCTTCTTCTTCTGCGTTTATCCTTAAAAGACACTATGCAATAGTTTACAGCGAGGCAACGAATCTGCAATTTGTGGCCCGACACAGCCGGTTTCATCACGACCAGGTTTGCCGTCACTTTTCGACCCAAATTCTCTTAGTCAGACTAAGCGAGTACAGGTTGTTTCCAGGGCCGCCACTGCGAGGTGAGATTCGGCCATGGTCAGCTATGATTAGCTGATTCTAAGCAGCCAACTGTAAGTCACTGACTGCCGTCAGATCAGTGACTTCTGTGATCTTGTCGTCTCGTTAATGATTGAATACCTTGGACAATACTATTACAAATCTGCTTGTAAACGCGATACATTTTCTGTGCGTTGCACTGTCGCTTATTGTGGCTATTCTGTAGTTATTTCTTTAATGAGTGTGTATGTGTGTATGTAAATGTATATATGGGTATGTTGGCTTGGCTTCGTTCGTTCTCAATCTCCCACTACTAAACCCTGAAATGGCTTAAGTAGCAGAATGTAGTCCAGAGAACGGAATGCGTTGTGTCGTAGTTCACAGCTTGACTGCGATATTTGCACCTTTCGGTCCAACACATCCGACTTCAGCAAGCATTTTTTGAGTACCGGGTTAGCATTCCCTCTTCGACGCCTTCTCCTTAGCCAGTTTGCCTTGCTGCAGCCTGTTATCCAGGATCACCCCGTGGAGGTGTAGGAGGGTCTTGGCAGCTATGGTTCGCTGGCCCTGACGCTAGCAGTCAGCTATTGGTCGCTGACCCCTGCAGCTCGTGCGCTGCTCAGCATCTTTATCCCAATATATATGGGTATGTATGTGTGTATGTGTGTATGTGTGTGTGTGTGTATGTGTGTGTATGTGTGTATGTATGTGTGTGTGTATGTATGTGTGTGTGTATGTGTGTGTGTGTGTGTGTTTGTTCATGTGGATGTAACAATGGAAGACTTTGCTTCAGGTACCAAATACGATAGGTCCGCCCATTTTAGATGTTATTTTGTATACAAGGGAAGTAAGAAAAGCCTCGGTGTTATCAGCATGGAGAAAATATAATCATATAAAAACGTAAATGTAGTCCAATTGCAGATAGTGTAGTCAGAGATGAAGTGTTAGAGCTTTCATTGAACAAGTTTGTGAGGTGTGGTGACCAATTCCCTTCTTCGTTGCCTTTTTACTTCCCTATCCGTCAGACAGGTAGCAATTTACAACTCGGTCGACTGGAGCTGCCGGTAGCGGAAGTTGAACCCCGTACATTTGCCAAGTAAAACGAATGCTCTAGCACTGCCCGAATAGAATTCCATACAAAATTACATCATCCGAACTAATCTCATCTTCGTCCAAATACGAGCGTGGACTGTGCCGCCACGGGTGTGACATTTCTGGTAGGGCTAGCAGCTTGAACTCGGCAGGTGATACTTCTATCAATTAGTGAGCTGCCTTGTTGTGTGCTAATAAGCAAATCATCAGAGATGCTGACTGCTGTGTATGTTAAGCGGTTCCGGAAGTTTTGGAATGCCGTGATATTTGGTACTAACCCACATCTGTGTGCGTGCATAGGCGTGTGTGTTGGGGGGTGGGGGGTGTGTGGAAAAGGGGGGGGGGGTTGTGTGCGTGTATGTGGCTGTTTAAAATGAAAATATTTCCTAAATGTAGAGCCTAAGACAGTTCTCTTGTGCCTGCTGGTTGTGCACAGAACATAAGAAAATTGAGAATCGTTGATTTTCATCCAATGCGACATATCAATAAGTACATGGAGGGTGAGAGATATACATATCTGAGAGATATCTCACATCGCCACCACGCCGAGAAACAAAAAGTGTATATTGTGTCTATTTTCTTCTTCCTTCCTACCTGTCCGAAGGGTGATGTGCAAAGTTGATCTCAGATAAAATCATCTGACATGCGTATTTATGGTAGTTATTTTAATTTGTATTGTCGGTTTATGTAAGATGAGTATCTGTTTTTGCTCAGATGGTCGTGGTGCTATGCTTGTTTATCAGAATTTGCATTAGCGTCGCTTCTAGATACCAAACCTTATTTGGGTCTGCTGTTGCTGGCTAAACCTATGACTAGCTGATGTTACGTCTACCATGCCAGGATTGGTCTGCAGCCCAAGTCTGATGCTGTCGCCATCTTTGCTTGCGATAGGCAACTATTACTTATTATTACGTTGTATTATACAGAAACGGCAACATTTCACTCAGGGCAGACCTATAGATGCTCAATCGCTTACAGGAAATGTGTCAAAGATTGTACACACTCGTCTACTTAGTTGTCTCATGCGGCTCTCCTTGCCATTCCCACGGTCCATTTCAAACTTCTGCAGTTTGTGGATTCATTATTTTTGTTGTCATCATTTCGTTTCCTCGCTTTCTTCCAAAGATGAACTGTGTATTATGGTGTTTTGTGCCATAATGCCACAGTGTATCCGACGTCAACACGAATTTTGTAATGGGTTAATCATGGATCCGAACACAAGTTTGAGTTGCGTGTTATGTCACTAATAGCTTGATCATTCGACTGCACCCGTCATTTGAGGTGCAAATCAAAGATTGTCTTCTTCTTCTTCTGCGTACACAGTCAGACAGTAACCATTATTTTTTCGAAAAAAGCGGCGGTCATCCTGAGACTCTCGCCACTACCATAGAGCTTGTCTTGCAGTTCCACTGGCAATGGCCACATCTGCTCTCTCTGATCCCCGTATGTCGGGCAGTTCTGCAGCAGATGTTCAGTGGTCATTTTACCAGTACCGCACGGGCATTCGTCGGTACACCCTATCTTCAATTTGTTGAATAGGTGGTACCTCAGTCTATTGTGGCCAGTGCGAAGTCTGAAGACAACGACCTGCTCTCTTCGGTTCAACTGGTAATAGGCATCGTTTTTGGTGTAACCAGTATGTTCGGTTTCCCATTTGGTAATGTACCTGGCTTTGATAAGCCGTTTTGACTCTTCGTACGTCATACTGGTATCTGTTTGTGGTAGCCTTGCACCTTCTTTTGCTAGTCTGTCTGCCTCCTTGTTGCCTTGGATGTTGCAGTGTGACGGAACCCACTGTACCACTACCCTTTTTGGTGCGGACAGCTGGCACAGTTTGCAGAGTGCTGCTCTTAAGTCATTAAGCTCAGTGTTTTTCTGCCTTTTTAGCGCTAAATCAAAGATTGAATGAGGGCAGCAAGGAGAGGGAAACTAACTACAGATTGAAGTAATATAGTACGGAGAGGGAGAGATAGGCTAATCATAGATTGAGGGAGGGTAGCAAGGACAGGGAAACTAACTACAGATTGAAGTAATATAGTACGGAGAGGGAGAGATAGGCTAATCATAGATTGAGGGAGGGTAGCAAGGAGAGGGAAACTAACTACAGATTGAAAGAATGTAGCAAGTGTAGCAGAGTCCAGGTTTTCACTGGGGTTCTTCTGTCTAGAATGTTACTACATGTATTCACATCATTCACGACCACACACAGCAAATAACAGAGCACGCAGCAGGTAGCAGATTTATGACATCATATTCATACAACAACTATTCACGTGAGTGCAATAAGTTTACAAACAACACAAGAAATACATCTTAACTAAATAATCATATCTCAATTTATCTATTATTGTTTACAACTTCGCGGAGGTTATAAGCATAAGCTAATGAATATTGCTCCGAACTACCCCGACTCAGTTCTAGCCGCACACTCCCCTCCCCTTATCTGCACCATCAACACACTCTCAAAAACACGTCTTCACGATCGTATTTTTGTACATTCACTCAACACTCAGATCTCCTCAGGCGTGTGATCTTGTCATTATACATTCAATCTATTTAACGTATACTCACATGTGATCACACACTCAATCGATCTGCGTATACACACACTCTGGAACATACATCGTTCCCTCGGTATCCTTCACACAATACAAACACATATCCAGATCTCTCATAGTCACAGGGCGCCCAACATACACCTTATAGAGCGACTAGTCAAGACTCAAAGGCGTATGCTGGTTCCGTCACCCTGTACTTTATTCTATCTCTCTAACATTCGTAAAACAGCATATCAATCGTTCTTCAATAAAGTCGGCGAGCTAAACAGACTCCTAGTTAAATTTTCTCTCTCTCCCTCTCTCTCTCTCTCTCTCTCTCTCTCTCTCTCTCTCTCTCTCTCTCTCTCTCTCTCTCTCTCTCCATGGCCAGTCGGCCTGAGTTAAACTTTGTCTAGTATTATATAGTCTAAAGCAGTATCAGAGCTGTCCAATGGGCCTCTGTGGGATATCTGATCCAGCCATCCTCTAGTTTGAATCTACCTCCATTTAGTTGTTATTGGCACGAATCACTCTGAATTCCTATAACTCAAAATGTCGCAGCAAGACCTGCTGTCCTATGCCTGTCACTAAACCACACACCCCCCCCCCCCCCCCCCACCCCGCCCCCGCTTACTGAAATCGGAACGCCAGAGTGGTCAGCTCCTATCCCTTCCCTGTTTTCCTTTGTCAACATAGTATCGAGATGGGGAGTGACCCTGGAACACATTTAGGTACCTTTGTTCTCAGAGTCGCCGACCACATCACCCCTGCCCTAAATACTCATGCTCTGGCTGGAACTGTTACACAAGGAGAGGGAGAGATAGACTAATCGAACATTGAAGGAGGTTAGCAAAGAGAGGGAAACTAACTACAGATTGAAGAAATGTAGCAAGGAGAGGGAGAGATAGGCTAATAAAATATTGACAGAGAGTAACTAGGAGAGAGAGAGAGACCGACTAATCACAGAGCATCTCTATGAGTTTCATCAGATATCAGACACAGCTACCAAAGCTTTCCTGGACAAATTTGACTCACCAAATACCCAGCCAGTTCCGTCTGTCTGAAGTGACCCGCTGTTAACGCTCTAGCCTCGCTCATGGACTTGGCGTAGTCCTTTCATCGGGCTACAATATCTACTTTAAAGGTCAGTAATTATAGCGAGACGGGCGGTCTTGAAATCAGATGAAAACATAAAGTCAGAACAGGTAAGCGATAGGAGAAGACACGGTCGAGTGTGCAATGTGTCTGTGTGTCTAAATGAGGTTCACGGTTATTAACTTTTGGTGGAAAATAATGTTGTTCTGTCTCTTCTTCATGTAAATAACTTTAGCGATAAACGTTGAGACTTCGTGAAATAATGACGCATGAAAGAATGCGTGCTGACAAATTTGTTTCACCATACTTATATGTCTGTCTCTCTCTTGGAGGGGACAGGAAACGAGATAGATATATATTATAGATAGATAGATATTATAGATAGATAGGTATGATAGATAAATAAATATTATGGATATATAGATATTATAGATATATAACGGCCGCTACCCGCACAAAAATTCTAGTCAAAAATCTACCCAAATTATGTGTACCTCCCCCCAGGCCTAGTAAGACGGTGGAGGTTGTAAAGTACCTACTACATATAGCCGAAGCATTCGGCTACCTGGCAACAGACATTAACATGCCTGTTTGAATACCAGGGTTCCAAGTATTCCAAGTAATGGGTTATACGCACAAAGGTTATTAAATAACCAATGCGTTATATTGATAAATTGTAATTACATAGCCGAATGTGTTATATTCCCAAATTGGTGTTACTTACTTACTTACTTAGTCGCTCCTCTTCTACCGTGAGGTGTAGAGGTTTGCCAAAGAGAACGCCACCCTGCTCTATCCGCCGTCTTTTTCCTGGCCTCTTTCCAATCCAGCCGTCAATCACTTAGGGACTGTCGTATGTTGTCTTCCCAACGTACTTTGGGACGTCCTCGGGGTCTGCGTCCTTGACTTTTGATCTCCCATGACCACTTTGCTATCCGATCTTCTTCCATTCTACAGACATGGTCAAACCACTATAGTTGGGACTGCTCCACTCGTGTCACTTCAAGATTGCTACGAATTGTCTGGTTACGGATTTTGTCCCTTTTCGTCACCTGAACCGTCTTTCTTAGGTACCTCATTTCTGAAGTTTGTAATTGCCTTTCTTGGGCTGTAGTCATTGCCCATGACTCACATCCATATGTCAGGACAGACACATAGGTCGAGCGGTATACATCCATCTTTGTTTTCCTGCTTATTTCTCTTCTACTGAGGAAACCTCTGTTTATTGCAAGGAACAGTCTACCTGCTGCTGCCCTTCGTGCAGTTAACTCCTCTTTGATTCCTCCCCTGCTGTCTATTACCACTCCAAATTTGTGATAATTAGCCAAATATGTTCCTCACAAATGGTTACTAAATAGACCAATATGGCTTAAAGAACCAACTTATTGCGCATGAGTGCCCCTATGTGTGTTCTTGGACTCAGTCCCTGTTCATTGCTGAAAGTGCCGACATAGATTAGGAACTCCATATCTCCCAAATTTGTCCCAGGTACCGATTTTACAACTAGGAGAAGCAGTCTTACCATGAACAAAAAGAGGACATGCTCGGTCTATCCATCCGAGCGCAGCGTGATCTGACAATAATAACCTGGGTTTGTAAAGCCAGCTCCATGACAACAAAAATTTACAGAAAGGCCTTGACCTGACTTGTAAACTGACACGAGTATTAGAGATCTCTCAGAAACGTAATGATTTAAATTGCTATGTAAATTGGAACATGTTGAATCAAATCTACATATTTTAAAGGTTTTTTTTTACACGGGTTTATATAAGGTAAGACACGTCAGCTGAGAAAAATTGAATAAGTAAAAACTACATTAAAATGAAATAGCAAAAGCAAAACCGTCGAGATTACAAGATGTCATGCTCTCTATAGGCACCCGGACCAGTTCGCGAATATAAAAGCTGGGCGTTCTCGGTGGGCGTGTAGTGTTAAATGTGTTGCCTTTTCGACCGCTGTTCCATGGTCTTTCCTGCGCCCAGACTTGCCAGCGATCGCCATATTATTTGTTAATCACATGACATTGTGACACAGCGCGCGTGGACAAGATAAATATTGTCTGCGGTCACGAAAATGTGCTTCCAGTACTCCAGTTTGAGCCGAATGTCAACTTCTTTTCTCTGAAACCAGAATTACTTGCCTTAAACCATTACGTGTACCGAGGATATCGTCAAACTGTATTCGGAACATATTCTATGTGGCAGAGTCTGACCTTTGGTAATGTCATTTTCTGTGTTTGTTAAGTCACCCCAGCGGTCCCTATCACTGGGAGTACATACCATATATGTGTATGTATTTACAGAGTGCCTGAAAACCGGGATTAGATTTTGGAGCAGGGTAATCTAATTCTGCGATGATTGATATGATATCATTACCTGGTCTGCTTGGATGCTCAGCCTTATCTGGGACATTGGCTATCTGATTATGAGAGGTAAAGGTAGAGGGGAAGGTAGTGTCATATCATAGGCTGAAACCGGGGGTGGAGTTATAGAGACTTCCTTGTACTTAGGTTACAGTTTTAACATGAAGATAGTCAGGTCACATTTGATCGCCACCTGTTTTATTCGACTATACATCGTGAAACAATTTACATCTGTGTCAAACGATTTTGCCGAGACTGGAAATTAAACCGGCCCTTTCCTTTCAGAGTCATGCTCTCTAACAGCTCAGCCACTGTGAGTTTTCTAAAGCCATTTCCTAAAGTTGATTTACTGTATATCTTAATAAAAACCTATATTAGATTTGTGAACTGGGTAACTTCTGCTAAAGTCTATTTACTGTATATCTTAATAAAAACCTATATTAGAATTGTGAACTGGGTAACTTCTGCTAAAGTCTATTTACTGTATATCTTAATAAAAACCTATATTAGATTTGTGAACTGGGTAACTTCTGCTAAAGTCTATTTACTGTATATCTTAATAAAAACCTATATTAGATTTGTGAACTGGGTAACTTCTGCTAAAGTCTATTTACTGTATATCTTAATAAAAACCTATATTAGAATTGTGAACTGGGTAACTTCTGCTAAAGTCTATTTACTGTATATCTTAATAAAAACCTATATTAGATTTGTGAACTGGGTAACTTCTGCTAAAGTCTATTTACTGTATATCTTAATAAAAACCTATATTAGATTTGTGAACTCGGTACTCGTCCCATTTATATCTCTGAAAGTAGATTATATTTCGGTGATTGGGTAGGTTATATTTATTGTTGTTCAAATGTTCAGCCGGTTTGTTACTTGTAATGACTGTGAGCGTTCAAGTGGTTAGTGTAACGGTTGTGTGAGTGTTCGAGTGATTAGTGTAACGGCAGTGTGAGCGTTCAAGTGGTTAGTGTAACGGTTGGGTCAGCGTTCAAGTGGTTAGTGTAACAGTTGTGTCAGCGTTCAAGTGGTTAGTGTAACGGCTGTGTGAGCGTTCAAGTGGTTAGTGTAACGGTTGTGTCAGCGTTCAAGTGGTTAGTGTAACAGTTGTGTCAGCGTTCAAGTGGTTAGTGTAACGGTTGTGTCAGCGTTCAAGTGGTTAGTGTAACAGTTGTGTCAGTGTTCAAGTGGTTAGTGTAACAGTTGTGTGAGTGTTCGAGTGGTTAGTGTAACGGTTGTGTGAGTGTTCGAGTGGTTAGTGTAACAGTTGTGTGAGTGTTCGAGTGGTTAGTGTAACGGTTGTGTGAGCGTTCAAGTGGTTAGTGTAACAGTTGTGTGAGTGTTCGAGTGGTTAGTGTAACGGTTGTGTGTGTTCGAGTGGTTAGTGTAACGGTTGTGTGTGTGTTCGAGTGGTTTGTGTAATGGTTGTGTGAGCGTTCAAGTGGTTATAATTGTTCTGTGAGGACGTGTAAGTGGTTAGTGAGCAAGGCTCATAAATGTCATGTCTAAATATTTTAGTGAATTAATTAATTTTTTGTTTCTTGCTTAGATGTTTGCCTCACTAGTTTCTACTGGCGGAGGCGCGCCATTTTCCACCCCAGACCGTAGTCCATTGGGCGATATCAGGACGCATAAACCAGTGCTTGGATGAATGTGTGCGTCTGTATGTACCTATGCTAGGATTGTGCGCCCTCAGAAGCTAGCCCAACCAAAGTGCAATGGAAGGGCCATGAGGACGCGTGTGAAAGTTGTGCAAGAGTGTGACTGTAGGACAGAGTCAAATGAAACCGAGTGAGGTGAGAGGAGAGAGAGAAGGGGAAGAGTGGCCCCCAGGGTGAGTCTCTACAATCGTTGATCTACTATCAGAATGAGGGTTACTTGGATTGAACAGAATATGGCAGCTCTATCCATTGGCTGTTGGTAAGTAGCGACTAGCAACCAATATAAAACCATTGCCATTGAAACATGGTCGAGGATCAAAACGCTGAGCAGCGCATGAGCTCCACTGGCCAGGAAACCAGAGCTGAGCAGCACATGAGCTCCACTGGCCAGGGAACTAGAGCTGAGGAGCGCATGAGCTCCACTGGCTAGGGAACCAGAGCTGAGCAGCGCATGAGCTCCACTGGCCAGGTAACCAGAGCTGAGCAGCGCATGAGCTCCACTGGCCAGGGAACCAGAGCTGAGCAGCGCATGAGCTCCACTGGCCAGGGAACCAGAGCTGAGCAGCGCATGAGCTCCACTGGCCAGGGAACCAGAGCTGAGCAGCGCATGAGCTCCACTGGCCAGGGAACCAGAGCTGAGCAGCGCATGAGCTCCACTGGCCAGGGAACCAGAGCTGAGCAGCGCATGAGCTCCACTGGCCAGGGAACCAAAGCTGAGCAGCGCATGAACTCCACTGGCCAGGGAGCCAGAGCTGAGCAGCGCATGAGCTCCACTGGCCAGGGAACCAGAGCTGAGCAGCGCATGAGCTCCACTGGCCAGGGAACCAGAGCTGAGCAGCGCATGAGCTCCACTGGCCAGGGAACCAGAGCTGAGCAGCGCATGAGCTCCACTGGCCAGGGAACCAGAGCTGAGCAGCGCATGAGCTCCACTGGCCAGGGAACCAGAGCTGAGAAGCGCATGAGCTCCACTGGCCAAGGAACCAGAGCTGAGCAGCGCATGAGCTCCACTGGCCAGGGAACCAGAGCTGAGCAGCGCATGAGCTCCACTGGCCAGGGAACCAGAGCTGATTGCTAGCGTCAGGGCCAGCGAACCAGAGCTGACTGCTAGCGTCAGGGCCAGCGAACCAGAGCTGAGCAGCGCATGAGCTCCACTGGCCAGGGAAGCAGAGCTGACTGCTAGCGTCAGGGCCAGCGAACCAGAGCTGATTGCTAGCGTCAGGGCCATCGAACCAGAGCTGACTGCTAGCGTCAGGGCCAGCGAACCAGAGCTGCCAAGACCCTTCTACACCTCCACGCAGTGATCCTGGATAACAAGCTGCAGCAGTGCAGACTGGCTAAGGAGAAGGGGTCGAAGACGGAATGCTAACCCGGTACTAAAAAAATGCTTGCTGAAATCGGATGTGTTGGACCGAAAGGTGCAAATATCGCAGTCAAGCTGTAAACTACGACACAACGCATTCCGTTCTCTGGACTACATTCTACTACTTAAGCCCTTTTAGGGTTTGGTAGCGGGAGATTGAGAACGAACGAAGCCAAGCCAAGCCAAACCAAACATGGTCGGATGCAGGCTTACTACAAGGGGATCAACTTCAGTAGTGGCTGGATGCGTCGTTAGTGGAGGGAGAAAGCTAGTCAGACATAAGAAAGTCCGCCCATCATGAGATGCATTTGTATAACACAAAGTCGCAGACCGTGCCCAGAATGTGTCTGAAGTCATGACATATCGTTGCCAAGTAATTACTGTTGAACTAATGTATTCTTACAAGGACAGTAAGTAATTTACTTACTCTGCCGTAAAAAAACCCAACAATAGAAATAAACCAGGACACGTTCGGTCGATAATAGAAACTAGCCTCGTTCTTAGGAAGGGTTCTATACATGACATTTTCTATGGTACGTTTACAATATGACGATCTGGACATTCGCGGTCTGAATGAGTCAACACCAGAGTTTGCGGTTTGTTTATAGTTTCCATAAACTGTGTTTCATCGACTTCCGACAAGTTCACTGGATCAAAGGATGAAAGCCTTGATTAGTTCCGTGCTGGACCTATTGTGGGTTCCACGAGCTCGTCTATTTGTTCACCTCCATTTGTATTTGTAGGGGATCTACAGTCTGATTGTTGGTTCGTGCCACAGTGGATCAAACCTGGCAAGTGGTACCCGTGTCTGAGCAACCATTGTGGATTTATATAGAGCAGTGCCTCTCAACCTGTGGTTCCAGGACCCGTTCGAAGAAAACAAAAGCTTCAATAATTGCTGGTCATTCCGGATGTCTCAGTCCGCCTAACGCCTATCTATAGCACCTCAGCTAAGTAACCTTATTAGTTCATTGCTACATGCATGGTTTGTCACTGATGAAGACCTTTTCGTAAGTTTCCATTGTTTTGTCCCGCCGCGTTATCCGAACCATTCTTATCTGTGTTATTATACTCTTTATTTCGACCTTCAGCGCCACAGCAGCCTCGCCGTATTGCTATTTCTTGACTTATAAGTCCACGTGGATACATCTGAAGAAGTTCACCTACGAAATCTTGATTCTTCAATTATTTTGGTTCATTTAATTATAAAGATAAGTCGTGATCGTTTTAACAAAAGAAAGAAAAAATCCAGTCATAATGATAATGATCATTTATAGTGGAGGTTTCAGTATAATCAATAACATCACGAGGTTGCTAGTCCCATACGCATCTCTCTTTGGACACCATTTGTGGTATACTTGGAAGTGACGGTTGTAAGGGATCTATCCTTCTTAACCAGAGGACCCCTCTGGTGATCCCATAAATAATACAGATGGTGAAAGCCATACTACATGGACATTTAAGGGTAGGAGGAGGAGGGGATGGATGTCGAGAATGAAGTTTTAAAGTATACTAATTTACAATTTGTGTGAGGTGAGGTGTCCAGTTCCCTTCATCCCGGCCTTTTCTTTGGCCGAAACGTAAGTCGGGGGTCCATTTACAGCTGTGTCGACTGGAGCGTGGCTGTTGCGAGAGTTGACCGCCCTACCTTTATCGTGAAACTGAAAATGAATGACTTATACTGCCGTTTATCCTGACAATGGGAGCCAAGTTAGTATCAATTCAAAATACAGACCTAATCGTGCCTCGCGCTCACCCGGTGCAGGCTGTGTTAGATCAGTCGGACCAAGATCGCCGCTGTGACCACGGAACCAGGTTAGATCAGTCGGACCAAGATTGACGTTGTGACCATGGAACTAGGCTGTGTTAGATCAGTCGGACCAAGATTGACGATGTGACCATGGAAACAGGCTGTTTGATCAGTCGGACCAAGATTGACGCTGTAACCATGGAACCAGGTTAGATCAGTCGGACCAAGATCGCCGCTGTGACCATGGAACCAGGTTAGATCAGTCGGACCAAGATCGCCGCTGTGACCATGGAACCAGGCTGTTAGATCAGTCGGACCAAGATTGACGCTGTGACCATGGAAACAGGCTGTTAGATCAGTCAGACCAAGATTGACGCTGTGACCATGGAACCAGGCTGTTAGAACAGTCGGACCAAGATTGACGCTGTGACCATGGAAACAGGTTAGATCAGTCAGACCAAGATTGGTGCTGTGACCATGGAAACAGGCTGTGTTAGATCAGTCGGACCAAGATTGACGCTGTGACCATGGAAACAGGTTAGATCAGTCAGACCAAGATTGGCGCTGTGACCATGGAAACAGGCTATTAGACCAGTCGGACCAAGATTGACGCTGTGACCATGGAAACAGGCTGTGTTAGATCAGTCGGACCAAGATTGATGCCGAGACCATGGAAACAGGATGTGATGGATCAGTCAGACCAAGATTGACGCTGTGACCACGGAAACAGGATGTGTTAGATCAGTCAGACCAAGATTGACGCTGTGATCCCCATAGTGGAGAGTTTACTGTGAAGCTTTGCATTGCACTACATCAAGGAGTACCCTGAAACCATTGTAACCCACTACCATAGATACCTCGAAAAGATTGAAGGGCTCAGCACGGTTAACTTCCAACAACTGTAACATTCTGGACAACAGAAACACAGTACCAACAGTCACATTATGGGCTGACAACAGAAACACAGTACCAACAGTCACATTAGGAGCTGACAACAGAAACACAGTACCAACAGTTACATTATGGGCTGACAACAGAAACACAGTACCAACAGTCACATTATGGGCTGACAACAGAAACACAGTACCAACAGTCACATTAGGAGCTGACAACAGAAACACAGTACCAACAGTTACATTAGGAGCTGACAACAGAAACACAGTACCAACAGTTACATTAGGAGCTGACAACAGAAACACAGTACCAACAGTTACATTATGGGCTGACAACAGAAACACAGTACCAACAGTCACATTAGGAGCTGACAACAGAAACACAGTACCAACAGTTACATTATGGGCTGACAACAGAAACACAGTACCAACAGTCACATTATGGGCTGACAACAGAAACACAGTACCAACAGTTACATTAGGAGCTGACAACAGAAACACAGTACCAACAGTTACATTAGGAGCTGACAACAGAAACACAGTACCAACAGTTACATTATGGGCTGACAACAGAAACACAGTACCAACAGTCACATTATGGGCTGACAACAGAAACACAGTACCAACAGTTACATTAGGAGCTGACAACAGAAACACAGTACCAACAGTTACATTAGGAGCTGACAACAGAAACACAGTACCAACAGTTACATTAGGAGCTGACAACAGAAACACAGTACCAACAGTTACATTATGGGCTGACAACAGAAACACAGTACCAACAGTTACATTAGGAGCTGACAATAGAAACACAGTACCAACAGTTACATTAGGAGCTGACAAGAAAAACACAGTACCAACAGTTACATTAGGAGGTGACAACAGAAACACAGTACTAACAGTTACATTATGGGCTGACAACAAGAACACAGTACCAACAGTTACATTAGGAGCTGAAAACAAAAACACAGTACCAACAGTTACATTAGGAGCTGACAATAGAAACACAGTACCAACAGTTACATTAGGAGCTGACAAGAAAAACACAGTACCAACAGTTACATTAGGAGGTGACAACAGAAACACAGTACTAACAGTTACATTATGGGCTGACAACAAGAACACAGTACCAACAGTCACATTAGGAGCTGACAACAGAAACACAGTACCAACAGTTACATTAGGAGCTGACAACGGAAACACAGTACCAACAGTTACATTATGGGCTGACAATAGAAACACAGTACCAACAGTTACATTAGGAGCTGAAAACAAAAACACAGTACCAACAGTCACATTAGGAGCTGACAACAGAAACACAGTACCAACAGTTACATTAGGAGCTGACAACGGAAACACAGTACCAACAGTTACATTATGGGCTGACAATAGAAACACAGTACCAACAGTTACATTAGGAGCTGACAGCAGAAAAACAGCGCGAACAGTTACATTATGGGCGGACAGCAGAAAAACAGTTTGCGTGTGTGTGTGAGGGAGATAGGGTTGGGGTGGGGAATGAGGAAGTGAATGAGTCCCCGTGAAATATCATTGGCTTAACAGGATGCGATGTCTGAAATGGGTTGAATACTAGTTATATAGCCATGCATTCGCTAACCGGAATAATCCAGAACATCGTCTTCACGTTTATTAACATTTGAGGAAATATGATATAAGGGATGTTCGGTGATCCAATATCAGCTTAACAATTTGTTGAGGAGTACCCCGTTGTGATAATGCAAGCACACTTCCTGGAACAACCTGTACAATGCCACATTTTCACGCCGAATTATCACCACGCTAAACATAGATGTTTAAAATGTCGCGTCTGTATGGTCTGTAGAACAGAGGTGTGAAGATTGTCAAAGAATAGTTATTATTGAGCAGTATATGGGGCCTAGGCGTTGGTTGGGAATGCTAAATATCTCTCCAGACTTCCGGCAGTTCCTCCATGTTCTGATTTTGTGGTTAACTGACAAGTAGTGGTCAGTGATCGATCAACTGGTCGTATGTCTGCTGACAAAATACGGACAACCACTGTCCATAAAAGTGGTCAGCAATCGTCCAAAATATGCAAGATCAGCAGGTAGTCTGCCGCCACATTATGAATGTCAGCTTTAGTCATAGTTGACCTGTACCTTTACAGGTGCTTGTCCCAGCTCTGGCGAGAGCTGAATGTAGCCCGGAGGAGTATTTACTGCTTAGCGGACTAGACTCGAGCAGCTTATTACTCCTCTGCATTGGGACAAGTGCCGCGGAGGATGGTTAATCGATGTACGAGTTCATCTTAATAGACTCGAACACTAGAGGAAAGTAGTACTGCATTGTGTTAGGCGCCATCTATGCTGCTCTTAACAGACCACCTAACCATCTAACCAAGGTCCGTGTTATGCTATGTCACACAGTTAGTCGCCCCTTACGACATGCTCTCTGCGTGGCAGTGGTGCTATTCTTGTCATTGTCACACACAAAGACCCCGGCGAACCACATGAATATCATGTTACGATATTATACGATATAATATGATATTTGTTATTTAAGTTATTGATGTTCGTAATTTCTTTTACAATGATAAAACGCTTCAAACAAAACCAATAGTTTAGAATGTACAATACACCGAGGTCGACGAATCGTTGCGTGCTCTGCCCGTTCACGCATTTGTCTGCGAATGTCAACATTTGAGAAACGTTCTTGATCCATTGTGCTTCCGATCCGGTTGGCCTACTTCACTTCCTGTGACCTATTTTCATGACCTGGAAGGGATACCGTTGACACAGATGAATAGAAGTGACCTGATTTCTCTTGTCCTTCATCCTTTCACAGTTAGGGCCAGTTCGTCCTTACCCGTACCAGTTGTTAGAATGACCTCTGGTTCTAGCTTGTACTTGACACAATCCTCTCCAGTAACCGAATCTATTTCCGTCTTAAACTTGCTATCGGATTTCTCTGGTAACCGGATCCCTACACTTTGTTGGCGGGAACCATCCTGTGAGAGTGGAACCGATACACCTGGAGAATGTGTTCTTCTATTTGCTTGTCCTACAGACAAGTCCGTGTTGCATTGGTAACTTCCTGTTCACACTGTTGTGGTCGAAATATTGTCATTCATCCTCTTCTTCTTCGATCAACTAATGCTGTGCTTCTAGTCCGGTAAGGTTCTAGAAGGAGACTGTGCGTTTTAGGTCTTCGCCGGTACCCCACAGCTTTTCGTTCGAGCTGGTCGATCCCCAGGCCAGATTGCCTATTTTTGGTCGGCATAGGCAAGAAGCTACGCAGTGGGGAAAGTTATGCGAGTAAATACAACAATGTTATTTAAATGTTCTTGCGCCAGAGCACCATTTCTAGGAGTCATGGCGACCTGGCATCCCGGATTTGTCAAGCTCTGCCTTAAATCATTCTTGAAGTCACCCTTTCTTTGTCCATATCTCTTTTATTGCTCTACTATCATCAGAGCCTCCAGATGTCATTAAGAAACATAATCTGTTTGTTTTGTTGCCTTTCTGATTGTGGATCGTATTTATCTGTTGACAATTGGAAGTGTCTATGGCTGTATTTATTATGTGTGTGGCTTGTAAAGGTTGCCCCATAGCAGACACTGATATGCAGGTTGGAGTGAACTTCTTGTTCTTCTTTCTTCCCCGTTCGTTCTTAATCTCCCTCCACCAAGTCCTGGACAGGGCTTTGCAAGTAGCAGGACGCAGTTCGGAGAACGGAATGCGTTGTGTCGCTAGTTTACAGCTCGACTACGATATTTGCACCTTTCGATCCGACACAGCCGCCTTTGGCAGATTCATTGTACCATTTTTAAGCATTTACGAAGTGGGACACCAGTTCCTATCCATGTTGCCTTGGTTTCCCTAGCTTTAAAGCCCGGCACACATTTACTTCAGGGCACACTGGAGCGTGCAGCCCAGCGATACCGTGATTGGGAAGGACATATCCACTGCAACATTCCAAGAATGCCGCAAAGGGCAAAATGCCATAAAGAACGACTACAGAAAGTTGTGCATGGCGCTAGCAACCTATCATGTAAAACCATTCCTTTTGAAACCGCCTCTGCAAATTCCGGGATCTTTTTGTAAAGGGACTGTCTGGAGCGGGTACTATGCTTGACTCGAAGCGAAACAATCATCATGCAGGAGCGTGTTGAGACCACAGGCCGAACCCTGCCCATTTGTCCTTAGAGACAAGCTTCCTAACCCACTATGATACTTACAGGTTTATCGTTTTTCCGCATTGTCCATGTATGTATCTTGTATCTCGTGATGATAGTACGCAGGGAAGTTACTCATGAATCTTCTTTTTTCGATGTTCTTCCTGAAAAGGACGATGTGACGTGTCAGCTTACAGCGAGGCTGCGATATCTGCACCTTTCGGCTCTACACATCCGATTTATGCTGGTTTTTGTTAGTACCGAGTATTCTTTCCACTGCGATCCTCCCTTGGCCAGACTACACTAGTGACTAGTGCGGGGTCCGCACTATTGTTCAATTTCAGAATTCGTCCATTGTGTGAACTATTCAAAAACGTGTGCAACAGATATCACGTGTTGAAACTTGTATAAAAGGGTTCCAAATGATGACAAATAGTTACAGACCTATATCGTCAGTATGCATCAGAACAATTCCTAGCTTGTATGTGTCTTAATTTTATTTCAAACAATTAGTAAATGTATTCTGTCACTATCAGTATTCTGTCACTATCAGTATTCCGTCACTATTAGTGTAAATGAAAAATATGCTTATTGCATATTGTTCATTAATTTTTTTTAAAAATACCGTTAAAACTTCAGTGAGGCAAATGGCCTAGACCAGAGGTTTTCAAACTTTGTTTGTTCGAGGCTCCCTTGACCTGTACATACATCACCACGGCTCCCCTGACCTGTACATAAATCACCACGGCTCCCTTGACCTGCACATAAATCACCACGTCTCCCTTGACCTGTACATACATCACCGCAGCTCCTCTCAATACTATATATAAACAACTGTACCCAAAAAAATATCATAAAATTGAGCCTAACACTTTTCCCAAGCAACCGCGACTCCCTTAGCCGAGTGCCGCGACTCCCTTAGCCGAGTGCCGCGACTCCCTTAGCCGAGGGCCGCGACTCCCTTAGCCGAGGGCCGCGACTCTCTTAGCTGAGTGCCGCGACTCCCCTAGCCGAGTGCTGCGACTCCCTTAGCTGAGTGCCGCGACTCCCTTGGCCGAGTGCCGTGACTCCCTTGGCCGAGTGCCGTGACTCCCTTGGCCGAGTGCCGCGACTCCCTTGGCCGAGTGCCGCGACTCCCTTGGCCGAGTGCCGTGACTTCCTTGGCCGAGTGCCGTGACTCCCTTGGCCGAGTGCCGTGACTCCCTTGGCCGAGTGCCGTGACTCCCTTAGCCGAGTGCCGCGACGTACCTCTGGTGTAGGCCCATATTTTTCTTTACCAGCGGCACACTAGGGGATAATGTGGCCAACATCACGCCGGTAGCCTTTACTTACCCACATTATTCTGGTACTCAATGTTTGAGGTTTGGTTGACTTCAGGATCCGTTGTCCGATCGGGAAAATCCCCCACCAACTGGGGACCTAACCCGGATCGCTCAGCTGTGAACCACGGCGCTGCCTCAAAATGTAGACTATTTATGAAAAGGTTTTGTAAGCGACACATATCAATATGCAAGGAAAGGAATTCTATTGTTTCCTTTATCCTCTAGCGCTTGACTTTAATGTAACAAGCGCTTGACTTTAATGTAACAATAGATCCGGATTGTGCCTTTAACCTTAGCTTCGGTTGTAATGGGGTCATAATATTGGCTTGGAAACATATGTGCGTGCAATAAGGTAAATTGATGTTTTATCTCCAGTAACACACAATCAACACACGATAATTAGGTTCTGTTATTTGATAAACAAGCCACTACATGTCCCGGTACTTGCATATCATGAACATGTATTTTCAAGTAGGTGTGTCCTATGTTAGTTAATTACTTTTCTTTCCACTTGTTTCGTTGACCGGCGTGGGGAGCTTAAGTCATCTATTCTGCGCCAAGTGCGTTGCGTCGGTCAATGTGAGCTCGTGTCTCTACATAATCACTATGTCAGCTATCCACCTGCCCCGCGGCCGCCCCCTTGTCCTCTAGTCAGATCTACCAGCGTTGTAAACCATCAGTGGAAATTGATAAGGGTGCATTCTCATGAGATGACCAAACCAACTTATTTTCTGCCTGGAAATGTATTCCGCACAAGCCGTAGTGCAGGCCATACTTCGAATGTCGTTTCACATTCTGTCTTTCCTAGTGACACCGACGACACTCCTCAAACACTTATTTCACAAGTCGAAATTCTGCTCTCACGTGCTCTGGACAGAGGCCATGTTTGGCACTGTTTGCACAGTCGGCATAAATATACTGTTTATCAGCTGTTACTTTGTTTCCAAACTAATGCTCGGGTGCCTAATCAGTGGCGACAGCTGATATGTCACAGCAGATGCTTTCTGACACCTAGTCTCAATTTCCCTGTCGATCCTGCCGTCTGCTGCAAAAATACAGCCCAAAATACTGAACTCCAAACTTATCCTATGTGTTGGTGTTATTTGTTCCAAACGAGTTGTCCTTCATTAAACATAACGCGAGAGTTATCAAGCCTGGGTATCGACTCTGACATGCACTAAGTGTGATGCTTTAGAAGAGAATACACTTTGATACTCACAAGTTGCAAAAGCTACTTACTTTCCGTGTCCTGCCACCACGTCACACGTCTTCTTTCTCATGTTCAATGTGTCATCCATGTTGCCAGTAGGTTTTGGCAGATCATCATATGGTCTGGGTCTTGTTTTGCTACATAGTCCATCAAAGTATATTTAAATTGACAGGAGGGCCGTTTTACGATCCATAATACTTCGTTAGTGCTTATGGTCGCCTATGGTTGCTAATTTCATAGTAAAAATAATAACTATTATCATGTCATATGTCCACTCATTCGATAGGCATCGTCATGAGGTGAAATTTTCCTTTCCCTGTCACCTGACTTGCCTTTATTTTGTTTAAATCTATATCTGAAGTGTTTCTTCTATCCACATATGTTTTAGTCGTCCTCTTATTTTGAGGTTATTCAGTTTTATAGGCTCACACGGCGAATGGATTTGTCGACATTCCTGATATATGCCCAAACCATCAGCACAGCGTGTTTGCCATTGTTGCAGTGTAACAGGGGGATATATATATATATATATATGGCCGAGGTATAAAAGCCTTTTTCCCTGGATGAACCAACGCAGTGGGGAGACTGATTTTATTTCACTGGCTCGTGTTACTAGTGTGACTGACTAGAAGACCCTCATGCTACCCGCCTGACCACTCTCTCATATTTGTCATTTTATTTGAAACAAGCTTAATTGTGTCTGACTAGCACATGGACACTTCAACACAAGACAAACGATATTTCCTAATGGCATTGTTGTAAACAAAAAAGAACAACAACCATATATTGAACACATATTGTCCAATCAAGAGACAGGCAGCACATATGACGGAGATGCACACATGTATTTGGATGGATCATTATATGTTCGTATGTATGTATGTATGTTTTATATATGTTATATATGTGTGTGTATGTGCGTGAGTGCGAGCGAGAGAGAGAGAGAGAGAGAGAGAGAGAGAGAGAGAGAGAGAGAGAAAGATGTCGTTACAATCCCTACATGGAGTTTCCCTAAAGAGCCATTCTGTCATGTAGAGCAGATGTATTCAATAAATACATCCATTCCAAGTCATTAACAGCCCCCCCCCCCTCCCCCCGCCTGTATCTAATGCATTTTTTATTTGGAGTAAAGTCTCTTCTACGAGAAGTTGAAGTCAGTCCGATGACAAACCATCCGTGGTCGCTCCTTACAAAATGCGTAATATGTAATAACAGTGTTCGCGCGCTCAGATGAATTGACTGTTACGATGATTGTAACATTGACACCAAACAGCAATAGTTACAGATTCATCGAGGGATTTGTTGAAAATATATTTTGTGTATCTGTTATGTCAGTGGAATCGAAACTAAGTTAATTGTTCGAAACCAATCTGGGATCAAGATGCTGAGCAGCGCATGAGCTGCAGTGGTCATCGACCAATAGCGGACTGCTAGCGTCAGGGCCAGCGAACCATAGCTGCCAAGACCGTTCTACACCTCCACGCGGTGATCCTGGATAACAGGCTGCAGCAGGGCAGACTGGCTAAGGAGAAGGGATCGAAGAGGGAATGCTAACCCGGTACTCAGGAGGTGGGATCGAAGAGGGAATGCTAACCCGGTACTCAAAAAATGCTTGCTGAAGTCGGATGTGTTGGACCGAAAGATGCAAATATCGCAGCCAAGCTGTAAACTACAACACACCGCATTCCGTTTTCTTGACTATATTCTGCTACTAACCATTTCAGGGTTTGGTAGTGGGAGATTGAGAACGAACGAAGAAGAAGAAGAAGAAGAAGAAGAAACCAATCGAAGAGGACATTGTAAAGCTATGCTGCTATTAAAGTTGGTAATACCATTGACCCAAATAATGTTTCTGCAGGGTAATCAAAGCAGACAGTCAGACTTCAACAAAGATATCATGCAAATTGCTTCGTAAAGTTTGTGAAAGGGAAGAAGTATCGGCAGACAGAAAAGAAGGTTATGAAGTCAGTTTTCCTAAGGAAGGATATCACAACAATGTACACACTATAGAGGAATAATGCTATTTTCAGTGCCTGAGACAAATATTAAACCTATTCATACCATAGAGATTGAAAGAGGACATAGATAAACAGCTGAGGTATGAACAGACCGGCGTTCAGCCAAGTAGATTCTGAGCGGACCGGATAACATCACTGGGAATATTAGTTCAATAAAGTGTGGAATTGATCTCACCACTTTAGATCGGATTCGAAGACAATAAAAACGCATTGAATAGTTTAGACAATAATCATAGTGAAATTGCTGAGGTATTTTGAGATGCACTTTGAAGTTGACTAACACAATTAAGAAACGTGTTAACGTTATTTATCTAGATTTTGCAAAGGCCTTTGATAGAGTACCTCATCAAAGATTATATCAAAAGTTAAAATCACATGGAATAGGTGCGGATGTCACCAAATGGATTGAAAATTGGTTAACCGGAAGAAGACAAAAGGTGGGCGTAAATAAGGAGTACTCTGAGTGGTATGAAGTAAAAAGTGGAATGCCACAGGGCGCGGTATTGGGACCAATTTTGTTCTTGATATATAAACGATTTGGACATTGCAATGGGATCCAAGATTGCAAAATTTGCTGATGACACAAAACTATGCAGTAGTGTCTCATCTAAAGCAGAAGAGGATATATTGAGGTCGGATTTAGATAAAATTCAAGAATAGTATTTAAGCTGGCAAATGGAGTTTAATGTAGATAACTGTACAATCATCCACATGGGTAGATCCAATATGGAACATAATTACAGAATGGGAGAGAACAATATTAGAAAGATATGTCAGGAAAGGGATCTAGGGGTTATAATAGATCATACAGGTTCTTTTTTTGTGATTTCTTCCATCCGTTTATCCTGGTCTGGACGCCGGCTGAATGGCGCTACGCTTAAACTAGTTATACCTGTGTCGTATCTCACGGGTTAGTTCTGCCGGTTCACCTTCACGAATTTGACGTGTGGGAATTTTAGATGCTACTATGATGAACTGAATACAGCTGGGGAGAGATGCCAGAGTCACTCACACGCTGAGTGTTGTCCATACGACCTCTTGTGGTTATCGAAAAGGCACGACAAACTGCGTTAGGTGCCTTCCCACCTTTCTACCCTGCGGGTTACATGTTTACGGAAAGGCTTCGGTGGTAACCCTGAGGCAAAATCTGCATCCTATGCTATCTCCAGTCGTCTCGATGAATGTCTTGCCACTGGCAAAAGGTAGCTTATGCTCTGTGAGTGAGGTTGACAAAAGGCGCAGTTTGTTCCTCACTTTAATCCAAATCACCGCGCAAGTCACCCATTTCAGCGGCCACAGCAAGAGATACGACTGTCCATACGGCTGAACAAAGAGAGTGGTCTTTATCACTTGTGATGGACAACTATTATACAGGTAAGGTGAGTGAGCAAGTTCAGGTAGCAGTGAAAAAGGCAAATGCAATGCTAGGTATGATAAAAAGAAATATTAAACATAGGAGCAAGGAAGTGATAGTCAAACTGTATAAAGCATTAGTTAGACCTAGATTGGAGTACCGTGTACAGGTGTGGAGTCCTTATCATAGAGGGGATATATACATTTTGGAAAGAATACAAAAACGAGCGAAAAAGCTGATAGTGGGATTCAAGAATTACAGAGAAAAACCGGCCTACAGTGTCTAGACGAGAGAAGAATTTGAGGTGACTATACAGGTTTATAAGATGATCAGAGGAACGGATAAATTAGACTATAACAAGTTTTTTTCAAAATACAGCCACCCACAAGAACAAGAGGGCATAGCTACAAATTAAGTAAAGATAGGTCCAGATTAGTTATTATGAAATATTTTTTTAGTGAGAGAGTGGTGAATTCTTGGAATGCATTGCCACGGGAGGTAGTGGAGGCAGGGATAATTAATGCATTCAAGAATAAATTGGATACGCATAGCTTTTGGAGCAAGGTAATGTAAATGAAACTGGTTGTATACAGACTCTGCAGAGTCTTCTAAACCAGTATAAAGACGCTGAGTTAAAACATGAGAGATCTACCTGATAGACAGCTTTCTGAGCCATTTGAAGTAGACAGGCTTATCACTTATCACTATTTCTTGTTCTGCTGTCAATTGCCTGAATTCTGAAGAACGCAACTTGAAACTGCAAAAAGGTACCGTTATATCAATAGGAAGCACAAGTTACCTCATCCTATAAGCCATGGCTCGTCAGCCTTCTTATGCCGGGCGGGCACTTTTATCACTTTCGTGAGGGTACATTTTCCTAACCATGCACTCAAATCTAAATTGAAGAAAATGTAGCCACCCTCCAATGAGTCTGTATATTTTGGAAGTCTTTAATACATCATCATCATGTAGCATGTCATTCGCAGAACGTCGCACCCATCACAGACCGTCTGAAAGAAATTCTTCTACTACTACTACGTCTTCGTACGCTGTCAGACGTCAACTTGAATTTGTTGGAAGAAAGCAGCTGTCATCCTGAGGCTGTCGGCACTGCCATAGAGCTTGTCTAGTGTTGGCACTGGTGATGGCAAAAATGTACCGTTAAATCTATAAGAAGCACAATTTTTACTCATTTGGACCGCTAAAATACTCAGTACCATCGGCAAATATCAATATAGACAAAGTAGTATGGTGTAGATAAAGATATGCAATTAAGATCAGAAAGACGAAACTGAGTTTTTATGGAGATCAAATGAAAATTAAGTCCGCAACAAAAATACGAATCTTAACATCCAGTGTGACTGTATGGCTCTGTAAAAGTAAAGTATCCCATAGCATTACTGCCGTAGGGGTGTGAGGTGTTAGCGATCTCACATTCAAAGGCTCGGCTATATGAGGGCGGTAGCCATCTCCTCTCGCTTTTACTTCCCGGACTGAACCGGTACCCATTTTAGGCTGGGTCGACCCGGGAGCCATAGCGGTCTGAAAAAAACTTTACCGCCTCAACTGGGGAATGAACCCAGGACCACTCAGATGTGAAGACAGCGCGCTAACCACTGCGCTACGCGGCTCCCATGATGGCTCTGTAGCATGGTGATAATGAAGACAGCAACTAAGACGGTTCTCTCTTCAGTAGGAATCAGCGCCGAATAATGGGATAACAACAAGTTCCCTAATGTGGAGCAGCAGGGAAGTACATGAAATCATATGAGGAGAACTGAATGTGAGGAGAAGGCGGTATGGATAGCGCACACATTGCGGGAAAAAGCTGATAGCATTACAAAACATGCTCTGTTTTGAAATCCCCAAGTACAGAGAAGTAGTGGCAGACTTGAACACTCATGGAGAGGACAGCTTGCGACAAGCATAGAATCAACAGGAAAGACACGGACAGAGCTATTGTAGCAGACCCCACTGTTTGTCCTGGCCGTTATTCTAACTTAGAACATTCTCACACTCATCCACATCATCATGACCATACTCAGTAAATGACATATCACACAGCAGTTGCATATTTATTAAATCATACTCATATCATAGAATGAGTAGCGAAATTACAAACACAATATAATACATATCATCTTAACTAAACATTCTACTAAAACGGGAATTGTAAGCATTAGCTATTGATGGAATTCCCAACTTCCTAAAAACCCAATTCTATTGCCTTGCAATTACATCACATTCGCGTCGCCTTAACTGCGTCTTCAGCACACCTTATCAAATACTCTTCCTCACTGAAATCCCCTCAGGCGGGCGATCTCGACATAACTCGTTCACAATGTGTCCTTGCTTACAAACACACTTTCAGATTATCTATTAATGCAAAACTCACACACCTATTTGAGCGATCCTGTTCTATCACTAAACATTCGTCCAACAGTCTATCAATCGCTCCTCTACCTAAGTCGGTGAGTTAAACATACTATCCACATTCAGTCTCTCTCTCACTCTCCTCCATACTGCCTCTCTATCTCTCCAGCCTGTCTCCATCCCTCTATCCAGCCTCCCGAGCTAAACTTTGTCTCGAGTTATATATCCTCAAGCAAGGCCAGAGCTTGACCAATCGATCTCAGGTGATGGTCATCTTCAATCCCAATTGGAACGAAACACTTTGCACACCTGTCACTCATTCTCTCGCAGCAAGCCCCGCTGCCAATTTCGTCTGTCAATCAATCTCCCCCTACCAAAATCGGAAGGCCAGTGATCAGTTTCTACCTGTCCACATTCCTTAACCCAACTCTGTTCTCCTTTGCTGAGACGGTGAGTGACCTTGACATGCATTCAGGTAGCTTTAAGCTTTAACATGTTCAGGCATCCTAAACTCCCCTTGCTCCGGCGGGAACTGTTACACTATAATGGATGGCTCAGGACAGGGAACCTTGGTGTGTGCGTTAAGGGTAAGGGCCTACGCCCCGCAAGATCGGACAGGTTTTCATTGACTGATTGATTGATTGCATCTGTTATGGATAATGTCAAAGATTGTCTAATGTATTTAAACAAAAATAGAAATGCATAAAATAAACCTATTTGTTTAAAAAGAATAACTATATACATATACATACAAGATACCTCATCCTATAATCCATGGCTCGTCAGCCTTTTTATGTCGGACGGGCACTTTTATCACTTTCGTGAGGGTAGATTTTCCTAACCGTCCACTCAAATCTACATTGAAGAAATTTTCGCGATCCTCCAATGAGTCTGTATATTTTGGATGTCTTTAATACATCATCATCATGTAGCATGCCATTCGCAGAACGTCGCACCCATCACAGACCGTCTGAAAGAAATTTGATCTCTTGCTAAAACTTCAGCTTGCTCCAGAGTCATGCCAAATCAATCCTTGACATCTTTGAGCCATCACCTTCTTGGTCTTCCTCTCTTGCCCGGTACCATACCTTCCATTACCGTTCTCTGAAGACCGTTGTGTCTTTTAATGTGGCCAATGTATTCCGATTTGTGTTCATGATGAAATTTATGAACCAGTTCTCTTCTATACCCAACTCCTGTCGGATGTCTGCACTCTTTTTGTCGGTCCATGGTATTCTGAGAACCTTTCCATAACATTTCTATTCTTCTTCTTCTTCTTCGTACGCAGTCAGACAGTAACCATTATTTTTTCGAAAAAATCGGCGGTCATCCTGAGGCTGTCGCCACTGCCATACAGCTTGTCTTGCAGTTCCACTGGTGATGGCCACATCTGCTCTCTCTGATCCTCGTATGTCGGGCAGTTCTGCAGCAGATGTTCAGCGGTCATTTTACCAGTACCGCACGGGCATTCGTCGGTACCACCTATCTTTAATTTGTTGAATAGGTGGTACCTCAGTCTATTGTGGCCAGTGCGAAGTCTGAAGACAACGACCTGCTCTCTTCGGTTCAACTGGTAATAGGCATCGTTTTTGGTGTAACCAGTATGTTCGGTTTCCCATTTGGTCATGTATCTGGTTTTTATAAGCCGTTTCGACTCTTCGTACGTCATACTAGTATCTGTTTGTGGTAGTCTTGAACCTTCTTTTGCCAGTCTGTCTGCCTCCTCGTTGCCTTGGATGTTGCAGTGTGATGGGACCCACTGTACCACTACCCTTTTTGGTGCGGACTGCTGGCACAGTTTGCAGAGTGCTGCTCTTAAGTCATTAAGCTCAGTGTTTTTCTGGCTTTTTAGCGCTGTGACTACGGCGAGAGCATCTGTAAGCAGGACTATATGGCTTTCATTTTCATTGTGTGTCACCATTTCTTCCACTGCCGCCCTCAGTGCCTCTGCCTCCGGTCTGAAATTGCTTGTGTAATTACCAGTAGCGAATGACAGTGTTTTTTGTCTTCCATTTGGTAGGTTCAGAAATGCTCCTGCCCCTCCGTTCTGTGTAGTGTTTGTTACAGAACCGTCGGTGTATGCATGGGTCCAGTCCATGCGTGGGTAGCTTTTCGATATGAAGCTTAGGGTAGTATCTCTCCTTTCTTTTTCAGTCTGGCAGTTTTTGTTTCCAATACCTGGAATATTTTCTACCACCTCTGGAAATTTATGCTGCCTCCAGGTAGGTTTTCGTACAGTAGTGATGGGTTTTGGTAACATTTCTATTCAAAGTGCTCGTTTCTCTTCCTTGAGATTTAGATAACTGTCCATGTTTGACAACCGTATTCTCCTACGGGAAATAACACAGATTCTCCAAAGTGTCACAGTTGTTCTGCTGGTATTCTTCGATAGTTCCCTCCGGTTGTATAGCCTCTGTGTTGCCATAATACAAATAAAAATACATTTCTAATACAGAATGTAGTTATTCTGCTAGGGCCCATCATGAATCTTAAATCCCCCCAGAAGTGAGAGCTACCGCCCAGGTTGAAGAGCTCTGCTATAGTCGATCATGACTGCTATAGAACTTAGGAACTTATCTTACTGCTATACAACTTAGGAACTTATCTTACTGCTATACAACTTTGGATCTTATCTTACTGCTATACAACTTTGGATCTTATCTTACTGCTATACAACTTTGGATCTTATCTTACTGCTATACAACTTTGGATCTTATCTTACTGCTATACAACTTTGGATCTTATCTTACTGCTATACAACTTAGGATATTATCTTACTGCTATACAACTTAGGATCTTATCTTACGGCTATACAACTTAGGATCTTATCTCACTGCTATACAACTTAGGATCTTATCTTACTGCTATACAACTTTGGATCTTATCTTACTGCTATACAACTTTGGATCTTATCTTACTGCTATACAACTTAGGATATTATCTTACTGCTATACAACTTAGGATATTATCTTACGGCTATACAACTTTGGATATTATCTTACTGCTATACAACTTTGGATCTTATCTTACTGCTATACAACTTAGGATATTATCTTACTGCTATACAACTTAGGATATTATCTTACGGCTATACAACTTTGGATATTATCTTACTGCTATACAACTTTGGATCTTATCTTACTGCTATACAACTTAGGATCTTATCTTACTGCTATACAACTTAGGAACTTATCTTACTGCTATACAACTTAGGATATTATCTTACTGCTATACAACTTAGGATCTTATCCTATTCTAATATATATACAAATGTTTTCATTTTACTACGATTAACACAACCCAGTCGTGAATGAGACTGTGCCGTATTGTCTACACAAGTATAATATATAAATATACTGCCCAGATGGCATACTGTGGGCGTGTGTGTGTGTAACACAAACCACTGCCTGGAATGAAGTGTTATACTTGTTTGTACTGTCTTAGCTGGAGTAACCAGTTATCTTCCTCCCTGCCTAGCCTTCTACAGCTAAGTAGACTGGAGCGTGTCGAGACCGGGAATTGACTTCATATCTTTCGCACGCAAAGCCATACACCTTTTCAAACGTGTGGATGTACTTAGCATTAAACATTGTTTGTATCTAAGATTTGTTCGTGTCGTTTCTTTTTATGTTGACATTTTTCACTGAAGCTATTAACCGACGTCATCATTGTTTCTTAATGGTTGACAATAATGACCAATTCAAGGAACCATGCAAAGTGCAGCCATTAGCAACTTGAGGGTTTATTGATGAAGTAATTGTTTCCTGTCCGTGCTTGATTTTATCTATCGCTACCGGCTTCATTAACTATTGGTCTACTTGTGTATGTCGAGTGATTTTATCTATCGCTACCGGCTTCAATAACTATTGGTCTACTTGTGTATGTCGCTTGATTTTATCTATCGCTGTCGGCTTTATCAACTATTGGTTTACTTGTGTATGTCGCTTGATTTTATCTATCGCTGCCGGATTCAACAACTATTGGTTTACTTGTGAATGCTGTTTGATTTTATCTATCGCTGCCGGATTCAACAACTATTGGTTTACTTGTGTATGCTGTTTGATTTTATCTATCGCTGCCGGATTCAACAACTATTGTTCTACGTGTGCATGACACAAAGAGGTCTACGTAAAAGAGTTAATGACGTCCGTAGGTTATAGGAGTCAGAAACGGGAGCAGGGATCATGTGGTACTGTAACCTACTAGGTTTATCGTGAGAGACGATTAAGGAGCATTAGCAATGGGTTTGGCTACCTCATCCTGTAGAAACAAGGCCACTAGATAAAGAATATTAGACATTTACACCTCATGGTAGAGAGGCGATTATATCAAGTCATTTACACCTTGTGATAGAAGTGGGGCGACTATATCAAGTCATTTACACCTTATGGCAGAAGTAACGCTTCTATGTCAAATCTTTTACACCTAGTAGTGAATAAGTTAAAGGGTTAGTAAGTTACTATCTTACTTACTATTATACTGGTAACAATAGTTGCCCATCCGAAGCGAAGATAATGACGCCATCTTTGCTTGGTATGAGCAACTATTATCAGTATTTAAGAAATGTCAGTGCTGGTTATGGATCAGTTGCATTGATATATGCAGCTCGTCAACTACAAGAGAAATGTCAGTGCTGGTCATGGATCAGTTGACATAATATATGCAGCTCGTCAACTACAAGAGAAATGTCAGTGCTGGTCATGGATCAGTTGACATGATATATGCAGCTCGTCAACTACAAGAGAAATGTCAAGAACAGAATTGTCACGTATACAGTTTTTGTCGATCTGACCAAAGCCTTCAATATGGAAAAGCTCTGGCAAATCATGGCGAAGCTGGTTGTCCCTGCAGATTGATTGCGGTTGTCCCTGTATATTGATTGCGGTTGTCCCTGTATATTGATTGCGGTTGTCCCTCCAGATTGATTGCGGTTGTCTCTGATTTCATGATGGATCGTGTCCTGCGCGAGGGAGAATATTGTGTAGCCCTCCCAGTCACAACCGTTGTCAAGGAGGGCTGTGTGCTGGCACCGAAACCTTTGCTGCATAGTATTTGCAGCAATGCTCTCTGATGCTGTCCATGGCGCTTCTAATAGCATGAATATCAGGTACAGGACGCAGGTTTATCCCGTGGCGCCTGAAATCGTACCACAGGGGGAGTGAAGCCACGATCTTGGATCTCCTATTCCTATGTCGTCGACATGCAGTAACTTTGGTCTCACGATTAACACTAGTAAAACTGAGGTACTCTTCCAGCCTGCCTCGTCCCTCCCCGGGAAGCCGTACACGAACCAAGCATTACTCTACAGAAGCAACGTTTCCAGACGATCGCTAGCTTCAGCTACCGGGCAGTACCCTCGATAGAGAGGCGAATTTTGACAGTGAGGTCAATAGCAGGCTTCCAAAGCCGAGTACTGCGTTTGGAAGGCTCCAAGCAAACGTCTGGAACCGGCAAGGCATCACCTTCGCCACCAAGATAAAAGTGTATCATGTTGTGGTATTATCCACTTTGTTGCATGCATGTGAGACATGGACAGTGTAAACAGACATGCCAGACAGTTCAATCGTTTTCACTTGAGCTTTCTGTATAGCCTGCTCATGATCAGGTGGCAGGATAAAGTCCTTAACTCTGAAATTCTCAGCAAATGGCCAAGTATATAAATCACATGATTTCAGCATCTCATACGTTGTCCTGGGATCAAGATGCTGAGCAGCGCATGAGCTGCAGTGGTCAGCGACTCATAGCTGACTGCTAGCGTCAGGGCCAGCGAAACAGAGCTGCCACGACCCTTGTACACCTCCACGCGGTGATCCTGGATAACAGGCTGCAGCAAGGCAGACTGGCTAAGGAGAAGGGATCGTAGAGGGAATTCTAACTCGGTACTCAAAAAATGTTTGCTGAAGTCGGATGTGTTGGACCGAAAGGTGCAAATATCGCAGTCAAGCTGTAAACTACGACACAACGCATTCCATTCTCTGGACTATATTCTGCTACTTAAGCCCTTTCAGGGTTTGGTAGCGGCAGATTGAGAACGAACCAAGCCAAGCCAAGCCATACGCTCAGATATACCAGGCATCCTTACCTGCTCGACCTACATTCCATGTCAAACACATCCAATGTGTAAATCATTAAAAAGATAACTCCATTAACAACCATACCAAAAATGTGAATGTTTCTTTGTTGTTCTCATTTCTCGGTTGCTTTCTTTCCTTCAGAGTCGGTCACATTTTAATGTTCCAGAGAACATTAACAGACAAAAAAACCGGAAGGAAACTAACGTGAAATTGAATTATTAAAAAAATTATTAAATTTAATTAGAAATAAAAACTGGCAAAATACTAGAAATTGGATAAAAGATAAAAAATATTCGTCAAGACACAAGATCGAGACATCATAGATAACAAGTGAATTGGGATTCTTACTAATAGCAATAAGGGTGGCTCGAGGAGAGTTAAATTGCAGCGAGAATTGACGTAATCCCACGAGAAGTGAGAAGACATATAAATACTGAAGTACGGAGACATAGATATCAACATAATTGGTTTAGTTATGTGACATAATTTCTACACCTACCTGCCGCTCGAGTCTGTAACAACAGTCAGCAGGGATTAGAAGAAGAGAAAGGAATCTCTCACACACACATACATACACACAGATGGATTGTCGGTGTTAAAGAAATACTAAAGAGTTATGGATTGAAAACTATTAACGGTCATACAGATGGCACACGAACAGAGATCATATCTCCACATTAACTCTAGTGAGACCAATGAACAGATGAGATAAGAGAAATCGTGTGTTCAAATTCAATGTCCTAATTAATAAGTTCCACTGAGAGAGTAAGTTGTCTGTATGCGTCAAGTAATGCAAGTAAATAGCTTTCAGAATATAACCAGATGGTACTGACACCGTTTCAGTGTCCAATGTATGTAAAGATAATCAGGCTAATGGGGTAAGCTGCTGGCTGGTTCGTACATGGAATAAGTTGCATGTCAATCTAGAGAATACTTTGCATTGTCTATGGGAAATTACAGTTATGAGGAAATATTCAGAAAACTAACCTACAGTGTTTAGGAAAGGGAAGAATTCCAGGTGATTTAATAAAGGTTTAAAAGATAATCAACGGAAAGGATAAATTAGACTATAACAAGTTTTTTTTGAAAATACAACCACGTACAAGAACAAGAGGGCATAGCTACAAATGAACTAAAGAGAGGTCCAGATTAGATATTAGGAAATATTTTTTTAGTCAGAGAGTGGTGAATGCTTGGAATGCATTGCCACAGGAAGTAGTGGAGGCAGGGACAATAAAGAATATATTGGATGTGCCAAGGTTTCAGAGCAAGGAAATGTAAATGGAACTGGTTGTATACAGACTCTGCAGAGCCTTCTAAACCAGTATAAAGATGTTAATTAGTTCAGAAAAAATAATAACGTGCAGTTAATGGAAAAGAAAAAACAAACGATAAAATTAGACATTATTTACTTATTTGTTCTCTGTATACTCTATGGTGAAGAAGGTTTGTAGTGTAGTGTAGAGTGTTTGTTCTGTGATGTAGATGGTTTTTGATGTGATGTAGATGGTTTTTGATGTGATGTAGAGGGTTTGTGATGTAGAGGGTTTGTGATGTAGAGGGTTTGGGATGTAGAGGGTTTGTGATGTAGAAGGTTTGTGGTGTAGAGGGTTTGTGGTGTAGAGAGTTTGTGATGTAGAGGGTTTGTGATGTAGAGGGTTTGTGATGTAGTGGGTTTGTGATGTAGAGGGTTTGTGGTGTAGAGGGTTTGTGATGTGGTGTAGAGGGTTTGTGATGTAGAGGGTTTGTGATGTAGTGGGTTTGTGATGTAGAGGGTTTGTGATGTAGAGGGTTTGTCATAGAGATCGTCAGGCTGTTCCATTTGCTGTATTTCTATTGGTCTAGTCCCAGTCCCAGTCTAGTCCCGGTTCGCTCAACAACTGTCTTATGTTGTCACTCCAACCAATTATGGGTCGTTGGAGATCCCTGGCTGTTGGCTCCCCATGACTCTCCTGGTAGCAGGTCTTATTTCATTTCCCAGGCATGATCAAACTTCGTAGTCGATATTGCTCCACTCCAGTCAGATCCCAACCATTAATGTCCATGTTATTATACCGTTTATTCCACTCCAGTCCGGAAAGGCTGGCTTTCATTGGCTGGCGCTTCTAGAAATAAAGTGATGATGCAAAATACCTTTTGGGAAGACAAGTGGCAGATCGGTAAGAGCACTTTTCATTGCTGTTATTTGGGTCATTTAGCTTCATTTTAGCGAGTTGCATCGCTTTCAACCATAGGTTTGTCTCTTATTGGTAAATGATGTTTCGCCCACCATTTAGATTGTGTAACAACCAGCTCGGGAGCATCCCAGATAAGAGCTGAATTATTTAGTATTATACTCGAAGAGTCAAAACATTTTGCAGCTAAAATAACAAAAACATTTTTTTAAACAGGAAAACGACCACGCAAATATAACATGAATAACGTCTGACGTCATAGTTAACCTCTTAAATTGCTGACACATTGTCTGCTGCAGACGTTTATAGTCAAGAAACGGGTTGGTCTTCTTCTTGCTGACTTCTGTCGGTTAGGTTTTGTGCGTGCACACTGTTAGCATTGTTTTATCATTTATGTATATGTTGTCAGTTTTATCATTTATGTATAGGTTGTGACTCTCGTGTATGTGTCTCTGGGGCAAGTAACATAAGTTCAACATGTCTGAGTGTTGGGGAAAGGCGTGTGTGTGTGCATACGAGTGAGTGGGTGAGTGAGTGAGTAAGTGAAGTGTGATAGAGAGAGAGAGAGAGAGGGAGAGAGAGAAACAGAGAAAGAAACAGTTTTATGTAAGAGAAGTGTGATAGAGAGAGAGAGAGAGAGAGAAACAGAGAAAGAAACAGTTTTATGTAAGAGAAGTGTGATAGAGAGAGAGAGAGAAACAGAGAAAGAAACAGTTTTATGTAAGAGAGAGATTCAGTGGGTTGGAGAAAAACGGAGAATTGTGACTTGTTCAAGAGAGAAAAACAGAGTTTGGATCGGTGGGACAAAGAGAGATTGGATAGATGAGAGTGAATTTGGTTGAGTGATATATATATATATATATATATATATATATATATATATATAGAGAGAGAGAGAGGCAAGAGTTTATATGGGTGATATGTTATTGTGGATGCTCACAATTTGTGCGCCCTGAAAAGGACTTTAAGTGGCGGGTTGCAGTGGCTTTCCTCACATCCTGAGTGTACTGATGAAGGTCGACCCAAGTCCTCTATGCTGTTGTGCTATGCTTCATCTGAGTGACGCTCACTACTACGGATATTATCCAGCTGGGTAGACCACATGGTCCTAGATTTGACCGTGTCTGTGTAGGGTACGACGCCAGTTGGATTAAAAACTACTGACATCAGAACGACCGGCGCCCAATTTTGTCCACTATAAATTGGTTATAGTACATTAGGTTTGTCTATCCAGGTTCTGCTGCGGCATTCACTTGCATCGTTGGGTGTGTGTGTTCGTGCATTCATGCGCGCGCACCTCGCTCGTTCGTTCGCTCGCTCGCTCGTTCACTTATCGCAGTGAATCTGTAGACTATGACATAACGCATTTAGTTCTCCGGACTACATCCTGCTACTTTCAAGGCCCTCTTCGTGGGTTGGTAGTGTGAGTGGGAAAAGAAACGACGAAAAAGAAGAAAAAGAACTGAAACTGCTGCCTTGCAGATAGGCTGGGGACAGCCAAAGGCTAAGGAGGGCATCCCTACAGAAACGCCTGTTGAAATCGGATGCACTGAGCCACAGGCGTAACAAAATAAAACAGTGCAACGTAAATATCGCTGTAAACAGCATACTATGAAAAAGAAGAACTGAAAATATGAATAACAATTTGTATGTGTGGAGTTTAAACTTGTTATAAAATGTAATATACGTGTGTGTCTTGAACATTATGCGTGGGACCAAACGACGTATCAATCTATGGTCTTTTATTATGGATATATTGTTAATTAATATTGTTATTATTTGTTTATACAATTGTATCATTTATTTGAGGTTAGTAGTTAATAGCGACTGTTACATAAATCTGACATTCTTTAAGCAGCGTGTCACAAAACGCCACGTTTTGTCCGAGAACATGTTGCCTCATAGACGAAAGTCATATATTTAAAAGTATATAGAACCATTATAAGTAATCTGTAGTACATACATTGGGGTATGTTGTGGTGGATTCCAACAGGATATCTGGCGGAAGAGGAGGTTTAGGACAGCTGAAGTATAGCCTACTTTAGCTACAGGCCTTTTGACTCACTGAGAAATAGCTTTGAAACATCACATTGCTAGGCCGACTAAATAACAGAACGTGCATGTGTCAACTATAATAGTGTGTTCGGGAAACAAAGATGGGTATGCAGTTGATTTAAGTGGAGAATTCTGTGAAAGGATCACTATTAACAGTGATTTTTTGTTTTCTACCGTGTTTGTTTGATTACTTTGTGTGGAGCATGCATTGATTATAACCCTTGATAACAATATGAGTTCTGTTATCTATTCGCCTAGGAATGGGACGTTTCAAAGGGATTTCCTTGTGAGTCAAAAGATCTGTAGCTAAAGTAGACAGTGCATGAAGGCTCATGGACAAAGTTAAAGAAAACTGCCCGAATTAGAAATTGGCGAAGACCACCCGTAGTGGCCACATTTGTCCAAAGTGGAATCATTCAGACGTATACTTTCGCCTGAACGCCTCTATCCGAGAACCGGAAACACTCGTCACTGAAATTGTGTGTAATGTGACTTTTGTTAGTATCCAAGGAACTCATGGTATTCTATCTCACCTTATCGAGCGAGTCTTATTCCTTATTCAGATATTCTCTTTGTTCTTATTTTTTGTGTGTGTTTTCAAATGTTCAGGAGCTATAAAAAAAAACAAAAACATGCACACACAAAGGGAAAATATTCAAGATTTTGCGTATTTCAAACCGTACCTATCTCATTTATATTATATATATATATATATATATATATATATATATATATATATATATATATATATATATAATATATAAATGTATGTATGTATGTATGTATGTATGTGTGTGTGTGTGTATGTATGTATGTATGTATGTATGTATGTATGTGATGTGATGTGGCGCGGCAATGCTATGCTATGCTATGCTATGCTATGCTTTATATGTTTGTTATGTTTGTTGTTATCTTATGTATATATATAGAGAGAGACAGACAGACAAACACACAGACAAACGGACATATAGAGAGAGAGAGAGACAGAGAGAGGGAGCTGGAAGGCATCCACACTTAATTATTCTATTTCACACAGCTCAAACGCTCTGTTTGATAATTCTCAATAGATTCTGTTCTGAGTAAGCCAGCCAACAGTTCGGCCTATACTAACAGTCTCCATTTGGCTCCGTATGATGCATAGGCCCACTACTGTCTCTGCTGGCTCCCTTACAAGAAGTACTGATCACATCACTTCCTGACATTTGTGCAGTGTTTATTTCAGTAATGTTTTACACGAGGAAGTTGCTAGCCTTATATACAACCCTCTTCATTTGTCTTTTATAAAATGCTTTGAAGGTGACAGTGGGCCTATTCTTTCCTCTCTGGGTGCTACACAGCTGCGTACTGCCTTTCTTGATGGATACTACTGGATACTAGGATGTCAAATATAAACGTTTAAGGGCGAGTGACAGTAAGGACGATTGAGGATGCCTGACCTATTTACAGTTTTCATCTGTCATCACTCTCACTCCACTCGCTCTCTCTCGCTCTCTCTCTCTCTCTCTCTCTCTCTTTATCTGCGTTTATCTGTTTGTTACCTCTTTGTTTCTCACTTCTATCTATCTTTGTTTCTCTGTCTGTTTCTATCTCGCTTCTCCATATATTTGTTCTCCGTCTCTTTCATTCAAAATCTTCTCTTTTCTCCCCGACTGCTCTCTTTTCTCCCCGACTGTTCTCTTTTCTCCCCGACTGCTCTCTTTTCTCCCCGACTGCTCTCTTTTCTCCCCGACTGCTCTCTTTTCTCCCCGACTGCTCTCTTTTCTCCCCGACTGCTCTCTTTTCTCCCCGACTGCTCTCTTTTCTCCCCAACTGTTCTCTTTTCTCTTTTCTCCCCGACTGCTCTCTTTTCTCCCCCAACTGCTCTCTTTTCTCCCCGACTGCTCTTTTTTCTCCCCGACCGCTCTCTTTTCTCCCCAACTGCTCTCTTTTCTCCCCGACTGCTCTCTTTTCTCCCCAACTGTTCTCTTTTCTCTTTTCTCCCCGACTGCTCTCTTTTCTCCCCCAACTGCTCTCTTTTCTCCCCGACTGCTCTCTTTTCTCCCCGACTGCTCTCTTTTCTCCCCAACTGTTCTCTTTTCTCTTTTCTCCCCGACTGCTCTCTTTTCTCCCCCAACTGCTCTCTTTTCTCCCCGACTGCTCTCTTTTCTCCCCGACTGCTCTCTTTTCTCCCCAACTGCTCTCTTTTATCGGTCTGTCTGTTACCTGTTATTTCTATCAATCTTTTCGATGCATTCTTTCTCTTTCTCTCTGCTCGTTTTCTTCTCTCTATTATCTATTTTTCCTCACTTCCCTCTGTATTCTATGTCTCCATTATTGTCTTCTTGTTGCCTGTATTATTTATCTCTATCTGCTACCTTTTTCATATGTGAATGCGTTGTTCTGGGTATTTTATCTCGATTTTCCTCTTACTATTTCTCTCCTTTCTCATTGTCTGCTCTACCTACTCTATTTTATCTCGATTTTCCTCTTACTATTTCTCTCCTTTCTCATTGTCTGCTCTACCTACTCTATTTTATCTCGATTTTCCTCTTACTATTTCTCTCCTTTCTCATTGTCTGCTCTACCTACTCTATTTTATCTCGATTTTCCTCTTACTATTTCTCTCCTTTCTCATTGTCTGCTCTACCTACTCTTTATCTCGATTTTCCTCTTACTATTTCTCTCCTTTCTCATTGTCTGGTCTACCTACTCTATTTTATCTCGATTTTCCTCTTACTATTTCTCTCCTTTCTCATTGTCTGCTCTACCTACTCTATTTTATCTCGATTTTCCTCTTACTATTTCTCTCCTTTCTCATTGTCTGCTCTACCTACTCTATTTTATCTCGATTTTCCTCTCACTATTTCTCTCCTTTCTCATTGTCTGCTCTACCTACTCTATTTTCTCTGTTTTCTCGTACTGTCTTCGTTCTCAGTTTCTTGTCACATCTCTCACCTCTTATGTGTTCTCTCTTTGAAATCATCGTGCGATGTGATCGCCCTTTCATTTAGAGAGATGGTACTGTGAAGGGCGAGTGGTTCCATGTGTAAAGCTTGTACCTCTACTGGCTTGATGTGAGTGTCACGAAGAATGTTCTTGTAGAGCCCAAACCCCTAGCCAGCGTGACCCGAGGACCCACTTGTTCTGTTCACATTATAAGGATTGATTATCCCAGCAGATGCATTCATTAAATCATGAATATGTTATCAGTTTTTTCCTATTAAATACAATTATAAATTGTCTGCAATATTTACTTCTTCTTCTTTTGTTCTACTGCTCTTGCTAGAAGGCGTCGGAAAGAGGCGGGGTCAATAGATTTATTAGGGGGATGGTGTGGCCTAGTGGTTAATTGACACTGTTCACAACTCGAAGGTGCTGGGCTCGATCCCCATCACAGCACCGGCTGTTAATCTGGGGAAGCAAACCCTTAGAAAATGCAGGAGGAAGCAGATCCTTACACAAAATCGATACTGAAGTCGGATGCAATGGGCCGACAGGCGCAAAATAGAAACATAGCGCAACGCACACCGCCTTGGGGAATATAGAAATAAGGCGAACGCAAAAAGAAAACAAAAAAGAAATAGGTTTATTGCTATCGCCAAGTGGGAGGCTTGTGTTGTCGTTAGGTGTAACTTCCTGAGAGTATCAGACACATTCGATCCACCGACGTCGTGGTCTGCCTCTTGCTCGTAGACCGGATACCTGCAAATGATATGCTCTTGGTGCAGGCTTGTCATAATGCATTCAGACTAAATGACCTAACTACTTGATTTGTTGGGAGTCAATGTAGGCACTAACTGGGTCTGTCCCCACTATCTGCCTCAGCGTGCTGTAGCGGATTCGGTCATGGATTGTCTTTCCGGCTGCACTCCTCACAGTTTTTGATCTTACTATTATGGGTCTGTAGTAAGGGCCAAGATTAACAATGGTAATACAATGTAGAAATAAATATTCACAATATGTCCAACGAATGCCAAAATTCTTCCCAATACTTGGGTTTGGCTGACATCGTAGCGTGATGTCTGTGGAACAAAACACTCTAGAAGGACCTCCATAACTATAGCATGATCCCAGACATTAAATGAATTGCTTTCTTCAAAGGTTTAACAGCATTAGAAGAAGAAGGAGGAACAAGAAGAAAGAAGGACGAGGAGGGAGAAGACTGAATAATGTTAAACCTCGAACATAGTCTACGTTGTTGTTGCTTTACTTCATAACATGTCCAGAACAATCATGATTGTATTGATTGTAATCTTTGATATGTGACTCCAGTATGAGCATAGGGGTACCAGTGCAGTAGATCCCGACATATGAAGCCTGCACCAAAGAACGTATGTCAGGGATGGTATGTGTAATACTCTATTTTACATAATACCGTTTTCAGTGCCATGCACAGTTATATCATGCTTAGTTGAGATTTACCATATACACAATCGGATGCTGTGGACCTATTACTTCCAGTCCACTGAAAGGCTTCACAACTGACACTGAAGTAAATTGGTTCTAACAGTATCTCAACTTGATTGACATCAATATTACTCTCTTAAGGTAGCCAAATGCCTCGTCGTCTAATTAGTGACGCGCAGGGGGAGAGGCGATAAGGAATTGGAGATCTATTCGCATCTTAACAAACAACTGACAGTCCTCCCTCGGTCAGAAAATCCCATAGTTCCCTTCCTGCGGGTCACGGGACCAGCGAATGTTGTGATGGGGCATGAACCTCACTTTGTAAATACCGTTACCTGAATGCACGCAACAGGTTAGTTATACGCTGACCAAGCGTGAATGTGGAAGTAGTGTCTCTGCTTTTAGGGAAGCGAATGGCGTATTGATAGCTGGTCCATCACAAGTGATGAAGACCACTCTCTTTGTTCAGCCGTGTGGACAGTCGTATCTCTTGCTGTGTCCGCTGAAATGGGTGACTTGCGCGGAGATTTGGATTAAAGTGAGGAAGAAACTGCGCCTTTTGTCAACCTCACTCACAGAGCCTAAGCTCTCGAGACGACTGGAGATATCATAGGATGCAGATTTTGCCTCAGGGTTACCACCGAAGCCTTTCCGTAAACATGTAACCCGCAGGGCAGAAAGGTGGGAAGGCATCTAACGCAGTTTGTCGTGCTTTTTCGATAACCACAAGAGGTCATATGGACAACACTCAGCGTGTGAGTGACTCTGGCATCTCTCCCCAGCTGTATTCAGTTCATCATAGTAGCATCTAAAATTCCCACACGTCAAATTCGTGAAGGTGAACCGGCAGAACTAACCCGTGAGATACGACACAGGTATAACTAGTTTAAGCGTAGCGCCATTCAGCCGGCGTCCAGACCAGGATGAACGGATGGAATAAATCACAAAAAAAGAACGAAATAACAAGTCCAGACGGAAAACAACTCCACCTATCCGTGAACACAAGTGTAAGTCGTCGACTAGTGTGAATTCCAGGCAAATCCGTGGTCTGGCGGCATCCATAATGATCAAAAACATTAGAGAAATGTAGACTCGCAGCCAGTTACGGCGCCATCTTTTATGGCGTATTACTGTTGTATTATAACATCAATACTGAACATCGGACTAGTATAATAATAATAGAGCACTCCCTTATCAAGGCAAAGGTACAAGGTTCAACTCCGGCTACCGGCACGCTTCAGTCGACCCAGCTGTATATTGTGCCATTTGTAGATGGGTACCTGACATACAGCTTGGGAAAGAAAGGGATCGAGGAAGGGAACTGGTCACCGCACCTCAAACAAATTGTGGCTTAGTACAATAGTACTTCATTCCGTACGGCCGTTTCTGCAATGGGCAATATGACATATTTGTGAACATCAGTGTTATGGCAGCATGCTCCAAATTTATTAGTTTCTGGTTGATTGCCCGGACCGTTTGATACACGTAATCCGTACCCGATGAAGGCGTGCCGGAACTTATACTAGGAGCATATGGGACTAGTCATGTATGTTATGTATGTGACACAATCGACCGTGTGGGGACCGGGAAAGAAAGAATAGGACCGCTGTATGTGCCACACGTGTAGTATGTGATGACTGAAATGGTAGTACGTAGAACACAGCAACAGACATCCAATGAGGGACCATATGCCGGGGTCGACCCATGCTTTTTATCGAGCGGAAAGTGGAAACATAAAAGTGCGGCAGTGTTAGTTACCTATCAAGTGCAATATCTGAGCTGACACAATAACGTATAAACAGTCATACCAGAGTTGTTGTCTGTACAAACGACTTCCAGACAATAAACAGTCATACCAGAGTTGTTGTCTGTACAAACGACTTCCAGACAATAAACAGTCATACCAGAGTTGTTGTCTGTACAAACGACTTCTAGACAATAAACAGTCATACCAGAGTTGTTGTCTGTACAAACGACTTGACAATAAACAGTCATACCAGAGTTGTTGTCTGTACAAACGACTTCTAGACAATAAACAGTCATACCAGAGTTGTTATCTGTACAAACGACTTCCAGACAATAAACAGTCATACCAGAGTTGTTGTCTGTACAAACGACTTCTAGACAATAAACAGTCATACCAGAGTTGTTGTCTGTACAAACGACTTCCAGACAATAAACAGTCATTCCAGAGTTGTCTGTACAAACGACTTCCAGACAATAAACAGCCATACCAGAGTTGTTGTCTGTACAAACGACTTCCAGACAATAAACAGCCATACCAGAGTTGTTGTCTGTACAAACGACTTCCAGACAATAAACAGTCATACCAGAGTTGTCTGTACAAACGACTTCCAGACAATAAACAGTCATACCAGAGTTGTTGTCTGTACAAACGACTTCCAGACAATAAAATATACACTAACATAGTCCTGGTCAATGGGAGTGAGTCGTAGAGACTTACATTTACGTGAACCAATATTGCGTTATGGATATAAATGATGGACATTGAAATCAGCAAACAGAGGAAGCACGTTCTGCAACAGCAGCGCGGTGGGTGTCATGGATGACAATGGAGTGCAAGGAGTACACAATGTCACGGGGGACTATCATTGGTTTGGTTTTTGAACTGCTAATCCTGAACTTAATGATTTAAGAGCAGTACGCTGTCAACTATGCCAGCAGTCCGCACCAAGAAGAGTAGTGGTACAGTGGGTTTCATCCCACTGTAACATCCAAGGCAACGAGGAGGCAGACAGACTGGCAAAAGAAGGTGCAAGACTACCACAACCAGATACTAGTATGACATACGAAGAGTCAAAACGGCTTAGAGCTAGATACATGACCGAATGGGAAACCGAACATACTGGCTACACAAAAAACGATGCCTATTACCAGTTGAACCGAAGAGAGCAGGTCGTGGTCTTCAGACTTCGCACTGGCCACAATAAACTGAGGTACCACCTATTCAACAAATAGAAGATAGGTGGCACTGACGAATGCCCGTGTGGTACCGGGAAAATGACCGCTGAGCATCTGCTAATCGTCGTTATTATCTTCTTCATGTCCACGTTCTAGATTTGAAGGTTATTTTGTGGATGTGCCCCTGGTTTGGAAATTATGACCACATCATCGGCAAACGCCAGCTCCAGTAAAACACTGACTACTTGTTGGCCTTCTACTTACAAGCTTTCATCACATCATCCACGAGTAGTAGGAACACATAACGGCCCTCTCCATACAAGCCTTAATGACATCATCCATGAGTAGTATGAACACATAACGATCCTCTCCATACAGGCCCTAATGACGTCTATGAGTAGTATGAACATATAACGGTCCTCTCGATACAGGCCCTGATGACATCATCCATGAGTAGTATGAACACATAACGATCCTCTCCATACAGGCCCTAATGACGTCTATGAGTAGTATGAACATATAACGGTCCTCTCGATACAGGCCCTGATGACATCATCCATGAGTAGTATGAACACATAACGGTCCTCTCCATACAGGCCCTAATGACGTCTATGAGTAGTATGAACACATAACGGTCCTCTCCATAAAGCCTTAATGACGTCATTCATTAATAGTATGAACACATATGACGATATGTTGTACACCGCTTGCAGATTTGAACTCCTCCAACTTTTGGCTTCCTCAAATTGTTGATGTCCTGTTCAAATGTAGAATTTGCACGTTTTATAGATGGTTGTTATAGCGCAGATCTTCCTTTCCAAGCATGCACAGGGCCTTCTTCGGTGAACCTTAGCGAATGCCTTTTTCAGATTCAAGAAACTCATTTCATCACCTTATTCGGTCATTCGTACTTGGACTAAGTCTGGCTTAACCAGAAGTATTAGTCCTAGCGTCAGTATCCTTATTATTTCACTTCTTCTTTCGTTCGCTTTAAAATATTGTCTTTATCTGCAATGTTGTCTCTTGTATAAACTTCACTGTCTTTTGTAGTTCACATACAGGTCCATAAAGTTTCTCTTCCAGTGTTGTTTCTATGGGCCAGTGAGATTTTCTCTGAATATCATATTCGGGGCAGTTATGTAGTATGTGCTCTGCGTTCTGGGGTTCCTGCCCGCATGTACACATGGCTGAGTTGCCAATCTTCATTTTTGTGTACATGTGGCTGCGGAGTCGGTTGTGTCCCGTTCTAGTCTATTCATCTTATGGTAATCATCTGGTGGCTTTCTGATTGATTTGATCATCCTTATCTTCTGTTGGTATGTAACTGACACATCTGACTGCTCGTCTGCAGCACCCACATTTGCCAGTCGATCTGCTCTCTCGTTTCTTTGTACTTCACTATGAGAAGGTATCCACTGCATGACAATCTTGCGCTGGCTGCTCAGTTCAAACTGTAGAGCCTATAGATCTGGCAGTTTCTCAAATTTAAGTGCTTGGAGTGCTGATTGTGCATTTTTCAGGAATACTACAGGTTGTGAACTGACATTTGGGTGCAATACTTTCTCTGCTGCCACCTTGATTGCCTGGATTTCTGCATCATATTTATGGCAGCATTTTTCAGTTGGTATTCTGACTGTATCCCTAATGGTGTTTGGGTATTCTATGTACACTCCCGCTCCGTCATTCTTTACTGCATTCTGTGCTGACCCATCTGTGTAAACTCTTTCAGGATCCTAAAACAGACATTACTATGGACACAATTGTGGGGATATGTCTCTGTGGTCTTTGTACTGTCGGTTGTCACCATTTATTTTTTAAAACATGAGTATAATGATGACCATTTCCCAATCTGTTGTTAAGCCAGGCTGTCTGAAGAGCTTTAAGGAATAACAGTTCACTTGCAGTTCTCATGTACTTGACTATGTCTGGTGTTATGGCATCATGCACAGCTGTTTTGTCAACTTTTATTTAAACTAAAGTGACCTTCAACTTCTCCATCGTGATGTTATTTTCTCCATCGTGATGTTATTTTCTCCATCGTGATGTTATTTTCTCCATCGTGATGTTATTTTCTCCATCGTGATGTTATTTTCTCCATCGTGATGTTATTTTCTCCATCGTGATGTTACTTTCCTCATCGTGATGTTATTTTCTCCATCGTGATGTTATTTTCTCCATCGTGATGTTATTTTCTCCATCGTGATGTTATTTTCTCCATCTTGATGTTACTTTCTCCATCGTGATGTTATTTTCTCCATCGTGATGTTATTTTCTCCATCTTGATGTTACTTTCTCCATCGTGATGTTATTTTCTCCATCGTGATGTTATTTCCCCATCGTGATGTTATTTCCCCATCGTGATGTTATTTCCCCATCGTGATGTTATTTCCCCATCGTGATGTTACTTTCCCATCGTGATGTTATTTCCCCATCGTGATGTTATTTCCCCATCGTGATGTTATTTCCCCATCGTGATGTTATTTCCCCATCGTGATGTTATTTCCCCATCGTGATGTTACTTCCCCATCGTGATGTTATTTCCCCATCGTGATGTTATTTCCCCATCGTGATGTTATTTCCCCATCGTGATGTTATTTCCCCATCGTGATGTTATTTCCCCATCGTGATGTTATTTCCCCATCGTGATGTTATTTCCCCATCGTGATGTTACTTCCCCATCGTGATGTTATTTCCCCATCGTGATGTTATTTCCCCATCGTGATGTTATTTCCCCATCGTGATGTTATTTCCCCATCGTGATGTTATTTCCCCATCGTGATGTTACTTCCCCATCGTGATGTTATTTCCCCATCGTGATGTTATTTCCCCATCGTGATGTTATTTCCCCATCGTGATGTTATTTCCCCATCGTGATGTTGTTTTTCCCATCGTGATGTTATTTCCCCATCGTGATGTTATTTCCCCATCGTGATGTTACTTCCCCATCGTGATGTTATTTCCCCATCGTGATGTTATTTCCCCATCGTGATGTTATTTCCCCATCGTGATGTTATTTCCCCATCGTGATGTTATTTCCCCATCGTGATGTTACTTCCCCATCGTGATGTTATTTCCCCATCGTGATGTTATTTCCCCATCGTGATGTTATTTCCCCATCGTGATGTTATTTCCCCATCGTGATGTTGTTTTTCCCATCGTGATGTTATTTCCCCATCGTGATGTTATTTCCCCATCGTGATGTTACTTCCCCATCGTGATGTTATTTCCCCATCGTGATGTTATTTCCCCATCGTGATGTTATTTCCCCATCGTGATGTTATTTCCCCATCGTGATGTTATTTCCCCATCGTGATGTTATTTCCCCATCGTGATGTTATTTCCCCATCGTGATGTTATTTCCCCATCGTGATGTTATTTCCCCATCGTGATGTTATTTCCCCATCGTGATGTTATTTCCCCATCGTGATGTTATTTCCCCATCGTGATGTTATTTCCCCATCGTGATGTTATTTCCCCATCGTGATGTTATTTCCCCATCGTGATGTTATTTCCCCATCGTGATGTTATTTCCCCATCGTGATGTTATTTCCCCATCGTGATGTTATTTCCCCATCGTGATGTTATTTCCCCATCGTGATGTTATTTCCCCATCGTGATGTTGTTTTCTCCATCGTGATGTTGTTTTCCCTTCAATAGATGTCCTCCTTTGTATTGGAGCTCATCGTACATGAAACGCGGAGCTCTGATAAATAGTCTTTCCATCCATCTCCCTCGTGGTGGCAAACAAAACATGTAGTTTACCAATTCCTGATCACACTATTTTCCTTCCTCCTGTTCGTTAGTCTAGTAGAACAGCTTCTGGTTTTCTGCCGTTTCCTTTTTCAGAGTACATCAAACGTAAGTCCTCTCATGATGATATTTGTTTTTAGTTAACACTTTATTCTTGACTCCTGAGCGTTATGTGGTCTTTGTCTTTTATGTTTTTACCTGCTGCATTCTTGACTTCTGAGTATTGTTTCCAAGTCTTTTTGTTTTCTCCTTCAGCCCATCGGGATGTTCTTGTTATATCCTTCTGTATTGTCACTTCAACGGATGCTTCTACAGCAGCTGCATTGAAGATGGTCTTGAGCTTTAACCAGAAAGCTTCTGTATACTCGAACGGCCCCTCCGCACTTGATGGCAGTATAAATGCATGATACCTGTTGGTAACCTCTGGGTCCAGTTTATAAACCATTACGTGTGCCTCTTCTTGTGGAGTGTTTGGTTTCTTATTTGATTGTGGGCGGTGTTTTGTTCGGGTTACTATTTCGGTTGTTCTCTTATTTGTAGTGGTCGCTCCTAATTTCAGGCCGTCTTCGGGCTCTGGAATATCTCACATACTTAATTGAATCTCTCCTCGCGATGGTACAATCAGTGATTGATTTATCATTTCTTGTCGGCTCACATCGTGTGTAAGTGCGTATGCGCCTGTAAGAGAACTTTGTATTTGTATTGATCAGTTTTTGCACGCTACAGAATCTCATGATTTGGCCCAATTTGTCATTGAGAACATCTACACCATATCTCACAAACACTCCATCTCGTCTACACTATTCTCATCCAACTCTGGTATTGAAATCTCCCAGGAGGATAATTTCATCGTGACAATCGTCCACTGTCTTTTCAAGAATGTCAAAGAACTTGTCTTTGACCTCTGCTCTCTTTTCTCATTCGGTACATAAACAATGACGGTATTGACGATCTTGCTTCCTTCTAAGAGGTCCAACACCAAACTGCGTTCAGAGATCAGCTCCATCCCTTGATGTTGTCGTTCTCCAGACTACATCCTGGTACTCTATGCATGCCACCTTTTCTGGTTCACGACTATTTATTGGATACTGAATGTGTCGTGGTATGTATTTGTCTTTTGTCGTCTCACTTTCTACCAGGTTGTATGTCAGTGTCGTGGTATGTATTTGTCTTTTGTCGTCTCACTTTCTACCAGGTTGTATGTCAGTGTCGTGGTATGTATTTGTTTGTTGTCGTCTCACTTTCTACCAGGTTGTAGCCCAGTGTCGCCTCACTTTCTACCAGGTTGTAGCCCAGTGTACTGGTATGTATTTGTCTTTTGTCGTCTCACTTTCTACCGGGTTGTAGCCCAGTGTCATGGTATGTATTTGTCTTTTCTCGTCTCACTTTCTACCGGTTTGTAGACCAGTGTCATCTCACTTTCTACCAAGGTTGTAGACCAGTGTCATCTCACTTTCTACCAGGTTGTAGCTCAGTGTCCTGGTATGTATTTGTCTTTTGTCGTCTCACTTTCTACCGGGTTGTAGCCCAGTGTCGTCTCACTTTCTACCGGGTTGTAGCCCAGTGTAGTGGTATGTATTTGTCTTTTGTCGTCTCACTTTTACCGGGTTGTAGCCCAGTGTCGTCTCACTCTCTCACTTTCTACCGGGTTGTAGTCCAGTGTCGTCTCACTTTCTACCTGGGTGTAGCCCAGTGTCGTCTCACTTTATACCGGGGTGTAGTCCAGTGTCGTCTCACTTTCTACCGGGTTGCAGCCCAGTGTCGTCTCACTTTCTACCAAGTTGTAGCCCAGTATCGTCTCACTTTCTACCAGGTTGTAGCCCAGTGTCGTGGTATGTATGTGTCTCTCGCCTCTCTCGTGGCTCGAGTAACATTTATCTCCATTTAACGGTAGGTCTCTTTTACGCTGTCTATCCACCTCTTACTCTAGCCCTTCTTCCTGATGTTCTCCTGTAGAAGGTTTGCATGAACTGTATGGTCTGGTTGCATTCTCACAATATGGCCAAACCAATTCATTCTCTGGTGCTCTATGTACTGAACGAATACTCATTTTTATGATTCTGTCTCTTCTGATGTTGTTAGTGACCTTTCGTAGGCACCGGATCTCGTAGGTGGCTAACTTTGGTTCCTGGGCCTTATCCAGTGCCCATGTCTGGCACTGGCAGCACAGGGTTTGGGATGATGATACTATTTATCATCTGCTTTTTTGCGTGGAGAGAAATCTGGGGGGGGGGGGGGGGGCTTAGTGCTGGTGACAGCTGGTTTGTGAACCTTAACGATAGAAATTCGTTGCTAAGAAAGACGGGAGTAAGTAGAAGTGGAAGCATTAATTCTCGTCTTTTCTCGTAGAATGTTTGAAACCGCCAACTGTTAAAAAGGGGACTATTCTGTGACGTCACTTCTTCAAATCCGGTGCTAAAAATATATATTTCTTTTTTGGGGTGAATTAAGACGCAATTACCCGATCATAATGTGGGCACAGAAAACAAAAACATTGTGACAACCGAAAACTTTAAAAGCAAGAGAGAGGTGGATAAAGAAACATGTTTGCATAGTAAGCTTAACACCAAAACAAAGGAACATCTAAATTGCTGCCATTCTGACAACAATGATGGCTCGGGAAAGGAACAGGTCGCCAGCGCCACGACGCATGACCCATCATGATAATGAAGTCGGCTGCTGGCGCCCATTTATCAGCGTCTGAAGGCTGCAGCGTTTCGCCATGTGTTCACGTGGATGTGAGCATTTTCCCGCGCTTGTGACTCTGCTTTGATTAATGTGGTATCCTCAGAGCTAAACAGAACACCACAACGATTCCACCGAGTAAGTGCCAGATTTATGTATGGTGATATCCCGTTATTAATATTATAGTTGTGGAACATATTTCCTGTACGCATGCAGCACATAAACATGGCCGCGGAATAATAGAAAACTTCGCCTGAGTTGATTAACTGTCATCAAACATGTTTATATTCAGCTCACCACAGTTGTAAATCCTTTTTTGCATCTGTTAATGATATTTTATACTTAGCTGCTCTTTTTCTCAGACTGTTGTTTACTTATTTTCTTTCATTCTATCTACCTTAAAATCTAGTTAATACCTGTCTTTTGTCTGACTTTCATTCATTCTTAGAATCTTACTTTATTTGTTCTTGAATTACTCTGTTCTTGTCCTTGACAAGTCATGGTCCATTCAAAAAGCCACACAAAATATCACGTTACAAGTCGTTTTAATCAGTTAAGGCGGCCTGACGCTGTCAAATGGGTTTTAAGGTTTTTTTGTATTTCTTCTTCTTCTTCTTCTTCTTTCTTCTTCTTCTTCTTCGTCTTCTTCTTCTTATTTTTCTTCTTTTTCCTCTTCTTCTTCTTCTTCTTCTACTTCTTCATTCTTTCTTCTTCTTCTTCTTCGTCTTCTTCTTTCTTCTTCTTCTTCTTCGTCTTCTTCTTCTTATTTTTCTTCTTCTTCCTCTTCTTCTACTTCTTTTTTCTTCTTCTTCCTCTTTTCCCGCTGCTTTTTCTTCTTGTACAACTTCTTCTTCTTGTACAACTTCTTCTTCTTCTTCCTCTTCTTCTCCTCGTTCTTCTCCTCCTCCCACCTTTGGTCTTATCTTTGATGTTCATATTGTCAGTTGAGTTTCCATGTTGAACTCGACCGTTGTTTGGAGCTTAGATGTAGCTCATCTCATCTCAGCCATCCACCCAAATTCCATTCATTCTACCACACGCCCATAATCCACCCACACACCACTTAATCCATCCTATCTATCTATCTATCTATCTATCTATCTATCTATCTGTCTGTCTGTCTGTCTGTCTGTCTGTCTGTCTGTCTGTCTGTCTGTCTGTCTGTCTGTCTGTCTGTCTGTCTGTCTGTCTGTCTGTCTGTCTGTCTGTCTGTCTGTCTGTCTGTCTGTCTGTCTGTCTGTCTGTCTGGTCTGGTCTGTCTGGTCTGTCTGGTCTGTCTGGTCTGTCTGGTCTGTCTGTCTGTCTGTCTGGTATGTCTGGTATGTCTGGTATGTCTGGTATGTCTGGTATGTCTGGTCTGTCTGGTCTGTCTGGTCTGTCTGGTCTGTCTGTCTGTCTGTCCGTCTGTCCGTCTGTCCGTCTGTCCGTCCGTCCGTCCGTCCGTCCGTCTGTCTCTGTCTGTCTGTCTGTCTGTCTGTCCCTCTGTCTGTCCGTCCGTCCGTCCGTCCGTCCGTCCGTCCGTCCGTCCGTCCGTCTGTCCGTCCGTCCGTCCGTCTGTCCGTCTGTCTGTCTGTCTGTCTGTCTGTGATACACCGATAATCGAAGCACGACACGGTGGATTTAAGAAGAATGTCTGAAGTACTAACATGTTAAGTATTTGTTAGTGACTAGTTCCCTGTATAAGATTGCGTCTTCATTATTTCTTATTGACTAGTTCCCTGTATAAGATTGCGTCTTCATTATTTCTTATTATTGATGTAAAGGACTCTGCTTGTAATCCGTTAACTTTAGTATAGGAATTAACAACAACTGGCCCGTCACATGGTTTCATCCGGCCCGCGATGGACACTCAGAGTATAATATGAAGTCCACAAATATCATTCGGCCCGCGGTGGACACTCAAAGTATAATATCAAGCCCACAAATATCATCTTGTCCGCGGTGGACACTCAAAGTATAATATGAAGCCCACAAATATCCGGCCCGCGGTGGACACTCAAAGTATAATATGAAGCCCACAAATATCCGGCCCGCGGTGGACACTCAGAGGTATAATATCAAGCCCACAAATATCCGGCCCGCGGTGGACACTCAAAGTATAATATCAAGCCCACAAATATCACCACCTTTTAGTTACAAAAAAAAAAAAAAAAAAAAAAAAAAAAAAAAGGAAAGATCCCGTTAACACGCCAGTCTGGTAAATTGAAAATATGGTGTTAGGTCTCAGGGGCCGCTTTATAAATTGAAAATATGGTGTTAGGTCTCAGCGGCTGTTTTGTAAATTGAAAATATGGTGTTAGGTCTCAGGGGCCGTTTTGTAAATTTAAAATATGGTGTTAGGTCTCAGGAGCCGTTTTGTAAATTGAAAATATGATGTAAGGTCTCAGGAGCCGTTTGGCGATCGAAAAAAAGTCCCACACCAACCGAGGGACTGAACCCGGATCTCTAGGCTGGGAAGCCAGTGTAGTAACCACTGGGCTACCTCGTAAAGTAAACTAGTTATCTAAGGTTTTGTAAGCGATACATAACAATATGCGACGTTTATAACCTGTTTGCTAAGTTGCACGGGCATTCGGTCCTGGAATCAAAAACGGTTTGACAAGCCTGCTCTTCTGGATGCCCACTGACATGCATAATGGATATGCTTTCTTCCGTTCTGTCTTCTCAATGCTTCTCTTTGTTTCCTTCCTATCATCCAGAAAGTAGAAAAAAGATGTGGCAGAGAGTATTGTCCTCGCCTCGCGATCCAAGAAATTTGAAACGCTTGACTTTCCTCACGACTTACACGTTGTCTTTTGTCCCTTGAGATCTAGGGCAGTGGACGAGATGACAGCAGCCAGTGACTCGTAGCTCACAGCTTGCGTCAGAGTCAGCGAACAATAGCTGACCCGGACCCTTTTCCGCCAACAAGATATATATTGCAGCCTCGCTGTAAACTACGACACAACGTAACAAAACTTCTTTTCAGGGCTAGCTAAGAGGAAGAAGAAGAAAAGGCGATCTCATTTTAAGATGTCTATCAAGTTCTACTTGAGCTGAACGAAAACTGATAAGGCTTCATTGACATCACGGTTGAATCACGTGATATCATTTCCGAAAAAAAAGTAAGATGACCGCGCTTTAGTGGCTGCGCTCTTCACTCGCTCCGGTATTTGTGTCGAGTTTTCCGACAGTTGATAGTTACTTTTCGGATTATATTTCGCAACTCCTTCACCACGTGGTATCAGGGACTTTTTTCTATGGATTTTATGTGCATTCGTTCGGTTATCTTGTTTGTTTTGCTGTATTTCGCTGCATTTCATGCTTGGCTCAAGCAGTGGGAAACCAGTCCATGATAGAGCTCAACGTTCCGCTTAACTTCACACCAGAATTCAGTCCAGGTTATCACTATTCAAGGACATTCTGCTCCGACTGAAGGCGACTTCCTCCTGCCCGCCGCTCCCTCCACCGGAGGTGAAACTCTCCCAACCTAGTATTCTCAGCACAGCAAGGGTCACGCTGACCAGCAGGTGGACACACTCAGAAGCCTCGGCGGCGGGACACGTGGAGACAGGGATTTTGACACGGACAGACACGGAAAGCTTGACACAAACATTGGTCTAAACACACTCATCGTGGCCCTCATCCCAAGGATGCGGAGTACACGTCTCCACCTGCCGAGTCTGTAGTGATTTCGGTTGACACGCTTCGCATGGACATAGCTTCAGCAGTTGGTTGTGGTCAATCGACGCAACGGGTCTTTGACGCCTACGCGAATATTATTATTATTATTATTTCCGAAACTCTCAATTTCACAACCTTTCATTCCCCGTTCATTTAAAATACCAGCTCTTGAAGTGTGCAAACAAAATGTCGTGCTTCTATTTTCGTATTACTTTCTGAACGCCCTTCGTGTGTGTATATATATATAAATCAGCTTATGGATTTCCATTCATTGTATCGATGTATGACATTCTTTTCTTTGTATCAACAAATGACATTTCTTTCATCGAATGAACATCTAGCGAGAAAATCTAGTCAGATCGTATTGCCGCTTCTTATCAAGGCTAGAGATGAGATATTAGCCTGAAGTCTCTCCTCCTCTAACCATATTATTATGAAATGAATTTTCCATCCGTTTAATATGAACTCAGATGAAAGAGTTTATGTCCACATGAAGACAGTTTCCTGCTGTCTTGTTGAAACATTGAGCCTTAGTCCTTGATAATGTAATATGTTACTTCTCCAACCTTCATTATCTTTTATTACCCATTTATGTCGCTCACATTGCGGGCCACATAATAAAGTATTCCGGGCCGCGTGTTTGAAATCCTTGGCGTATTAAGCCTTTCGTCAAACTGCTAATAAAATTCGGGTAAACATTTATACTGCTCTGAAGGCTAGGGCGTATATGATCTCTATCATTGTACGTATCTGCAATATAACTTATCTGGTTTCACCCTTTGCCTTTCGAAAGACTGGTCTATTATTCTTCCCATATGTTATCTGTGTTATTTTATATTGTTTCTGATATGATTTTGATGAGTAACTTGGTAACTTATCTTTAAAGTGGTTGGTATACATTCAGCGTATTTCACAAAGATGGCGCCATAACTGGCTGCGAGTCTACATTTCTCTACTGTTTTGGATCATTATAGATGCCGCCAGACCACGGATTTGCCTGGAATTCACACTAGTCGACGACTTACACTTGTGTTCACGGAAACGTGGTGTTGTTTTCCGTCGGAACTTGTTATTTCGTTCTTTTTTTGTGATTTCTTCCATCCGTTTATCCTGGTCTGGACGCCGGCTGAATCAGTGACTGGAACTACGCTTAAACCAGTTATACCTCTGTCGTGTTTCACGGGTTAGTTCTGTCGGTTCAACTTCACGAATTTGGCGTGTGGGAATTTTAGATGCTACTATGATGAGCTGAATACAGCTGGGGAGAGATGCCAGACTCACTCACACGCTGAGTGTTGTCCATACGACCTCTTGTGGTTATCGAAAAGGCACGACAAACTGCGTTAGATGCCATCCCACCTTTCTACCCTGCGGGTTACATGTTTACGGAAAGGCTTCGGTGGTAACCCTGAGACAAAATCTGCATCCTATGCTATCTCCAGTCGTCTCGATGAATGTCTTGCCACTGGCAAAAGGTAGCTTAGGCTCTGTGAGTGAGGTTGACAAAAGGCGCAGTTTCTTCCTCACTTTAATCCAAATCTCCGCGCAAGTCACCCATTTCAGCGGACACAGCAGGAGATACGACTGCCCACACGGCTGAACAAAGAGAGTGGTCTTCATCACTTGTGATGGACAACTATTATTTCACACCACTACCGCCACCTAGTTGCTAGCATACCTCTCGTGTTTAAGCTACACATGATGTTGTTTGTCTGTTCGTGTTTTTGTGTGTGTTTTTTGGGGCTGAGCAGGTAGTGATTACGTTTGTGTGGGTCCTCTACCACATGCTTAGACTTTCTCCAACCTTACTATCGTCAGTTTTTTTAGTTGCACAGCTAATATCTCCAGGCTTATTATGCTTCTCATCTACGATAAAAACGAGTTCTTCCCTCTTTATTCCTATATTACTTGTGCGTTGTTTTTTACCTGTAGACCTAGCATGCTGCTGTCAACATGTGTGAATACTGTCAACCTAGCTGTATTTTTGTGTGTGTTTTTTTGTTTTTTTTTTGGCTTTCGCCTTATTCCTCTATTCCCCAAGGCGGTGTGCGTTGCACTGTGGTTTTTATTTTGCGCCTGTCGGCCCAGTGCATCCGACTTCAGCACGCATTTTATGTAAGGGTCTGCGTCCTCCTGCATTTTCTAAGGGTTTGCTTCCCCAGGGTAACGGCAGGTGCTGTGATGGGGATCGAACCCAGCACCTTCGGGTCGTGAGCCGTGCCACTTAACCACTAGGCCACGCCGTCCCCAAACTAGCTGTATGAATACTGTGAACCTAGATTTGTGAATACTGTGAACCTGTGTGAATGATGTGAACCTAGATGTGTGAATACTGTCAACCTGTGTGAATACTGTCAACCTGTGTGAATGCTGCCAACATAGATTTATGAATACTGTCAACCTGTGTGAATACTGTCAACTTAGCTGTGTGAATGCTGCCAACATAGATTTATAAATACTGTCAACCTGTGTGAATACTGTCAACTTAGCTGTGTGAATGATGCCAACATAGATTTGTGAATACTGTCAACCTGTGCAAATACTGCCAACCTGTGCGAAAACTGCCAAGCTGTGTGAGTACTGTCAACCTAACTGTGAATACTGCCAACATAACTGTGAATACTGTCAACATAACTGTGAATACTGTCAACATAACTGTGAATACTGTCAACATAACTGTGAATACTGTCAACCTGTGTGAATTATGTCAACCACCAGTGTGAATACTGTCAACCTAGATGCGTGAATACTGTCAACCTGCGTGAACACTGTCAACCAGTGTGAATACTGTCAACCTAGATGCGTGAATGCTGTCAACCTGTGTGAATACTGTCAACCTGTGTGAATGCTGTCAACCTGTGTGAATGCTGTCAACTTGTGTGAATGCTGCCAACATAGTTGAGTGAATACTGCCAACATAGTTGAGTGAATACTGCCAACATAGTTATGTGAATACTGTCAGCCTGACTGTGAGTGGCAGGCTGTATCATTCTACCGTAGAGAGATTAGTTTACTCTAATATTCGCCTTTAACAATACGCTCTCAATATTATTCAACTTTAACAACACGCTCTCAATATTATTCAACTTTAACAACAAGCTCTCAATCTTATTCAACTTTAACAACATGCTCTCAATATTATTAAACTTTAACAATACGCTCTCAGTATTATTCAACTTTAACAAGGCGCTCTCAATATTATTCAACTTGAACAATATGCCCTCAATATTATTCAACTTTAACAACACGCTCTCAGTGCTATTCACCTGTAACAATACACTCTCAATATTATTCACCTGTAACAACATGCTCTCAATATTATTCACCTTTAACAGCACGCTCTCAATATTATTCACCTTTAACAACACGCTCTCAATATTATTCACCTTTAACAACACGCTCTCAAAATTATTCACCTGTAACAACACGCTCTCAAAATTATTCACCTGTAACAACACGCTCTCAAAATTATTCACCTTTATCAACACGCTCTCAATGTTGTAGTCTGCCTGTTCCCGTCTCTGACATACACCAAGCCATTGGAAACTACTAACGACACCACCTGTCCAGACAAGATGGGATTGACTCATTATTACAACAGTACTGTAGTCGGCAAGAATGAAATCTGAAACAGAGAAGACCTGAACATGTGAACTGCGTGTAATTGAAGTCTGGTTTTGGGGGAAACCTAAATGTCGTCTGAGGAATTTCCTTCCAACGATGTATCCACTGGACGGTAATTACGCATTGTTTGCCCATCCGTCCAAACGTATTTGGCTTGATGTTTGTTGGTAACGATTTAGTGTTGAGTAGTTATTGAATGCAGGTATAACGATGTGTTATGTACCTGTACCAGCTGTTAGTGTTTATAGCATAGACGGTAGTTAGTTAATGGTTAGCAGTCGACGGATCATCTCTTGTATTAGGAAAGAAGTGGATACCATGACTTATATTCTTCTTTACCGTTTAGATTATTTTATTATTCTCAGTTGTCTTGTCCATTGTCCTAAACGAAGACTTTTTGATCGTAACGTTGGTTGATGGTCTTACATCTGTGTCCACGCTGAAATGACTTGTACTTGTTTATTATATTATCAACATATGTATGTTAGTGTTGCTACAGTATCGCCAACGTTTTTTTTAAATCGTCAAATGTTCTTAGATGCCACAGAGAATATGTTGTTAATCAATGATTCCATAAATATGTTGTTAATCAATGATTCCATAAATATGTTGTTAATCAATGATTCCGTAAATATGTTGTTAATCAATGATTCCGTAAATATGTTGTTAATCATTGATTCCGTAAATATGTTGTTAATCAATGATTCCGTAAATATGTTGTTAATCAATGATTCCGTAAATATGTTGTTAATCAATGATTCCGTAAATATGTTGTTAATCAATGATTCCGTAAATATGTTGTTAATCAATGATTCCATGTTTTCATGGCCTTCTGTGTGGAAGGGAGGCAAGTCTTAACAACCGTCAACGTGGTAGAGACGGATATATCCAATAATGTTTATATGAACAAGGAAGCGACAGCAATCACTAAGACGTGTATTAGAAGCGTGAACGGTTGGCAGGCGTGTACGGTTGGCAGGCGTGTGTGGTTGGCAGACGTGAACGGTTGGCAGGCGTGTATGATTGGTATGCTCTCATCATATATCATCTCTCGATCCAGTAGAAGCATGGCGTGTCCACTACATTTGGTCTCATTAGACGTAACGTAACAAGTGCCTGAGCATTGATTTATTTTTCTAAAACTAGTTTATGTGGTAATTTGTTTTACATGATAAAGGTGTTAGCCAAACATCCACAACCCAGCTTAGTCGCTTTTTACTACATGCCGAGTATATTGTTGTGGGTGTAATTTGCCCTCCCCAGTAAGGGCACTCGGAATCCACACGACTGGAGCAAGTAATATGTTTTACGTATTTGGAATGCTATCATGTAACACTGTTTTGATCTTGTCTATTTTCAGGCTTCGTCCATGAGTTGGTTTTTGTTTGGTCAGGACAAGCAACACGGCTTTTGGGAGAGTATGCGTGTCTCTGTGGAATTTCGCTGGAGCACAGAACAATTGTGAGAGCATGCGTGTCTCTGTGGAATGTCACTGGAACAGAAAACAATTATGAGAGCATTCTTGTCTATGTAATGTTGCGGGAGCAGAAAATAGAAAGTCTACATATGAGGCGTTTCTGAATTGTATGGTTCGGTCAACTGGCTGTCATGACAACACAGACGGATAACGTGCCACATAGGAGTGGCGGATATGAGCCTGGAAACTATACTGGCTATGATGACTTTATTCCAGGAAGTCTACATAGTCCTAGATCTGAGATCGATGAATATTTAGCATTTCTATCATACTACCTAATGGGTATTGGCGGAAGTACTGTATGCTGTCTTGGTACAGTAGCTAACGCCCTGTCTCTTGCTGTCCTTACCAGACGATCCATGCGTTCCAGCACCTACACGTATCTAACTGCTCTCTCGGTCTGTGACGCTCTGGTCTTGTTTCTGACACTCTTACTTATTATCAATGACACAAAACACCCGGAAAGTACAAAAGAAGACTCCCAGTTCCACGCCATCTTGTTCCCATTTGTCCACCCATCGGCTATAGTGTTCCAGGTCACTTCTATATGGTTGACCCTTGCTTTCACAGTTGATCGTTACATCATGATTTGCCATCCCTTCAGGGCGGAGAGGATGTGCAGGAGAAGTAGAGCGTGGAAGGTAATCATCTGCCTATACGTCACAGGGTTGGTATTTAACATTCCTCGGTTCCTGGAGTACAGCACCAAGGTCGACACGTTTCCAATGCCAAACTCCAGCGAGGTCATGACCTTCTACCGGATAGACACCACACCCCTGGGCAGCACCGTGTTGTTTCGTGAGCTCATACATTCCTGGCTCTATCTGTTGTTTATTTGTGGCATCCCATTTCTCACCCTGGTCATTCTCAACGCTTTCCTCATGCGGGCTGTCCACTTATCCCGCATTAAAGGAAAAGAGATTAACCCAAGAGAGAAACACCGCAACGACACCACTATCATGCTGAGTAGTGTTGTTATCATCTTCCTCATCTGCCAAGGTCCAGCGCTTGTGTCCCGTATGAGTTATGCCTTCCAACCAACTTCCAGGACTATAGCAAGAGTTACTCTCAACGAGGTTGCAAACTTCTTTGTCTACCTAAACTCGGCCATCAACATTGTACCGTATTACCTCTTTGGCCGTAAGTTCCGAAGTGAATTTTGGAGAATATTTTGTTCCTGCTGTTTTGATATAGACGAACTAAGACGAATCAACAGAAGTTACAGCGTGTCGGTGGACCAGCGTCGCATGAGTCAGTACAATGTCATGGAAATGAACAGCGTGGCACAAACCAACCTGGACTATCAAAGTCGGGATCAGGGTGACATTTCTCAAGGTCACAACCAAATCTACAACGACCAGAGGAGTAGGCTGACCACTACTTGCCTACTCCACAGCGACTCGAATGGAAGTGTAGCAGTGCCTCTAATACACGGGAACTACCATTCGCTCAGCTCACACGGAGTCGCTAACAGAGACACGAATAAAGACTATATAAGAAAAACTGGTTCCCAAATCATTTCGCCATCCGAACCAATATCATCTCAGAACTCGTGTATGAATTCCAGCAGACACGTTCAGTTCATGACTATTGCGGGAGGACCCAGCTTACATGGGCCTGAATGGTCAGCAGTTTGAATTGTTTATGTGTTATAATCTAGTTGTAAATAAATCGATCATGAAATATGCTGACAAGTGATCACTTTTTGTTAATTGTAATCTATTTATGCTCTTAGCCATCTTTGTGAATAGTTCAGGTGCGCATCTAGACCAAGCAGAATATACTCTCGAGCAGAACGTCTCGAATATTCTACATACAATTGTACCTTCCACGCAGGTGAACAACGGGTGTCAATCTTATTAGTGCTCAAACATTGCCTGTGGACTATATTTGTCTATCTGTAACTACATTTTGCCTTCATTTAGGTCAATACAATTTACCTGTGTTGTGTTCATTTAAAAACAACTATTGATGTGATGTTTATACCAATTGCTTAAGTCTACCGCTTGTGTTTGCAGTCACCGTGCACTGTATAGACTAGTTTATTTTTTTTTTACCACAAACAGAAGAAAAACAAACTCTGCCTTAACGAGGATTTGAACACTTGCGGTCAGAGACTGATATTCAAACCGTTCTGTCAGCCGCTCGAGCCTCTGTTCATAACATACAAAACATGCTTTTGTTTTTTCCTTTATAAATGCCAGCCAGAGTACACCCTGTTGGAAATGTCTTTTATACTTTTTTTTAATCTCTCTCTCTCTCTCTTTCTCTCTCTCTCTCTCTCTCCCTCCCTCTCTCCCTCTCTCCCTCCCTCTCTCCCTCTCTCCCTCTCTCTCTCTCTCTCTCTCACTCACTCACTCACTCACTCACCCACTCACCCACTCACTCACTCACTCACTCACTCAGGTTTGATCAGCAACAAGTCATTTTACTTTTTGAACTATTTAACTGCAAATCAAACTTCTATTCAGGCTTGGCACATCTTTTGCCTGAAGCATGTTTCAGCTGGATGGAGCTGATTTGGTTGCATTTTCACGATGTATCAGTTTTTTCTAAAATGTATGTTGTGTGCGTACTGCATCTCTGTGTAGCGGATGCATACTGATTCTTCACTACCACTGACTGCTGTCGTGTGCTCACTCCTAGAGCATTTCTTTCTGCTTTGAAAACTCCTCAGACTAGGCGACTCTGCCGTCCGCCTTGTCACATGCACTGTCTTAGCATCTTATGCATCTTTTGTTATCTCCAACCGTCTCGAAAATGTCTTGCCACTGGCCAAAGGTTGCTCAGGACGAGGAGTGAAGTTGACAAATGACGCAGTTTCTTCATCACTCTGACCCAAATCACCGCGCTAAAGGCCCATTTCAGCAGACACAACAAAAGGACAAGATTGTCCACATGGCTAAACAGAGAGAGAGGTCTTCATCACATGTGATGGTTGGACAGAGAGAGAGGTCTTCATCACATGTGATGGTCGGACACAGAGAGAGGTCTTCATCACATGTAAAGGTAGGACAGAGAGAGAGGTCTTCATCACATGTGATGGTAGGACAGAGAGAGAGAGAGAGGTCTTCATCACATGTGATGGTCGGACAGAGAGAGAGAGGTCTTCATCACATGTGATGGTCGGACAGAGAGAGAGGTCTTCATCACATGTGATGGTCGGACAGAGAGAGAGGTCTTCATCACATGTGATGGTCGGACAGAGAGAGAGGTCTTCATTTCATGTGATGATCGGACAAAGATAGAGGTCTTCATCACATGTGATGGACGAACATCATACTATGATGGTTTCGCCATAATGAAGCGAAGCTGTTGTTGTTCCATCTACTCCTGCAGACTTGTTCCACCGGTTAAACCCTGTAACATCATATGTTGTACGGAATGATGTTCTTATTCACAAAGCTCCGAGCAAATTTGCCCTTCTTCGTTGGTTTTTTTCCACTTCTGGACTGAGTTGTTCCTTCCCATATTCCTGGTATATAATCTTATGTTTCTGTGATTATTTCTTTTATATATCGTCTTCTGTTTCTGGTAAATAGTGTTTTGTTCCTGACATTATTTCTGGCATATAGTATTGTTCCTGTCGTATAGTTTTTTTGTTTCTGGTTTTATTTATGTCATATATTCTTCTGTTATTTTTCTTCAATTATTATTGGGACAGTCTTTTGTCCTGAAATTATTTGTGGTACATAGTTTTTTGTTCTTAGCATTATTCTTTGCATTAGGTATTTTTTCCTGGCATTTAGTCTTTTGTTTCTGACATTATTTCTGACATCAAGTATTTTGTTACTGACATAAAGTCATTTGTTTCTGACATTATTTCTGACATTAAAGTATTTTGTTACTGACATTAAAGTATTTTGTTACTGACATTAAAGTATTTTGTTACTGACATTAAAGTATTTTGTTTCTGACATTATTTCTGACATTAAAGTATTTTGTTACTGACATAAAGTATTTTGTTACTGACATTAAAGTATTTTGTTTCTGACATTAAAGTATTTTGTTCCTGATATATAGTCTTTTGTTTCTGACATTATTTCTGACATTAAAGTCTTTTTTCCTGACAGAGTCTTTTGTTTCTGACATTATTTCTAACATAAAGTATTTTGTTACTGACATAAAGTATTTTGTTACTGACATTAAAGTATTTTGTTTCTGACATTAAAGTATTTTGTTCCTGATATATAGTCTTTTGTTTCTGACATTATTTCTGACATTAAAGTCTTTTTTCCTGACAGAGTCTTTTGTTTCTGACATTAAAGCATTTTTTCCTGACATAGTCTTTTGTTTCTGACATTATTTCTAACATAAAGTATTTTGTTACTGTCTGGTGTGTAGTCTTTTGTTTCTGACAATAATGCTTCTTTTCCTTCCATTATTCCTCACATAACGTCTTCTTTGTCTATATCATTATTCTTCACATTTATTTTTCTCTCTAGCTGTCAATATTTTTTGTCATAGACGCTGCTGCTTCCATCCTGTTAATATTTATTCCATATAACCTTCCGTCCCAGTCAATATTTATTTCAAATAACTTTTAATTGCTGCAAATATTCCTTATTAAATTATATGTGTTCTGTTTTGGGCTGTGGTCAGGGTGTAGCTTTCATACGACACGCTGTGTTGTGTGCTTCTTGACTTTACTCACGTCTTTGACACAATCTGATTCCTTTGCGTTACGTTAATGCTTGCTTTTCACTCTTTCTTGTAAGGATCTCTCAAACGTGATCACCGTCTTTCTTGTGTTTTATCCAGATTTGTCCTTTGATTGTATTAGTTGTTATTGTTTATCTTTCATTTATGTTTTCCCAGATAGTCTATTGTCTGTTGTACTGTTGTTCGTGGCTATTCAGGAATTTGTTTGTTATTGTCTATAGTTGTTATATTTATTAAAATGACCTTTACTGCTATATAATACTCATCGTTGATAAGTTATATGATATCGGTGTACATATGATATACATTCTCACCTGGATATTCCAACTATCCACATTTCAATTTTTGGTTAGTAATTACATTTTTATGGAGCGCTTGGCCGAATGGTTTCGAGGCCTGCCTGTCGACAGGAGGGCAGCGGTTCGAATCCCCGGTATGACATATGTTGTTTTTCTGTTGGGGGTGAAATAAACAAACATAGCCAGCACACAACATGGCGACAGCAGTGGCGAAGCTGTCTATAGCCCTCAGCCTTCAAAACCCCTCGACCACCCCAGCAATGTGGAAAATGTATGACAGTAATTACATTTTACTTTCGTTTCTGCAAGCACTCTTGTTTTTTTAAATATTTCGGATATTTGTTTACCATCATAAATATATTTGATGCTGTTGTTGCATCTCATATTGTGGGCAGTGATGACGTAAGTAGGTGTTACCGGATAGTGTACATCCACTCGTGTGGTGTCTAGCGTTTTGTTTACTCAATCTTTTGACGTTGATGAAATGAAGTACTCAGACGAGTCACACGTATTGGATAACATAACAGTACAAATTGAAGATAGGGTGTACCGACGAATGCCCGTGCGGTACTGGTAAAATGACCGCTGAACATCTGCTGCAGAACTGCCCGACATACGAGGATCAGAGAGAGCAGATGTGGCCATTACCAGTGGAACTGCAAGACAAGCTCTATGGCAGTGGCGAGAGCCTCAGGATGACCGCCGCTTTTTTCGAAAAAATAATGGTTACTGTCTGACTGCGTACGCAGAAGAAGAAGGATAACATAACAGTGATAATGAAGCATACAGCCAACACTTTAGCTGGATCGTTTGCAGCAAGCCTGAATCCAAGTATCTACACTGACTTTTTGAAAAGCTGCGGCTTACATATTGAAATTACTAGCGTTGGGGTAGACAATATAGGCTAAGCTCTCCTAAATGGTTTTCAAGACTGGCATAAAACAGGCGTGACATGAATTATAAATGGATTTTCTAATGGTCATTGTTGTTTAGGCGTAGTGACATGTTAGCAAACGCGTGAAGCGACAAAGTGAATTGATCAGTTAATGTAGGAAAGGTAAGCTGTATTTGTCAAGCCCAACACAGCGTTGGAATTAAGTCAATAGGTAGCTCTGAGATGGTCATTAGGGCGCCATTTTTTTCCATAACCATATAGCCACACACTATACAGGCTTTCCCTGGCGGAGAGTGTTAATTGCCAAGCTCTCAAAGTGTGTTTCAAATCTTATTTAAGTGTAGTTTTGTATAGTTTTATGATTGTGATTTTAATTTCATTATTTTATTGAGTATTTTAAAAGTTGTCAAATTTCGTGTTAGATTATCAGTAATGTTTTAGAATTTAATTAAAATACAGTAGAAAAAAATAAATTGGAGACGCTGTAGACATCATCAATAATTCTTTCGATTCAGTTGACTTTTTGTTTAAAAAATATATATGTGTTTTTCTTCTTTTGTACAAAAAATGCACATGAAAAAATAATAACAAGTCCAAAATGGAATATTTCACAGAAGAATGGGAAATATAGAAGAACTGTTCAAGGAAAGTGGTTCTTGAAATACTGATGGTTGATACGAAACAAAATAAAACAAACATATCATTACTATTATCGCCTAATGCTCGGTGGGGAGCAGTCTTAGAGAACAAATGGTCATTCGACATTAAACAATTTTGAACTTAAAGCTTCAAATCATGACACTAGCAAATTGCGCATTAAAAATGTCAAGGCTTTTCATATGCTGGGATGATACAGAATTGATTTTTGAATTTTAGAAAGTGCTCGTATTAAAGCTGTTAAACACAACAATAATGTTTTGCGTAATCGAAAAATTGTAGGGTTTCTCATTAATGTGGTATTGTAGGGTTTCTCATTAATGTGGTATTGTAGGGTTTCTCATTAATGTGGTATTGTATGGGGTCTCATTAATGTGGTATTGTAGGGTTTCTCATTAATGTGGTATTGTAGGGTTTCTCATTAATGTAGTATTGTAGGGTTTCTCATTAATGTGGTATTGTAGCGTTTCTCATTAATGTGGTATTGTATGGTTTCTCATAAATGTGGTATTGTAGGGTTTCTCATTAATGTGGTATTGTAGGGTTTCTCATTAATGTGGTATTGTAGGGTTTCTCATTAATGTGGTATTGTAGGGTTTCTCATTAATGTGGTATTGTAGGGTTTCTCATAAATGTGGTATTGTAGGGTTTCTCATTAATGTGGTATTGTAGGGTTTCTCATTAATGTGGTATTGTAGGGTTTCTCATTAATGTGGTATTGTAGGGTTTCTCATTAATGTGGTATTGTAGGGTTTCTCATTAATGTGGTATTGTAGGGTTTCTCATTAATGTGGTATTGTAGGGTTTCTCATTAATGTGGTATTGTAGGGTTTCTCATTAATGTGGTATTGTAGGGTTTCTCATTAATGTGGTATTGTAGGGTTTCTCATTAATGTGGTATTGTAGGGGGTCTCATTAAAGGAGAACACACTTTCATGTGCACAGTAAAAGCGTACATTTTTCAATAAAGGAAATTATTTAGAAACTTTAAATGTGCTTGCCACGGAGGGAGGGTTAACAGTGCTTGCCATGAAGAAAGGGTTAACAGTGCTTGCCATGAAGAAAGGGTTAACAGTGCTTGCCACGGAGGAACGGTTAACAGTGTTTGCCAGGGAGGTAAGGTTAATAGTGCTTGCCATGAAGAAAGGGTAAACAGTGCTTGCCACGGAGGAACGGTTAACAGTGCTTGCCACGGAGGAACGGTTAACAGTGCTTGCCACGGAGGAACGGTTAACAGTGCTTGTCACGGAGGAAGGGTTAACGGTACTTGCCACCGAGGAAGGGTTAACAGTGCTTGCCACCGAGGAAGGGTTAACAGTGCTTGCAACCGAGGAAGGGTTAACAGTGCTTGCCACCGAGGACGGGTTAACGGTGCTTGCCACTGAGGAAGGGTTAGCAGTGCTTGCCAGGGAGGAAGGGTTAACTGTGCTTGTAACGGAGGAAGGGTTAACGGCACTTGCCACAGAGGAAGGGTTAACAGTACTGGCCATGGAGGAAGGGTTAACAGTGCTTGCCATGGAGGAAGGGTTAACAGTGCTTGCCATGGAGGAAGGGTTAACAGTACTGGCCATGGAGGAAGGGTTAACAGTACTGGCCATGGAGGAAGGGTTAACAGTGCTTGCCATGGAGGAAGGGTTAACAGTGCTTGCCATGGAGGAAGGGTTAATAGAGAACCATTTACAAAGCAGCACGGTTATTAAGGGAATTTCTTTTGATATTCAGAATTATTTATTCGAATCAGTAATTATTGGGACGATTCGAAGTGAAATAAGTTGTGTGTTTGAATGAAGGGCATGCATCTGCTGGCGTTTAGGTACAACTCATCATTATTGTTACCTAGATATATGTTCATGGGCAAAACATTGAAGGCCGTTTATGGGATTTTTTTATGTCTCGAGCAAAAAAGTGCTTAGGGGCTGTCCATGAAAATTATTTCTGTCATAGAAAAATACAATATGGAGTAAAAGCTTATTTGTCAGACATATGATAGAGCGTCGGTTATGGCCTGCTGTCGCGGTAGAGTGCAAGCCATCATTCGTCGAAAGTACCCGAAAGCAATTTGTGTGCGCTGTTATGCGCACCAGCTGAACTTGGTACTATTAAACAGCGCCAACAAGTTACCTTATTTTGGTCATATAACTAGACTTACCTCCTTGTTGAATACCATACTGGAGGGTTGGGTGGAAGGCAGTCGTTCAATAGTCAGACAACCTTTTAAGTGGGTGGATAACACCGGGTGATGGACTGGGAAAAGCCTCTCACATTACGGCAAGAGATAGGGTAAACTGGATATCCATAACAGCCGACCTTCGATGTGGAGATGGCACTTGAGTGGAACTGAAAATGTTCATCTACAACCACACTACATTCCTTCTTCAGTAGATCTATATCTCGAACATAAGTACTTGGACACCATGGGTTTCAGCTATCTCATCCAGTGCAAACAAGATGGAACTACAATTCTCGTGCTGTATCAACCATCATTACCAGAAGTTACGATATGCCGTGATCTACGTAACTGAATCTGATGATTTGGATTATGAATCTATCAATTTGTGCAATAGGTCTTCTGAGAATATTAGATGTCCACATTTTTATTGTGCCTGTGCGATTTAATTTGTGTCTTCACCGAACATTTATTCAGCATGTTCCAAGCTTGGTGCACAAGTGATGTAAACTTATGCATCAGTGAAATAAGGATTGGCAAATCAAACATTTAGTTTCTACATTCAGATAAGGTTTTTTAAGGGTACCTTCAAAAGTGTATTGTGTTGAACAAAAAACTATTAGGCAGAATTCCAACCGCAGCTTTTTGTTGAAACTCACCAATACGATGCATTTGAAATTATTGACTTCATCATAGTTAAGTTAGAGGAACGATTCTCCAACTTTGATAAAGTTCCATTTGTTGAACTCTCAAACCATGCAATATTTATGCAGTTCAAAGAGTATTTTACTGACAATCAATTTCAAAAACTTGAAAAAACACATTCCATAAGGTCGTTAACTTTATAGCACTACACAATAAACTAGTAAATATTTACAGCTCATAAGACAAAACCAAACCTTGCATAGAATTATTGGGATTCATTTTAGAGAACAACCACCAAACATGGTATGACCAGAGGGACAAGTTGCTGCAACTGATTCTCAGTATTCCAGTGGGCTCGGCTACTACAGAACGTTCAATGACTACACTGACAAGAATTCAAACACATCTGCGTAATTGTATGACCAATAATAGACTATCTAATCTGGCTACTATTTCACTAGAAAGGAACTTTCCTTTAAGTACGCCCAAGACCACGTGTTAAAGGGAAGTAATATTTCAGAAACGAAACAAAGACCCTTACAGCTGATTTACAATAAAGCGAAGACAACTGTGCGGATGGGGTTCGACTGCCTCACTCGGCACAAACACAAAGTACTTGTCAACGTTTGTTCTATATCGTTAAGTATGCCCCTTTATGTTCATGACTCAGCCTGTACTAACATTATCATCACGCTTTGCCACTGGTTGCTAGCTACAAGCAGAACCCTCTTTAGTCATCTTTTAGGACACACTTAAAAAATGACAGTGGTACTATTCTTTTCAAACCAGATACCATTCAGGTAATTGTAAAACATTAGTACGAGCATGAAAATGAACGTAGAAAACAATGAGGTCATTAAAATATCTAGAAAAGCAGGAGGAACCAATATCATTATTGAAAATCAGCAAATCAAACAGGTGAGAGAGTTCACTTACGGAGCACGTTATCGACAGACGGAAGAATTACAGCGGAAAATCCAACAAAGAGGCAATAAGGCAAATCAGATCATTGGACAATTAACACCAATACTTAATTGCAATCACGTGACAATCACTACCAAAAGAGCTTTATACAACACGATTTTCGTCCCGACACTGTGTTCGGATGTCAGAACCGGACACTTAACATCAAATTGTAAAACGACAAATCCTAACAGCAGAAATGAAATAATGCTGAAAATATTGGGTGTAACAAGGAGAAAGGTGATCAGAATAGAGGACATCAGGAGACTGGTGGGAACAACACCAGTATTAGACCACATGGAAAGACAGCAACTAAATTGGTTTGACCACGTAACAAGACTACCACCACACGGCATCCCCAACAAGCAATGTTATTTAGATACAACGGATTCAAAGCCAAAGGCAGACCTCGAAAACGGTGGCTTACAGAATTATCTGAGGCAGTAAATGCTACTGTGCATGAAGCACACAGACGGGCCCGTTCTAGAGTTCTCTTCATACCCTAACGCTGAAAGGCACACATACGGGCCCGTTCTAGAGATCTCCTTCATACCCAAACGCTGAAAGGCACACAGACGGCCCGTTCTAGAGATCTCCTTCATACCCTAACGCTGAAAGGCACACAGACGGCCCGTTCTAGAGATCTCCTTCAAAACCTGACGCTAAAAGGCACACAGTCGGGCCTGTTCTAGAGACCTCCTTCAAAACCTGACGCTAAAAGGCACACAAACTGACCCGTTCTAGAGATCTCCTTCATAACCTGACGCTGAAAGGCACACAGTCGGGCCTGTTCTAGAGATCTCCTTCATACCCTAGCGCTAAAAGGCACACAAACTGAAAGGCACACAGAAGGGCTCGTTCTAGAGATTTCTTCATAACCTGGCGCTGAACAGGACAAACAAAAAGAAGTTCCAGCATTTTATATCTAATTAGTTTATGCAGGCATGTTTCTTACTAGACCCGAATGGGGATCAAAGAATAGTAACACTGTAAACTACTAGATATGTCGTTTCTGGAGACTGAGTTGAGCATCGAGCCACCCACTACACCCGGTAGAACGTGCATTACTTTGAATCCTGATATTCAAACAAGCATGTCATGCCTCCTACCAAGTAGCCGTAGCTATCCGTAGTATGTTCTGTTAACGTTGTTATATCCTGTAGCTGCTAACTATGCCTGGGGAAAGGTAACTGATGTATTGCTTAACAATGTCTACACTTGTCTACATTTTTGCGACCAACAGTCTGTTCTTTTCAATATTCAACTGCCAGGGGCTCTTTTAGTGCACAATGTTCATACGGCGGCTTCGAGTTTGTAGTCCTTCTCCGATAAGACTAGAAATTAGAAGGGAAAAATATAAACTATGACAAAGTTTATGTAAATAAATAATAAATACGAAGCTTTCCTCGATCCTGAAATTTGTGTAATAGTTGTATCCCACTTTGATGAAGGTGCTAACTTTTTAACCACAGACACAATCATTCTGGTTATGTTAGAACGCGATTCATCATTCACTATTCAGCATCCAGGCCTAACTCTTGTTCCTCGCTATAAAGAACTTCACCCCCACAATGGCTGTAGTCCGATATGGTAGCGTTTGTTTTCTCCATTTGATGGTGTCCGCCACTGGGGTTGAGGAATAATGCATGGAACACTTAACACCTGCTACCTACAGTAGTCACACAGCTGGATGTTGCATGGGACACCTAACACCTGCTACTTACGGTAGTCACACAGCTGGATGTTGCATGGGACACCTGCTACCTACAGTAGTCATACAGCTGGATGTTGCATGGGACACCTGCTACCTACAGTAGTCACACAGCTGGATGTTGCATGGGACACCTGCTACCTACAGTAGTCACACAGCTGGATGTTGCATGGGACACCTGCTACCTACAGTAGTCACACAGCTGGATGTTGCATGGGACACCTGCTACCTACGGTAGTCACACAGCTGGATGTTGCATGGGACACCTGCTACTGACGGTAGTCACACAGCTGGATGTTGCATGGGACACCTGCTACTTACGGTAGTCACACAGCTGGATGTTGCATGGGACACCTGCTACCTACAGTAGTCACACAGTTGGATGTTGCATGGGACACCTGCTACCTACAATAGTCACACAGCTGGATGTTGCATGGGACACCTGCTACCTACAGTAGTCACACAGCTGGATGTTGCATGGGACACCTGCTACCTACGGTAGTCACACAGCTGGATGTTGCATGGGACACCTGCTACTGACGGTAGTCACACAGCTGGATGTTGCATGGGACACCTGCTACTTACGGTAGTCACACAGCTGGATGTTGCATGGGACACCTGCTACATACAGTAGTCACACAGCTGGATGTTGCATAGGACACCTAACACCTGCTACTTACGGTAGTCACACAGCTGGATGTTGCATGTGACACCTGCTACTTACGGTAGTCACACAGCTGGATGTAGCAGGGGACACCTGCTACCTACAGTAGTCACACAGCTCGATGTTGCATGGGACAAATAATACCTGCTACCTACAGTAGTCACACAGCTCGATGTTGCATGGGACAAATAATACCTGCTACCTACAGTAGTCACACAGCTGGATGTTGCATGTGACACCTGCTACATACAGTAGTCACACATCTGGATTGCACGGGACACCTGCTACCTACAGTAGTCACACAGCTCGATGTTGCATGGGACAAATAATACCTGCTACCTACAGTAGTCACAAAGCTGGATGTTGCTGTCACCTAATGACAACACCAATGAAACTACCAACTACATTTTTCAACCATCCAATATCAGTGTGTGACCCACTTACTGACTTGCTTGTGTGTGTGTGTGTGTATGTATGTAAATGCATTAGTATAAATGACATATATTGCATTAAGAAACATATGTTAACAGGTTTGGCATTTTTGTGCAACTTTTAAAACATGGTTGGCATTATCATCTCATCTGGTAACCCTGGCTTAACTACGGGGATCAAGGTTTGATCTACGGTCCCATCGAGAATGGTTGATAAGTTCACTGTCTGACAGGGCACGAGATCCCTAGTTGGAGGCGGATACAAATTGGCAACTTTAAGCTGGATCAAGGACCGTTTTAGACAAATAAATGTCACCGGTTCTTGGTGGAATCCAATGACAGATTTTGGTCAAGAAAAGCACAATGTCTTTAATCTGATTTATGGACAGACGTCTGCACAGATAGCTGTCTCTGATACATATCAATTATTTAAGATATCTGAAAATAGGTCACGTCTATCCTCTAGCGAAGATGGTTACTGCATATTCCTGTCGGCTATGAATCGTCTTCGTGGACAGTCGACTGTTAACGTTAATCCTACTACGTATTATCAAATATGTGGCAACGTTTGAGTGGCTGAGTCATCAGAATGGTCTCAGACGGCAAAGGGAAAGGGTTCGCCCTCAAGCCTCGACATGCTTCCGTCTAGGTAGCTGTAAATCGGGACCTGAATTACAGTTCGGTAAGGCAAAGACAGATAAGAAGGCAACTGGTCACTCCACTTCACAGAAAGCGAATGCCTAGTACAGTGAAGTCTCTATCACTTTCTCTCCCCACCCTCTCCGACGGCAGTATATATAATGTGCCCAACTATGCATGTATACACGTACAAACATTTTGAACTGAATTCTTACGGAACTGTTATGGTTTTTTTTTTCTTTAACAAAAAATTGTTTTTAAAAAAAACCGTTGAAAGTATTGGTTAAGAGTGGTCATATATTCCAAACTGGGTATAGCTATGCAAGCTATGAAGCCTATATGCTGAGAAAACTGGGTAAAGCTCTATGATCTATAAAGCCTATATGCTGAGATAACTGGGTATACCTCTGCGATCTATAAAGCCTATATGCTGAGATAGGTCAATCTCCAGTCTGTACTTATCGCTGTAGTCAGAATTTGTTAGCTGTTTTCTTTTGTCGTATTCAATGCTCCCGAAAAAGACTTTTTGGTGTAATGTATGTTTTGCTTTTTCTATTCCAGATCGGTGTCTGAACTATGCTCACTAATTTGATTATCTCCTTTAAAGCTGGGTTGGGGGGAGGGGGGAGGAGGTGAGACAGGTAAGCACATCTGTGGTACCAAGAGGCATATCTCGATTATATGGATGTCTGTTATGTGGAGGTCAGATGTCGGTTATATGGAGATCAGAGGTCGGTTATATGGATCTCAGGCGTCGGTTATATGGAGGTCAGAGATAGTACTAAAATACTCGGTTTGGCTAGGTATGATGCCACTTTTCTAACTCTGTCAGGGAGATTTTGCTATAAAATGACTTTATACAAGAACATGGATGTAATACGAACAAAGGTACACATGCTCTAACAAAGCCAACAGACCAATAACTGGTGAAATGTCATCTACCCCAAAATTGAGAAAAATCTTATTTACAATATTTGTGCTTGGCCAAGAAAAGTAAAAGGTTTGTGAGAATACCTTACCGTGGGAGCTATTTTGGTCAGGATATATTGGACAGGAGGTCACGTGGGCAGTATTATCATCTGGTACCTGATATGGGAATCACATGATATTTCTTCAGATGACACGACAACGCCAGATATATTAGTCAGATATAATGGCGATGCTTGACGTGTCAGTCAATTCCTAGACGCTCGGGAATATATCAGCCAGTGAATGTGTGCGCAAGTACGCGAGAATATCAATAATAGGAATTGATGATGCCAGAACAGGTACGTTCCAAGTGGCAGGGGGATACGAGAAATATCATCCAAAGGGATAACACTATCATCGCCTTTTATAAGGTACTCTTTATCTGTTTTCAGCCACACGATTCTCATTTTGATTGTGATGTTCATCTATTTCATAAAATATTTTCTTCATATTTTTGGACGGTTCGTGTATTATCTCGCACTTCAATTGTATATGTTGCAGATATGCATCGATTTGTTTGCGCATTTTCGCTATTCTTATTGATTCACTTTACCGCTCCCTCTGAAGCATAGTTTCCTCACTGCGGCTAGTTCTGTTACAGAAAGTCTGTATTGTTTAAATACGATTGGTTTTACATGTTGAGGCGCCTAGCCTCATGCAGAACCTTCCTTATGCGACTTTTACTACAAGCTTAGCAGGTTATAGTGGTCCTATTCCTTTCAACCTGCGTATCGTTCGGGAAGTTATTCCTATGCATCATCATCAGATGACCTGCTGGTTGGCGATCACTGTCATCCATATATTTATATCACATGTGCCGTTTACCAACTCTGTTGTTGATGGTCGCCCTTGCCAAATTCTCACTGTCCAGCATATTTTCTCTCGGCTTTCCTCTGCCTCTCTTTTCTGCTATCTGTCCCGTTGTCATGACGTACTCCAAACCACCTCCTCTTATAATATGCCCAAAAAAGATGACTGTGCTGTTCTGATTCTCGTATTAAATTGTCTTTATGTGTGTGCATCATCGAGTACTGTATCGTTAGTCTTCTTTGGTAATTATCTCCTTATCTGTTTATTCTGGAATATTTTATAGCGCCAAAAACGTTACTCTCCGTGTCAAACATTGAGCCAATTATAGTTTTAGTTTCAAATATCAAATTGTAGTTTAAGTTTCAAATATCAAATTGTAGTTTAAGCTTCAAATATCAAATTGTAGTTTAAGCTTCAAATATCAAATTGTAGTTTTAGCTTCAAATATCAAATTGTAGTTTTAGCTTCAAATATCAAATTGTAGTTTTAGCTTCAAATATCAAATTGTAGTTTTAGCTTCAAATATCAAATTGTAGTTTTAGCTTCAAATATCAAATTATAGAATAAGCAGCTCACTATTCAGACTGATTGTTTCTAAATGTTGTCATAGCCGGGGTTGAGTTGAGGATGAACTCTCAACACCAACTAAATGTTGTTATAGCCGGGGTTGGGTTGAGGATGAACTATCAACACCAACTAAATGTTGTTATAGCCGGGGTTGAGTTGAGGATAAACTCTCAACACCAACTAAATGTTGTTATAGCCGGGGTTGAGTTGAGGATGAACTCTCAACACCAACTAAATGCTCACATGACGTGCGTCTCATATAGCCTCTGACAACAAAGTCCATCTGGCTTTCGCGCCGAAGAAATGTTTTGACTAACAGGAGATGGTGCGGAAGGCGAGTCACTGCCGTCTTAAAACCAGTAGTTTCGGGCAGATGAGGCTTGAAAGCCTAGGAAGGCAGCTCATCTAGGAGAAGGAAAACTCTGATTTCAAACCATCTGAGGCCTTGCAGATAAGATACTGGCGTATATTGTCGGGTTTTGTCAGACATGGCTGTGCAACCTGTTTTCTGATAACTCTGAAAGTTGGTCAGCGTCTACCAAACCTGACAACCGACGATATGCGAAGGAGCACACGCAAGAGGATACAATGCCTTATCATAGAGCGAGGAAAGGCAACATCAGTGTTATGGCAGGGCAGACCAGGCCCTTAGCCTTGGTTGGCGGCTGGTCTAGGAGTGAAGTCCCTACAGGTGAACAGATAGAGCATTGCTCTGCTGATCGAGCAGCTTCTGCAGCTGGCCTTGTTCCAAATGTATTGGTATCACCTTTCCCTTGGAGCAAACAAGGCAGACAGATAGAGGGACCATACTGCACGGGCAACTAATGGTGTCTATATTTCCTAAAAGCAGAATTACTATCGTCTGACAAATCGAAAAAAGCCAAAGGATTCAGACTGATTCACCAATAATACACTGTTGAGCCCATGTTAACACACCATTGAAACCATCCGATGGGTCGAGTCAGAATATTAAGCAACATATCATCTCATCTTGTGACACAATCGTTCCAGAACGTTGTCTACGTCACATCAGCCCTGTATGCGCCTCGGCTTAGAGTGAGCCGGCCCGTCTCTTATTAAGACACCATCAGACCGTCCGTACTGTTCTGACGCCATCTTCGTCGGGGTTAACTTCTTTTCCTCCTCCTCCTCCTCCTCCTCCTCTCCCTTTTAGAGAAAGGAAATGTAAAAGAAACTGGTTGTAAACAGACTCTGCAGTCTTCTAAACCAGTTTAAAAAACCCTAAGTTAAAAAACCACGCCCTCCATTACAACTCTCTCCATACTGTTATGTTTTTTCATCATCATCATCAGTCTCGTAACCTGAAAGGTCACTGGGGCACCAATACCGCAGATTGTTGGATCAGTTCCCACCACACCACTCGGTTATGTGCCAGGATATCAAATCTCCCGTCTGGACGAACTAACCTCAGTTGTATGATTGTCATTGTTATGTATTGAGACGGCCGGGGCATTTCTGATTTTTCTCAATGCTTTCTGCATTGTCGGTGTGTCTTGGGCCGTTTTGTACCTGGCGGAACCCATCCCTCTCCAGGCAACACGTCCATCCACATTGTGAATTTTTTTATGATCTCCCTGTCTACTTAAGCATGGTGTCACAGGCTCACTCTGATGGTTATATTTTTCTTTGTTATTTCTCTCTCCTCGTTTTCATCTTGGCCGTTTGCTTTTAATCGCTCTTATGTGCTCTGTGTTCGACTTTATCCTATAATAGATTGAAACACATCACGGCGCTATGTCGGACAGAAGTCCAATTGGAAAAATACGCACATAAAACACGTTGCTGTAAAATATTATCCAAGAGTAATTTGTAACACTAAAGTTCACAGAAAAACACACGATTCAGCAGCGAATCAGATCAGCCGCCATCTTGGCGCTTGACCCGATATGATTTTTCAATGTCTCTTCACATGATCGAAATATCTCAGCTTTTTTCTAGCGATGTTGACTAGAAGCCAATTTTCTGTAATATGCAGGGATTTCAAACTTTCTCTTTTTCTTTGTTTTTCTGTAATATGCAGGGATTTCAAACTTTCTCTATTTCTTTGTTTTTCTGTAATATGCAGGGATTTCAAACTTTCTCTATTTCTTTGTTTTTTCTGTAATATGCAGGGATTTCAAACTTTCTCTATTTCTTTGTTTTTCTGTAATATGCAGGGATTTCAAACTTTCTCTATTTCTTTGTTTTTCTGTAATATGCAGGGATTTCAAACTTTCTCTTTTTCTTTGTTTTTCTGTAATATGCAGGGATTTCAAACTTTCTCTATTTCTTTGTTTTTCTGTAATATGCAGGGATTTCAAACTTTCTCTATTTTTTTGTTTTTTCTGTAATATGCAGGGATTTCAAACTTTCTCTATTTCTTTGTTTTTTCTGTAATATGCAGGGATTTCAAACTTTCTCTATTTCTTTGTTTTTCTGTAATATGCAGGGATTTCAAACTTTCTCTATTTCTTTGTTTTTTCTGTAATATGCAGGGATTTCAAACTTTCTCTATTTCTTTGTTTTTCTGTAATATGCAGGGATTTCAAACTTTCTCTTTTTCTTTGTTTTTCTGTAATATGCAGGGATTTCAAACTTTCTCTATTTCTTTGTTTTTTTCTGTAATATGCAGGGATTTCAAACTTTCTCTATTTCTTTGTTTTTCTGTAATATGCAGGGATTGCAAACTTTCTCTATTTTTTTCCCCCTGTAATATGCAGGGATTGCAAACTTTCTCTATTTCTTTGTTTTTCTGACCATGATATTTTCAGCATACACCTATAGCACTTTTTTTCAAATTCTGTAATCTTTTATTTTGGAATTGATATGTTTAATGTCCATGTCTCACAACCGCATATCGATACTGAGAAAATACATGTCCTGATCAGTTGGATCTTTGTCTCATTGCTTATGTCTTTCCACATATTTGTCATCTTTATTGTTTATATGAAGCAATTGCAAAGTCTTCGTTTGATTTCAATCTTGCAGTAGCCAGAATGATTAATGATAAATCCCAATTATATAAAATCCTTGACACCTTCTACTTCTAAATTATCATTTGAGAAGACTGATTTGTTCTTCACTTTGTCTCTTGTCAAAATTGTGCTTTTCTTGGTGTTAAATAATATGTGTATTAAATGAAAAATAAAAAGTAAACATCTGATATGCCAAAAAAAATCAATATTTTTGTCTTCAAAAATGCGTGGCCTAGGGGTTCGATTCCCACCGTATCCAGTTTGGCAGGCACTGGAATTTTTTTCGGGAGAATTGCTCCTCTGTGTACGGAAAGTAATGACAACCTACCGTACTGCACACTTGCCAAGAAACTTATAACATCCAAATAGGTGGCGGTTGTAAGAAGCTGCGTTCTGTAAAGGGGAGGCTACTTACTTTACTTTAAATATAAGATACAGTACTTAGTTACATAAAGATATAGGGGTGAATGATGAGGCATTCACTGTAGATGACACGTCGAGGGAGAACGACAAGGTAATCCGAACATTGGAAACATGGTGTCTGACGTGCTGCCTCGAACATGGAAAGTTAGCAAATACTTACTTAGTCGCTCCATTTCTACCATCAAGTGCAGAGGTTTTCTTTTGTTTTGTGTGTTGTGGATTATATTTCTACAGGATGGAATATCTGTCCCATATCAACCCTACTTAGTCGCCTCATGCCATGTCTGGTAGGTTACAGTACTTGCTCCCTTTGTCGGGCCCGAGAACACAAGAGCGATATAAGAAGCTAACACAGCAGATGATGTCATGCTTGGATCAAAGGTCAAGGTAGTTTTATAACAGACACTGCCGTCAGGGATAAAGTCATAGAGACTACATTGTCATAGGTCGAAATCTTTGCTTACCTAACTGTAAGTCCACTACCAGATTTGCAACTGAGTAGACTGGATCATGTTGAGACCTGCGAGCGGACTCTGTCCCTTTCCTGCAAGAGACCCTTTCTGGCCGTTCAGCTACTCAGACATTGCCACACATTTCCTCAACTGATAAGACGTAAGTACGATTAATGTTGACGGTCAACTGTCCACGAAGACGCTGCATAGCAGCCGGAAATACACAGTAGCCATGTTCGCTGGAGGATTGACGTGACCTTTTTTCAGCTAGCTTTTAAATAAATGATATGTATCAGAGACAGTTGTCGGTGCAGACGTCTGTCCATAAATCAGATTAAAGAGACATTGTGCTTTTCTCAACGAAAATAGGTCATTGGATTCCGCCGAGAACCGGTGACATTTATTTGTCTAAAATTGCCTTTTATCCAGCTTAAAGCTGCCGGCTTGTATCCGCCTCAAATAGGAATCGTGTGCCATGGCTGACAAAATGCACTCATCAACCATACGTGATGTGTCCGTGGATCAAACCTTTATCTTTGTAGTTAAGCTCTCTGTGAGGCCGATCTTGGCCTGTAGTATAGAACAGCGTTTCTCGAACCGGTGTTCACCGTCATCCTAGGGTTAAATCGCTAGTGGTTCCGCGAGAAATTGCAAGGGGTTCCACGAGAAATGAAGGAGTTCCACGAGAAATTGCAAGGGGTTCCACGAGAAATTGAAGGGGTTCCACGAGAAATGGCAAGGGGTTCCACGAGAAATTGCAAGGGGTTCCACGAGAAATGGCAAGGGGTTCCGCGAGAAATTACAAGGGGTTCCACGAGAAATGTTGATGAATTGAAAAATCATATGTCAATGTATTTTTGTCATTTTTGTGTTTAATTTCATATTCGCAATTTTGCGACACGTACGACATATTCTTGCAAATTCTTGAATATTTTAATACAGTCTTCATTTTCCGACCACCGAATGAAGTATTTTTTAATCAAAAGGCCATCATATGTTTCACATTAGAGAATTAAATTGTTTTATCTAAACAGACTTAAAAATACCATTTCCCTGACACACGTTCATATCACTTCTGACCTTGATTTATCTTATTCAATGTTTTTTTTTAACATGGTCAATAAACGATTCAATTATTGTATAAGTTATCTGTTTTCGCTCTGTTTATCTGTGTTATATACGATATTGGTTATGTATGCTTATTTTGCGTGTGTTACAGATATGGGGTTAATTTGAGGTTTCTGAAATGGGCAATTAAATGTTTTTTTATTTTTTATTTTATTTTGTCAATAAACTTGAGAAAAATGTCAGGTATTTTTTGCTTAAACCAACTATCAGAAGGTAACAATAGACATGTTTTCCTTATGAATTTTAAGGTTATAAAAGAGAGAAAAAATATGAATAATTATAAATAATACTGTGTATGTAAAACGCTGCTTTATATAACAACTGACCTTAAATCTAGTCTTGCTATCCTGGACAGTTTGTGTGAAATATTTCTCAACTTTGCCGTACGTAAACTGAGATGTGTTGTTAATAACGTCGTGTTCGTGTTTGTATTTGAGAGGCTATTTGTCATGATCGCATACAGGTCCAGGAATTAACAAACTATTTATTTGGTTCATTTTGATTTGTGACCACTCGGGCTTCGAACGATCAATGCATTTACACATTCTAGTCTAAATCGTGACCACATTACCAGTATGAAGTAGTGAACATATGCATTACTACACCATTTTGGGAGGTTTTTGTTTTTTCTTTCTTTCTTCTTTTTCTTCTTCTTCTTTTTCTTCTTCTTTTTCTTGTTTTTCTTCTTCTACTTTTTCTACTTCTTCTTCTATTCGTCTTCTTCTTCTTCTTCTTGTTTTTCTTTTTCTTCTTCTTCTTGTTTTTCTTCTTCTGCTTCTTCTTCTTCGTCTTCTTCTTCTTCTTCTTCCTCTATTCGTCTTCTTGTTCTTCTATTCGCCTTCTTCTTCCTCTTCTTCTTCTTCTTCTTCTTATTCTACTTCTTCTTCTATCCTTCTTCTATTCTTATTATTATTATTATTCGGCGCTTGTTCTAAAAAGCAAATTGTGACAGTGTATCTTAGTTGACAGCGAGGCTGCGATATCTTGCCTTTCGATCCTACACGTCTATTTGAGGTGACGTTTTGGGGTTTCGGGTTTGCCTTCCCACTTCGATCGCTATTCTCTTGGCCAGACTACACTCGTGCAGCCTGTTTCTAGGCCCGCGGCTTGGAGGTGGAATTTGGGTCTTTGTTAGCCGTGGTTCGCTGATCCAGCAAGCTAATGGGTTGCTGATCCAGCAAGCTAATGGGTCGCTGATCCAGCAAGCTAATGGGTCGCTCAGTAAATGGAGACGTTATTGGCATTATATCCATGTCGTGTGACTTTCATCATAGGATGCATTGAAAGATGGTTCCATTGCAAGGACTGCTATCGGGGATGAAGTGATAGAGAGCTCATTGTGTTAGGCCTCAGCTGTAATGCAGTGGCGTTAGCCAGTTCTCTTCCTACACTAAGCATTACCTATGTCAAACCACCTAAATAAGTTAAACATGTTCAAACTAAGGCAGCAGATCAAACACACGCCAGGGTGAGAGAAAAATGGATATGGTACGATTGTTGGACTAACCAACAGATTTCGTCTGATCGATAGACATGTGACAGACTGTTTGTAGACACCGTCATCACATGAAGTAGTCTCAGATTCGAAAGGAATCCCCTCTCAGAGTCTTGTATGGTTCCCGTATGCAGCAAATATTGGAGATGCTTTACCACTTATATATGAAATATTTATGACATGTTTTTTTTTTTTTGGGCGTTCCTCAATCTCAACCAAACGCTTTTCTCTCTCCCTCTGTCTCCCTCTCTTTCTCTCTATTTATCTATCTATCTATCTATCTATCTATCTACCTATCTATCTATCTATCTATCTATCTATCTATCTATCTATCTATCTATCTGTCTGTCTGTCTGTCTGTCTGTCTGTCTGTCTGTCTGTCTGTCTATCTAATCTATATAATAAGTATGTATTATGTGTCAATCATATGTGTCTTTCCTGTCTGTCTCTGTCTGTCTGTCCGTCTCTCACACTCACATACATGCAAAGACAACTTGGTATTTTGTTGAAGTGTATTTGTTTTTTTTTTACTCTTTCTAAGAAGCAAATCATTCCCTTTTTATTTACCATAAGCATTTTTTCTTCCTTCTCCTCCTCTTCCTCCCTTTTGTCTCTAACGTATTGTCGTATGATATTGTCGTGCTGGAAATATCCTGAATGGCTCTAGCTCTGGTGCAAGTAACACACACTACTGGATATATTTTATTCTTCTTTGTTTCTTTCGTCTCTGACATTAATTTTTTAGGGGGCCGAAGCACATCCTTTGTCGATCTTATATTATCTACTTACATTCATTCTCGATTGTCCGTATGTAAATCAACTGTTTGCGGAGAAGATTTGATTGATGGATCGAATCACGTGATGCTGTCATAATGTAGTCAAAGTGAAGCTTGGCGCGAGTCACTACAGCACGCGCCAGTTAATTATAAAATGATGCCGCTGGGAAAATAAGACGGTGCTGAATTTGAGAGAAGTGTAGATGAGATTAAGAGAAAAGATTGGCGGATTGAGAGAGGTGGCGTGGGAATAGATGGTAAAAGTAAAGTACAATAAAGTGACCCATAGCATTACTGCCGTATGGGTGTGAGGTGTTAACGATCTCACATTTCAAAGGTTCGGCTATATGAGGGCGGTAGCCATCTCCTCTCCCTCTCCGCTTTTACTTCCCGGACTGAACCGGTACCCATTTAAGGCTGGGTCGACCGGGGAGCCGTTGTGGTCTGAAAAACAATAGATGATACGTGGCCTAATTTGCGATCAACTCGACGTTTGGCGCGAGACACTACAAAATGGGGCGCTACAAGGGATAATTATCAAGGTCGTTATCTCGGTTCTGAATCTGAAGTAAGCATAGACTAGAAGGGAGGGAGGGGCAATTTAAGGAGAAGAATGGGATGAGCTTGGAAGGAAATGGCAGTTTGGGGGATGGGATTTAGAGAGAAAGAGACGGATGGGTTGGAAGATGGGAGAGAGTGCAATAGTGGTGTTTGGTAGGGCTGTGGGAAAGGAGAGAACCTGTACACTGTTGTGTCTTTCATATTGTACAGTTCAAATGACTGACAGATAATCTGCACACGTCTTCTAGCGGCGAGTTCATCATGAACATTAGTCTTGACACGAGACACTACTTCTGACCAGTGATCTCTAATCGTGGCGAACCTGGTAGAGCCAAGAAAGTGAAACTACAAATAGCCATGAAGCTTTTAGGCGATTATATAGGATATCCACTCGTCGACAATTCCACGGCTGACTCTCCACATGTGTGTCCTGAATGTGGCAGGGTATGCTGTTCTCTGCACTTGTGTGCCCTGAATGTGACAGGGTATGCAGTTCTCTCCACTTGTGTGTCCTGAATGTGGCAGAGTATGCCGTTCCATAATTGGCCTTTACAGCCATCAGAGAACGCATTGGGTCGTTACTATTTTTGGGATAAGATCATAACTTGAGTTTTCTGTTATTGACACTTAGCAAATACAATTGATGCACTGTCTCTATACGTGGATATGGCTTGGCTTGGCTTGGCTTGGCGTCGTTCGTTCTCACAATCTCCCGCTACCAAACCATGAAAGGGCTTAAGTAGCAGAATGTAGTCCAGAGAACGGAATGCGTTGTGTCGTAGTTTACAGTTTGACTGCGATATTTGCACCTTTCGGTCCAACACATCCGACTTCAGCAAGCATTATTCTTTTAGTACCGGGTTAGCATTCCCTCTTCGATCCCTTCTCCTTAGCCAGTCTGCCCTGCTGCAGCCTGTTATCCAGGATGACCGCGTGGAGGTGTAGAAGGGTCTTGGCAGTTCTGGTTCACTGGCCCTGACGCTAGCAGTCAGCTATAGGTCGCTGGCCCTGACGCTAGCAGTCAGCTATGGGTCGCTGGCCCTGACGCTAGCAGTCAGCTATGGTTCGCTGGCCCTGACGCTAGCAGTCAGCTATGGTTCGCTGGCCCTGACGCTAGCAGTCAGCTATGGGTCGCTGGCCCTGACGCTAGCAGTCAGCTATGGTTCACTGGCCCTGACGCTAGCAGTCAGCTATGGGTCGCTGGCCCTGACGCTAGCAGTCAGCTATGGGTCGCTGGCCCTGACGCTAGCAGTCAGCTATGGGTCGCTGGCCCTGACGCTAGCAGTCAGCTATGGGTCGCTGGCCCTGACGCTAGCAGTCAGCTATGGGTCGCTGGCCCTGACGCTAGCAGTCAGCTATGGGTCGCTGGCCCTGACGTAGCAGTCAGCTATGGGTCGCTGACCCTGACGCTAGCAGTCAGCTATGGGTCTCTGGCCCTGACGCTAGCAGTCAGCTATGGTTCGCTGACCCTGACGCTAGCAGTCAGCTATGGGTCGCTGGCCCTGACGCTAGCAGTCAGCTATGGGTCGCTGACCCTGACGCTAGCAGTCAGCTATGGGTCGCTGGCCCTGACGCTAGCAGTCAGCTATGGTTCGCTGACCCTGACGCTAGCAGTCAGCTATGGGTCGCTGGCCCTGACGCTAGCAGTCAGCTATGGTTCGCTGACCCTGACGCTAGCAGTCAGCTATGGGTCGCTGGCCCTGACGCTAGCAGTCAGCTATGGGTCGCTGACGGCTGTAGCTCATGCACTGCTCCACGTCTTGATCCCTACTTGCATATTAAATGTATTGCTCCGCCCAAGACCAAATCACCATTGTTGTAATGTCGATATTCATAAAACTGGTTATTTTCTCTGTTATTTTCATATAATTATTAGGGGGACGGCGTGGCCTAGTGGTTAAGTGGCACGGCTCACAACCCGAAGGTGATGGGTTCGATTCCCATCACAGCACCGGCCGTTACCCTGTGGAAGCAAACCCTTAGAAAATGCAGGAGAAAGCAGACCCTTACATAAAATGCATGCTGAAGTCGGATGTACTAGGCCGATAGGCGCAAAATAAAAACCATAGTGCAACGCACACCGCCTGGGGATTAGAGAAATTAAGCGAACGCCAAAAAAAATAAAAATATATAATTATTATTTGGGATTTAATTTTGGGAGCTTTATTTCCGATCCGATCTACGAAGCAATTCAAAACTCACCATGTTTTTTACCCGTGTGAATGGTCGAGCGATGAATGCAATGACATGGGACGGAGAGACTTCTACCATGTAAGGGTTAGACCAACTGTTAATCGTCTCTTACGTGTCCTTTGTGTGACAGTGGACCTAATCTGGTATTTGTCCTGCGCAATCACGCATGCGCATGTACACGCACGCACAGATCCATCACGGAAATTGCCCGGCTGGACAAACAGTCTGACTTACTATATGAGCGCCCATTACACGAATTCTCGAGGGAGCATTGCCGTAGGCAATCAATCATCAGCGGAACACTTTCAGCTACCTGTGGAGTACGTCTTCAACAAACACATACCGAGTCATCGAATCTTCCTCTCCTTATTATTATTATGTCGTCTCACTTTCTATCGTATTGTAGTCCAGTGTCGTGGTGTGTATTTATTTTTCGCCTCTCTCGTGGCCCGAGTGATACTTATCCCCATTTAACGACAGATCTCGTTTACGCTGTCTCTCCACTTTTTCCTCGGCCTACCTCTCGCTTTTCTTTCTGATGTTCTCTTGTAGAAGAATATGGTCTGGCTGCATTCTCACAATATGGTCAAACCATTTCATTCTCTATTTCTTGTTTCACTGAAGGCAAAGAATTGTTCTAACCTTCTGCCGAATATTCATATTTGTGATTCTGTCTCTTCTGGTGTTGTTAGTGGCCTATTGCGCAGGTGGCCAACTTTCGTGCCTGGGCCATATTCAATGTCCATGTCTGACACTGGTAGGACAGGGAAGGAATGAAGATACTGTTAATCATCTGCTTTTTTGCTGGAAGGAAAATCGTGGGGTGTCTTATAAGTGGAGACCGCTGGTAAATGATAACGTTTGCACTCTCGTCTCTTTCTCTCTCTATCGAGTCTGCCGTCGTCAGTACGAACAGTTCCTAAATATTGACCTGTCCATGTGTTGAAGTGTTTGTAGTTTAAAGTTTCTGCAGAATGGGATAGCCAGCGCCATGCCCAACTCTCCTTAGTCACCTCCTACTTGGCAGGCTATTATTTCTTTGCTCTCCTTTAAGGCCCTGGTTGCATGAGTTATGAAAGGCCACGGCAATCATCTAGCAAACACTGCCGTCGGAGATCAACTAATTGAGGTTTTACTCTGCTAGGTCTGTCATGTGGTATAATTAGTTCCCTTCCCAGCCGCATTGGCTTCCCTAAATGTAAGACATGTACTCATTAACAGTCGGGCAGACTTCAGCGTGCCGACGCCAGGGATTGAATACTGCCCCTTTACCAGGAAAGGCAAACGCTTTGTCTACCACTCAGGACCCTCCCTTCCATGGACAATATCACGCGATAACACAAATGACCTCTGTTACATTTATTGCTGGTTGATTTAGAAGAAAGAGTGCCCAAGATAGGCTGTGATTGAAGATTACAATTAACAGCCTGTAATCTCAGGAATACCGGGGCACCACTTGAGAGTTGATCTGTTTCCGTGTTGGCGCCAACAAGGTCCAGTAATACAGGAAGCTGGATCCGGACCGTATCCCGTCGTCCCACATTCCATCCTTTGTTATTCCCACTGGGGAGCTCGTGTTATCGCTACATTCGTGTATCAGCAGGCTTTATGTAGATTGCATATGTATCTCGCGTGTAAGTGAGAGACGGAATGGTTCGGGCGTTGACAGACATTAATGCACGGGTTAGTATGGGCTAGGGAAAGTCGAAGACGAGACGCCATCCATCAAACTAACATAAATGATAACCTACACAAATCTAAATGCAGTTTGACAAAAGAACAATCACAGACGATAACCGACATTAAGGTCACTAAAGTCTTCTCAAGGACCAGACAAAACGAAAACTGCATACAGAAAACAAGCAAACTTGGCTAAATGCCTAGTACTCGAAAGTGAATATAACAAAGGAATCTTTAGTATAATGCTATTGTCTGAGTCGACTTTGAGACAACTTTGATTACAGTGTTCACCTATACGAATCTCTGACTTTGTTACACTTATTGCTGTGAGATTGAAATGTTGAATTCATGTGGAGTTTCTTGCTTGCTTCATTCATTTAGTTTGTCTAGCTAGGTCTTCCTTCGCGTTTCGATTTCTCAGATCCTTTATCAAAGCATTTATTGGTTGAAACTTTGTTTGTCGCCTGTTATTCTCCCTTTACTAACTTTTTTGACCCGTCCATCGCACATAAGACACAAAAGACTAATCACTTATTTCTCTGTACACTTCTACTTCTTCTTCTTCGTTCGTTCTCAATGTCCCGTTACCAAGTCCTGAAACGGACTTTGCAAGTCGCAGGATGAGAACGGAATGCGTTGATTACAAGTATAAAACAAACCAATCAAAAAGGACCTACTTCTACAGGAGGGAGAAGAGATTAAGACGAAGAATTACTCTATTACTTATGTTCTGTACATTTTGTTTCTGTTATATTTCTGACCAACACTAGGCCCCCTTTTGCCGAGTGTCTGAACTTTAGCGCCTGCCATTTATTTTATCATTGAATTATTCTAAAGAACATAGAAGTGGTAAAATACCTGGTTCGGTGACATAATAGAATTAGTAGAACCTCCACTTCATCTTCTTCGTGGTTCGCACGGAAATAACATCGATGTCTCTTATAAGCTTGACGGATTCCTCTGACTTCTCTTGTCGCCATACACGTCATTCCCCACATCTGTTTGAATGGATAATGTTGTCACTGTGCTCCTATCATAGATCCGCCAGACTTGGGAAAGAAGTTTGTACGTCCTGCCAACACGAGCACACACCTATGTGATCGACGTTTGTTCAGTTGAACATCCCACGTCTGAGTGACCGATCCACAGTTCCGGTATCGTCACTTTCAAACCAGACTCTGGGGACGGCATGGGCTAGTGGTTAAGTGACACGGCTCACAACCAGAAGGTGCTGGGTTCGATCCCCATCTCAGCACCGGCCGTTACCCCGGGGAAACCTTAGAAAATGCAGGAGGAAGCAGACCCTTACATAAAATGCATGCTGAAGTCGGATGCACTGGGGAGAAGGCGCAAAATAAAAACTACAGTGCAACGCACAACGCCTTGGGGATTAGAGAAATAAGGCGAACGCAAAAAAAAAAAAAAAAAAAGAGACTCTTTTTGTGTGATATTTCACTTTGAAATTATTATCCTTTAATAATTACTTTTAATTAGGGTTTTGTTTCCCCCCCCCCCCTCTCTCTCTCTCTCGCTCTCTCTCTCTCTCCGTGTGTGTGTGTGTTTGCTACTATTTATGTCGTCCTATTTGCTAGGTACTCTGTATTGCTTCACAGGAATTGCAGAAATATTAACACACATGTCTATTCCTCGACATAGAGAAATACACATGGTGGATACCCAACAGATAGACATAGAAGGAGCTCTTGGTTATTATCATAAATATAAGATTATTTGTGTATGTCAGAGAGAGAGAGAGAGAGATAAAGAGAGAGAGAGAGAGAGTGATAGATAACGAGAGAGAGAGAAGGTGATACTGAAAGTACTGGAGTAATCATCCCACTTCTCTTTAATTACAAATTGTCACGAGGTCATACTTGCAACCGAACTACCTGGCAGGTCATAAAAACCGCAGTAAATGGAATACATGATGAGTATTGATTGATTGATTTATTGATTGAGTCACTGTTACGCTCCAAGTGAAGCATATGGTCAACATTACAGCTACCCATCCTACGGGAAGCCCGTATCAGAGTATTTACTGTGGCGGTTTCAATATCAATTTACATGACTGACGTTTCATGTCCCACACACAATACTCTTATGTTGCCGCCTTTTGTGACATGATTGGAAGGGTATAGTGGACATATTCTATTCAAACCTGGATACCACTGTTGATGAATGAATGCCCACAATGGATAGATTTACGTTTTTGTGCGCTCTGAAAAAGACGTTTGGTGGCGGGTTCTTGTAGCTTTCCTCACATCTCGAGCGTGCTGATGAAGGTGGACCGGGGTCATCCAGGCGGTTATTCTGTGCTTGGTTTCATCTGCGTGTCGCTCACTAAAACGAGGATCACGTCGACATCTCACGTCGTTATCCAGGAGGCCATGACAACAGCCAGTTTCCAGGAAGGACTGCGGGGAAGCCGAGGTGAACATATTGGTCAGTATATTTTGCCTGATCCTAGCTGCCTGATCAGTATATTTTGCCTGACCTTGACTAACAGGCCTGATCAGTATGTTTTGCCTAACCTGACCCTGACTAACGGGCCTGATCAGTATATTTTGCCTGACCCTAACAGGACTGATCAGTATATTTTGCCTGACTCTAACAGACCTGATCAGTATAGTTTGTCTGACCCTGACTAACATACCAGATCAGTATAGTTTGTCTGACCCTGAATAACAGATCTGATCAGTATAGTTTGTCTGACCCTAACAGACCTGATCAGTATAGTTTGTCTGACCCTGACTAACAGACCTGATCAGTATATTTTGCCTGACCCTGACTGACCTGATCAGTATAGTTTGTCTGATCAGATGTTACTCTTCCTTCTCACCGTGATGTAACGTATGTATTTGTTTCTCATTTAATCGATGCACATTGTCAAGATGATACCTCCGTATATTGAAGCACTTGATCGCATGCCATTAGATGGGAGATACCGATGATACACTAAGAATAACATAGACCAAAACAAACATGCCACACCCACTCCATCTTTGTTACGAGAGTTACAAGAGAAGTGAAGGCTGCAGCTTGTTCTGAGAAGAGCAACAAGCCTGCCTGCCACTTTCCTCCATTTTCTGTCTTGTAACGTTACCGTGATTTTATTTCATGTTTAATGTAGCGACTCGCATGCTTAATCACTATTTATTGTCTTTCATATTTTCTTTGCGCTGACACTTGTCTGTGATCTTGTATTCATTATTACATGTTTGAGTTTAGTATAGGCTGCTATTATAGATTTGTTTGATGTGTGTTGATGTTTCCACCCTGTCCTGTCAATAATGTTCACGTTTAACACAGGCAGTTAGGGTTTCATGTACTTACCGTGCGTGTCCCGTTTCTTGAATAGTAGCCATGTCAATCCTCGGATGTTGAACAACTGGGATTAGCTGGGGTGTATTTAACAATAGATTGGATGCGCATAGCTTTTAGAGAAAGTAAATGTAAATGAAACTGGTAGTATACAAACTCTGCAGTCTTCTAAACCAACATAAAGACGTTAAGTTAAGCTGGTTGTTCACCAATTTGAGGAGTTTCCCTAACGCTAGCTTACGTTCCCTCTGTCACTATCTTCCATCAAAGTAAACATACAGCCACGGTGAAGAAATTGGCGTGCTTGTAATTTGCTGTTATAAGCAGCGATTTGTCACACTCTCTCATCTTGTCCTGGACGCTGCTATCAGGTTTTCTAGGAATTGATCCTCACATCACGTTTTTGACAACACGCCTAAGAGATTATGTGTTCATGGAACAGTTTCATGATGTTCTAACACATTTTTTTTTTAAATACCCTCTCACGGAAAACATCATCTTCGTCTTTTTTTTTTCCTTTAAAAAAAAATTTATATTGTTTTCTTCTTTAAGGTATTGTACCCATTTCGATTACAAATAACACAATGTTCCTGATTCCAGATATTATGGAACCCGGATAGAAAGTACTGACTTAATGAATCGATCCGTTCGACAATGAAGTGTCCAGGTAGCAAGTAAGACCTGCTTTTCATTTGATTTTTGAACCAAAAGCTGATTGATGTGCCGTATCTTTGCATGATGGAGTTGATACGACGTGCACCATCTTTTTTTTTTTTTTGCCTATTAAATATTCACAGATAGCTTTTAAATATAGAGGTCATTCATGGATCTGGCACCTAGTTGACACATTAGGTATTAAGACGGCTCCTTCCTGATTCACTTAAAGGAAATACATCTTTTTTTCACTAGGTTTAATTTTTGTTTTCTCGTTTACCCCTCTATTGCCTTTCTTAAAGTAGAGTGGGCCAAATAGCACGGTGCATCCGACTTCAGCAGGAATTTGTAAGTGGGTTTATTTCCGAAAGGTAAATGTTCTTTCTATTTCATGAATCCAAACACAAGCAAGTTTGAGCTGTGAGACAGCCAATTACCACTTCTCCTCTCACACTTCCTCCCCCACCCCACCCCCTACCAATTATTCCATGAATCCAAACACAAGCAAGTTTGAGCTGTGAGACAGCCAATTACCACTTCTCTTCTCACACTTCCTCCCCCACCCCACCCCCTACCAATTATTCCATGAATCCAAACACAAGCAAGTTTGAGCTGTGAGACAGCCAATTACCAATTCTCTTCTCACACTTCCTCCCCCACCCCACCCCCTACCAATTATTCCATGAATCCAAACACAAGCAAGTTTGAGCTGTGAGACAGCCAATTACCACTTCTCTTCTCACACTTCCTCCCCCACCCCACCCCCTACCAATTATTCCATGAATCCAAACACAAGCAAGTTTGAGCTGTGAGACAGCCAATTACCACTTCTCCTCTCACACTTCCTCCCCCACCCCACCCCTACCAATTATTTCAAGAATCCAAACACAAGCAAGTTTGAGCTGTGAGACAGCCAATTACCACTTCTCTTCTCTCTCCTCTCACACTTCCTCCCCCACCCCACCCCTACCAATTATTTCAAGAATCCAAACACAAGCAAGTTTGAGCTGTGAGACAGCCAATTACCACTTCTCCTCTCTCTCCTCTCACACTTCCTCCCCCACCCCACCCCCTACCAATTCCCGGCTCTGTTTACCGGTAACTATTAATGCCTCTCATCTGATATAATAGTATTGTCATGACCACCCATAGCTTCATCATAATGTATTCTTTTCTCAACAAGATTGTAATTGCTAGCCAGTACTAGACAGAGTAATACATTCGATATTGGCGGGCATAATGTTGTTAGACCAGATATTTCAATGTATTATCACGCAATTACAGTGTAGATGACTCGTATTCAATGTATTATCACGCAATTACAGTGTAGATGACTTGTATTCAATGTATTATCACGTAATTACAGTGTAGATGACTCGTATTCAATTGCATATCAGAAGAGATAAGGGCACGGCGTGGCCTAGTGGTTAAGTGGTACGGCTCACAATGCGAAGGTGCTGGGTTCGATCCCCATCACAGCACCGGCCGTTACCCCAGGGAAGCAAACCTTAGAAAATGCAGGAGGAAGCAGACCCTTACATAAAATGCATACTGAAGTCGTATGCACTGGACCGACAGGCACAACATAAAAACCACAGTGCAACGCACACAACCTTTGGGATTAGAGAAATAAGGCGAAAGTAAAACAAAAACAAAAAACATCAGAAGAGCTAAGGAAAGGAGCAGAAGCCAACATGGAATGTAATGGAAATGTTGTCTACTTCAGTCACAGAGTGTCCAGAAAATCCGGATTAAACAATCCGTCACACGATGGACATGGCGTTAAATGGGCAGAATTGTGAACTATGGCAAATGTTGGTTCTGTGATATTCGTAAATATGTGTACACTCGCGCGACATCGATTGATGTACACAGCTTGCTTCATATAGAAGGATAAGTCAGTAAATCTGTGTACACTCGCGCGACATCAATTGATGTACACAGCTTTCTTCACATAGAAGGATAAGTCAGTAAACATGTGTACACTCGCGCGACATCAATGGATGTACACAGCTTTCTTCACATAGAAGGACAAGTCAGTAAATATGTGTACACTCGCGCGACGTCAATTGATGTACATCGCTTGCTTCACACAGAAGGATTAGTCAGTAAATATGTGTACACTCACGCGACGTCAATTGATGTACACCGCTTTCTTCACATAGAAGGACAAGTCAGTAAATATGTGTACACTCGCGCGACGTCAATTGATGTACATCGCTTGCTTCACACAGAAGGATTAGTCAGTAAATATGTGTACACTCACGCGACGTCAATTGATGTACACCGCTTGCTTCACATAGAAGGACAAGTGAGTAAATATGCCACAAATGGATCTTAGAAAAAAAACTGCATCAGATACGGACTTGAAAACCATTTATTATTGTCCCTTTTTTTTAACCATAATTTTCACCAACATTGATACACGTATCCCGTCGCTTAATCAGTGCACCAACCCCTGTATTATATAAGTCTTCTGTCTGCTGTCTGAGCCACATTCGCGCTTCACGTTCAACCTCTTCATCATTCGCGAAACGTATCAGGCCAAGGTAGGATCATGCATTATGCGGTATGCTAAACCATGCGAACACTGTATTGCAGTTGCTACACTGTCTATTGTCACTGGCCTGTCAGCTCCAATCATCTTCGGGGAGTCGAAGATGCTGTAGTGACTGAGCTGACAGCAGCCTGCGACTTATAGCTGGCTACTTGCATCACTGTCAGTGGTCTATAACTGACCAAGACAAAATTCCGCTTCCAAGTGGCGGCCCTGGAAACTGACTGCAACCATTCAGTCTGACTATGGATCGAAGAGAGAAGTCAAACCCGGTCACAATAATGCCATGCTGGAATCAGATGTATCGTTGTAAACTACGAGGCAACGTCACACTCGTCCTTTTCATGGGCTTTTGCAGGACGACCAGGTGGGGCTTCGTCAGCAGTTTTTGAGATTCATTTATCAAATGCAATGTTCGGTATGATAACAAAAAATATTAAACATGGGAGCAAGGAAGTGATAGTCAAATTGTATATATCATTAGTTAGATCTAGATTGGAGTACTGTGTACAGGTGTGGAGTCCTTATCATAGAGGGAATATAAACATGATGGAAGGGATACAAAAAAGAGCGACAAAGATGATAGTGGGATTCCAGAATTACAGTTATGAGGAACGACTCAGAAAAACCGGCCTACAATGTCTAGAAAAGAGAAGAATTCGTGGTGACATGATATAAGTTTATAAGATGATCAGAGAAAGGAATAAATTAGACAAACATTTTTTTTAAAAGTGCAGCCACCCACAAGAACAAAAGGGCATAGCTACAAATTAACTAAAGAGAGGTCCAGATTAAATATTAGGAAATATTTTTTTAGTCAGAGAGTGGTGAATGCTTGGAATGCATTGCCACGGGAGGTAGTGAAGGCAGGTACAGTTAATGCATTTAAGATAAATTAGATGCGCGTAGTTTCTATAGCAAGGTGATGTTAATGACACTGTTTGTATGCAGACTCTGCATAGTCTTCTAAACCAATATAAAGACGTTAAGTTAAATGTATCGACCTAGTTATTCAACGATGTACACGACAAACACTTCTCACGGGGAACAAAACATATTTCCTTATGAATATCATTTGCAGAAAGTCTCTTTGTCTCACAAAAACGCACAGCAGCACGCTATTCGTTGATTGTACACTCTGTGGGTATGGAGACCATTTTGTATATATGCTGCGCACGTGCATGCGACAACTTACGTCTGCTACCTACGTTAATCACAACGCTGAATGTTGCTGCCCCCTAACGTCTGCTACCTACGTTAATCACAAAGCTGGATGTTGCTGCCCCCTAATCAGCTGTTTAGAAACTAGCAACAACATTTGTCAGTTATCCCATATCAGTTTGACTTACTGTTGAATGTGCCTGTCTTGATTTACATATGTGAGTCATGCGCAATGACTATAACTCTCAAAATTCAGCTCCAAAATTCAGAAATTAGATACTTAAAAGTGATCCAAGCAACCAGAAGGAACTAGGTATCAATCAGACAATACACCACTATCTTGTAACTCACGCCTCTTCAGACTCGAGATGAGCAGTGTTAGCTACGGGGGCGTGATGATGTTGTCTGCAGAATGAAAGTAGACCGGCTACCACGACCTTCACGGAAAGCCACAAAATACCAGGGATCCAAGCCAATATGCCAACCCATAAAGTCACAGGGGTGACAACATAAGACCATCATCTGAGATTCGTACCAGCAGACTAAAGAAACTGTACACTGGAAGAGTGAGACCAGTTCTCGAGTATGGCATTGCGGTATGGACAACAGCAGCGAAGGCGAACTTCGATAAAGTTAGCAAACTTCAAAACCAAGCCATGAGAGTTATAACAGGAGGCATGAAGTCAACGCCAATTGTAGAACTTGAAAAGATTACAAAACTGCAATCCATGACCGATAGAACAGACTGCAGAGCCCAGCTGCAGTCAGAGAAACTCCGAAGACTGACTGACCATCCAATGTACCAGAGACTAAACAATTTGGGAAATGGGAAACTAAAGCGGAGAAACTTTGCAGAAATAGCCAAAGCAAAGATGCACGAAGATCCCATAAACGCACTAACAACACGAAAACCCATCACTACTGTACGAAAACCTACCTGGAGGCAGGATATATTTCCAGAGGTGGTAGAAAATATACCAGGTATTGGAAACAAAAACTGCCAGACTGAAAAAGAAAGGAGAGATACTACCCTAAGCTTCATATCGAAAAGCTACCCAAGCATGGACTGGACCCATGCATACACCGACGGTTCTGTAACAAACACTACACAGAACGGAGGGGCAGGAGCATTCCTGAACCTACCAAATGACAGACAAATAATACTGTCATTCGCTACTGGTAAGTACACAAGCAATTTCAGAGCGGAGGCAGAGGCACTGAGGGCGGCAGTGGAAGAAATGGTGACACACAATGAAAATGAAAGCCATATAGTCTTGCTTACAGATGCTCTCGCCGTAGTCACAGCGCTAAAAAGTCAGAAAAACACTGAGCTTAATGACTTAAGAGCAGCACTCTGCAAACTGTGCCAGCAGTCCGCACCAAAAAGGGTAGTGGTACAGTGGGTCCCATCACACTGCAACATCCAAGGCAACGAGGAGGCAGACAGACTGGCAAAAGAAGGTGCAAGACTACCACAAACAGATACTAGTATGACGTACGAAGAGTCAAAACGGCTTATCAAAGCCAGATACATGACCAAATGGGAAACCGAACATACTGGTTACACCAAAAACGATGCCTATTACCAGTTGAACCGAAGAGAGCAGGTCGTTGTCTTCAGACTTCGCACTGGCCACAATAGACTGAGGTACCACCTATTCAACAAACTGAAGATAGGTGGTACCGACGAATGCCCGTGCGGTACTGGTAAAATGACCGCTGAACATCTGCTGCAGAACTTCCCGACATACGAGGATCAGAGAGAGCAGATGTGGCCATCACCAGTGGAACTGCAAGACAAACTCTATGGCAGTGGCGACAGCCTCAGGATGACCGCCGCTTTTTTCGAAAAAATAATGGTTACTATCTGACTGCGTACGAAGAAGAAGAAGAAGAAGTACCAGCAGACTGAGACCAGGTTAAGATAACCACATCAGATGGAATAGTCCGCTTTTCTCCCTGGAACACACCTACATCCCCAGAGTAGAAGAGAAGCAACCAGTGAATATACACAAAAATTGTATAACAACTACCAATGTCAATTTAAAAACTGATCCCCAACCATCAGCTCTCTCGACGAAGTCCATCAAGTGTCAAATTATTTCTAGAGCATATTAGCCTTTGCGACGGCAGGGTCGCCCTCCCGGGCAAGTCTATCCACGTCATACAAGGCTTCCAGTAAGGTCTTGATAGCATCTTCTTGTGGGCCGTCTACTTACACGACCCCTTCCAGTAGCAGCCTCTCCAGACTAACGTATCTGTTCAAGTGACCCAAACATCCGAACGTTTCCCAGGCGATCTTGTAGCCAATGTCCCTTTATATTCAGTGATTGCCGAATTTATCGGTTTGTTTTCTTTATTGTCCCACAATATTTTCATCATCCGTCTACTTCCTTTCATTTCAAAAGATATCAGTTTTTGTAATTGTTTTATTGAATATCAATGTGTCACAACCATATGTTGCCACTGAAAGAAATACGTATCCTGATCGACGTCTGACAGCGTACGAAGAAGAAGAAGAAGTATCCTGATCAGTGGAGTCTTGCTATTCTTGAGTGTGTTCGTCCATCAATGTTTCACCTACATTAATGCGTGTACGATAAATTCGTGTACAGTAATTGTAAGTCTTCTATTGATTTCTAATCAACAGTGGTCAAAATTGTTGATATCAATTGACCATTTCTAAGTTAGGTAGTGGACACAATAGATTGAGGTCCAATATTAATCAAACATGTATAATTGGTACGACGGATCTGTACACCTGTAGCAACGGTCACATGACAACTGAACACTTGTAACAGACAATCATTGGTGAAAGAAGAGACAGTTTGTCATAACCTGCATCCGTGCATGAACAAATATTGGTATATGAACCAATAATAACAGCATTTAAAAACTAAATGTGAATTAACAGTTACTAAAAAGAGTTTTAAACTAATATATTTGAACAAATATAAACGAACAAATAATACAAATAGGGATTAGATTAAATGCAATGTAAATGAACTGTTACTGAAAATGAATTCAAAGCCACAAGATATACACAAATAATCAATTTGTCATGAACCAATACGTGATAATTAATAAAAAACGAGCTTGAAACTAAAAAAAATATCAAAAGACATTGAAATTTAGAAATAGTAGTCTTTTAACCTCACTAAAAAGGAATGCATATTCAACATAGCTTCAGTATTAAGTTGGAGCAAGAAATAACGGATTTGATACGATTTTCTCCTCAGTTATATGTAGCTGTAACACTACCAGATTTACCGCTCAACTCATGTGTAACACTACCAGATTTACTGCTCAGCTCATGTGTAACACTCCCAGATTTACCGCTCAGCTCATGTGTAACACTCCCAGATTTACCGCTCAGCTCATGTGTAACACTCCCAGATTTACCCCTCAGCTCATGTGTAACACTCCCAGATTTACCCCTCAGCTCATGTAAAACACTACCAGATTTACCGCTCAGTTCATGTGTAACACTATCAGATTTACCACTCAGCTCATATGTAACACTACCAGATTTATCACTCAGTTCATATGTAACACTACCAGATTTACCGCTCAGCTCATGTGTAACACTATCAGATTTACCACTCAGCTCATGTGTAACACTACCAGATTTACCCCTCATATGTAACACTACCAGATTTACGCCTCATATGTAACACTACCAGATTTACCCCTCATATGTAACACAACCAGATTTACCCCTCATGTGTAACACTACCAGATTTACCCCTCATGTGTAACACTACCAGATTTACCCCTCATGTGTAACACTACCAGATTTACCCCTCATGTGTAACACTACCATATTTACCCCTCATATGTAACACTACCAGATTTACCCCTCATGTGTAACACTACCAGATTTACCCCTCATGTGTAACACTACCAGATTTACCCCTCATATGTAACACTACCATATTTACCCCTCATGTGTAACACTACCATATTTACCCCTCATGTGTAACACTACCATATTTACCCCTCATGTGTAACACTACCATATTTACCCCTCATATGTAACACTACCAGATTTACCCCTCATATGTAACACTACCATATTTACCCCTCATGTGTAACACTACCATATTTACCCCTCATATGTAACACTACCATATTTACCCCTCATGTGTAACACTACCATATTTACCCCTCATGTGTAACACTACCAGATTTACCGCTCAGCACATGTGTATTCTTCTCAGCTATGTATAACATTGCAACATTTTCCGTCACTTATGTGTTGCATGGTTTCATATGATTAACAATACTGACCTCGTGGTGATGTCCAATTTATGTTAGCGTCCTTCAGGAGAGAAATATGTGTCGTAGTTCTTTGTTCCATCCATTTCACTGTTTGACTCCACGCGGAGAATATGGCTACCACTAAAGCTGGCCCTATCATAACAGGAAGCCTGTATCAGAACAGTTGCAGTGGCAATTTCTGTAGCAATAGTTTTACATAGTGGAATTTCAAACTCCATTCACAACCTGTCAATACGCCCCTTCGCCACATGCTTAGGAGGTGATGGCGAATCTGTTTTTTCATCCCCGTAAACCACCCTGGTTTAGTGCCTGGAAACAGACCACATCGCCTCGGGGAATGTTATTGCTGTATGGATTTCCATTCGTTTCTCTATTCTCAAGTAGGCGCCTTTAACAATTGTCAACAGATGGACTTTTATGTTGCGTAATATGACTGCGCAGTGATACAAAAGCATAATTAATTTTTGTATTCGTTTAGGGCTAAGGTTGAGTGCAGCCTGATTGTTCCCAGTGGACTTGAAAGCGTTTTAAAACATATCTGCAGCACGACAACAAAAGCTGTTCTCGGTTTGTGAGGTGTGAGCTGTGAATGGGTTAAATAAACGCGTATTGATATATAGGAACGGCGCAAAGAGGAGCTAGGAAGGTCGATGCCATGTTTAAAGTTTGATGAGACTTTCAGTGATAATATGAAGACGATAAACTATGATAACCATAGTTTAAAATAAACCACACCCATGGGAGAGTGCAGAGTGTGCTATACTATCGTTATCAAGAGATCGTATACACATTGTCAGTTAAGTCGAAATGAACTATTTCAGTTTTGAATGTCCCAACACGAATAGGGGAATAGGGGACGGCGTGGCCTAGTGGTTAAGTGGCACGGCTCACGACCCGAAGGTGCTGGGTTCGATCCCCATCACAGCACCGGCCGTTACCCCGGGGAAGCAAACCCTTAGAAAATGCAGGAGGAAGCAGACCCTTACATAAAATGTGTGCTGAAGTCGGATGCACTGGGCCAACAGGCGCAAAATAAAAACACAGTGCAACGCACACCGCCTTGGGGATTAAAGAAAAATAAGGCGAACGCAAAAAAAAAATTAAAAAATAGGGGAATGATAAGTATAAACAAAATATCAAACGGGGAATTTAATCAATAATGACTGCACTTTTTAGGCTCGTGTGGAAAGGGGCATAATGAAGATGTATTCTGGTTATTGGGCACTAAATTAGTCTGTATCAAGTGCACTTAACTGTCAGTTTGGATTATGGGACATCTTACTGGGAAAAGAAAGTATAGAACCACTGCTTTGCTTTTGAACAGACTTCCTGTAAGAAGTCTTCTATAGTGGTAACCCAATGCTTCGTGAGACGGTCAAAATGAGATTAATGAATGGAATACATTTTGAGTTGATTGACTTAATACTGGACGCCGAAGGAGCAGAAGAGGCAATGGTGGTTAGGACTATGCCAGACAAGTCGTTTCGTTATTTTGATTTGGGGAGCACAGTGGTTAGCGCTCTGGCTTCGCATCTGAGTGGTCCTGGGTTCATTCCCCAGTTGAGGCGGTAATGTTTTTTTTTCAGACCGCAACGCCTCCCGGGTCGACCCAGTCTTAAATTGGTACCGGTTCAGTCCGTGAAGTAAAAGCGGCGAGGGAGAGGAGATGGCTACCGCCCTCATTTAGCCGAGCCTTTGAAATGTGAGATCGCTAACACATCACACCTCAACGGCACCCCTTTACTTTAGACTGCTAGATGTTACCTGTACACCCACAGTGGTGGACAGTTTTACCTACCTGTAGATTAAAACACATTCTGCAGTGAACTTGAAAACACATTATATACATACATGGTGATGCCGAGAAATCCATGACATTTAAATGTTTTTTTAACTCGGCAGAAAATGACCCGTTTAATATGAAATTGTGGAACACTTGTGAGAATATGCTCGCGTACATTGACTGACTTCAGCTAACTGGTCAGAACGTGTTCTCCGCCACCAGCAACACATGCACAACACGTGACTCGTCAATTGTGAGCTGTTCTGGCTCATCCCATGCCTGCTCTATTCGCTCTGTTAACTCATCCATGTTGCCAATTATCTATCTGTAGACATTCTCTTACAAGACGATCCAAAATATCATAGTCCTCGCGATTAAGATTTGGATTATTTCAGTTGGCACACATTCGGTTCAATGAATTCAGGTATCGTCTGTTTGATCAGCACAACTGTAACCTAACTCGATAAGCAGACCTTCCGCTCCGTCTTGCTAGAAGATGAATTATTTTGACATTTCTCTCATATCACGAACAAAACACTCCATCAACAATTCGTTTGCGGGAGTAATCGCTATCAATTTTGATACCAGGTTGAACACAATGATTGGCAATATGGCCCAGCGATGAGGCACCAACAGAAACTGTTACTGATTTGCAGATATTTGTATTTTTCTGGCTGTAACAGGTAGATAACAGTAACACGTTTTGTATGTGTTAACAATATGATACTCACTTAATGTTATGGGAAGCAACGCAGAAGGTCTTGGCACAGTGAAAGCTGACTCACTTTATGTTAAGGAGAGCAACGGAGAAGGTCTTGGCACAGTGAAAGCTGACTCACTTTATGTTAAGGAGAGCAACGGAGAAGGTCTTGGCACAGTGAAAGCTGACACACTTTCTTGACACGGAAAGCTGACTCACTTTATGCTATGGGAAACAACGGAGAAGGTCTTGGCACAGTGAAAGCTGACTCACTTTCTTGACACGGAAAGCTGACTCACTTTATGCTATGGGAAACAACGGAGAAGGTCTTGGCACAGTGAAAGCTGACTCACTTTCTTGACACGGAAAGCTGACTCACTGTATGCTATGGGAAACAACGGAGAAGGTCTTGGCACAGTGAAAGCTGACTCACTTTCTTGACACGGAAAGCTGACTCACTTTATGCTATGGGAAACAACGGAGAAGGTCTTGACACAGTGAAAGCTGACTCACTTTATGCTATGGGAAACAAGGGAGAAGGTCTTGGCACAGTGAAAGCTGACTCACTTTCTTGACACGGAAAGCTGACTCACTTTATGCTATGGGAAACAACGGAGAAGGTCTTGACACAGTGAAAGCTGACTCACTTTATGCTATGGGAAACAACGGAGAAGGTCTTGACACTGGTACAACCATCACTCTTCCTTGCGTCCAGTCAACTCTCTTGCCCAATGTTTCTTAAAATAGTGTAACTTTAAAGCTCATTTGTGATTATTCTGTCCACATATCTGGCACTTGTCAGACGAGCAGTGTTACGATGGGAATGATGGCTTTGCACAAACTTGTTCACAGTATGGTGTTGTCATTAGTGAACGCTTGCGTGTTTCAGACAGTGCAGGTTTGGTTTATCTTTTGCCAAAAATATATTACTCCACCTAATGTCCATCCTTTGTTTGGAAAGTCCTTAAACACTTCTTAGGCTCGAGTTAAATGGGATAGTATTTGTCATTTTACAACAGATGAATTACAGTTGTTTGCAAGCATCAAATGCCACATTTGTGACTCGAAATTCGAAAACAACGATCATAGTTTTCACATAATGATCCGGTACTTTTAGATCGAGTTTACAAAATATGATTTAAAAGTTATCGGTTTCTGGGTCACACTGTGTGTGTGTGTGTGCGCGCGCGCGTGTGCGTGTAGTGTGTGTGTGCGTGCGCGCTCGTGCTACCCACCTACTTACCTACCTACCTATCTGCGTATTGCATGTCAGATAGCGTCCCATTACATTTGATCTTGTTTGGTTTAAGAATGATGTAAGTTTATCTAGGGTCACCTGGTCACGGAAGGATAAGCTGTATTCGTATTTCGCTACTTCTCGACGTTATCACTAGAATGTTGTGTTTTCTTACAGTGATGGGTACTAATTTGCTATTGCAATAAAGTGAATGTTGGTATATCCGATTGACATGTGTTTTCTTACAATGATGGGTACTAATTTGCTATTGCAATAAAGTGAATGTTGGTATATCCGATTGACTTGTGTTTTCTTACAGTAATGGGTACTAATTTGCTATTGCAATAAAGTGAATATTGGTATATCCGATTGACTTGTGTTTTGATTTATAGAAACTGTTGAGTTGTCGAACTGAAAAGTATGATTGTGAGCTGTTCAGTTTTGATCTGAACCGTCGTGACGTAATGTCAACAGTTGTGACGGTTATTTTCTGTGTCGACAGGTGTTCAAGGTCGGTACCACACAGAGAAGATACGTCAGTAGAAGGCATGCTAAGGTTTGGTTAGTACAGATCCCTTTATCACGTGACAGTTCAATCAAGCCACGAGAATGCGATGTAGACTCCACAGATACAGTCGGAAATGGTTTGGCTGCAACAAGGTACTTACTTTTCTTATAGTCCTTGTGTAAGCGTGTTATTCAATATCCCAGTATTGTGTCATGTCCGAACCAGAGGGCAATATCCCAATTTTGTGTCAGTCAGGTCAGACCCAGAGGGCAATATACCAATATTGTGTCAGTCAGGTCAGAGCCAGAGAGCAATATCCCAATATTGTATCAGTCAGGTTAGAACCAGAGGTCAATATCCCAATATTGTATCAGTCAGGTTAGAACCAGAGGTCAATATCCCAATATTGTATCAGTCAGGTTAGAACCAGAGGTCAATATCCCAATTTTGTGTCAGTCAGGTCAGAGTCAGAGTCAGAGGGCAATATCCCAATATTGTGTCAGTCAGGTCAGGGTCAGAGGGCAATATTCCAATTTTGTGACAGTCAGGTCAGAGTCAGAGGGCAATATTCCAATATTATCAGTCAGGTCAGAGTCAGAGGGCAATATCCCAATATTGTCAGTCAGGTCAGAGTCAGAGGGCAATATCCCAATATTGTCAGTCAGGTCAGAGTCAGAGGGCAATATCCCAATATTGTCAGTCAGGTCAGAGTCAGAGGGCAATATCCCAATATTGTCAGTCAGGTCAGAGCCAGAGGAAAATATCAAAATGTTGTGTCAGTCAGGTCAGAGTCAGAGGGCAATATCCCAATATTGTCAGTCAGGTCAGAGCCAGAAGAAAATATCAAAATTTTGTGTCAGTCAGGTCTGAACCAGAGGGCATTATCTCCGCCCCATGGTTGACTATAATGGACACCCATCATTCTCTGTGTATTGTCACCGTGTTACACTCTGGGAGAGCTTGGTTTGTCTACTTCCACTCGCTGGTTGATCTCGACATTCGCTTCCAGTATTACTTTCAGCACTACATCTTGTCTGTTTATGTCAAGTAAGGTCAAGTTATCTGTCTAGGCTACCAGGATTTGTCGTGCCGACCGTCCATGACCACGGTTGATAGCAGTGCCCCAGGCAGCATGCAGGACAGATGAAGTGAAGGCGATGTGTCTCAGCCAGGTGTTGAACATTGTCTGTGTTTCTACCCCTTATGGTAGACAACCCTCAGCTCTTTAAAAAATGTATTGTGATGACCAGTTCCCTTCCTCGGTGCCTTGGTTTCCCTAGCTGTAAGTAAAGTATCCATTTACAGCCTGGTAGACTAGAGTTTGCAACATTTCAATTTTAAACCGTGTTAATGTGTTAGTTATGTGGGTGCTTATATATTTCTCATGTTGGTCATATGGCCTCTATATCCACTTTTTACCTTTCTTTTATTTGTTAATTTTTGTAAATAAACACTTCTATGTCGGCCAACTAGAGACATTGCCTTCCATGTCAAAACTTCTAACTTCATACATTACCTACCATGTTCTCCAGCTTTGGACAGTACCTACCATTTTCTCCAACTTCAGACATTACCTACCATTTTCTCCAACTTCAGACATCACCTACCATTTTCTCCAACTTCGGACAGTACCATATCTAATTTTAAACAGTATTATGTCTCCCAAAATGTGAAAGTGAAAGTCCTCTAATTTGTGCTGCCATCAGTATTAGGACATATAACATTCCGATTTATCTCCCGAGTGGTACCCAGGCAGTGAAGAATAGGACCAATGTAAGCTTTAAAGCATGTGAGAGAAGACGACCAAAGAGAGGTGTGCTTAAAGCTTACAACTTCATCGTGTCAAAAGTGTTGCTAAAGAAATAACCATTTAGAGAACTCACGTAATACCATTGATACAATCATCTATAGGTGGGCAGCTGCAGTGGTCGACTTGTTCTTCCCATTGAGCAAAAAGAAGAAGAAGAAGATGAACGTGTACATCAGCTAAATTAGAAGCCGTTACACGATCGTGTCTATATTTCAGCTTCTCTGTCACTCACACATTGATCTCTTTCCTTTACTCAAGGTCTACAACTATGATCTTTATAAAACATTTAAAATATTTCAATTATCGCCCTTGTCTCACTTCCTAACAATTCACCGTAATATTGAGGCGCGAGTACAATGCCCCTTGTTATTAAACTATGATCTTTATATTACTGCCACCTGTATTGTGACCACCACCTAATATATTCACAAGGTGGTGTCAGTAGTTGACCTTAACATGGCATACTTTGTTCATACATAAATGTTCATGTGACTGACTCCACCTCGTGTCTGTTTATTTGTGTTTTCTTCTTCTGCTTCTTCTTTGTTCGTTCTCAATCTCCCGCTACCAAGCCCTGAAAAAAGCTTTGCAAGTAGCGGAATGTAGTCCAGAGAACGGAATGCGTTGTGTCGTGGATTACAATTTGACTGCGATATTTGCACCTTTCGGTCCAACAAATCCGACTTCAGCAAGCATTTTTGAGTATCGGGTTGCCCTCCCTCTTCGATCCCTTCTACTCTGTTGCAGCTTGTTATCGAGGATCACCGCGTGGAGGTGTAAAATGGTCTTGGCAGCTCTGGTTCGCTGAACCTGACGCTAGCAGTCAGCTATGGGTAGCTGACCGCTGCAGTTTATGCGCTGCTCCGCGTCTTGGTCCTCTGTGTGTGTTTGATTGCGCGTCAGTGTTTGTGTGGGAACATGCATGTGTGCATATATATATATATCATGTTGCATGTCCTCTATAGAACGTCGCTCCCATGACAGTCTGTCTGTAAGAAACTCTTTCCTTTGCCAAAACGCCAGCCTCCGCCACTGTCGTAAACAGGCATTCCTGAATATCTTGGTGCCATCGTCTTCTTGGTCTACCCCTGCCTCTTTTGCCATCACTGTTCTCTCAAGACCGTTGTGTCTCTTGATGTGACCAAAGTATTTACATTTTCTTGCCAAAATTAAATTGATAAACCAGTTAGTTCTCCTCTATGCTCAACTCTTGCCGAATGTCTATATTTGTCTTTTTCTCTGTCCCGGGTATTGTGAGGATATTTCTGTAACATTTTAACTCGGAGGATTCGATTCTTTGTCTGGAAGTTTTGGTAATCGTCCATGATTCGCAGCCATAAGCTGCCACAGGAAAAACAAGGTTTCAAGGTTTTCATTTTTGTCGTTTTGTTGGTACCCTGTCATTATTTCTTCAGGCTATCCAGTCTCGGCATTGCCATGGCTAGTATTTTTCTGATTTCTTCCGAGCAGTCGCCATTTCTGTCAGTTCTGGAGCCCAGATATTCAAAATGTATGACCTGATCGATTTTCTCACCACCCACTGTCAATTTATGTTGACATTGTGTTTTGTCAGTGGTCATTATCTTTGTTTTATTTATGTTTATAAACAGGTTTTGATCTTTACCGTGTCCATTTACAGCTGAAATTAGCTGCTCTAGCCCTTCTGCATTTCTTGATAGTATCGCTGTGTCATGTACGTGTCGTAACTCTGGAATCTCGTAACCGCAAATGTATCAAAACTTTCAATGTTCTCGTCTTCTTTAACATTTCTTATTAAACATTCCGCATATATGTTGTTTAAATAGGGTGTTGGCAATGGAGAGGTTATTTTCCATGCATAATTCAACCAGAGACCTACGGGTTGGAAAATCTGGATCAGAAAACATAGAAAATCTACAACAACAAGACAGGGAGAGAGATACCTTTTAGGCGATAAGAACACTGACAAGGGAATTCCGTCCGGTTCCGAATTGCTCCAATTTTCCAGCCACATCCTTGATGGCCAGGATACTATTTGGTTCACCCCACTTCTATCTAGCTCACGTATGGCTCCTAGAGTCTGCCTGTGAACGGCAGCGCCAACCCCAGGGCAACGGCTTTGGCTGGCCGGCTAAACTACGTGAGTGAAACGACAAGAAGGGGAGTCCACCCCTGACAAGTACACACAGCTGCTGGTGGAAGAGACGGGAGATTGACCTGTGCGATAACGACTCTGAAGGTTGGAGCTGGAAAAGACTGGTATCGGACTAAGGGCGCACCAGAGGCCATAGTTGATAAGTGGCCAGCACAATGTTCAGAAAGCAATGCCAAACTACTGGACGTAAAATGACAAGAAGTTTATGACAGTCGATAGAAAAGAAACTCAAAGATCTGATGGTGAGGCCTCAGGCCAGGCAGATAATCGACGCCAACTGGGGAAGAGGCCGATTTCAGAGTCAGTACAAGAAATAGAGATGACGGCCTCAAGCCCGACTGCATTACAGTGGACAACTCTGGGACTAAAAACAGATCTAAGAAAAGCCACCTGGAACGTCAGGAGCATATACCAGGGCAAGTTTTTATGATTGGAAAAGAGATGGAAAGAACCAGGATAGATGTTCTGAGTCAAGAGCACTGTATCAGCACATCAGGAGAAACATTCATATATTCTGGGATGGACAAGAGGGGAAAAAGCGGGGTCGGCTACATTCTGTCAAAGATGACGGCACCTTCACTTCTCGGTTACAATCCAGTTAACGACCGAATAATTGAAATCAGACTAAAGATGAAGACACGAAATTTAACAATAATTCAAGTTTATGACCAACATCAGCAGCTGATGATTGCGAAATGGACGATTTCTATGACACCTTACATGGAACAATGGAAAAAGTAGAAAAAAAGAGACATCTTGATCATCACTGAAGATTTTAATGCGAAAATCGGAGGAAAGAGCTGAAGAAGAAAGAAGTGTACGAGAACTTTTTGGTTTGGGACACAGAAATGAGTGAGGAGAACATTAAAAAAAGAAAATATATATATATAGTTCCTCCGGTTTCTGAACGACATAGCCGTCATCAACCACATCATCAAAGAAGCTGAGCAATACCTAAATGGGCTCAACAAAGCAAGCGAGGCAGTTGGTCGACAAATAAATAGACTAAAGATACAATGCATGCTGAACAGTTTCTATCCCTGCGAGGAAATGCGGCTTGGAACTGATTCCTTCAAAAACGTGAATTTCGTACATCTACCTTGGCTAAGAAATTAGAAACTTCCATGACTTGCATAAAGAGATCTCACGAAGGTTAGCTGCGGGGTGGTTCGGTTACAACCGCATTAAGACAGTACTTTAACAGATGAAAAACAACAACGCAAGAGCTCACACCTTCAACAGCCTGGCCATTCCAGTCATGGAATGTGGCTGCGACTTGTGTAACCTACGACAAAGTGACATGGCGCGGCTCCAAGCTATCCAACGAGCGATGGAGCGTAGAACACTGTGACTTTGACTACAAGACCACATCCACAACACCACCATCGGGAGTCAAACCTGCTTCAATGACGTCGCAGATACGGCGTTGATAAGAAAGTACAGGTGGGCAGGCCACGTGGTACGCATGCCTGACACTAGATAAACATGTCAAGTGACGTTATTGTGGCCCTACACTTATAATCGTCGGTCCGGACGTCCACCAATGAGATGGAGAAACAGGACCTGACCTGTGCTCAATGGCAAAGGACAGAGATGAGTTTAGACGACATTTGGCTACCTGGCATAGGGCCCACAATATGCATGAACGAACACCAGGATTACATAAAGTATATATAACAACATTGTACACAGGGGCTAGAGAAAGAATGGCAATCATGAGGACACTTGCTGGCACAAGCTGGGGAGCAGACGAAAGTATATTAAAGAAACTGTACACTGGAAGAATGAGACCAGTTCTCGAGTATGGCATTGCGGCATGGACAACAGCAGCAAAGGCGAACTTTGATAAAATTAGCAAACTTCAAAACCAAGCCATGAGAGTTATAACAGGAGGCATGAAGTCAATTGTAGAACTCGCAAAGATTACAAATCTGCAATCCATGACCGACAGGAGAGACTGCAGGGCCCAGCAGCAAGCAGAGAAACTCAGAAGACTGACAGACCATCCGATGCATCAGAGACTAAATAATTTTGTAAAGGGGAAACTAAAGCGGAGAAACTTTGCAGAAATAGCCAAAGCAAAGATGAGCGAAGACCCTATGAACGCACTTACAACACCAAAGCCCATCCCTACTGTACGCAAACCTACCTGGAGGCAGCATATATTTTCAGAGGTGGTAGAAAATATACCAGGTATTGGAAACAAAAACAGCCAAACTGAAAAAGAAAGAAGAGACATAACCCTCAGGTACATAACGGAACACTACCCAAGCATGGACTGGACCCATGCATACACCGATGGTTCTGTAACAAACACAACACAGAACGCAGGGGCAATGGTATTCCTGAGCCCACCAAATGGTAGAAAAATAACACGGTCAGTGGCAACTGGAAAATACTCAAGCAATTTCAGAGCGGAGGCAGAGGCACTGAAGGCAGTAGAAGAAATGGTGACAGGCAAAAGAAATGAAAGCCATATAGTCCTGCTTACAGATGCCCTGGCCGTAGTCACAGCACTAAAAAGCCAGAAAAATACTGAACTTAATGATTTAAGAACAGTACTCTGTCATCTATGCCAGCAGTCCGCACCAAAAAGAGTAGTGGTACAGTGGGTTCCATCCCACTGTAACATCCAAGGCAACGAGGAGGCAGACAGATTGGCAAAAGAAGGGGCAAGACTACCACAACCAGATCCTACTGTGACATACGAAGAGTCAAAACGGCTTATTAGAGCTAGATACATGACCAAATGGGAAACAGAACATACTGGCTACACAAAAAACGATGCCTATTACCAGTCGAACAGAAGAGAGCAGGTTGTGGTCTTCAGACTCCACACAGGCCACAACAGACTGAGGTACCACCTATTCAATAAATTGAAGATAGGTGGCACTGACGAATGCACGTGCGGTACCGGGAAAATGACTGCTGAACATTTGCTGCAAAACTGCCCGACATACGAGGATCAGAGAAAGCAGATGTGGCCATCACCAGTGGCAACACTAGACAAGCTCTATGGCAGTGTCGACAGCCTCAGGATAACCGCTGCTTTTTTCGAAAAAATAAAGGTTGATGGCTGACAGCGTACTAAGAAGAAGAAGAAGAAGAAGAAGAAGAAGAAGTACACAGGAGCTGATAACCTCCTCGTGTAAAACAAAGTTCCACAAATACGATCTCTGCAACAACACATACATGCTTCAATACAGGCTTCCTGTGAGGACACACACCATCGTGGTGGCCTAATGCACTTATTGGAGAGAAAAGGGAATACATAATGATGATGTCATGCATCTTTAATACACTATACCATCAGATGACAGTAGATATTTCTGCATTACAGCAGGGCCACCCAGGATGCCATCTTCTTGTTGAGGTGGATGGTGGATTGCACGTTCTAGTTAGCTATGCTGGCGGGAACGTAGATCTCTGGTAATGCCACCTAAACTGAACAGGTCACTGTAGAGAGGCCAGACTGAGAATGGCGCCAGCTGTGCAGGTGGTACTCAAGAGTCAAGGACAGCAGACCTGACAGATGGAGCTCGAGAGTCAAGGACAGCAGACCTGACAGATGGAGCTCGAGAAACTAGAAGAGCAGACCTGGCAGATGGAGCTCGAGAACTCAGGAGAGCAAGACATCTAATGGCAGTACCCCCGACAGAAAAGACAGATTGCTGCTTTGCATGAAGTTTGGAGACAACCAAAGGCTAAGGGAGGTAATCCCGAAAAAAACAAAGAAAGGCGTAAACACTTGACCATAGAGCACATAAAAAAGTGCAATGTATCTCATAATATAATGCAGAGTGGAGCAAAGGATACTAGATATTGTGCTCTGCGTATGAAGTCGTGCCAGACGGGAAGAGTACCGAGCACAATGCTTCCAAGGGATACACCTCATAGTACTTGTAGAAGTGACCCATTTTGGAGAAACATGAAATGGGAATGGGAAAACTTTTCAGGCCAGAACTCATTGGGACCAACAAGACCAGATACTATACTGGAATGCAGAAAGCGTATAACGGAAAATGCTGCCGCTGACAGCACACTTTAACCCGAGTTGTAGAATGAGGTTCTTAACCAGGTCTGAGCTCACCTCAATCATGGGACAAGCACACTTTAACCACCTGTAGAACTATGTCTATTAACCAGGTCTGAGCTCACCTCAATCTTGTGACAAACCCCTTTACCACCTTTAGAACTAGGTCCATTAACCAGGTCTAAGCTCACCTCAATCATGTAACAAGCACACTTTAACCACCTGTAGAACTAGGTCCATTAACCAGGTCTGAGCTCACCTCAATCATGTGACAAGCACACTTTAACCACCTGTAGAACTAGGTCCATTAACCAGGTCTGAGCTCACCTTAATCATGTGACAAGCACACTTTAACCACCTGTAGAACTAGGTCCATTAACCAGGTCTGAGCTCACCTCAATCATGTGACAAGCACACTTTAACCACCTGTAGAACTAGGTCCATTAACCAGGTCTGAGCTCACCTCAATCATGTGACAAGCACACTTTAACCACCTGTAGAACTAGGTCCATTAACCAATTCTGAGCTCACCTCAATCATGTGACAAGCACACTTTCACCACCTATAGAGCTAGGACCATGTTTATTGCATCTTTATTTTTCTGTTGTTCTGTAAATATGTTTTTCTTGTACAAAAATACCTCATTTGTAATTGCTGCGCGAACTAGTCTACTCAAACAGCAGATTCTAAATTGTAAAACACATTTTTTTAATATCACAGAAGTGGCTCTATCCTGTACCAGTGCCGCTTATGGCGACACTTCAATGGAAGTTTGAACTGGCAATGCCTGCAGACCATGCTGCAGCGTGTCTTGACCTACTTAATGGCACACCCAGGCTGTTCTATGCACAAGCTGTGTTATGTGTTGAATCCCGACGTGCTGCCAGCTACCACCATGGATGTTGTTGATGTAAGTTGTTGATTTTTTAATGGAGGCGCTGTGGTCTAGAGGGAAGGCTCTCACCTCTCAAAGCGATGAACGGAAATAGTGTGGGTTTGAGTCCAGAAGGTTTCAAGTGACCCCTGGTCTCAAAGAGGTGGCACCAGAGTGCCTGCATTCTCAATTACCACCAGTCGTCTTGACTTATGTCTAGCCACTGGTCCAAGGTAGTTCAGGACCATGTCTAGCCACTGGTCCAAGGTAGTTCAGGACCATGTCTAGCCACTGGTCCAAGGTAGTTCAGGACCATGTCTAGCCACTGGTCCAAGGTAGTTCAGGACCATGTCTAGCCACTGGTCCAAGGTAGTTCAGGACCATGTCTAGCCACTGGTCCAAGGTAGTTCAGGACCATGTCTAGCCACTGGTCCAAGGTAGTTCAGGACCATGTCTAGCCACTGGTCCAATGTAGTTCAGGACCATGTCTAGCCACTGGTCCAAGGTAGTTCAGGACCATGTCTAGCCACTGGTCCAAGGTAGTTCAGGACCATGTCTAGCCACTGGTCCAAGGTAGTTCAGGACCATGTCTAGCCACTGGTCCAAGGTAGTTCAGGACCATGTCTAGCCACTGGTCCAAGGTAGTTCAGGACCATGTCTAGCCACTGGTCCAAGGTAGTTCAGGACCATGTCTAGCCACTGGTCCAAGGTAGTTCAGGACCATGTCTAGCCACTGGTCCAAGGTAGTTCAGGACCATGTCTAGCCACTGGTCCAAGGTAGTTCAGGACCATGTCTAGCCACTGGTCCAAGGTAGTTCAGGACCAGAGTGAAGTTGATGACCAGTCTTCCTCGCTATAATCCTCATACAGCGCAAGTTACATCATCAAGACAAAACCATCTGATGGGGTCACCATCATCACTTGTGATGGGCAACTAACTGATTTCTTAACCAGTTAATTTATCTCATTCAACATCTCAGGGGGCATTCAAATATTTATCTCTTCATTCTCATTGATCAGTATATTTATCTATGTAGAAATTATAATATTGGTTTATTCAAACTCTATATTCTGATTGGTCATTTTATTTTTCTTATGAAGTGTTCAGAAATACCTAAAACACACCTTTTTCTTGCTGCAAGATCTGTTCATCTCTTGAATGGCCCTAGTTCAAATCCTAGGTACCAGCTGCTGAACTGTGTATCTTTTATCTGGTGTACATGTTCAAGTGCTAAGATATTCACGTCCGTGTGATTCTCATTGTTACTTTGTGGACCTCTGATACCTGTGTCTGTTGGTTCTGTCTATTTTTTCTGATTCTATTAAATGAGATTTAATCATCTTGACATCAGATACATTTAATGTACCACATGTACGGAGATGGAATTTGATAATGTTGGCGTACCTTCTTTAGATTGCTGGTGTAACAGATGGTTCAGTGTAATTGATGAGGGAATAGGTGGTTAAGTGTAATTGGCGAGGGAACATGTGGTTAAGTGTAATTGGTGAGGGGACAGGTGGTTAATTGTAATTGATGAAGGAACAGATGGTTAAGTCTAATTGGTGAGGGAACATGTGGTTATTTGTAATTGGTGAGAGAATAGAAGGTTAAGTATAATTGGTGAGGGAACAGGTGGTTAAGTGTAATTGGTGAGGGAATAGAAGGTTAAGTCTAATTGGTGAGGGAACATGTGGTTAATTGTAATTAGTGAGGGAACAGGTGGTTAATTGTAATTGGTGAGGGAACAGGTGGTTAATTTTAATTGGTGAGGGAATAGAAGGTTAAGTGTAATTGGTGAGGGAACAGGTGGTTAAGTGTAATTGGTGAGGGAACAGGTGGTTAAGTGTAATTGGTGAGGGAATAGGTGGTTAAGTGTAATTGGTGAGGGAATAGGTGGTTAAGTGTAATTGGTGAGGGAACATGTGGTTAAGTATAATTGGTGAGGGAACAGGTGGTTAAGTGTAATTGGTGAGGGAACAGGTGGCTAATTGTAATTGGTGAGAGAATAGAAGGTTAAGTGTAATTGGTGAGGGAACAGGTGGTTAAATAATGTAAACAATATCAAACTTCTGTGGACCTGGGAAATCAAATATTTGGGGAGTGTTTTCTCAGAATATGGAAAGCTTGATAAATAAATAAGAACACGATGTCAGAAAGCCTCCGCCATGTTTTATCAATTGTTGTCACTTCTGACATATCTGAACATCAGTTTGACAAGTAAATAGCTAATGAACACTGTATTTATACCATCTATGTGCTACTAGTGTCAAGCTTCGCACCTGGCCAAAGCCAAAGAGAATATAAGGAAAATATAAGGATATGGGAAACAAAATTATCTAATTAACTTAACTCAACATCTCTATACTGGTTAAGAAGAATTTACAGAATCTGTATACAACCAGTTTTTTGGATGGTGGTTTTACTTATGTGCGAATCCATCTTAATAGACTCAAACACTAGAGCTAAGTAGACCCGCAGCCAGTTAGGTGCCATCTATAGCTGTTCTTAATTCCTTTAGCACTCCAATATATTTTTGAAAAAAATTTGACCTAATTAATTTTCTTAATTAGTCGCTGCGGTAGTCGTCTTTCAAAATTTGTAACTTTTATGTTTGTTTGTCAAAAAATATGATTTTCTGGCGTGTAGATACACAATAGCATAACGAACATGTGGGTGTTATTGTTTTTGTTGTGTGTTTGTTAGTTTTTGAGATTCAAAAAGATGAAGTTGAAAATTTATGAAAATCTCGACAAAAATTTGGGCTCGACCACTAGGCCTAGTCGCTTCGATAGAAAACCATGGAAACCACAACAACGTATCGATACTGTGTTTACAATATCGACACAACTGTTAGTTTCAATTCAAACGTAGTTCTTACATTTAAACAAACACAATAAACAGATCTACGCGATAAAAATCTTTCTCAACAACCTACTTCCCCTTTCACAAAAAGTCAGCTTGCTCCAAACGGCGTATACAAAATTAAAACTGTTCAAAAGCCATTTGTAATCGAACATACGATACTTGAACCGGCAAAATATCGTGTATATATGGAGGGCGTATTCAGCAGTAAAAAATGGCTGTCGGGAGTGACTCCGTTCAACAACAAAATTTTTTTTCCGTTTTTGTAGGCCTAGTCGGGTGGTTTTCTTCTAACATTGGCGTGCTAAAGGTTCAAACTACCTAGGTAAATGTACAAATAACTTGGGTAGATTTTTAACTTGAATTTTGTCCGGGCAGTGGCTGTTAAGCCTACTCTTTTTGATTTTCAGCTGCCGAGGAATTTTAAACGTGATTGACATTGAACACGGGAGACCAATCTTACTACCTAGAGATCAGGGGAGTTTTTCAAGAAGATCCACGTGAATAAATCCCGGTCTCCACCGTGATTCGAACATGCGATCTCCGGCACTCAAAGCAAACACCTTACCTCGAGACCACTGGTCATCAGGGTCACCAGTAGAAATAGAATAAGAATGAAGAAATCAGAAATATGGTCGGCACTACCATTTGTGTTGAGTACATTACAAGACAGGAAATATGATGGTTCAGTCATCTGATCAACTCCCAATTGCATGCTTATAGCACAAAAAGATCCAGTTATAGGGTAAAAAGGAGACCTCACAGAAGATGAATAGGGGACAAAAGTGTAGTCCTTCAACGACACCAGCTTACAACCAACACAACAGACTTGAGCCAAGAGCGACAATTTAAGCTATGCATGACTCTCACCAGCACAAGTGGATGAATAACTGAACTGAACAATCTGAACCGACATGCACTAGACTGGAATCATCAAGTCAAAATAAAAGTGGATAGGCTGAAATATCTGTTGAACGCAGAACATTAGAGTAAGCCGTAGCATTAGAAACCTCATGTACAGAACTTGCTGTCAGCAAGGAGAGAATAAGTTTCATTTATTTAATTCATTAAAATCTGAATTTGTCTGACTATTTAATAAAGTAATTGTTTGAATTCCACTCCAGATACTAGAGGAGTTGGGTTGCGTGGAGCTACTCAGGGTTCAGAAACCAACCAAGCCTACTATGTTTTCTGTTAGAAGAAGAAATCTTAGTCTTGGAGGTAAGCACATGCTGATAGTATTATTATAGTTTTTCACTACCTGTCACAAAACCTGTCACTAAACTTGTCACTGTACCTGTCACTAAATCTGTCACAACACTTGTCACTGTACCAGTCACTATACCTGTCACAACACTTATTCATGTATATGTCACTGCACCAGTCACTAAACCTGTCACAACACCTGTCACTGCACCAGTCACTAAACCTGTCACAACACTTGTCACTGCACCTGTCACTATACCTGTCACAACACTTGTCACTGCACCAGTCACTATACCTGTCACAACACTTGTCACTAAACCTGTCACAACACTTGTCACTGCACCTGTCACTATACCTGTCACAACACTTGTCACTGCACCAGTCACTAAACCTGTCACAACACCTGTCACTGCACCTGTGACTATACCTGTCACAACACCTGTCACTAAACCTGTCACAACACTTGTCACTATCAGTATTCTGAATGTAGCTGTTTTTTCTTCCTCTCATCTCTGGGAAAACAAGTCATGTGCTCTTCTATCTCCTGTCCGTATCCAAAATGGAAGTAAAGCATCATCACACTGTAACCTACAAGGTCAATGAGTAGCTTGGGCATGGGACTGGCCGCCCCATCATTTATAAACTGTAGGCTACAATAAATAGAAATGACCTCTGCACTGCCACATCACCTTCCCATGCCAACCGAGGGTAGGAGGGGAGGGACAAACAATTTGTTTTTAATAGTTGGGTTATTATTTCTGTAATTTTTTGGTCAAATCTTGGGTTGTGTGAATGGCCATCAGTTGGCCAGATGTCAAACCCTAGAAGTGTTTCAATCCTGGAATTACATCTTTTCTTTGCATTTGTTTTTCTGAATTTCATTTCAGCTTTGAACAGTTTGTTTATTTGTTGTTGATGTATTTGATTACAAATATTGTTTTCTACATCTGTTCACAGATAGCATCCAGCTGGAGGAGAGTGTATCAGCTATCAATGTTCTTATAGAGGCCCCTATCAGGCTGGCGTATTTCATTGACCTGGCAGTCAAGCATTGTCAGGGGAAGTAACAGAAATAAAACAAATGCAGCATCAGTGGGAGATAATACAACCGATATAACTTGAAAATCATACAAGATACCGGTCACAAGTTAGCTATGAGGGTTTTTCATCTTTCAGAAAGTACTTTAATAAGGGCTTCCACAGTAAGGGCTGCATGAGAACACGTCTATTGGCTCATGGACCACACTACAATAAAAAAATGTTTTTCTCATATTTCTTTTTGTGGGGACTGCGTGGGCTAGTGGTTAAGTGACACGGCTCACAACCAGAAGGTGCTGGGTTTGATCCCCATCCCAGCACCGGTCGTTACCCCGGGGAAGCAAACCCTTAGAAAATGCAGGAGAAACCAGACACTTACATAAATGCATGCTGAAGTCGGATGCACTGGGCCGACAGGCGCAAAATAAAAACCACAGTGCAACGTACAACACTTTGGGGAATAGAGAAATAAGGCGAATGCACAAAAAAACAAAACAATATTTCTTCTTGATTATATTATGAATTACCGCTTGAGAATGTTTGAAACAAATGTTTTGCTGCTTGGCAAATTGGACTGTTTTCCTGTCATTGTTCAGTAATGTTATCATGTTGTATGATAGTGGTGATCAATATTATATCACATATTGTTTGAAGATACAATTCAGTAATGAACTTTATCCTTAAACTTTGTAGAAAAAGGAAATTCTCCCGTTTATTTTCTGGAAAATGTTTTGTTTCTCTTACAAATGTTTACTTTCTTGGATGGTCATGTTATTTTCAAGGAGTCTCATAAAACAATGCTCATCAGTTCTTCTTCAAATTAAATCTACTATTAGATTATAATTAAATACTGATCAATATTCCTTCAAATGTAATCTGCTTACATATAGTGTTTACAAGTCAGCCAGTTAATCAATCTAAAACCTAAACACAACACCTGCATTCCTTAACAAATATCTGTCAAGACTTCCTATCATGGTACATCTGAGCCAGATTTCCACCCTTGTATTCTGCCCAGGCAACCATTTATAACAGTCTGTATCTTTTTTGTAAGTGCCTTTGTTGTTCTTCATGTTTCAGAGCCATACAGTAAAATTAACTTTAAGTTGGAGTTGAAGATTTTAATATGATAGTCAATACTCACACTAAATCTACTGAGAATAGAACATTGATCATTACTTCTTCAAACTAAATCTACTTAGAGTTGGTAATTATAAATTATTTCTTATCAGAATGTATAACTTTATCATTTACTAGTAACAGTTAGCATAATGGTTGAATCACCACTACTGGTTGGACTTCTTCTTCTCCGTATGCTGTCAGACGTCAACTTAAATTTGTTTGAAGAAAGCAGCTGTCATCCTGAGGCTGTCGACACTGCCATAGAGCATGTCTAGTGTTGACACTAGTGATGGCCCCATATGCTTTCTCTGGTTCTCGTATGTCGGGCAATTTTGCAGCAGATGTTCAGGGGTCATTTTCACTGTATCACATGTGCATTCGTCAGTCGTACCTATCTTCATTTTATTGAATAGATGGTACCTCAGTCTGTTGAAGGGTGTGCAGAGTCTGAAGACCACCAACTGCTCTCTTCTGTTCAACTGGTAATAAGCACTGGCTGGACTAATATACAGTTAGCCCCCGATTTACACTGGAAGTACATTCCTAGATGAACTGGAGCCTGCGTAAATTTAAACAATTTTATTGTGTAAATCAACGACATGCATTCCCAGCACCCAAACATTGATGACTACTATAATGGCATTGCATTGAAAGCTTGAAACAATGTAAAAATAAGAATGGTAATTTTACTAATATATTTTGTACACTTACAACCTGGCAATAGTGTAATGAATGAGCTTTATTTCTCTGACAAAGCCCTGGTTGAGGATCGACAGATGTTTGAAGAAAGTGTGGACTGTTGGGATTTCTTTTTTCTTTCATACTTTAGAAATGGCATGATGTCGTGTTGTCTCATGTCATGGATGACACAACAGTTCTCTTCTCTTTGACACTCTACTCCCATTCATGGACAGTCTCACAGAGGTCATCATTGAGTTTATTGATGTCTGAGAGGATGCCCTGAAGATTGTTTGTCCTCATTTCATGTAGAGATTCTTCTTCTTCTCATTCCTTTAAATCATGTTGTGCTGCCAATACTTCTAAGTCTTCATTGGAAAGAGGCTGTCTGTGGGCTTTACCAAAGTTCTGTTACATCTTCACCTATGACTTGATCAAAGAGGCTGTCTGTGGGCTTTACCAAAGTTCTGTTACATCTTCACCTATGACTTGATCAAAGAGGCTGTCTGTGGGCTTTACCAAAGTTCTGTTACATCTTCACCTATGACTTGATCAAAGAGGCTGTCTGTGGGCTTTACCAAAGTTCTGTTACATCTTCACCTATGACTTGATCAAAGAGGCTGTCTGTGGGCTTTACCAAAGTTCTGTTACATCTTCACCTATGACTTGATCAAAGAGGCTGTCTGTGGGCTTTACCAAAGTTCTGTTACATCTTCACCAATGACTTGATCAAAGAGGCTGTCTGTGGGCTTTACCAAAGTTCTGTTACACCTTCACCTATGACTTGATCAAAGACCACTTATTATTCTAGCCATCTCACGCTGACTATTTTCCCTGGTGGGAATCTTGTCCCATCAAAATGGCAGGAACTTGTCAGCTCTCCATTCAAATAATCCATTGATGCTTTTTCCCAGACTACCTTGATGTTAATAATGTCCATCAAAATGTCAGGAACTTGTCAGCTAGCGCTCCATTCAAATAATCCATTGATGCTTTTTCCCAGACTACCTTGATGTTAATAATGTCCATCAAAATGGCAAAAGAGCACCAATAATCCTTTATAATTTTGTCTGAACTTTCCACAACTCTCAGAATTTCTGTACCGATGACATTTGTCCTTTGATGGATCAAAGTGACGGAAGTTAAATATCATAAGAGCAAACTGACATATGTAACAGTTTACATTTTACTACCAGCTTTGACCAATTAATCAATGTGATTAGAGAAAATTCACAGAGATCATTGTATTTATCCTTTTTTAATTTGAAACAAAAAAATTAGAAATGTTTTAAATTATTGTAAATAGTTTGTTCTCTCAAATTTTCTCACATTCTGGCTTCTTCTTCTTCTTCTTCTTCTTCTTCTTCTTCTTCTTCTTCTTACGCTGTCAGACGTCGACCTTTATTTTTTCGAAAAAAGCAGCGGTCATCCTGAGGCTGTCGACACTGCCGTAGAGCTTGTCTAATGTTGCCACTGGTGATGGCCACATCTGCTCTCTCTGATCCTTGTATGTCGGGCAGTTTTTCAGCAAATGTTCAGCGGTCATTTTCCCGGGACCACACGTGCATTCGTCGTTGCCACCTATCTTCAATTTGTTGAATAGGTGGTACCTCAGTCTTATGTGGCCAGTGCGAAGTCTGAAGACCATGACCTGCTCTCTTCTGTTCAACTGGTAATAGGCAACGTTTTTTGTGTAACCAGTATGTTCTGTTTACATCCTGATTTCAAAATGGACATTCTGAATCAGCACAAATCAAGTGATATCTGTAAATTAATTTTCTCACTGCAAGAACAAAATAATAAGAATTTTATAGAATTTTTCATGAAACAACAGTACAAGAAAGCATAAAGTAAAAAATCTTTTAAACTTTGAACACTTCGGAAAAAACATGCAAATGATGGGCAAAGGATGAAAGAGTTTGTTTGCAGCCTTTTTGAAATCTACCACTACGAATATGAGTTTTGAATATGACTAAAACTTGTGTTCCACTTGTTTTCATGATTCTGTATGTTTATCGGACCACTTTGATGCTCCCTCTCTGACTTTAATATTTGACAAATGTATTTGTTTCCTAACATTGTATTTTGATAGTTTGGCTTGTGTGATCTTGTTCTAGATTTATGTAATACATTGTAATTCTTCTATTATGATGCGTTTTCACTGTTTGTAATATCTCTGTTTTGTTCAATACATATACTCATTGTTTTTTTTTTTCATCAATTAAGTCATGGACAACAGTAAATAGCTTTACTGGCTTCAAGCGGCTCATGAGTGAGACCTCTGCTCTAGAGGAACTCTCAACATTGTATATATACTGTTCATCGACCAGTGATAAAAACACAAACATAACATAGGAAAAGCCGGAAAAGATGATAGTCATCACAAATGAAAGTAAATTATAAAATGAAGTTATTAAAATATAAATATGCAACAAATTTACTGAGATTTTTTAAACACTAAATAGAGAAACTGAAGTCATATACAGTGAATATGTCATCTTTAAAACAGCCATGATGGAAACAAAAAGAAATGTGGAAAAAAAAACCTGACCTGACCTGACCTGACCTCACCTGACCTGACTTGTGGCCTGTGGCCTGTGGCCTGTGACCTGTGACCTGTGGCCTGGCCTGACCTGACCTGACCTGACCTGACCTGACCCACTGTACCACTACTCTTTTTGGTGCGGACTGCTGGCACAGTTTGCAGAGTGCTGCTCTTAAGTCATTAAGCTCAGTGTTTTTCTGGCTTTTTAGCGCTGTGACTACGGCGAGAGCATCTGTAAGCAGGACTATATGGCTGTCATTTTCTTTATGCGTCACCATTTGTTCCACTGCCGCCCTCAGTGCCACTGCCTCCGCTATGAAATTGCTTGTTTACTTACCAGTAGCGAATGACAGTGTTATTTTTCTGCCATTTGGTAGGTTCAGGAATGCTCCTGCCCCTCCGTTCTGTGTAGTGTTTGTTACAGAACCGTCGGTGTATGCATGGGTCCAGTCCATGCTTGGGTAGTTTTTCGATGTAAAGCTTAGGGTAGTATCTCTCCTTTCTTTTTCAGTCTGGCAGTTTTTGTTTCCAATACCTGGTATATTTTCTACCACCTCTGGAAATATATCCTGCCTCCAGGTAGGTTTTCGTACAGTAGTGATGGGTTTGGTGTTGTTAGTGCGTTTATGGGATCTTCGTGCATCTTTGCTTTGGCTATTTCTGCAAAGTTTCTCCGCTTTAGTTTCCCATTTCCCAAATTGTTTAGTCTCTGGTGCATTGGATGGTCGCTCTGTCTCCGGAGTTTCTCTGACTGCAGCTGGGCTCTGCAGTCTCTTCTATCGGTCATGGATTGCAGTTTTGTAATCTTTTCAAGTTCTACAATTGGCGTTGACTTCATGCCACCTGTTATAACTCTCATGGCTTGGTTTTGAAGTTTGCTAACTTTATCGAAGTTCGCCTTTGCTGCTGTTGTCCATGCCACAATGCCATACTCGTGAACTGGTCTCACTCTTCCAGTGTACAGTTTCTTTAGTATGCTTTCGTCTGCTCCCCAGCTTGTGCCAGCAAGTTTCCTCATGATTGCCATTCTTTCTCTGGCTCTCATTCGGTTTCTCTCGATCTGACTTTTCCATGTCAGCCGCCGATCAAATGTGACTCCCAGATAGGTTGGGTTGTCGTTTGGCTGCAGGAATTTGCCATTTAGACTTAATTTGGTACTTTTGGGTTTTAATGAAAGCGAGAATATTGTGCATGTGGTTTTCTCCTCGTTTATTTTGACCAGCCATGTGTTCACCCACTCTTCCAGCGATGTTAGGGCCTGCTGCATCCGATTTCTTGCTATGGTGAGATTCTTTTCAAAGGTCCACATAGCCAGATCGTCTGCAAACATTGAGCTATGGACTCTTCTTTGTATATTCTCTGTAATGTCGTTTATATACACCAGGAGGAGTGTGGGTGACAGTACTCCCCTTTGGGGTACTCCCTGCTCGAGTGTCACCTTTCTGCTCATCTGCCCTTGTACTTGGACTCTGGCCGTTCTGTTTTTGAGGTAGTGTTTGATCCACTTGTACATTTTCCCACAGACATCACTTCTTCTTAGCTTGACTATATCTTTCCAGACTGTGTCAAATGCCTTTTCCAGGTCCACCCAAACCGCTACTGTGTGTTTCTGTGCCTGGTAGGCATCTTCTATTTCCTGGGCTATCAGGATGACCTGGTCCTCAGTGGATCTGTGCTGTCTAAAGCCGGCTTGCTGTGGAATTAGTATCCGTTTTTCTTCCAGATGCCACATCAGTCTGGTGTTTATCATACGTTCCATCAGTTTGCCGACACAGCTCAGTAGGCTGATAGGCCTGTATCCATGTGGATCTGTTTTGTCCTTTCCTTTTTTTGGTACTGGTACCAGTACTGCGTCTTTCCATGCCGGGGGTACAATTCCCCTTTTCCAGCTTTGGTTCAGGACCGAAAGTAGCTTCCTCTTCGCTGTTTGGCCCAGCCCCATCAGCATTTCGTTTGTTATCCGATCTTTTCCGGGAGATTTCCTTTTCTTTAATGTTCTCATAGCCTCTTCCATTTCGCTCATTGTTAATTTGGCCATCATATGCTCTTCAGGAGCCGTACTGATGTTGTCGTGCCCCTTTTGCTCTTCACTAATGTCTGTATGCCTATCTGCAGGGACCTCGATGTGGTTTGCTCTGGCATAGTCATCGACAAAAGCGTTTGCAGCTTTTTTACCAATGAGCAAGTTGTCGCCCTGCTTGATGGTAATTTGTTTGTTTGACGGGGTTTCGTCATTTATGGCTCTGACTTCCATAGCTTGTTCCCTTCTTTGTCCAGGTTTAGGCTTTCCGTTTTGTTTTTTAGCTTTCTCTCGCTGTTTGCTTGAGAGTGTATTTGTATTTCGCCGTGGCGGCTTTGAGGGCGATGTTTGCCTCCATAGATTGTTCTCGCTCTACCATGTTCCTAGCATGTGTTACTGCATCTTCCGCTTTCTGCAACTCATCATTCCAATAGGGCTTATAGTTTTTCCTAGCTCCTCTTGGGATGGTTTCAGTGGCGGCTTGCATTATTGCCTTGCTTAGGCTTTCCACCATGGGCTTCATTTTGTTGTTTCGTGTGTTTATGGTTTCACACGCAGGATTGCAAATATGTCCCAGTCGGCTCGTTTGTAATTCCAACGTGGGAGCGGTTTTGTTTCCTGTGGGCCTACTTCCATTTCAATGTCTAGCCTGATCGGCCTGTGGTCGCTACCTGCCAGTTGCTTTAGCACCTGGCGGTCTATTTTATGGTGCATGTCCTGTGTGGAGAAGACCAAATCTGGAGTCGAGGTTGTATGCCATGTTCTAGAATAGAAACTAGGGCTATCCTCCGGCCTATTGATTAGGGAGAGATTTGTGTCTATCTCCCAATCTTCCACTTCGTCACCTCTGCTGTCTGTGTCCGAGTATCCCCATCTCTCCGAGTGGCTGTTGAAGTCTCCAACTACTATGCAGTTGGAGTCTCTGACGTCCATACTCGAGAGCGATATGGATTTATTTGGTGGTCCGTACAGATTGAAAATGCGGAGCTTCGTCTCTTGAGCCATTATGTCAACTCCTACAATTTCTGCTTGTCCGGTGTGATTGACAGATACCGCGCTACTCGGTATGCAGTTTCAGGTCAGTATCAGGACCCCTCCTTTGTGACCTTCTCTATCGAGACGGAAGGTCTGGTATCCTCTGATTGAGAATTTATGGTTTTTGTTGAGGTGCGTTTCCCGGATACATGAAACGTCAATCTTACCTTCATGCAGGTGATGTGTTAGGGAAAGCTTTTTGTTTACGACACCCTCCGCATTCCACTGTAGTATTTTGAGGGTCTTGAGTTTTTGGTCAATAGGAGTTGCCCCATAGCCATGTGCCTTGACTCCACGACACATGGGTGGGTGACCACCAGTAGTCAAGGGTGGGCCTCTTCGAGGCGTGAGGCCCGGCACTATCGCTGCCTGGCGGGACTCCGCAGGATGAGCGCCATACGTTTTTCTGATCGGTTGTACTGTCATTATACTGCGATTTACGTTGCACTGTTTTGTTAGGCTTGCGGCCCCGTGCGTCCGATTTCAACAGGCGTTTCTGTAGGGATGCCCTCCTTAGCCTTTGGCTGTCCCCAGCCTATCTGCAAGGCATCAGTTGTTTATGCTCAGAGTTGTCTCTCTTATGGAAGTTGTCTTACCAGACTAACGAGTCTTCACTACTCGTGTCTATAGGGTGCGGTGATGATATATGAGATGATATATGATATGGACTGGTTTACCGGAAGAGAGGCAGTCCAATGTGTCTGTTCCCCAGGATCGTCACGTCCTGCCAGAAACGTAGCATTTGCATGTGAGTGGGGTATCTCTTTGCTCCCTTTATTTTCTTGGCTTCTATGCAGGGATGGTACGCCTAGCATTCCCCGCCACCTGGGATGTTGACACAGTGGGGCAGGTGTGCAATGGCCGCTGGTCTGCATCTCTTCTGCGTCCATTGGTATGGCTGATAGCGTACAGAGGTAGATATCGAAGCAGAGGTGCATTTAACCAGGGGACAAGCCTGGTAATGTCACGGAGATGTTGTTCGCCTGGTTTGCGGACATATCTCGTGGTCAAGGAGTGAGTCTCGACAGTTCACAGTGAGGTGGCTGCTTTACTGTTTTCGACACCCCAACCAAGAACTAAGTCTTTTGTTGGTGGTTTCGCACCTCATCGCCGTATAGGGAGAATATCGTGCAGCTATCCGCCCGCTTTGATCAGCGGATGGAAGAGACCTCTTTCTGTTGCTCGACCTGGTAGAGTTGAGGCGCGATCCCCAGGTCCCGACCATATCGTAGCCTCCCATTGCAGTGGTGCTGAGAATTTGGGCGGGATTCCGGCTAATAAGCGTCCGGCCGTAATCCCTCACATGGTAGCCTCGTGCCATTGGCTTATCAGCCTGGTACGTGAACCAAATGTCTGCGGTTCCTCTCGAGTTGAGCAGGATTTCCGTAACAACGCCCTGTCATTTGTAGGGTAAAACTGACCTGTCTTCCGATGGTCTATTTCCAGCACTCGTTCATTTTTTGGCCAGGACGAATTAATCGAGGGCTTTTGTTTGTCCGTGACCAGGTATCCGGAGCCTGCGGTTTCCGCGGTGTTAAGACACGGTTTCCGTAGCGATCCTTCATTAGATGGTTAGAGAGCTGACCTGTCTTCCGTGGGTCTAATACCAGCACACGTTCACTATTAGACCCAACGAAAGTGCTCTCGATTTGTCAGTCGTTCTACAGTGTTTGCGTGTTGAGTCAAATTAAGCCGCAGGCTCCACTCCTGATAGTGTTCTTCAGTCAATTCCTTTATCAAACACTGGATGCAGACCAACCGAGCCACAGAGGGCATAACCCCAGGTTTCTGAGGGTCTAAATCCAGCACCAGTTTCATATTAGACCCAAGGAAAGTGGTCTCGGCATGTCAGTCATTTCAGTGTTGGTCGTGTTGAGTCAAATTAAGCCGCAGGCTCCACTCCTGGTGGTGCCCTTCCGTCAATTCCTTTAAGTTTCTACTTCTCCCGGAACCCAAACACTTTGGTTTCCCGGAAGCTGCCCGCAGAGTCATCGAAGCAACTCCTGCGGATCGCTAGTCGGCATCGTTTATGGTCAGAACTACGACGGTATCTGATCGTCTTCGCGCCTCTGACTTTCGTTCTTGATTAATGAAAACATTCTTGACAAATGCTTTCGCAGTAGCTCGTCTTGGGGCGATCCAAGAATTTCACCTCTAACGCCGCAATACGAATGCCCCCGTTTGTCCCTGTTAATCATTACCTCCAGTTCCGAAAACCAACAAAATAGAACCGAGGTCCTATTCCATTATTCCATGCACCATTATTCAGGCAGCCGAGGCCTGCTTTAAACACTCTAATTTTTCAAAGTAAACGCCCCGGCTACCCAGGACCCTCAGCGAAGAGCACCCGTGGGAGAGAGCCGGCAGACGGTAGGGCAGGAGACAACGGGCAGTGAACCGGCGCGAGCCGGACCGCCCGCCTGCGCCTGAGATCCAACTACGAGCTTTTTAACTGCAACAACTTTAATATACGCTATTGGAGCTGGAATTACCGCGGCTGCTGGCACCAGACGTGCCCTCCAATAGATTCTCGTTAAAGGGTTTAAAGTGTACTCATTCCAATTACGGGGCCTCGAAAGAGTCCCGTATTGTTATTTTTCGTCACTATCTCCCCGTGCCGTGTTGGGTAAGTTGCGCGCCTGCTGCCTTCCTTGGATGTGGTAGCCGTTTCTCATGCTCCCTCTCCAGAATCGAACCCTGATTCCCCGTTACCCGTTACAAACATGGTAGGCATGGCACGTACCATCGACATTTGATAGGACAGACATTTGAAAGATGCGTCGCCGGCACATGAGGTCATGCGATCAGCACAAAGTTATCCAGAGTCACCAGTGGGGACGCCGCAACCCCGCGAGGGGAAACGACGATTGGTTTTGAACTAATAAAAGCGCTCTTTCCGCGAGGGTCGGAGCTTGGTAAGCATGTATTAGCTCTAGAATTGCCACAGTTATCCAAGTAGGATCGTGTCATCTAAGGAACCTCGACTGATTTAATGAGCCATTCGCGGTTTCACCGTGAGACAGTGTGAACTTAGACATGCATGGCTTAATCTTTGAGACAAGCATATGACTACTGGCAGGATCAACCAGATATCTGTCGGAGACGTACGTAGCGCACACACCGGTCGGCGGATGACGGGTGTGTAAAAAGCCTCACTGGGACGGCCGCAGGGACCGACTGACGGAACGGACGGACGGTTGTTCCACCCGTCCCTCACTCCGTCGACCTAGGACCGCCTGACAGGGGCCCCTACACGCACCAGACGACCGATCGACCGACCGGGCTCGCTCGAGGATGGATGGCAGCGCTCTGTGCAGAACGGATACCAACGACCTCGGCGATGAATTTCACTGGGACTAGAGACAATTTGGCCTGCCGGCCTGCCCTTCTCCCGAGGGTTGGTCCCCGGGAGAACACAGGGCCTTGAGGCACAATTCCTGCTTTCCATTTGCCGGTCACAAGCTCTTTGCGAGAGTCTGACCACCAGCGAGACGAACTGACGAGCTCTGCTATAAGCCTTAGATAAATCATCACAAACTGACAACGTTTCTCGATACGGACCAGATAAGCGCACCTCGGTGGAGGAGACGCCAAAACAAACCGCACCCCAATAGTTCTACAGGGAAAGGCGAGCGAGCGTTTTCCGCAAGCCCGCGCTATCGCTCCGCCTGGCGTAGGTTCCACACCTCGCAGACATTTACCATGGCTGGAATAACCACATTCTCGAAGGTAACTGATCTGACCTGACCTGATCTCACCTGACCAGACCAGACCAGACCAGATCAGACCAGACCTGACCCGACCCTACCCGACCCGACCCGACCAGACCTGACCTGACCTGACCTGACCTGACCAGAACAGACCAGACTAGACCAGACCAGACCCGACCAGACCTGACCTGACCTGACCTGACTTGACCTGACCTGACCAGACCAGACCAGTCCAGACCAGACAACACCAGACCACACCAGACAAGACCAGACCAGACCTGACCTGACCTGACTTAATCTGACCTGACCTGACCTGACCTGGCTCGGCTTTCACAGAGAGTGTGGAATAACAACATGCTGACCATGAATATGATATAAGTGACTGAGCGATTGTTGTGCTTGTGTCTTGCAGAAATAGGATAAGTCTCAATATACTCCATCTAGCTGTGAATGGTAACCTAACAAACAGTTTATGGATACAAGGTGGCGAGTTACGAACTAGTGGCCGCTTTTCAGACAGAAACATGAGACTAGCTTATTGAAGCCCTGAACACTACCTTAAGTTTGTTTATTATATATTTCCTGTACATGACCTTCACTTCCGTCTTCTTGAGACTGCGTTGTGATGTGATTACAGTTGGCCTGTCTTGCTCTTTTTTTTACCAGATGTTCTTTGGTTTCCTCATGCCTCTGAAAAGCGGCCACTAGTTCGTAAGTCGCCACCTTGTCTCCATAAACTGTTTGTTAGGTTACCATTCACAGCTAGATGGAGTATATTGACCAATCCTATTTCAGCAAGACACAAGCACAACCATCGCTCAGTCACTTATATCATATTCATGGTCAGCATGTTGTTATTCCACACTCTCTGTGAAAGCCTGGAAAGTGCTGATGAGGTAATTCCTAATCGTTTCTGCAGAACCGAGTCCAGTGAAAGGTTGTCGTGATGATAGATCCGAGGTAGTTAAAGTGATTTACTACTTCCAGATTTTTATAATTTAAGAGAATGTCTAAAGGATCTGCACCTCGAGCCATCACTTTTGTTTTTTGAACGCTGATGGTGAGTCCAAACAGTTTGCCAACCTATTAATGAGGATCTGTAATTAGGCTTCCGTGTGGGCCACCAGGTGCCCACATGAACGACCTAATCATGCCCAGTAGCTTAGGTGGGCCGCCAACTTTAGACAATACTTTAAAAAATCACTCTCTGTTTACCAGATTGAACGCCTTGGTGATGTCGATGAAGGCAAGAAATAGTGGTCTGTGTTCTCTGCATTTCTCTTGCTATTAATTCAGTGAAAAGACCATATCAACGGTGGACCTTTCTGTGCGAAAACCACACTGAGACTCCAGATACACCCTGTCGGCCAGCTTTCGCAGCCTGCTCAGGATGATGCGAACATACACTTTCCCTACGGTGTTGAGTAGCGATATTCCCCTTTAATTGTTGCAGTCTCCTCCGTCTCCCTTTATCTTGTAAAGGGTGATTATGTTAGCGTCTCTCATGTCCTGTGATGCGGTTGTCATCTAAACACTGGTGTATACGCCTATAAGACAGTATTAGACAGTTTCGCATGAATGATATTTGTTGTTTTACGCATTTGACAAAGTCTAATTGATGCACGGGATAATCAGGAATCTGTATTTTCTGAGCGTATTTGAAGGTCAACACATCTATTTTTAAAACAGCACGCCTGTATACCTTAAACATGTTAAAAATATGTCCAATGCACTGAGGTTGCTATTAATAATGATTAATGAATAAATTGTTCAAAATACATCAAATTTCTTAAATAAAAAAATATTTCCATAACGTCATGGATATTCTAAGACTGCATGCGAAAAATCATTTGGATTAGACATTCAGTTTAGTAGAGAATTGCTTCGGACCTTGTTTATGAATTAAAAGACGGACTATACCATCTATACAATACCTAGTATCTACCATCTATACGAGACCTAGTAGCTACCATATATACAAGACCTAGTATCTACCATCTATACGAGACCTAGTAGCTACCATATATACAAGACCTAGTATCTACCATCTATACGAGACCTAGTAGCTACCATATATACAAGACCTAGTATCTACCATCTATACGAGACCTAGTAGCTACCATCTACACGAGACCTAGTAGCTACCATCTATACAAGACCTAGTAGGTACCATCTATACGAGACCTAGTAGCTACCATCTATACGAGACCTAGTAGCTACCATATATACAAGAGCTAGTAGCTACCATCTATACGAGACCTAGTAGCCACTATCTATACGAGACCTAGTAGCCACTATATATACAAGACCTAGTAGCTACCATCTATACGAGACCTAGTAGCTACCATCTATACAAGACCTAGTAGCCACTATTTATACGAGACCTAGTAGCCACTATCTATATGAGACCTAGTAGCCACTATCTATACAAGACCTAGTAGCCACCATATATACAAGGCGTAGTAGCTACCATCTATTCAAGACCTAGTAGCCACCATCTATACAAGACCTAGTAGCTACCATCTATACAAGACCTACATGCCACTTGAAGAGCAATGGTTTTAACTACTGTACCCTTCAGAATGTGCCATAAAGGCGACAAATGAAGATTATGCATGGGGATGGCAGCAACATCACGTGAAGGGAATTTCTACAAAAACTATAATTGCAATAACACACGTCAGCGTTTCGATCCAGGATTTTTGTGAGCGCCACAAGAAGACAAGAAGGCAAACGTTTGTAGCGCATTCCCTGAAATTATAACAACGGTCACTTCAAAGTATCCCGTGGATGAACTCTCGTGCTCCAAGCTGTACATCCTATTTTTCTGAGGTGAGTTGTTAGAACCGCCTTGAATTCTTTGTTCTGTAACACGTAGATGAAGAAGTTGATACATATGCGCAGTAACGACATAACTTTGACGACTTCATACGCATCACGTGCATAACCTTTCGGAGTATCACACACTACAAGGTAGTAGATATTTAGGGACACCACAGGGGTAACCATCAAGGAGTACGACCCGATCACTATGACGGGCAATCGCAGCGCTTTCCGGTTAGGTGTCGGGCCGTTCCTTCCTGAAGCGAGGGTAGCCCCAGTCACTGTAGACTTTCGAATAGACTTAATCTGTCGTCGAAGTATGGCGATAATGTGAGTGTAAATGGCGAGTATTACAATGCCTAAAACAAAGTGAATAATAGCATCGATGAAGGTGTATCCAATCATGAAGTGACTGACAGTATACTCACAGTCTATCAATAAGTAAACACAAACAATAAGTGGTATGACACATGATAGAACCATACAACGGCACGTGGATCTATCAGTGAATACCCTTTGGTGTGTGAAAGGCCAGGCGATGTAGATCCAACGCTCGACAGAAATAACGAAGTGAATACATCGACTGCACAACATGGCGGCTGCTATCAGATATAAATATGCACATTCTGACGGAACTGATAAGGGATACTCTTTTCCCGCGCTTGTGATATAAATTGTGGTCGCTGCATGCACAAGGCATGTCGTGGCATATAAGATATCGCTGACAGCCAAGGATGATATAAACGCATTTGAAAACGTGTGGAGGTGTCTGTGGCTGCAAATAGATGCGGAGATTATAGTATTTAAGAACAAAGATGTCGTCATCACGATTATTTCCGCGATTGAGTAATATACCGTGGGAGATAACTCCACCTCGGAACAGTTACTGTATCTAAGGCTATACATCGCCAAACATGAGTTTACAATAATGTCAACTTATCGCGCCAACAAGAAGCCTAGAGATAACATATGCGATCAGTGGTCGCTGGTTGAATTCTCTTCCTCAAAACATGAGATGATTGGCTATATTGTCGTTGTTTTGATTTTTAAATATTCACACAGAAAGCAATCTAGTGCCGGCTTAGTTTCTATATTTTTGGATCAAGAACGGTAATCGGGTGAGAGTTTGAATTCATGTGAAAAGTAATGATCATCTTTAGCAAATGGAACATCAATCAATACGTTACGCCGAAAAGGAAATATTGGTCACAGGTCTGTCAACTAATCAAAAACGCCGATAGCGTCAGAGTTTCAGTTTAATTGGGTCGCGAGCATTTGGACAAATATGAAACATTGACACGGAAATGATTGCATGAGTAGGCTCCCCATCGTACAATGAGCTTTTATCGGGGGAAGTGATTGGTGTGTTGACGTGGTTAGTTGACGATAAAACTTGAAAACTCGCGTTCTCTCACGACAGCATCATGTGTACACACGGAAGCTAATTGGTTGACTTATCGTGTTAAGCTGTGAGTCTCTCTAATTGTAGATGGATGCATTCCGATTGCCTTTAGCTGCAATGACAGGTGAGAGAGAGAGAGATGGAGGAAGAGAGAGAGGAAGAGAGAGAGGATGGAGAGGGGAGAAGGGGGGCAGGAAGAGAGAGAGGGGGGGGGGACAACCAATACAATTCGGTAAGGCGGCTCCCATTAGCCAGAGAGTGGTCGAAAATGTATGAATCACTGTATGCTAATACATGAGCCAATGGGTCGCTAACATATGCCCCATATACGTGCATATATATTAAGAGACACATAAATACACATATATTGACTAAAACGGACATATGCACCATATACACATATGCATACACTTGTACAAAGATACAGGAATTGATGTTTATACATTAGAATTAAAATAAGATAGAGATATAAAGAAAGAAAACATGGAGAGAGAGAGAGAGAGAGAGAGAGAGAGATGTACAGCATCACTTTGTTTATGCCAAGCATGTAAATCCTCCCAGAACGTTCTTGGTGTTCACCTTCAGTTCATGTTCTCCCATAACGTTCTTGGTGTTAACCTTCAGTTCATGTCCTCCTAGAACGTTCTTGGTGTTAACCTTCAGTTCATGTCCTCCTAGAACGTTCTTGGTGTTCACCTTCAGTTCATGTCCTCCTAGAACGTTCTTGGTGTTCACCTTCAGTTCATGTCCTCCCAGAGCGTTCTTGGTGTTCACCTTCAGTTCAAGGTCAGGACATGCTGACATTTTCTGTTACAATTACTCATTGTCGTTAGCTGCACAAAACAATTATTGAATTACTTAATCGTTAAATACATAAAATAATAATTAATTACTCAACTGTTAGTTACATAGAACAATAATTGAGTTAATCAGTGTTTAGTTAATTAGAACTATAATTGAGCTAATCAGTGTTTAGTTATATAGAACAATAATTGAGCTAATCAGTGTACACGTTTCTTAATACTAACATGAATGTCTCCAATAGACCGGATCGCATGACAGAGTGCATCTGTTTGTGTGTTCGCTTTAGATGATGATGTGTCCGTATAGAGCTGCTTGTATGTTCGCTCTAGAGGATTATGTCACTACACAGTTGTATGTCAACTCTAGATTATCTGTTTGTGTGTTCAAGCTACCACGCCTTCTCTCACTGCTGGTCAGTATATGATATATATACTTGTCACAAGGCACGCCGCTGTCGTCTGCTAGCCTGATCGTTTGTGCGATACCAGTGTGTCGTGTGCACCATATATGATTGTCCAATCTGTTGTACAGATTAACAACCATCCTTGGAACTCTCAATTGGATGAACTCTTATGCTCCAGTTTGGACATTTGATTTTCTTCAATTGCCTCTCAGCACCGACCTGCATTCTCTGTCCTGTAACACGTATCTCAGCACCGACCTGCATTCTCTGTCCTGTAACACGTATCTCAGCACCGACCTGAATTCTCTGTCCTGTAACACGTATAGTGTAAAGTTGGCTCATGTATGAAACATTGACAAGAATTTAACAATATCAAATGCGAGGTCACTTGTAAATAAATATTCTTCTGGGGTGGAATATATGACAAAATAGCTGATGTTAATACACACAATCGGGGTGACAAGCAGGAAGAATGTACCGAATACAGTAACAGGCATTCGAACGATGTTCCACTTGGTTTTGAGACTGTGATGGACAACGTTGGTCACGTCTGCCACCATAGATTTACGAATCGCCTTAATTTGTCGCCGTATTATAACTGCAATTTGGACGTAAACGGAGAACATTATGAAACAGAAAGCAAAATGGAAACTAGAGTCGATCACGCTGTATGCAAACATAAACTCGTATATGCTGTTCTTGCAGTCTGTCAGTATAGATAGGTATAACAGCTATGGTATGATCCACGAAAAGAGCAGGCCACATACTGTTGATCTGCTTGTGATGACCCGCTGTTGTGTGAAGGGTCGAGCTATGTACAGCCAGCGCTCGACGGAGATGACAAAGTGGGAGCATCGGCTGGAAGTCATGCTGGATGATATTACGTATAAGTTTACACATTCTAGAACAGTGGATAGTGGATAATGTATCCCCGTACTTTTAACATAGATTTCTATCCCTTTTTGCGTAATACATGCCGTTGCAAATATGAGGTCGCTTACAGCTAAAGATGAGATGAACACGTTTGAAAACGTGTGTAGATGTTTGGTGCAACAAATAGTCAACAAGATTGTGGTGTTTAACAACAAGGATCTCATCGTCACAATCGTTTCAGCGAGTGTGAAGGAGAGAGCAGTAGATGTCATTATGGTTAATAATAACCAAAACTGGTCTCTGTCGGTGTCGTTACGACTAGGCATGCTGGAAGTGTCTGCGGACTGCCTGCAGGCTTCACGGGACCGTCTACAACCTTGGGAGTTGTAAATATGTCAGTTTGACTGCATGGTTACATGTTTCCATATTTGTGACTATTATTATATTATCACTATCTGTTAAGGTGCAACTACATAGACTCGATTCTCCAGCACAGTTGAGATATTGTTTTAATACATGTGTGTTAAACAATCATGTCAAATTGGCTTCGTCCCCACACATACACAATGTGGCTATAGGCTAAATTAATATCAACGGTAGAACCAGCAAAGACATAAATGGTCCCCTCGGGATTTAGTGTTCTAATATGTTGAATAAAAGCAGCAGCTGATAACACAGCGTCGCAGGCCCAAGCTTACTTGCTTATTCGGGCCAGAGGTCCTGAAAAAAACCAAAAACAAGAAACAGTAAATTCATTGGAGAACTACCCCTGGCTCAATGTATTATCTGTAATTGGTAATATCTGCTCTAAAGGAATGATACGAAACGCTACAAAGTAATAATTACTGTTGCAAAGCTAATAGACGTTATTCTTAGTCTGCTTGTCGTTAACATTTTGGGGGACAGAATAATGTTTACACTGTGAGGCCTTCTACTAGTCTTGTATTTGAGTCCTGTCTCCCTACATAATATAACTGTCTGGCCTCAGTTTGTGAATCTGTCTCCTTCTTTGTTAAATTGTTTGACCTCAGTATATTCTTCTTCTTCTTCTTCGTTCATCCTCAGATTAAGGTTCCGGTTTCTTTTACAAAGGACACCGTTGTTTGTAAGGCCGTTTCGTCTCCATACAGCTTCTGTCTCATATCTGTCTCACGAGGCCAGCATTGTTTTCACTTTTCCTGCGTGAGCGTGCAGCTTTGTAGGATGTGTTCTACGGTCATGATATGCTCCCACATGGGCACCTGTCATCTGTCCCAATCCTCATTTTGTTGTAATGCTGTTATGCCCAGCTCTCAGTCTGAAGATGATGACTTGCTCTTCTCTAGTTAAATTATAATAGCTGTCTTCTTTTCGGAAGTCGGGGTGTTGATCAGCCCATTTCCCTCTGAAGTTGGCTTTAATTATGGTCTTGGCCTCATTATATGTGATACTCAGGTCTGTTTGTGGGGATGCTCCTCCACTCTTTGCTAGTTTTTCTGCAGCTTAATTGCCTTCAATATTGCAGTGGGATGGGATCCACTGTATGACCAACCTTTGGTGTTCTGCTGAGAGCTGAGTCAGGGAGAACATACATTGCTCGAGATCTTCATCTTCGTGTTGTTTTAGCGCTGCTAATACTGACGCGGCATCAGTCAGGAACACTATGTTTTCTTGGTGGATATCTTTATCTTGGATTACAAGCTCAGCTGCGGCCTTCAGTGCCACTGCTTCTGCACGGAAATGACTGGAATATGTTCCCGTTGTTAATACTAGAGTTTTTTCTTCTCCATTCCTTAGTCTGTAATAGACCGCTCCACCTCCATTGAATGTGGCTTTGTCAGATGAGCCATCTGTATATACGTGTGTCCATGTTTCTGATGGGTATAATCTCCTATGACCTCAGTATATGAGTCTTGTCTCTATTCCTGTTTAACTCTCGCCCTAGCCTGACCCAAGTCTCCTCTCCTTACCTATATAACTGTCTGGGCCAAGCCTTCTCTCCCTACCTTTATAACTGTCTGGCCCTAGCCTTCTCTCCCTACCTTTATAACTGTCTGGCCCTAGCCTTCTCTCCCTACCTTTATAACTGTCTGGCCCTAGCCTTCTCTCCCTACCTTTATAACTGTCTGGCCCTAGCCTTCTCTCCCTACCTTTATAACTGTCTGGCCCTAGCCTTCTCTCCCTACCTTTATAACTGTCTGGCCCTAGCCTTCTCTCCCTACCTTTATAACTGTCTGGCCCTAGCCTTCTCTCCCTACCTTTATAACTGTCTGGGCCTAGCCTTCTCTCCCTACCTTTATAACTGTCTGGCCATAGCCTTCTCTGCTTACCTTTATAACTGTCTGGCCCTAGCCTTCTCTCCCTACCTTTATAACTGTCTGGCCCTAGCCTTCTCTCCCTACCTTTATAACTGTCTGGCCCTAGCCTTCTCTCCCTACCTTTATAACTGTCTGGCCCTAGCCTTCTCTCCCTACCTTTATAACTGTCTGGCCCTAGCCTTCTCTCCCTACCTTTATAACTGTCTGGCCATAGCCTTCTCTGCTTACCTTTATAACTGTCTGGCCCCAGCCTTCTCTCTCTATCTAAATAACTGTCTGACCCCAGTAATTCTGTCAAATAAGGCACACGCAAACGTAAGTATCGTTTTAATCCTCATTTTCTTTGAAGCTATCAATTGTAATTCAGCTACGTGACGTCAATGGCATCTGGGAGTCATTTAAAATCAACTGCCTGGCTTCGATTTCTTCCATGAATCTTGTAACTTGTGTCAGATCAGAAAAAAGATCGTATCTGAGTCGTATCATCACAGTAAAACGAAAACATAAACCAGTACATATTAATCAATGGTCGTTATTAAACAATGGACAGTTTTGTAGAAACGGGTCTGTTATTACTTTTACTAATCTGATGTGAAACGCGAGGATGGAATATGCCCGTGTAAAATCCCTAATCTCATGTTAAACACATGAAGACGGAATATGCAAAATAAACTTGATCAATAAACTAAAATGTCATGTCAAAAGCAGCAGCCGCTACCACTTGGCACTCCTACTGATTAGCATCAAAACATCAAATTAATCACTAAACTACAACTGAAGAAAAAAAACTGTTTTCGCCCAAACTCTATGTACCGGTGTCAGACGAGGTCGTTGTAAAAGACACACAAAATGTGAGAAGTGAAGGGTTTCATGGTGGCCATGAGTGTCACAAGATTGAGAAGTGAAGGGCTTCATGATGGTCATGAATGTCACAAGATTGAGAAGTGAAGGGCTTCATGATGGTCATGAATATCACAAGATTGAGAAGTGAAGGGCTTCATGGTGGTCATGAATATCACAAGATTGAGAAGTGAAGGGCCTCATGATCTTGTGAATATCACACGATTGAGAAGTGAAGGGCTTCATGATGGCCATGAATGTCACAAGATTGAGAAGTGAAGGGCTTCATGGTGGTCATGAATATCACAAGATTGAGAAGTGAAGGGCCTCATGATGGTCATGAATATCACAAGATTGAGAAGTGAAGGGCTTCATGGTGGTCATGAATATCACAAGATTGAGAAGTGAAGGGCCTCATGATCTTGTGAATATCACAAGATTGAGAAGTGAAGGGCTTCATGATGGCCATGAATGTCACAAGATTGAGAAGTGAAGGGCTTCATGGTGGTCATGAATATCACAAGATTGAGAAGTGAAGGGCTTCATGATGGCCATGAATGTCACAAGATTGAGAAGTGAAGGGCTTCATGATGGTCATGAATATCACAAGATTGTGAGAAGTGAAGAGATCAGAAATAGTGACCGATCTCATTCCTGTGTCAGAAGATAAGAAGTAATCAAACGTGTGGATATATCCCGTGAGACCCAAACACTTTCACTAACAATGCGCGTCTATAAATATTGGCGAGAGCACGAAACGGGCCGCACATCAGATGGAAGCAGTACAACAGATATCCGAGAACTCTATGGACTTCAATAGTCTACAGAATGCATTTGGTTGAAGAGAGGGAACGTCAGCCCGCGGCGTGTGTCGCAGCTCGGCTACATGGGAGATAAAATTAGGACGTTCAGTATAAGAGAAGGCATCCCAGGAAATTATTAGAAGGTTTCGTTTCTGTCCAGTAAAACAAGGTTAACAATAAAAGTACACAAAAAGACTAACAATTGGTATCATATTTCAAAAAGCAGGAACAATAAACGACATGGAATCAATTAGCAGGCGAGTCTGTGGCTGCTAATATAGACACAGCATGAACAGACAGGACAGTTACGATATGTCAATTAAATAAGCAGGAAAACGTCTGGGACATCACAAGAGCAGAGTTAATGTGAAACTGGCCATAATAATAGGTTCTAGGACAGCACAATTAACATTACAAAGTCCATGCGGGATAACTTTCAACTAAATCAACTAAGAAATCCATTAGATACAACATTGAGTACCGTATATCATACAGGTCAAGACACGAGCTGTTGTTTAACGCGTTGAGAGCGGGTGGAGTGAAAATAAACCAATGTAAGCTACGTCACTTATATGCCCAGGCATCAATGAGATAACAAGAGTAAAAAAGCAGTAGAGGGCACGGGATGGTACAATATGCGCATGAGCGAAATACGACGCTATAAACAGGTTGTCCCCTATGATATTAGACTAAATGAAGGTCAGATAACATCTAACCTGTCTGTCAAACACGCTTGAACATTTGAAATACAAACTTTAATTTCCTGTAAGAAACATTATCAATGTAAAAAAAAAAGGCCATTTGCAAGAAGTAGTCAAGGTTGCTTTTGTTTAGATAAACAATCAATTTAATCTGTTTGTAAATTAATGTATGCAGTATAATAATATTTCTTTGATCAGAATGAAATTACAACAATACTTTCTTGAATTGGCACACCTCTTTTATCTTATGTCAGATACACCTGGTCATACTGACACATGCTGTTGATTGTAACTGTTTGATCCTCTAAACGTAACGTCTTTATACTGGTTTAGAAAACTCTACAGAGTCTGTATACAATCAGTTTCTTGGAGGGTGGTTCAACAGATGTGCGAGTTTATCTTAATAGACTCAAACACTAGATCTAAGTAGGCCTGAAGTCAGTTAAGCGCCATTTATAACTGCTCTTAACAAACCACCTGGGGAAAGGTACTAATAACTTGGCTAGTGGTTAGCATGTTATTGGTTACAGCCAGTTTATGCAAAGAAATGCCACAGATCAGTTTGCACGGAACAAATGTAGTAAGGCTACTTGGGACTCTTTCTAAGTTCAGTGAATCTTGCGCATTGCTGAAAAGGTTCTCTCAGTCGGCATTACTATCGGTACTAACGAGGGAGTGAATTCCAGTGTTCACCTTCAACAGTTCTGGGAACCTTCTGTCTTCATTGACACTAGTTATTCTCAAACAAAATCAATCTTGATGTTTTGGCCTTCATTATCCACCAGCTTCAGCTGAATCACACTGAAGCTGAAAGTCATCCAAATCTTCATCCAACTGCTCAACATCTACTTGTGGAACAAATCTGGTTGATGGACACAATGACATCGTAGTTCACGTCTCTGGCTCTCACTTCTCTCTTGTGTGGTCCAGAACTGGTTAGCATCCATAAAGTGACATGTGGCCACCATTTCTCTCACAGCTACAACATATAATGCCCTTACATCAGTGAACAATTGTTGCTTGATTGTAGGTGAGATAAGAGCTTCAGCATACACATATTCTCTAGCTACCATATCGACGTGTATCAGTCCATCAGTGTTTTGAAGGTATGCCAACACTATAAGTTTCTCTAAGATCCTTACTGACTGACATACCTCATCTGAATGAATATGGCCATTAATTTACTAGAGCAGCAAAATTGTGGTCTCATCAGTTTGGAAGAGAATGTTAAAAGTGTCAAAAACAGACAAAACATGTTATAGAGAAAAGAGTCAATTTTGTAAATGGATTACCAGATATTCATGAATGCGTTTGACGTGTCCGGGCTTCTCAATGACTTCCAAAATGTTTCAACATAGCATGATACTGGTTCAGTGTTCGGTTGGCTACATTATACCATAACAACCATCTGGTAGGACGGTGTTTCCGTAACTGAATAGGGTCCACTTCGGTAAATAATTGGTGAAAATTCGTGTCTGTCGTTTGGAGCTGTGAAAACAATTTTTTTTAAATTCCTCACGCAAGTCATCATTTGGCTCATATAACATTTTGGCTGCTGCTTTCACTTTTCTGAAACTGGCTAAATGGCACACACAGCCAATGATGAAGATGGTGGCTATTCATTTCTCTCAAACTGGCTAAATGGCACACACAGCCAATGATGAAGATAGTGGCTATTCCTTTCTCTCAAACTGGCTAAATGGCACACACAGCCAATGATGAAGATTGTGGCTATTCATTTCTCTGAGGCAGGTCAGACCAGAATTCCGACTTCCCATCATGCCAATGCTTGCAGATGACATTAGAAAATCAAATGAAATTCTCCCCATACAATCACATGTTCGCTCATCACAGCAGCAACAACGTCAAAGGTCGCCTGTGCTGTGCCTCCAGTCAATATTGACCTGTCTAAAATCCGTGCTAAGTAAGGGAACGTATGGAAGCTTCAGGGCAACGAATTGTAAATAAAGAATGTTTATTGTTGGCAAGGATCACAAGACAAATATGTAATCTGCACTCGAGTGACTAATGTAAAAGTGTGTCTCTCGGTCCTACTGCTTAACTCATCTCTCTTTCGTGTAAAGCGAATCCGTCATCTGGGAGTCCAGCCTGGTTGCCCATTAGACTACTTATTTTTCTTTGTCGTTCGTTGTCTATGTTACTCGAGTGCAGATAAATACATGTTTAAAATCCTTGTTTTGCCACAGTTGTTTTCCTCGAACACACGAACCAAGATTAATGGTCGTTTTTGCCTCGATTTTGTCATTGCTCTCATCGATCGTTAACAATTATGGTCCCTTTTCAAGGTTGAATCACTGTGAAGGTGAAGGTTGAAGTTAGGTACCACGCGATTATTTGTTAAGTTTTCGTTCGCTCACCAATCGGCATTTTCTTGAACCATTCGTCCAACCAATCCAAGCTAACAAATTATTCCCCGCAACAAATTGACAGAATAACGCCTCACTTTCTGTAATTTTAACCCAAGATGATGGTCAATTTTGTTTATGAAAATATTAATCCCCACTTTTAAAATCTTTTATTGCGACTAAACAGTCTTTGTCTTGTGAGCAGTGTGGTTTCAAAATGGGATGCAAGGTCATGCTGACCCGATAACATCTTCGATAATGCAGACGAAGCGTATATAATAATAATAATAATGTTCGCTTAGGCGTCTGAGGCCCGTTGCGTCGGTCGGTCACATCCACGACCCACAGCTGTGGCGTGGCTCTAGGCCTCGTCCAGGGCAGAGGAGGAGGTTGCTACTTGCTGGAACCATACTGTTCGGGGACGGCGTCTTCTGCACCTTCAGCCGGTCAGGGGGAGACTTTTGAAACTGAGGAACGACTTGTGTAGTATTTTGTGGGTAGGGATTTTCTGGTCCATCCGTACAACATGACCGAACAAAGAAACTCGGCGCCGGTCAAGTGTTTCTGAGATTTAGTGGAGACCTGTTTTAGCCAAGACGTCCACGTTACAGATGTAGTCATGCCATTGGATGCCCAGGATATCGCTGGTTGTGCATGTGGAAGATTTCCAGTCTAACACGTCATGTTTCAGTAATGTCCACGTTTCGGAGCCGTAAAGTAGGACTTGGACAACGCAGGACTTGGACAACGCAGGACTTGGACAACGCAGGACTTGGACAACGCAGGACTTGGACAACGCAGGACTGGTTGATGCGGATTTTTGTCCCAATGGAGATCTTGCCATTACTCCACACACGTCAAGGTCATGCATAGCGGACGCGGGTAGACGGATCCGCCTTGATATATCGGAACCGCTACGCCCATCGGAGGATATCATGCTACCGAGATAGATGAATTCGTTGGCGCCATCCGCAGTGTGATCTTGAGTTTCAATACCCTGGGGTGCTGTGTCAGACATGAGGTTCTAAACTGGCCTTGACCCAGGATATAGACAGGCCTAGGGAGGGCGTTTTACTGTCTAACATTTCCAGAGAACGCTGTGACGAAGAGCTGTCTGTGCCGAACAGGACAATGTCGTCCGCGTAAATGAGATCAGTGAAGACTGACTGATCAATAGCTATACCCTCCTGATGGGGGCCATGGCGGTCAAGAAGCCAGTCGACTACCCGGCAGAACAGGTCGGAGGATAGAACATCCATGTCTGACACCAGAAGTAAAGCGTATATTTACCACCTGTTTATAACGCTGAACTAATTATTTTTGTTCTCATTCCTGTCTGTCGGGTCCGGCGGATTTCCTTCCACTATATATCTTCTTTTATATTTTCTTATTTCTCTTCTAACTTTTCTTGCGCAGTTTTAATATGCTGTGTTGGTCCCCTGACTTTCCATTTGTTTTAACTGTTTCTTTTCTTCAGTGAGTTTTAGTGTTTCATTTGATACACAGCTCTGTTTCTTGTGCGACATCCTGGTAATCAATTCGTTCGCTGTCGAACCCCTTGCGTGCGACGTCAACTCATCAGGTGTCATCTCTTCATGTACCGCAAGCAACGCCTCAAATTTGTTTTCTACTTTGATGTTGTATTTAGTAGGTATGTTATTTGTCTTGGTTTTGCAAAGGCATTTGATAGAGTACCTCATCAAAGATTATTTAGGAAGTTAAAATCACTTGGAATAGGTGGGGAAGTTGCCAAATTTATTGAAAATTGGTTAACGGGAAGTGGGCATAAATAAGAGTACGCTGAGCAGTGTGAAGTAAAAAGTGGAGTGCTACAGGATTCGGTTTTGGGACTAAATTTGTTGATATATTGATATATTTATATATAGACACAAGGGTCTTGAGAGAACGGTGATGGAAGATATGGTGCCAGGCAAAAGAGGCAGGGGTAGACCAAGAATACGATGGTACCAAGATATCCAGGAATGCCTGAATATAACTGTGGCGGAGGCTGGAGTTTTGGCAAGGGAACGAGTTTCTTTCAGACAGACTGTGAAGGGAGCGACGTTCTACAAAGGACATGCTACATGATGATAATATATATATATATATAAACGATTTGGACATTGATATGGGATCCATGATTGCAAAATTTGCGGATGATACAAAACTATGTAGAAGTGTCTCATCTAAAGCAGAAGTGGATATATTGAGGTCGGATTTAGATCCAATTCGAGAATGGTCTATCAGCTGGCAAATGGATTTTAATGTAGATAAATGTACAGTCATCTACATGGGTAAATCCAATTTGGAACATAATTACAAAATGGGCGAGAACAATTTAGAATGCTAGAAAAGGTAACCTAGGGGTTATAATATACAATACAGGCAAAGTGAGTGAGCCAGTTCATGTAGCAGTGACAAAGGCAAATGAAATGTTTGGTATGATAAAAAGAATTATTAAACATAGGAGCAAGGAAGTCATTGTCAAACTGTATAAAGCTTTAGTTAGACCTATATTGGAGTACTGTGTATAGGTGTGGAGTCCTGATCATAGAGGGGATATAAACATGCTGGAAAGGATTTTTTTTTTAAAAGAGCGACAAAACTGATAGTGAGAAATATTTATTTGGTCAGAGATTGGTGAATGCTTGGAATACATTGCCGCAGGAAGTAGTGGAGGCAAGGACAGTGCATTTAAGAATATATTGTATACGCATAGCTTTTGTAGCAGGGAAATGTAAATTAAACTGGTTGTATACAGACTGCAGTCTTCTAAACGAATATAAAGATGTTAAGTTAAGTCAAGTTAATTAACGACTGTTCTTCACTTAATAAAGCCGAAGGTGGCTTCCAGGTTGATTTTTTTTAAGTCACTCTTTTCGGAGATTAATGAATAGGTGATATAAAAGTAATCCTGAAGATTGGGTGGCATATGGGCTGCGAGCTTGCTTTACAATCCCAACGTACCAGGCTCGAATCCCGTCGTGCTCGGTTTCATAAATAAGGTAATGTCGCAGGTTTTTTTCCGTCCAGTCGACCTAACTGTAAATGAGACCTGACCTGTTGAAGTCAAAGAGAAATTTCGGAGCCGCCAGGGAGGTACGGAGTTCTTGTTCTGTTGCCAGCACTTTCAGCAATGAAAGAGATTGAGCACATATGCGAGGTCCCAGATGCAATGAGGTTGTTTCTATGAACTACTCTCCAACACTGATCCTTCAATGACACCGGCAACGACACATCACACTTGGCACAAGAAGGACCATTTAAGTTCCCCACTCAGAACACTCGTACAACATGAGCGGAACTGTTTCTAGACGTTTCCTTCCAACCTAGCAAGCCAGCTCTGTTTGACATGGCGTGCTATGTATGTCAAGTGTCAGGTTCCGTCTACTGGAGAGGGAAGCATTGAGTCTGGTTATAGCAATTCATCACAATATCTCTTTCAGTTCGTGAGCAAAGGGTAATCAGGGGGGGGGGGGCATTCAAATGAAGACCATACATCATGTCCCCCTTCATGCTCCTGAAAACAGACAATGTCAACGAGGTGGGGATCCACATGTTTGTAGCTTGCTGGTGACTGGAGCAGAGATTTTATTGACCTGTTGTCCTACTGTTGTTGTTTATTGCACACGATGAGTAACTCTACTCTTTTGTGTGCCACTAAAAGCACGCTAGGTGTGTTAGAGACTTGACTGTACCAGGTCTGGACTGTGTGTGTTAGAGACTTGATTGTACCAGGTCTGGACTGTGTGTGTTAGAGACTTGATTGTACCAGGTCTGGACTGTATGTTAGAGACTTGATTGTACCAGGTCTGGACTGTGTGTTAGAGGCTTGATTGTACCAGGTCTGGACTGTGTGTGTTAGAGACTTGATTGTACCAGGTTAGGATTGTGTGTGTTAGAGACTTGATTGTACCAGGTCTGTACTGTGTGTGTTAGAGACTTGATTGTACCAGGTCTGGACTGTGTGTGTGTTAGAGACTTGATTGTACCAGGTCTGGACTGTGCGTGTTAGAGACTTGATTGTACCAGGTCCGGACTGTGTGTGTGTTAGAGACTTGATTGTACCAGGTTTGGATTGTGTGTGTTAGAAACTTGATTATACCAGGTTTGTACTGTGTGTGTTAGAGACTTGATTGTACCAGGTCTGGACTGTGTGTGTTAGAGACTTGATTGTACCAGGTCTGGACTGTGTGTGTGTTAGAGACTTGATAGTACCAGATCCGGACTGTGTGTGTTAGAGACTTCATTGTACCAGGTTTTGACTGTGTGTGTGTTAGAGACTTGATTGTACCAGGTCCGGAATGTGTGTTAAGTGGGTTGGTCAGTTGTCGTGCCTAATAATAATATCAAGTTCCATCTTGGCATCGAATGTTGGCTGCAATGGACCTCTAATATTCTGTCTCTTGTTTTGAGAGTGGTCTGCCGGGGTATTTGTGTATGACACAGTCAAGAATAGCACCACTGTCTCACAGAGAGTATGTTGTAAGAGGCGACCAACTGTGTGATATGACATAACACCGGTTATGTGGTTTGTTTAGAGTAGCATAGATGGTGCCCAACAGGCTGCAGGTCTACTTTGCTCTAGTGTTTGAGTCTATTTAGATGGACTTGAACATCGGTTAACCACCCTACGTAAGTGTCTGTCCCAACGCAACTGAGTAATAAACTGCTCCAGCCTAGCCTGCTAAGCAGGAAACGTTTCTCCCAGCTACATCCAGTTCATTCCAGAGCTGGGACCTACACAGAAGCATCTGCCCCTGTAGAATTACAGTCGACTAAGACTAAGACTTGTTTTGATGGTACACTCCGACAAACTATTTTTAGCCCATCTCTCGATGATGTTCTCCCAGCTATGTCCTGATCTTCCTCCTCCTCCCTGCCTTCAACCCTTTCTCCCAGTACTGCTTTCAGGAGAGTATTGTCTTTTATGTGACCAACCTATTTGATTTATCCAATTTTTATATCTTTCAGTATTTCCCTTCGCATTCCTGATATCATCAGGACTTCTACATTTATTTGCATATCTTTCCACCCATGCATCTGTATATCCACACTTCAAGGATATCTATTTTGTCCTCAGTTTGCTTATCTGCCAAACTGTATAGTAATGAGGAATACATATTATGGCTCATGCCTCTCACTTTGAGTTTATTTTTTTGTTTGCCTGGATGTCAATATACATCTCATGTTTCTTGCCTATACGAATGTTTATTTAAACAGATCTGGACACTTCCACTTAAACAGATCTGGACACTTCTATTTAAACAGATATTGACACTTCCATTTAAACACATCTGGACACTTCCATTTAAACAGATCTTGACACTTCCATTTAAACACATCTGGACACTTTCACTTAGATCTGCGCACTTCCATTTAAACAGATCTAGGCACTTTCACAGAAACAGATCTAGACATTTCTATGACAACCACATAATGGACTCCCTATCACAAAGCAGTAGTCAATGGCGCTAACCAGTTATGTTGATCAATATTTATTTTCATTTTGTTGACATAAATAACAGATGGTAAACAACATTCAAGCCAAACTTAACATGGAGATAACTAACTATTATTACAACAAAGGTGTAGAATGTTCAAAGCTCACAAAGCATAGTACACTTCCTACAGGCCACATGATTGTGAGCTAAACATAGACTTGTCTGATCAGAGTTGATATGTGTGGGAGAGGGAGAGAGATAGAGAGAGGAAGTTGGAGGGGAGGGGGTGTGTGAGAGGCGAGAGAGACCTACCATATTGTCAACCCTTTGTGACCATTGGAATAGTTCACTATTTACGATGACTTAGATATTCAGATCTTTGTGTTGTGTGTGGTAACTTTAAATGTATTATGATCTCAGATCTTTAGGTTGTTGTTAACGTATTATGGATATGAGATCTTTAGGTTGTGTGTTGTTAACAGATTATGGATATGAGATCTTTAGGTTGTGTGTTGTTAACGTATTAAGGGTATCAGATCTTTAGGTTGTGTGTTGTTAATGTATTATGAATATCAGATCTTTAGGTTGTGTGTTGTTAACCTATTATGGATATCAGATCTTTAGGTTGTTAACGTATTATGAATATCAGATCTTTGTGTTGTGTGTGGTAACTTTAAATGTATTATGATCTCAGATCTTTAGGTTGTTAACGTATTATGGATATCAGATCTTTAGGTTGTGTGTTGTTAATGTATTATGGATATCAGATCTTTAGGTTGTGTGTTGTTAATGTATTATGGATATCAGATCTTTAGGTTGTGTGTTGTTAATGTATTATGGATATCAGATCTTTAGGTTGTGTGTTGTTAATGTATTATAGATATCAGATCTTTAGGTTGTGTGTTGTTAATGTATTATGGATATCAGATCTTTAGGTTGTGTGTTGTTAATGTATTATGGATATCAGATCTTTAAAATGACATCAAAATGTAAAGATGAAAGGATAAGATCTTATATTTTCCCATTTTGTCTTCTGAAAGTACTTGTGTCCATCACATCACTGATCTTGATCATAACACCTTTCCCTGGCACTATGTGATGGCCTGTCTAGTTGCCTGCAGAAGAACCATCGTTAGTCTAGTCACCTGCAGCTGAACCATCATTAGTCTAGTCGCCTGCAGCAGAACCATCGTTAGTCTAGTTGCCTGCAGCTGAACCATCATTAGTCTAGTCGCCTGCAGCAGAACCATCGTTAGTCTAGTTGCCTGCAGCAGAACCATCGTTAGTCTAGTTGCCTGCAGCAGAACCATCATTAGTCTAGTTGCCTGCAGCAGAACCATCGTTAGTCTAGTCACCTGCAGCTGAACCATCATTAGTCTAGTCGCCTGCAGCAGAACCATCGTTAGTCTAGTTGCCTGCAGAAGAACCATCGTTAGTCTAGTCACCTGCAGCTGAACCATCATTAGTCTAGTCGCCTGCAGCAGAACCATCGTTAGTCTAGTTGCCTGCAGCAGAACCATCGTTAGTCTAGTTGCCTGCAGCAGAACCATCATTAGTCTAGTTGCCTGCAGCAGAACCATCGTTAGTCTAGTCACCTGCAGCTGAACCATCATTAGTCTAGTCGCCTGCAGCAGAACCATCGTTAGTCTAGTTGCCTGCAGCAGAACCATCGTTAGTCTAGTTGCCTGCAGCAGAACCATCATTAGTCTAGTTGCCTGCAGCAGAACCATCGTTAGTCTAGTCACCTGCAGCTGAACCATCATTAGTCTAGTCGCCTGCAGCAGAACCATCGTTAGTCTAGTTGCCTGCAGCAGAACCATCGTTAGTCTAGTTGCCTGCAGCAGAACCATCATTAGTCTAGTCGCCTGCAGCAGAACCATCGTTAGTCTAGTTGCCTGCAGCAGAACCATCGTTAGTCTAGTTGCCTGCAGCAGAACCATCATTAGTCTAGTTGCCTGCAGCAGAACCATTGTTAGTCTAGTCGCCTGCAGCAGAACCATCATTAGTCTTGTCACCTGCAGCTGAACCATCATTAGTCTAGTCGCCTGCAATGTTAGTCTAGTTGCCTGCAGCAGAACCATCGTTAGTCTAGTTGCCTGCAGCAGAACCATCGTTAGTCTAGTTGCCTGCAGCAGAACCATCGTTAGTCTAGTCGCCTGCAGCAGAACCATCATTAGTCTAGTCGCCTGCAGTGTTAGTCTAGTTGCCTGCAGCAGAACCATCGTTAGTCTAGTTGCCTGCAGCAGAACCATCGTTAGTCTAGTCGCCTGCAGCAGAACCACCGTTAGTCTAGTCGCCTGCAGCAGAACCATCGTTAGTCTAGTCCAATGCAGCAGAACCATCGTCAGTCTAGTTACCTGCAGCAGAACCACCATTAGTTATCTATTTTGTCCACAACTTTGCTTCCTAGGACATATTCTAATTATCCCTAGGAAAAAAATTCAAATGTTGAACTTTTACTCCTGTATGATATACGAGCTTTGTTTACATATTGTTTACATGTTGGCTTCTGATTTACAAGACTAGTAGGGTCCACGATGTCATGAGTTGGAGAGTCTACTGCTCTAGAAGAGTTACGGTAGGACACATTTGTGCTGTTCTTTGCTCCTCAAAGTGGTTCCTTGATTTCACTTCCTGACAAGCACTACACCTCAGATCAGAATATGAGGGTTGGAACGATGACCAGAAACGATCAAATGTCCACTTGAATGATCCATCATATGTGAGCCTAAGAACTGAAAACCCTGTCAACTTGTAAGGTGTGCCAAGATTTTGTCAGCTTTTGTTTCTTATCGAGGTCTTACATTAATTGTGTTTCTTATCGAGGTCTTACATTAATTTTGTCAGGTAAACTCTGTTACTGATAACGTAAAACAAATATTGATACCTGTAAGACTTCAGACTTGCTGACGACATTTCAAAGAGTGTTAAAGCTGAATGTTTCAACTTATAAAAAGGGCAATCTAAATAAAAGCAGCTAAATCAAGTTTCAGAGACGTAAACATGTTTAAAACTGCTGCATGTTTTTGGTAGTTTGATTTGGTATAATTTATAGTGTCCACCATTCAGTTGTCCACAGATTTGATATAATTTATAGTGTCCACCATTCAGTTGTCCACAGATTTGATATAATTTATAGTGTCCACCATTCAGTTGTCCACAGATTTGGTATAATTTATAGTGTCCACCATTCAGTTGTCCACAGATTTGGTATAATTTATAGTGTCCACCATCCAGTATAATTTATAGTGTCCGCCATTCAGTTGTCCACAGATGAAATGGAGAGATGAATTAACCAAAGCCCTTAGTGGAATTTGGTATTTTTGGACACATTTGGTGATAAAGATACGTGAGTACAAGTTTGGTGACACAAGGTGACAAGTTTGGCGACACCTGATGACAAGTTTGGTCACATGAAGACATCATGTGACACAATGTCACATGAGGACAAGTTTGGTGACACAAGGTCACATTTGGTGACACAAGGTCACATGAGGACAAGTTTGGTGACACAAGGTCACACGAGGACAAGTTTGGTGACAAAAGGTACATGAGTACAAGTTTGGTGACATGAGCTCTCATGTAGACAACCTTGGAGGCTCAAGGGCTATATCAAATTTTCATTTCAAGAAGTTGACAGGGATAATTTCAATCATCTGGCATGATCACAAATAAAAACAGCAGGAATAAATTACAATAAATTCAATGACAACATACATACATTTAAGTATTAAACACTGAACAGCTTTCTAAAATTAATACAGGACTTTTGTTTGTAAGAAATAAAGATAGGATAAGCAGATTCATGTACCATAAGGTCATTAAACACAATAATGCTGAACTGAGTTGAATAAACCGACAAGACTGGCTTCATACTAGCACTGAAACAAACAAACTATTCAATGATCCGCATGCTATTTTAATATATGGAAGAGGCTTCTTTTTGGCCAGCGTATTTCGGAAGTAACATTCCATTATTCAACAGTAAAAGCCCATTATTCAACAATAAAAGGTGCAAATTTTGGAGTGCAAATTAGGACAAACCTATTAAGAAAAGGCATAGAAACATGTGAACTAAATGAGGTATATATAATACTGGATTCTCATCTCTTCATATGAAGATGGGTTTGTTCAAGGACAAAGATATTATGTGATAGAATAGCGTTTCTCAACTTTCTTTTGCTCAAGGTCACCAATTCCCTTATGTTTGATCTACCTCTGTAGGACCTCTATCCTTCATAGTCACCATTTCTTTTCTTTTAAATGTGGCCCTTGGGGAACAAATGCTAGTTCAGTCAGGCACAATATACTGACCAAGTCCACAATCTCTCTTCTATGTAGCATTCCCTGGAAACAGACTGCCCTGGAAACAGGCTGCCTTGAAAACAGTCTGGTTGACAAGATGTGGATCAATGTGATCCCTGTAGTAGTGAGCGCCACGCAGATGAACCCAAGCGTAGCACAACTGCCTGGAGGACCACATTCCACCTTCATCAGCATGCTCGGGATGTGAGGAAAGCTACTACAACCCACCACTTAATAATATTCTAGGGCCCAATGACCGTCTCTGAGAAACGCTGTGGCCCTTTCTAGGGCCCAATGACCGTCTCTGAGAAACGCTGTGTTAGGGGATTATAAACTACATTTAGGAGAAATGAAATTGATAGTCCTATAGTCATTTAAAACAATTCACAGAACTACTACAAACAATATAGCATAAAGTCAAGCATATTTTTAAATCTCAGAAAACAAATACACACACAAAAAAACCAGAAAAGAAAGTGAGGTAATATACATTTAGGAATCAAACCACAGACCCGTAAGTGAAGAATGTGCCTCGCTGTTTGCAAGAATGGAGTTGTAGGATTCAAACCAAATGAAAATGTTTTCCGGGTACTTAAATGTATTTGCTTTCGCAATCATTGTTCCTGTTTTGTTCACAAACTGACGAGCGTTGAGTTTCTCCCCTTCTCAACTTAAAACTACTGCCAAAGGTAGTACAGACTGAGCACATAGCAAAGCATTGAAAACATTGATCTATGTTTAATATTGGCCACCAACACTGTCAAGATCTGAATGTGGACAGATCTGTCGCAGATAAGTTTACATATTAGTATTCATATAAGAAAAAAACAGATTACAAACAGTTGGTATGTACCAGACATATTTAGTAGAGCATGCAAATATAAAAATAAACTGCAATAAATTAAAACATCCTTATGGACAGGGGCAAGCAGTTTCCACATACTGCACTCAACAACATACAACATATACAGAGTATTTACAGAATGTTCAGTTCAAGACCCCAATGGCTGCATAATTGAAAAAAAATGTCAGCCGCAACATTTGTATGGCCAAAGATGTATATAAATATGTGGTATGTATGTATTTGTGTGTGTCAGAGTTAAGCTCAACAAAACACTGTATAAACTCAACAAAATGTATGTATCATCTCAGCCATTGAATGTAAACTTTAAATGTGTATGTCTATTTATCTACAAGCAATGTAGTGCCAATGATTGCAAATATCCTTGTCTTGTACATTGTTTGTTATATATTTTCTCCAAGTGATTAAAATATGCTCGCTTTTGCAATCATTGCCACTGCTCTCTTTACAAATTGACTAGCATCAGACTTTGTTTCCTTATGGTTTAATCGTCAGGTTATTCATGAGTTATCAGACTTTGTTTCCTTATGGTTTAATCGTCAGGTTATTCATGAGTTATCAGACTTTGTTTCCTTATGGTTTAATCGTCAGGTTATTGATGAGTTATCAGACTTTGTTTCCTTATGGTTTAATCGTCAGGTTATTCATGAGTTATCAGACTTTGTTTCCTTATGGTTTAATCGTCAGGTTATTGATGAGTTATCAGACTTTGTTTCCTTATGGTTTAATCGTCAGGTTATTGATGAGTTATCAGACTTTGTTTCCTTATGGTTTAATCGTCAGGTTATTCATGAGTTATCAGACTTTGTTTCCTTATGGTTTAATCGTCAGGTTATTCATGAGTTATCAGACTTTGTTTCCTTATGGTTTAATCGTCAGGTTATTGATGAGTTATCAGACTTTGTTTCCTTATGGTTTAATCGTCAGGTTATTCATGAGTTATCAGACTTTGTTTCCTTATGGTTTAATCGTCAGGTTATTGATGAGTTATCAGACTTTGTTTCCTTATGGTTTAATCGTCAGGTTATTCATGAGTTATCAGACTTTGTTTCCTTATGGTTTAATCGTCAGGTTATTGATGAGTTATCAGACTTTGTTTCCTTATGGTTTAATCGTCAGGTTATTCATGAGTTATCAGACTTTGTTTCCTTATGGTTTAATCGTCAGGTTATTCATGAGTTATCAGACTTTGTTTCCTTATGGTTTAATCGTCAGGTTACTCATGAGTTATCAGACTTTGTTTCCTTATGGTTTAATCGTCAGGTTACTCATGAGTTATCAGACTTTGTTTCCTTATGGTTTAATCGTCAGGTTATTCATGAGTTATCAGACTTTGTTTCCTTATGGTTTAATCGTCAGGTTATTCATGAGTTATCAGACTTTGTTTCCTTATGGTTTAATCGTCAGGTTATTCATGAGTTATCAGACTTTGTTTCCTTATGGTTTAATCGTCAGGTTATTCATGAGTTATCAGACTTTGTTTCCTTATGGTTTAATCGTCAGGTTATTCATGAGTTATCAGACTTTGTTTCCTTATGGTTTAATTGTCAGGTTATTCCTGAGTTATCAAAATGTAGCTATATTTTTCAGTGTTTCCTTAGCATTCAATGATAATCTTAGCAAGGCCCTAATCATATGACAACCACTTCAACTACAATTTAAGATACAATTGCTGAGACAAACAAGTGACTGGCTATAACATATGATACAATAAATGAAGGAATGATACAAACATAATCCACTAAATACGTGATACAAGAATGTATTTACAATAATTCTCAAAGCCTGTCAGTATTATCCACTTTTGTACATGTTGCACAGTAGATTCTAATTCTTAAAGCAAGACATGAATAGGGTTACAAAATTGTTGTAGAGATGAAAAAAGATATGAATTGTTGAGATGATTTTGTGTGTGTCCCTAACTTTACACCCCAGGCTAGAAGAACTACTAAGTGAGTACACGTGTTTCCCTCTGAGGTTAGGAAAGAACCAGAAACTGACTAGTTATTGCCTAAGGTAGGCAGGAAATCCACGGCCTCCTTCAGCATTATATAGTACCCATGTGTTCATGAGCAGTTGGTTTATAATCACCTCCAATATCAGTTTGTGATTACGATAGCTTCTAATTTATTCTTATATGTAGCATTACTTTTTTTAAAATAGTGACGATAGTCTCACTAAGAGTACAGATTTAGGTCAAAATAAATTCATAATAAATAGCTGGAAGAACAGAAGAAGCAGGAAATTCAATCAACAAAAACGTGTGAAAAGATCCATTGTGAAAATGAATTGAAAATTTGGTTTACAATTTTAAAAATTGCAAAATCAAAACTAGTTTCAAATGCAGTCATAGCAAAATGTAAAACTGGTCTTGAAAACATACAATGACTGGCTACAGGAAGAATATTGAATAGGTGATATTACACATGCATGCAAGTTAGTTATACTTTTGATCAATTCTGTGACAGAATTACCATTTCATACGTTTTTAATTAATGTCAGAGCTACCATGTGAAGATACAGAATTGTGACTCAGTTATGAAAATGACAAAAATCAGCATTTTTCATTTAATGAATTCTCAATGAGCAATAGATACTGACACTGTTTGTTGGTTCCACATACAATTTTAACGTGATCTGAGCCACAACTCCTTATAATGGGAAGAAATGCTGTAGTGATAGTTGTTTTGTTAGTTGTAGTTGCCTAAAAAGCCCCTGACTACCCCAGGAACCTAAAAAAAACCTGACTACCACAGCAACCTAAAAAAACCTGACTACCCCAGCAACCTAAAAAACCCGACTACCCCAGCAACCTAAAAAAACCCTGACTACCCCAGCAACCTAAAAAACCCGACTACCCCAGCAACCTAAAAAAACCCTGACTACCCCAGCAACCTAAAAAACCCTGACTACCCCAGCAACCTAAAAAACCCCTGACTACCCCAGCAACCTAAAAAACTCTGACTACCCCAGCAACCTAAATAAACCTGACTACCCCAGCAACCTAAAAAAAACCCTGACTACCCCAGCAACCTAAAAAAAACCTGACTACCCCAGGAACCTAAAAAACCCTGACTACCCCAGGAACTTAAAAAAAACCTGACTACCCCAGCAACCTAAAAACCCCTGACTACCCTAGCAACCTAAAAAACCCTGACTACCCCAAGCACCTAAAAAAAACCTGACTACCCCAGCAACCTAAAAAACCCTGACTACCCCAGCAACCTAAAAAACCCTGACTACCCCAGCAACCTAAAAAACACTGACTACCCCAGCAACCTAAAAAACCTGACTACCCCAGCAACCAAAAAAAACCCTGACTACCCCAGCAACCTAAAAAAACCTGACTACCCCAGCAACCTAAAAAACCCTGACTACCCCGGCAACCTAAAGAACCCTGACTACCCCAGCAACCTAAAAAAACCCTGACTACCCCAGCAACCTAAAAAAAAACCTGACTACCCCAGCAACCTAAATAACCCTGACTACCCCAGCAACCTAAATAACCCTGACTACCCCAGGAACCTAAAAAAACTGACTACCCCAGCAACCTAAAAACCCCTGCAACCTAAAAAACCCCGACTACCCCAGCAACCTAAAAAACCTGACTACCCCAGCAACCTAAAAAACCCTGACTACCCCAGCAACCTAAAAAAATCTGACTACCCGAGCAACCTAAAAAACCATGACTACCCCAGCAACCTAAAAAACCCTGACTACCCCAGGAACCTAAAAAAAAACCCTGACTACCCCAGGAACCTAAAACAACCCTGACTACCCCAGCAATTGGAAAAAGTCGTATTGACAGTAAGAGTTCACTTATAGGTCTGAATGAATGTGCAAGCTGGTGCTTTCTTTTGAGTTTGAAAGGGAGTGAAAATTTGTTGGTTTTATTTTCTTTCTGCCACAATGTTAAACACTGGGGATGACCCATCAGGACTAGGATGTCTAGAACTATATTATTTGAGATGGACTAAATGGATTCCATGAATGATTGAGGTGACAATTGACATGTTAGTGGAGATGAATCAGATGAGCAGAAATTGAGTTCTGGATCTATTCTTGCCATTGATGGGAAGGACAATGAAGTCAATAAGCCACAGACTCATGTCAATATCAGAAATCATAGCAGTTCTCAAAATATAGACTTGGAAACATGCTCAGGGTACTGTTTCTTTTATAGAAAAAGTTATTAACAAATGAAAACATTTTGTTTATTCTTTTCCGCTTTGTTAATATGGGTGAAAGGCATTTTTTTTTTTAGGCTATGAACGAAAACTTGTTCACCATTATTACATTAATAATGCAAAATCCAATTTCTGAAAGAGGTGCTGGAAGTGACCAAAAACATACTCAAATGATAAATCGAACCAAACAGTAAGTGTATGAATGAGTTATACAATTGTACAAATGTAAAGGTCACCTCACGTAACATACAAACATTTCAAATTCATACCATATAATCGCTTGTCCAATGTGCTTTAAAAAAAAAATATGCTTGATATGGCTATCCATTATCTTTGCTTCTGGTTTTTTATTGGAACAGGCAAACATTTTAACAAACTAATTAACACGATCATCATCACTATGTTTTGTTATCAGTGTCAAAATTAGACCCTATTGGATTGGCACAAAGGTAAGATCGATACCTCTGAGATGCGCTGGGTATGAAGTGCAGCAAGAAAGACAATTCGTGAGTTTGCATACTGAGGAATATGGTAAGGGCTACATCAGTTAACTATCATATTGACACACAGAAGATAAAGTGTTTTGGTAATCTCACAAAGATGCAGTTTTATCAACGGGCAGCAAAATCATACTACATGGAAGTTTCAGGGTCATGAGCAAGAGGTCGACCTCAGCAGCGATGGCATCACAGAAACACTACAAAAGTTCAACATGTTGGCAGCAAAAGCCTCCCACATGGCACAAACCTGAAGCCTACACAGACCTCCCACCTGACACAAACCTGAACCCTACACAGACCTCCCACATGGCACAAACCTGAAGCCTACACAGACCTCCCACCTGACACAAACCTGAACCCTACACAGACCTCCCACCTGACACAAACCTGAACCCTACACAGACTTCCCACCTGACACAAACCTGAAGCCTACACAGACCTCCCACCTGACACAAACCTGAAGCCTACACAGACCTCCCACCTGACACAAACCTGAAGCCTACACAGACCTCCCACCTGACACAAACCTGAAGCCTACACATACCTCCCACAAACCTGAAGCCTACACATACCTCCTCTACTTGCACGCCGCGAGGCAAGAGCAGTAGGACAAAAGAAGAAGAAAATATAGAATTAAAGCTGTGAAATGTCAACACTTCCATTGTGTAAATCTGTCATTTCTAGTATTTCATCTATGACTGATTATCTGTGAAAAATCTTTCATAAAACATGAAGAAAATTGCTCTCTATGATATGTCTTTTGTGAAAGCTTTAACAGATAACAAGAAATGTTACTGTCCTACCTCTTTGATAACTACACCAAAGAACAAAATCACAGCTTGTAAGCTATATCAGAATTGTAGCCCTTTTTATAGATTGTTCCACAGTGAAAAATAGATGCTAACAATCAGAGGTATTGTGAGAAATGTTTCCTGCATCTATTATACAGCATGGCAGAAATGAAAATGGTTAAAACAGATTTCACGGTGGGCCGTAACAAAAGAATATCTGATTACAGGGCACCAGGAAGGCCCTGATGTAAATGGACAGTAAACATAAACCCGGTGGGCTGTAACAATACAAGATCTGGTTACAGGGCACCAGGAAGGCCCTGATGTAAATGGACAGAAAACAAACACGGTGGGCCGTAACAATACAAGATCTGGTTACAGGACACCAGGAACACCCCTGAGGTAAATGGACAGAAAACGTAACATGACTCCTGTGGTCTTACAAAAGACAACACAACAACATGGACTAGTGATTCCTTACATAGAAGCTAATCATTACAAAGAAGTTAGACAACATTTTTAAAAACCAGCTAAGGAGACACCTACAAACTTCACATTTTATTCTGAAATATCACCAACAACTATTGTAACATACTAGAAAAAGGGTATACATAAATGATGACAGACTGTCTTGAACATTTTTGTTGTGAACCATCTAGGATAATATAAATAAAAGTGTTTGATTAGACTCACGGTTGACATCAGTGCATTAAAGAAAATGCAACATAAAAATAACGGAAAATCAATTAAGATGAAAATGGGAGCAGCTATGGACCTCAGCAACAAAATGATGCTTGCTGATATTACAAGTTGTCAACATTCAAATGTATTGTTTAAATTGAAGGAAAAAAAATAACACATCAAAGTTGTTAAAAATATTGTAAACACAGTACTAAAGCTTGGTTGGTGTAAATAAAACCATTATAATAAATAAGACTGCCTTTAGAGTAAATTAATGTGAACATTTATTTTGTGTGTACAATATGCGTAAACTTCACAGAAAAGGCAGTTTTAGTGTCATTGATTTATTTGTCTCCCTTATTACCAAATAACTCCAAGATTGTTCTCCCTTGCTAACATAACAATTGTAACCCTTTATATAAAAGACATACAGATATCATGCTCTAGCTAGATTAAAGGTGAACCAAAATATTGTTACGTTGATCTGTTACCTACATCATTGGCATATTATCTGTAAATAGAAAGCTGTTTTAGGCTTATTTTGTTATAAAGATTTAATGTGAATAAAAATATTATTAGCAGAATTTTAAAATGAATAGTGTAATGATGAGGATGCACTTCTCTTCATGAGAGGTTGTATTAGGTGAACTGAGCTCCTTTGTCTGGGAACTATCATAATCTTGGTAACTTTGAGATCCTACAGATGTACATTCAGACAATAAAATTCATGGAAATCTTTGTAGGTACTGTTAGTCTTAGATTGCCATATCTTGGTGTTTTCATAGGTAAGATATGTTAGTGTTCATCAGATCAATGCTAGTCAAATGTATCATCTATCAGTGCATGTTGAACGAGCACGTTATTTGAAATGAGATAAAACTATTTAATGCAGTTAACCCTACAAGGTTTTTTTTTCCATTTTAAATTTGATTTTCTTATTTTTATATTGCCAATAAAAACTATTAATACCTCCAAATACAAATTTTAACCAAAATACCACAATTATCAATCTTCTACCAGCCTGGTCTTGATATGACACAGAAAACTAAAATACCAGAGGACTAAAAAAGAAAAAGTTTGAGTATTAGTGTGTGTCTGGAGACCATAAACCATGTTTGGAAAAGAGAATGAGTGTCTTAGACCATAAACCATGTTTGGAGAAAAGAATAAGTGATTTAGACCATAAACCATGTTTGGAGAAAAGAATAAGTGATTTAGACCATAAACCATGTTTGGAGAAAAGAATAAGTGATTTAGACCATAAACCATGTTTGGAGAAAAGAATAAGTGATTTAGACCATAAACCATGTTTGGAGAAAAGAATATGTGATTTAGACCATAAACCATGTTTGGAGAAAAGAATAAGTGATTTAGACCATAAACCATGTTTGGAGAAGAGAATAAGTGATTTAGACCATAAACCATGTTTGGAGAAGAGAATAAGTGATTTAGACCATAAACCATGTTTGGAGAAGAGAATAAGTGATTTAGACCATAAACCATGTTTGGAGAAGAGAATAAGTGATTTAGACCATAAACCATGTTTGGAGAAGAGAATAAGTGATTTAGACCATAAACCATGTTTGGAGAAGAGAATAAGTGATTTAGACCATAAACCATGTTTGGAGAAGAGAATAAGTGATTTAGACCATAAACCATGTTTGGGGAAGAGAATAAAAACAGACTTGACGATCAATGTCTTCTTATAAATGTATTTGTTGTTTTTAAAAAAGAAGCACAGAAAAATGGTGCATCTTATCATCTGAAAAATATAGTATCCCATTAAGCAGGACATTTGTTCCTTTCATTGTAAATGATGTTTACTACCAAAACTAATATCCCATATATAAATTTCTTTAAAACATTCTGAAAGTCTGTATAAACTATGGCAATGACCAAACTAATCTCTTGTTTCCATGAGTCTGTACAAGATGTTTTTGTCTCCTTGTAGATGTATTCTCTACAGGTTTCTTCTTGTGGATATGTTTTCTGCTTTGTACTTTGTGTGTGCTGTGATCCTGGTTTAGATGAAACAGATAAAAGCACAAGTTAAACACATTCTTAGTTGAGGAAGGAATTGTGGTCAATGTCACTTGATGACATTTGTGCATGAAGTTCGTCTTAGTCGACCTGTACCTCTATAGGGGTGGATCTCCTGTGCAGGTCCCAGTTCTGGCATGAGCTGGATATAGCCGGGACGAGGATTTCTTGCTTAGCGGGCTAGGCTCGAGCAGCTTATTACTCCGCTGTGTTGGGATAAGTGCCACAAAGAGTGGTTAACCAATGTGTGAGTCCATGTTAATAGATAATCAAAGACAAAGGCCGCCGTCCATAATAGACGATGATGGCATAATTAATTTTGCTAGCGCTATTTTTAGTAAGGATTAACTGCGCTATTTTTAGTAAGGATTAACTACGCTATTTTTAGTAAGGAGTAACTGCGCTACTTTTTATCCTCACTCTCTCGTCTCGAGCCGCCCGACCTCAGTGGCAAGTAAAGGACAAGACGACTAGGGGGCAACTACGAGATGCAGGGGACTCCGGATCAAGCACCCGTGAAAAAAACGGCGGAGTCCGGAGTCGAACCCACACCACCTGATCACGAAAGCCGACAGCTTAACCACTTCACCACGTTATCCCCATTAATAGAAAATACTAAAATAATAATTGAATGACAAAATAAGGTGCATGTAGCCAGTGCCATCCACAGCAGATACTGTGGTTGGGGAGAAAGTGTTGGATACTTGGGTGTATGAGGTCAGACAAAACAGGATATGCAGAAACAGTATTAAATAAGCAGTCTAGACAGCCTAGAGTATGAAGAATCAAATGAAAGGACCAGGATAAGAAATTTTCGTTTTAATTGCATTCGACTTATTTCTCTATTCCCCAAGGTGGTGTGATGTGCACTGTTTTTATTTTGTACATGTCGGTCCAGTGCATTTTATGTAAGGGTCTGCTTTCTCCTGCATTTTCCAAGGGTTTGCTTCCCAGGGATAACGGCCGGTGCTGTAATGGGGAGTGAATCCAGCACCTTCGGCTTGTGAGCCGTGTCACTTAACCACTAGCCCACACCAACCCCTGATAAGACAATGATAGTCAATAATTAAAATGTTGATATCCAATACTTTACACGATAAGGCCTTGAGGTATGGGGTGTCAATGGCTTCAAGCTATGTAAGAGGCCGAAGATGCTGCAGTGAATGAATTGCATGAGTCAGCAAACCAAAGCTGACCAAGACTCTTATTTGGCTTCCAAGTGGGGCTGCAGTCATGTAATCAGGCTAAAAGAACAGGGATCAAAGAAGGGAAGGCAAATATGGCCTCAAAAATGCCACACTGAAACTGGATGTGTTGCACCAAAAAGTGCAGATATTGTAGACCTGTTGTACACTACGACTCAATGTCCTTTTTATGACAAACACAAGAAGATGGTATATAAAAACATAAGTTACCCATCGTGGCAACATCAAACTTGTGTTGTGATATGTGATTGTATATTAATGTAAAGACCTATCCAAACAAAACATGCCTTACCACACATGGGTGGATTCAGTAGTTGCACTGCTTTCAGGCACTGTGATTTCTCTGAGTATCAGTGATTATATTCTGCTCAGCGACATGAATACTATGTGTGATGGTAGTACTCCAGGCGGAGTGCAAGTGGCACCCAGGAGGTGACATAATATTTAAACTGTCCAGAGGCACTTTAGTGAGTCTTTGTAGCATTTCTTCAGTCTTTCTGATGGCCTCTTGCCAGTTCTGAGTTCAGTGTACAGCAGCTGCTTTGTGAAAGTCTTCATCAGGCATGTGGACAACATATTTAGTCCATCTGATTTGGGCTCTATGTAGCAGTAAATGGATGTTCGAGAGTCTTGTTCTGTTGAGGATTTCAGAGTTTGGTACTTCATCCTGCCAGCTGATCCTAAGCAGCATTAGAGACAACATGTGGAAATAGCTGTTTTCTGACATGTCTTCTATACAGTGTTCATGTTTCCCAAGGTGTGTAGAAGTATGGTTAGCATACCAGCACAATACACCTTGATGATAATACTGATTCCTTGTTGCTTCCAAACAAATGCTCATTGTATTCCAAAAGCAGTACATCTTTTGCCAATCTTGTCTCTGATGAGGCAGGTAAAGCTACCAGCTGCTTGTAGATGTTCACCCTGTACAGAGATGATTGGTTTGAGTTAAGGCTTCCCAGTAAGGCAGTCCAGGATCCACTTGTAGGAAAACAGAAAAGACTTGCTGACAACTACTGTGCTGTCTGATTAACATAGTGGTGGAGCATTCGCTTTTCACAACAAAGGCACGGGGTTCAACTTCCGTTGCTGACATGTTGCAGTCGACCCAGCTGTAAATCAGACATGACTTACTGTTAGGGAAGAAAAGCAGCAATGGACGAAACTGGTTGCCCTGCCTCATAAACAAGCCGTGATCTCGTACAATGAAGTCTCTAACACCTCATCCCCAACAGCAGTGTCTGCTATAGGACTTCCTTTACATTTATTGTACTTCATGGCAGGTAGTAACTCTCTTCGTGAGTTTATGGATTTCGTTCTCCCTGCAAAGTTGTCTTCTTGCTGCAATAGCTTCCTTTCATCCATCATGAGATTGCTCATCAGAGTACATCTCCACTTGGATCGGTCTGTAGCTTGAGCCTCCCAGGATGTCATACTCATGTCCAGTGCCTTCAAGTTATCCTTACACACATCTTTGAACCTCAGCTGTGATCAGCCAACTATTCTTTAGCCATCCAATTACTGTCCAGAGGATATTTTTGGGAATGCAACCACCTTCCATGTGAGAAACATGACCAAGCCATCAAGTCTTCGCTGTTTAAAGACTGTCTATTTCTGTGACTAGATAGAACTTGTTGATGAGAGACTCCAGGTGTGTGAATTCGTGCGGAAAGGCTTAGATATTGCAGTACAGCTGTCAATTGTGACAATATATCTTATGCTGGCGAAGAAGAAAAAAATCCAAACAACAAAATCCAAAATACCTGTCAAATCTAGAAAAGGCCACAGTCTTTGAGGTTGTTCTTGATGATGACGTCGGTGACAGCATCAAACACAAACTGTACATTGTCTGTGTCCGTGGCACAGGTGAAGTGTGAGTAGATTTCCTTGGTGTCTTTCTTCTTGTTCAGGTTCTCAAACTGAAGCTGTATGTAGGCTGCCGCCTCCTCAAACGTGTTTGCACCTGTGTCAATCAATTATTGATCAGCAGTTAGTATGTTTAAAAGAAGAAAGAGGCTGACATAGGAGATAAAGTGTTAAGAACTTTATTGCGCTAACTTTTTTTAAATATACCATCCTTAATTGAAAAGTCAGGTACACATCTGTATGTGTGTAGACTGGAGCGTGTTGAATCTGTAGATTTGAACTCAGTCCTTTTTTAAACTTTGTTAGAATGTGATGGTGAGCGGGCATTGACATGAAGCTACCATAAGTTACAATTTGCAAGAGCATAGACTACTGTAATAATTCTTATACCGGAGGTGAATGATCCACTGGGTTCAACATGCTGAGTAGTGCATGAGCTGAAGCTGTCAGTGATACAAAGCTGACTGCTAGCACTAGGACCAGCGACCCATAAGCTGCCAAGACCCTTCTACACCTTCATGTGGTGATCCTGGATAACAGACTCCAACAGGGCAGACTAGCTAAGGAGAAGGGATTGAAGAGGGAAAGCTAACCCGGTACCCATAAATGGCAGCTAAAGTTGGATGTGTTGGGCCAAAAGATGCTAATATCGCAGTCAAGCTGTAAACTACGACAAAGAAGATCCAATCATTTTGAATCTCATCTTATTTGTCTTCTTGTGTCATTAGATGGCATGAGCAGGTGCAATATTCTTCCATGGGTCATCTGCATGGCTGCTGATATTTTAAAGTTATGCTTCTGTAGTATTCCATCTTTTTCTTGGTATTTCTATTGTCGTGGAGTCAAGCTGTCTGTTCTTATAGGCTCAGTATGCAGACATATCTCAACCCAATTCAAAAGATGATATTTAACCTTTTCCTTTCCAACGGCAGGAGATGGAGATTACGACGATTTGGCTCCGTTCCACTGGCGTTGCATGCCGCCAGCTCTAGGTTCCTCCTTTTATTGTATATAAACTACTGGGTTAATGCCATAGAAACGGCTGAAAATACTGCGCTTTTGATTGTAGAGAGTTCCAACTTCCATCATGTACGGTTAGACAAAAACAATGGCAATTTTAAAATTTCTATTCGATTTTGGAAATAATTTCTTTTGTTTTTCACTTGAATTTGAAGATTCACACATTATTGAGAATGGGGGAGTTAAGTTTCTACAGCTGATTTTTCTGAGGTAGATCTATTAAGTTTGTTTATGTAAATACATTTATAGTTGAAATGACAGACATTAGCCATTACAGTAAACATCAATGGTAGTATTAGTACGCCTTTCTGCAAATTGTTATTTTTATACACACAATAACACCAACAAATTCTTTATTAATATATGTCTCTAGACACACATACATTTAAAAAAACAAATTAGATGTTCTCAAAATCAACAACCGCGTCGCGGTATGACGTGCTGGAAAATGATGCAGATACAGGAAAGAGATGTAATTTTGCAATCTGGAAAGCAAAAGGTTAACAATTTGAGCTGAAGGGACGAGAATATAATTTATAAGTTGTGAACAAGATATCTGCCAATGAACATACACTTACAGAGAGTTAACACAGACCATGTACCATTCGGCAATCACTGTGATAGACGAGAGGAAACAGTAAAATGCCTTCTTCTGGATTGTCCATCACTGCCAGAATTGTAGAGACAACTGAAACTATTAACCTCTTCACTAGCACCCAGTAAGGACAGAAAACAAATGATAAAAACATGTACAATCCACCACCTTAGTTCTTAGTCGACCTGTACTACTACAGGGTTAGATGCCCCTGTGCAGGTCCCAGTTCTGGTATGAGCTGGATGTAAGCCGAAAGAATGATTTCCTGCTTAGCGGGCTAGGTTTGAGTAGCTTATTACTCCGCTGCCTTGAGACAAGTGTCGCAATGGGCGGTTAACCGATGTGAGTCCATCTTAATAGACTCAAACACTAGAGCAAATTAGACCCGCAGCCTGGTAGGTGCCATTTGTGCTGCTCTTAACAAACCACCTAACCATGTTCGGTGTTATGCCATGTCACACTGTTAGTGACCTCTTACGACATGCTTTCTGTGGGGCTATTCTTGTCATTGTCATACACAAAGACCCTGGTGGAGCACTACCTGGCACATTTAAAAGATGAGTGAAAACTTGTTATCCTAGGTATGAAAAAAGTCAGTCAGTGTAGGCCAGAGCGATGGAAAGATGTGGAGACATTCCTGTCAAACAAAGAAGAATCGGCTTCTGGGTCTGCTGAAGTGCAAAGCAATGTACATATACATATACTATGTCTATAATTTTGACAAATTCAGCAAACAAGCCTAAAAGGTAATATTGCCATCAAATGTCCATGCTGCAAATGCCATATCCATATGCGGACTATATACATAAAACACAAAATTTGTCAGGAATATGTGGGAGATTGTGGAGAACAGTATGCGATCAAAGTAATGGAGAATTTTAAATATGGCTGCACACTTCACCTGCTTTCCTAATGTTGGCTAACTGTGCGATGTACTTGATGGGCATTGGGATATAGTTGGTTTTAGCTAGAGGTTTAATAACCCCAAGGAACAGAAATGTACTAATTACAATATACAGCGTTTTGTCTTGTACTAGGTTAAGCTTAATTTGGAGAGTCAGTGTCATAGGGGCTGTGAGTTTGGTTTGCAATACCAATGTACCAGGTTCGAATCACATTATGCTCAGTCTTGACAGATATGGCATGTCATGGCTTTTTTCATGGAATTACCATTTTTTCCAGTCAACCCAGCTGTAGGTGGGAGCCTGATGAAGTCAGGGTAAAATTGTGGGGAACCATTGAGGACCTGCAATTGACGTGTCACTTCCTGGAAGCGGCCCATCTGGTGGAATAAAACGAGCATACGAAACCGAACGCAAAGAAGGAGACGAAGAAACAGTAAAGTCTAAGATGGACAAGGACTAGTGTAGAATAATACAACAAATTTAATTGCAATCAAGTCTGAGAAATAAATATGTCTGCCAAAACAAATCTCACCCATGAACTCTGGGAAACAAATGGTGAGCGGAGATTTCTTAATCTTCTCTTCAAATAGATCTTTTTTGTTGAGGAACAGGATGATGGAGGTCTCTGTGAACCATTTGTTGTTGCAGATTGAGTCAAACAGCTTCATGCTCTCCATCATACGGTTCTGAAAGTATATTGATTTACATGTAAGAAAACATGAATTTTGTCTAAAGACTTTTTTTTTGCTGGTGCCTGCTATGATCATTGAAACAAATTTGGTGATAATATGGAAGAGTAGCTTCATTAACATTTTTTTACTTGCTGTTTTATAAAGGAGAACCACCAGAGTTACATAGGTACAAAGAGCCAGGGCAAGGAAATCTCTAAATCCACCATGGGAGATAACCACACCTAACTTTTTGGAACCCTGCCCGTGAAATAGTTTAATATAATGGTCACTGTTCGGATACAACGACACTGACAGTTTTAACTCTTAAAGGCCATAAGAACACTGTCAGCATTCATCCTAGCGTCCGCTTGATGAAAGAAAAATGCTCATATCATTAACAGTACATTGAACAAAATTTGTTTAGTTTTTTTCTCAGTGTTTCTAAATTTCAATTGACATTACATGGTAAGGAAAGTAACTCATATTTGCGTTTTAATTGTAAAAGCAGCGATGTGCTTTGTGTGGACATTAAAAGTTGGAAAACATTTATCAATTTATAATTTATTTTGTTCAAGTCAGTTTATCCCAATAATGTGTAGCGAACCTAGCACATCAAGATTGTCTAATAGTAGGTTGTTTTTATCTGTAGAAAAGGCTAGGGAGTTTGTGTACTCAAGATGAATTTAATGAGGATTCACATTTTTCTGTTGAATCGGAGTTAGACATAGAATATAATATAATATTAAACCTACACAGCCTACTGAATCTGATGCTGAAGATGTGTGGGCGTTGTCACAGCCAGGACCTAGTGCTGCTAAAAGGCAAAAACTTTTGACTGCACCATCAACAGAAAAATGAAGATGCAATATTTATAAAGCAAATTCTAGAGAATGTGATAGCGAAAGGGTTTCAAAACAAATTCCATCACCACTGACTGACTCATACCCAGAACTCATTCAGATTGCTGCCACAATGTTGTCGACCATGTGGAGTGAATGGAGACCTGCAACTCACTGACATATCAACTCCATTTGACTACTACAGAAAATTATTTTCTTGTAGATATTATTCATATGTGGATTACTGTTATTCTGAAGTACACTAGCCCAATCTGCATTACGTTTCAGTGGTTATTCATGGATTGGTAACATTTTTGTGTAAAAAAAAGTTTTTAATACAAAAAAAATGACAATTATTTACAATTACTTGTAATATTTGATGAAATTCTACAAGACCTTCATATTCTTACTGCATATTCATTTTCCTGTAATTTGATATATAACATGTTTGTCTTCCTTGTGAAATAATTTTTAAAAGTCCAGTTTTATGAAGAGACTGCTTTTATAGAAAAAATAATTCTGGTAAAACTAGTCATAAAATTATGGTGTTTAAGAGTTAAGAGTGTAACAGTCAAATTAAAATTCTCACGGCCCCCAGGGTCAAGATATGCAGATATATGGGGAGTCCACAACCTTTTATGGTCACATAGAAAGTTCAAGACAAGGTACTCTTTCTTTAATGGCACCATAGGTCAGAGAAAGTTCACGTGCCAGAACTGGACAAAGATAGAAAACAAGGAGAATATAGTAAATAAGTTGGGGGAATCAGTGTAGTCGAGATTAAACCACAGAACAGAAGACCATCGAGCAGATAGTAAAGTAGCTAGAGCATCAGTAGATAGAACAGATAGATAGAACAGACAGATAGAACAGACAGATAGAACAGATAGATAGAACAGAAAGAAAGAACAGATAGATAGAACAGATAGAAGGAACAGATAGATAGAACAGCAGAAGGACAGCTGAGAATCACAGCAGCAGACTCTAGTCACTGAGAAGGAAAATCCTGACTGAGCACTTGGTTGAGTTGTAAAGACTGTCAACCCAAACCGGTCCTTGGTTCGAAAGGTAAATATTTGACTGTGTGTTTTGTCATGGTGTCTGCCGAAGACGGATGAGTTGGACCAAAAGGTGCAGATATCGCAGTCAAGCTGTAAACTAGCGACACACCGCATTCCATTCTCCAGACTACATCCAGCTACTTGCAAAGCCCTGTTTAGGGCTTGGTAGTGGGAGAATGATAACGAACGCAGAAGAAGTCATGGCGCATCGTCACTGAAACCTTGTCACAGTGACAAACTTCTCAAATTAATCACATTTACCTAATTGAAGACATTTATGTTGGTCATTTCTACAATTAATCCCATTTTTTCAAGTTTCAGCCACATTTCTTCAAGTTACATTTTTCTAATTTCAAGTGGTCTGCCAGGGTATTTGTGTATGACAAGGACAAGAATAGCACCACTGCCCCACAGAGAGCATGTCGTCAAAGGCAACTAACTGTGTGACATTGCACAACACCGCCCATGGTTAGGTAGTTTGTTTAGAGCAGCATTAGATGGCCCCTAACAGGTCTACTTTGATCTAGTGTTTGAGTCTATTAAGATGGACTCGCACATCGATTAACCACCCTCCGCGGCACTTGTCCCAACGCATCGGCATAATTAGTTGCTCAAGCCTAGCCCGCTAGCCAGCTCAGGCCAGAGATAAGACATGCACAGGAGCATTTGCCTCTGTAAAACTACAAGTTGACTAAGACTAAAACATTTCTCTAATGTATCTGATAGTGATATTTCACTTGACTAATCACATCTTTGTGAATATTGATAACACTGACAAGACATACTGTAAGAGAAGCTAGGAAGTATGTACATAACTCTACAACATGACTTGTCATGACAGGAGCTGAGCATCTGAAGCTCTGCCTAACACAAACCTTTCTTGCAGGAAGGTGTATCCACCATCTGGAGGTTGGTGGTTCGAACATGGATTGCCTATTACTCAATATTCTTTTCTGGTGTGTAAGTTTTCAGAGTGCATACAATATCCTTGTTTCTGTAATTGTTGCCACTCGTTTGTTTAAGACTAACGAGGCATTAAGGCATGGCAATGACACTTGATTACTCACCATCTCCTGGTCTTCAGCCAGCGTGAGGTCATACTCACTCATTGCCACAATGAAGATAATGGCAGTCACACCCTCAAAACAATGGATCCACTTCTTTCTTTCTGACCTTTGACCTCCTACGTCAAACATCCTGAAACAGTATGTGCATAGCATACTGTAAAACTGTTAAATTTCAACAATTTGTCTGGCAGTGTTTAACCTTTTTTACACATGAAGAATTAAAACATTTAAATATTTATTCTTGTTAAGTCAATACTTTAAAGAAGAACAGACATATTTTTGAGACTACTGTTAATTTGATAGATTAACAGGTCACACCAATAGAGGCTGTGTACAAAATGTCAGCTCTTTTGGTTGGTTAAAATAGGAAGTCCGTGCAAACGGACAAGGGTCCAATTAAATAAAAGCTTGTAAAAATGAGCAGTAAGCTTGAGGTTACTGTCCAGTAATGGCAGTATGTGTTTTCTCTTGTCTGCACATTCTTCTTCTTCTGCGTTCATTTTCAAACTTCCCCTACCAATCCCCGAACACGGCTTTGCAAGTTGCATGATGTAGTATAGAAAATGGAATGCGTTGTGTCGCTAGTTGACAGCTTGACTGCGGTATTTGCACCTTTCAGTCCGACACATCCGTCTTCAGCAGGGTCTGCAAATAATGGCCACTTTAGCAGTAGATTGTCAGTGGCCATTCTATAAGTGCCATATCTACACTGAGCAATAGTTGCTATCTATTTTTTGTTGAATATGTGGTATTACAATCTGTGGTGATATGTGAGCTAGTAATATGCTTGATATTTTGTTGGCACAGATGTTCTGCTTCCCACTTATATTTGTTTCTACATCTGAAGATTCAGTGGCCTAGGGGTTGTGAGCTTGGTTTACAATCCAAACGTAGCAGATTCACATCATGTCATCCTCAGTTTGACAGATCAGGCATGTTGTGGGTTATTTCATGGTATGACCCATTTTTCCCAGTCGACTCAGCTGTAGATTGGTATCTGACGAAGTCAGGTAAAAATTTCTGAGCAGGAGTTATGGAGTTCATACTTAGTCATCAACATTTTCAGCAATGAATGGAACTGAGCACATATTGAGGTGTCTCCTGACATAGTACCAGTCTCCTGACATAGTACAGACTTCCTGGCTAAGGAGACACGTGTTCAAAACAATGGTACAGCCTAAGTCTTTTTTGCCTATCTAAAATAAAAACACAAATCTAGCCTGTACCATGTGTGACGAGTGCAGGGACAACATGCCTTATTAAAATTCTTCCATCCTTCCAGTGGATCTCAGCAATGGGAAATACAATTTAAAAAAAAAAAAAAAAAAACCTTTTCCTTCAATTGTTGCTATAGACTTTTAGTTCATTAATTCTTATTCTGTGTTGGAGGGAATGATAATAGTCAAAGACTGTCTCTCACTTGAAGTGCAAATCTTTGAAAGTGAAGTGGGTCTCAACTATACCAGTTGTCTTCACCCTAGTTCTCAGCACATCCTGCTCTGTAGGTATGTAGCCAGATGATGATATCCTATCCAAGGCACTCAGGTAGCTGTAGACAGAAGCAGATAACAAAGTGAGTAAACTACTTTAAGGTCCTGTCAAATATACACAATGATGAAAATGTCCTCATTTGAAAACTGGTCAGAACTAATCTATGTGTTGGGTACATTAACTGACAGAAAATACAATGCTTTGGTCATCTCATGAGAATGCACCCTGGTCAACTTAAACTGATGGCTTACAGTGCAATAATATCTGGCTACAAGGGTGCTGCATGGCAGATGGATAGATGACCAAAAAATGATCCTTCGTCGACACAGATTTGCGATGATTGAAGCGAACGAACACGCGTGCACACACACAGAGAGAGAGGTGGGGTGGGAGGGGAAAGAAGGGAAAGAGAAAGAAAAAGACTAAAAAACCTCAATATTATAGATTAACTTGCAAGACTTAAAGAACACTTTATTCTGAAATTTTAACTTATTTGCAGAAGAGGTCATCCTCGGCAGATAGAAGCCTCCCACTCCACTCTGGAAGAGGTCTGGAGCTGTGCCGCAGCGCTGGGTCATCCATGTATATCGCCGATCGATACAATGAGTCTCAGACGCCTGAGCAAACATATTATTTATTTTTGATCAGTGGGAAATTTGACATAGTTTAAAAAAAAAAAATTAAAGACAAGGATCTTAAATTCTGGCTCAAACAAGGAAAATAATCCACATCTTACATTGGCTCTGTACTTGGATTTGAGGTATTTTAGTGTTTAGAGTCAGGCTGAACCAAACATTGAAAGCGATTTATCAACAACCATATTCAGGGTTGCAATTTGTCATTGGACCAACTATACGATTCCTTGCATTGAAGTGTTAACCTGTCTGCTTCAAATTCCTGGTATATCACACAAAGTAAACTGTTGATCGTGAAACAAAATAGACAATTTGAGAATGACAGGTGCATTTGAATTGTTGAAGTCAGAAAATCGTTCATTGAACGTGTGAGTTCTTCAGCCTTACTTAATAGAAACTCAAGATACTAAAGTTCACTGTGCATCTTAAGAAAGTGGTTGTTCAGTCTCGTGGACTGAGCAATAGATCGAGTTTAGTCTTGAATTCGCAAACATTCTTGACTTCAATTTCTGGTTGAGTTTCTTCAAACAATTCTATTGTCACAGAAAATCATTTTGTTAAATCCAGATCAAACCTCTGCACAACTTTAATAAAGTTATCAACCAAATCAACTACCCGTGTCTGGTCTATAAGATTACAAATGGAAAGCAATTCTCCGTATAATTTGAATTTAATTTAAATTAGAAACTTGCTTGTCAATCTACAGTTTTAAGCTTATGGACATGTGGCCACAATTTTTAAGTCATTGGCCACTGTTTTGCTCTTTTGTCACACACATTTTGTCATAGTGGGCCATTTTATTTCTCTCATCGTCCAGTCTTTGAGTAGAAGACATACTTAACGCTTTTATACTGGTTTAGAAGACTCATCAGAGTCTGTATACAACCAGTTATATTTGCATTACCCTGTTCTAAAAGCAATGTGCATACAATCTAATTCTTAAATGCATTAGCTGTCCCTGTCTCCACTACCTCCTGGGACAATGCTTTCCAAGAAACCACTCCTCTTTGACTAAAACAATATTTCCTAATATTCCATCTGGACCTTTCTTTAGTAAATGTGTATCTGTACCCTTTTGTTCTCGTTGGTGGTTGTATTTTGAAAAAAACTTGTTATAGTCTAATTTAACCCTTCCTGCGAATATCGTATAAACCTGTATAAGTCACCTCAAATTCTTCTCTTTTCTAGGCACTGTAGGCCAGTTTTTCCGAGTCTTTCCTTATAACTGTAATTCTGGAATATCACTATCAGCTTTGTCGCTCTTCTTTGTATCCTTTCCAGCATGTTTATATTTCTTCTACGAGATGGACTCCACACCTATACATAGTACTCCAATCTAGGTCTAACCAATGCTTTATAGTTTGACAATCACTTCCTTACTTCTATGTTTAATATTTTTTAAAAATCATACCTAACATGCATTTGCCTTATTCACTGCTACCTAGGCTTGCTCACTCACTTTACCTGTATGCTCTTTTATAACCCCTAGATCCCTTTCCTTATATATTATTCTAATATTGTTCTCGCCCATTTTGTAATTATGTTCCATATTGGATCTACCCATGTGGATGACTGTACATTTATCTATATTAAACTCCATTTGCCATCTCACAGACCAGTCTTGAATTTTATCTAAATCCGACCTCAATATATCCACTTCTGCTATAGATGAGACACATCTACATAGTTCTGTGTCGTTCGCAAATTTTTCAATTGTGGATCCAAATTATATATATATATATATAAAGAAACATTTTGGTCCCAAAATTGAGCCCTGTGGCACTCCACTTTTTACTTCACACCACTTAGAGTGCTCCTTATTTATGCTCACTCTCTGACTTCTTACCATTAACCAACTTTCAATCCATTCGTCAACTTCCTCACCTATTTCATGTGATTTTAACTTTTTTAATAATCTTTGATGAGGTACTCTATCAAAGCCTTTGCAAAATTTAGATAAATAACATCCACTGGTTCCCCTTTATCTACCATTTTAGTAACCTCCTCCATGAATTTCAATAGATCTGTTAAGCATGATCTCCCTATAGTAAACCAATGCTGACTATTTCTGATTAGATTAAACCTGTCTAGATGCATTACAATGTTTTCTTTGATTTTTGATTCTAACAATTTACAGACTATGCTTGAAGAGACTCACATGTCTATAATTTGCTGAATCTGATTATTTCCCTTTTTGAATAAGGGGATCACTGCTGCATCTTTCCAATCTCTTGGAACAATCCCTTTTGCAAGTGATTGAGAACATAATATAGCCAATGGATTTGCTAGTTGATCTCTAATTTCAAATATAAATTTTGGATGGATACCATCTTGACCTGAACATTTATCCACTTTTAATCCCTCCAATTTTTTTAAAACCATTTCCTCTGGAATACAGATTGATTTTAATCCCACTATATTCATTTCAGATTTGAAAATATCTATAGGCTCTGGGACCTTGTAGCAATCTTCTTGTGTGAAGACTGTGCCAAAGTATTGATTTAGTATATTAGCTGACTCCCTATTTTCTCATATTATTTTACCTGTGCTATCTATGAGAGGACCTACCTTGTCTTTGGTTCTTTGTTTATTTCTAACATAGGAAACGAAGCTTTTACTATCATTTTTTTTTTTAATGTCTATTTTTTGCTGTTTTATTCCCTTTCTGAACTAGGTTTTGCCTGTCCAAATATTTTAAATGTTTTGTTTTTTTTTCGATTTACCTGCCTCTATATATTTTTTTCCATGCTTTATTTTTAGCTATTCTACATTAATCTACAAATTTAGTTATCCACTTTTTATGTTTGGCATTTACCTCCCTACATGGAACACATTCCACTTTTAGTTGTTCTAAAACTGTTTTGAAACTATCTCTCACTTGTTCAACATCTGTACCTCTAACAATATCTTTCCAGATTATGTAGCTGGCTGTCTCTTTCATCTTCTGAACATCTGTCTTAGAGTAGTCGTATGCTCGCGAGTTTATGTTTACTTCTCTCCTTGCTATAAGATCCCAACGGATGATCTGATGGTCGCTTGAGCCAAACAGTTCCTCAACAATTACGTTTTCAATCATATTTTTCTCTAAAGTAAATATTAGATCGAGTATATTTTTGCCTCTGGTAGCTTCCTCTACATGCTGAATAAAAATATTGTCAGTTATGCACTTCGCAAAAGGATTTGACTCAACAAATGCTTCTGCCATTTACCATTTTAGTTTAGAAAAATTGAAATCCCCCATTAATTAATAATTTCCCTGCACTAGCCTTTTCTATGTTACTAATTAGCTCCTTATTTTGTTACGGCATACATTTAAATAATAATAATTTTTTTTTTACAATTTCTCGCAGTTAATCGCTTACATTTGTGATTAAAAATGTAATACTTTGTTTTGTTTTTGTTATTAATAACCAATCTATTTTCATACTATATTATTGTTGTGATTATATTATAAACAGCTTAAGGATATTTTTGTAATAACAGTATAATGACAGTGTTGATATCCTGATTATAAAAACATGTGTTCAGTAGCAACACTAGAATGTTTGTGTGATTAGACCCTATACTACATTTATGTGGTTTTATATATTCACAATGCAAACAAAAACTGCCAGAGTGAAAAAGAAAGGAGAGACACTACCATAAGCTTCATAACGAAAAGCTACCCAAGCATGGACTGGACCCATGCATACACCGACGGTTCTGTAACAAACACTACACAGAACGGAGGGGCAGGAGCATTCCTGAACCTACCAAATGGCAGAAAAATAACACTGTCATTCGCTACTGGTAAGTACACAAGCAATTTCAGAGCAGAGGCAGAGGCACTGAGGGCGGCAGTGGAAGAAATGGTAACACACGGTGAAAATGAGAGTCATATAGTCCTGCTGACAGATGCTCTCGAAGTAGTCACAGCGCTAAAAAGCCAGAAAAACACTGAGCTTAATGACTTAAGAGCAGCACTCTGCAAACTGTGCCAGCAGTCCGCACCAAAAAGGGTAGTGGTACAGTGGGTTCCGTCACACTGCAACATCCAAGGCAACGAGGAGAAAGACAGACTGGCAAAAGAAGGTGCAAGGCTACCACAAACAGATACCAGTATGACGTACGAAGAGTCAAAACGGCTTATCAAAGCCAGATACATGTCCAAATGGGAAACCGAACATACTGGTTACACCAAAAACGATGCCTATTACCAGTTGAACCGAAGAGAGCAGGTCGTTGTCTTCAGACTTCGCACTGGCCACAACAGACTGAGGTACCACCTTTTCAACAAATTGAAGATAGGGTGTACCGACGAATGCCCGTGCGGTACTGGTAAAATGACCGCTGAACATCTGCTGCAGAACTGCCCGACATACGAGGATCAGAGAGAGCAGATGTGGCCATTGCCAGTGGAACTGCAAGACAAGCTCTATGGTAGTGGCGAGAGTCTCAGGATGACCGCCGCTTTTTTCGAGAAAATAATGGTTACTGTCTGACTGTGTACGCAGAAGAAGAAGAAGATATATTCACAATGGATCCTTCGTGAAGTGACAAAATTAGAAAAAATGCATAAGGTTCTTAATTTGTAAGAAAAACTTGAGCTAATCAAGGATAATGAAGAAATGCTGAAAAAGGCAGCAAGTTAAGTGTACCTCGTACTACAATCAGTAAAATTGTTAGACATTACAAATAACCTGCTACTGCATATCAAGCCTTTTAAGAAAGAGACAGAGTTTAATTAGTGAGACGGAAAAGGTGTTAAACGTGTGGATTGAAGACCAGATAAGTCACAACATTCCCCTTACGACAATGCCATTTTCAGACTAAGATCCAGAATGCATTTAGTACAATGAAGGATGTTTATTTAGGTGCTGAATGCATTCGCTAGTTAGCTCTTTACGTGTTATGTTGACCCTAATGCATTCACAAACTAAATACAAATTAATGCTTCGCCTTTCGTTAGCGTTCTTGTGCCTAACCCTTCGAAAGAACGAGGTACTCTTTAGGCTAATTACTGTTAAATAAAGGTTCAACCTGTCAATAAAAATTCAGGATATAAATTGTTTTTCTACTTTGTGGGGAATTGTGAGACTGATCTGCTTAGGACATAAAATGAAAACTCACTATTCTGCTGAATCATTAAGCTGGTACTCTCTACTCCGGCTGAAGCATTCTTGAACTCCTACATCCTTCCAGAGTCGTTTCATTATTCCAGAAAGTTCTGATGACATTTCTCCTTCATCTGCATGGCCTGCCAATGCAAAGAACTGTCGAGCATCTTCCTGGAACCATAAGATCATTTGTTACGCATGATGCAGACAGAAGATAGGTAAACATGGAATTACTTAGTCACTCCTCATTAACCATGGAGTGTACAAAGTTTGTATTTGTCTTCTTTTGTATGACTATTAGTCGCTTCTTACAGCATACTTGGCAAGTTACAATGTTACTATTCTTTTCTCCCCTTTTAGGCTCCGGTAGCACACAGGCATGATTTGCATAAACAACAAATTAAGATTTCTACTACCATCCAAGGGGAGAAGCTATCGTCTGGCCTGACAAAATATACTATTCAGACAATGTAAGTCAGGGTTAGGCGAAATAACTGACCAAGACGCCCGCCTCACTTCCACGCTGCTCTCCCTGGAAACAGTCTGTTTCATGACAGCCTGGCTAACGAGGTGTGTGTGTGAGGGGGGGGGGGGGAGAGGGAAGAGCTGGCGTGATCCCCCTAGTAGTGAACAACACGCAGATGAAGCCAAGCATAGCAAAATCACATGGAGGACCCCGGCCCTCCTTCATCAGAACGCTCGTCATGTGAAGACAGTGATTTCATCCCTCCACCTAACGTCAATTTAAGGTCGGCTCCCAAAAGAGTAAACATACTTATTGTGGGCATTCATCATCGTCATCATCACGTTCCAAGTCGCTTGCCCACATTGGTCCGCTCAATGTCCAAATAGTCACATGAAGAAATTAATAGAATCAGCAAAGAATGGTAAAAGTCCACATGAAGAAAGCACATCCGAGTGGTACGCCGGGGTCTCTCTGTATGACAAGGACAATAATAGCACCACTGCCTAACACCAGCCATGGTTAGGGGGTTTGCTTACAGCAGCATAGATGGCACCCAACAGGCTGCGGGTCTACTTTGAGTCTATTAAAATGGATTTGCACATCGGTTAACAACCCTCTGCGGCACTTGTCGCAGCGGAGTAATAAGCTGTTCGAGCCTAGCCCGCTAAGCAGGAAATCTTCCTCCCGACTACATCCAGATCATATCAGAGATGGGACCTGCACATGGGCATCTGCCCACGTGGAAGTACAGGTCGACCAAGAACTAAGCAATAAAACTAGACTTTCCCATCAAATATGTCGTCGAACAATGTTAATAACGTAAATAATATCCATTTTGTAAAGTCAAAACAAAACAGATAAATAAATCTTTAGTTTAGATTTAATGAAAGTAGATTAAAAAGATATAAATTATACATAGTTGCGCAAATAACACACGAGGCATGATCAAATGAAACCCGCCCGTGGTGCGTCACGCGTGTCAACACATGACGTCACAGGTCACGAGATCAGCACATACCAATGAACAAAGCGAGCACGTGTCCGTTCTCCTTGCATGTATATGTTCTGATCGTTGACAAACAAGGCCGGTGTGATACCGGATCCGTCCAAGGTGAATCAGCGAGCGGTGATTCAGTTCGACCAGTCGACATTCATCGCAGAATGCAAGCAAGTGTATGGAGACAAAATGTGTGTCGATGGTACAGTGAGGGCTGTAGCGAATGTTTAGGGAAGGATGCTGAGTTAGCGAAAGATCTTTCCCAGGCGCATATTATTGCGAGAGAAGATGTCATTGATGCAGCACTACGTGTCGCCGAAGCTTACGTTCGCTAGTGGAGGCATTCGTTGCGTCGTTTGGACAGTTTAAATGGTGGTTAGGAAGACAGTGACGTATAGGGGAAAGTGTGTTCACAATGGTTCCCACGGACTGACTGACCACGACAACAAACACACATGGGGTGAAGTTTGAACCATTTGATTCGTTTCGAAGCGGGGGTGATGCATTTCTGATCATGGAGCCACCACTTTGGGCCGTATCGGAAACCAGTGAGCGTGCAATGGAAACTTCCAGGATCATCAAAACACAAACAATCCAACTGACAGGTTTCCGAGGATATTGCCATGCTGATCGCACTTTGTTGCGAAGAATTCCTTTTGTTGGCGGATTTTATAGAGCCTAGCATGAACACCAATGCCATCCGTTACAAGGACACACTTGACAAGCAAAAGCCAACGAGAATAAGCCACCACGCATACTTTCACATGGTGTGATTCTGTTGTACGACAATGCTCGTTAGTATGTCGTGAACATTGCGCAGGAAGCGTTAGCACGGACACGGTGGAAAGTTCTACCATTCCCAGCCTACAACCCAAATCATCACCGTTTGACTTCTATTTATTCGGACCCGTAAAAGAAAAGCCATAAAATGACAATTCCACTCGTAAGCAAACGTCATGGCAGCGTGACCAAATGGTTGGAAGATCGACCAGTTCTATTTGGCAACAGTATCCTTCCCAAGCAATGGGATGAGTACCTGAATGCCTATAGCGACCTCATTTAATGACCCCCAGTGCATGCTTGCTACCTAACAATTGCTTTTTTTGGCTTGGCTTCGTCTATTCTCAATCTCCCACTACCAAACACTGAAAGGGCTTAAGCAGCAAAATGTAGTCCAGAGAACGGAATGCATTGTGTCGTAGATTACAGCTTGACTGCGATATTTGCACCTTTCGGTCCAACACATCCGACTTCAGCAAGCATTTTTTTAGTACCGGGTTAGCATTCCCTCTTCGATCCCTTCTCCTTAGCCAGTCTGCCCTGCCTGTTATCCAGGATCACCGCATGGAGGTGTAGAAGGGTCTTGGCAGCTTTGGTTCGCTGGCCCTGACGCTAGCAGTCAGCTATGAGTCGCTGACCACTGCAGCTCATGCGCTGCTCAGCATCTTGATTCAATTGCTTTGTTTAATTCTGCCATATCTGCTGATGAACCTTTCGTACGTGTGTAAATAAAGTCACAGGGACGGGTTTTATTTGATCACGCCTCGTATTACAGAAATCGTCAGGCACACAAGAAAGGCCACAAATATGTTCACTCACTAATGAATGCCACCAAAGTGGCAGCTGGGGAAAAAAAACCACAATGGATACTGTAAACTCCCACAAAAGTTGCAAACAAAGACAGCTGAAACAGGTTATGCCCATTATGTAAAACAAATTGGTACATAAAATAGTACCGCATCAACAACGTCAGTAAGTGATTTAATACAGGCCTTCGGTTATGTGGCTAACGACTGCCACGACCCGTGGCAAAATGGAACCCAAAGATATGAATAACCACATGAACACCGGCTGACACGCTATCAAAATGAGGAGACATGTTTTGAAAATAGGCTGTTAACGCGAGATTGATTGCACATTTTTTGACAGCCTGAAGTGTCATTTCAATGAGCTCAATATGGGACTGACTGACCTTCATAAGAACTATGTGTACGTCATAACAAAATGCACCACAAAATGTGCATACAACGATTTTTACAAGCATTACATTGGTATTCTTATATTTCTACATATGTAAGGGACAACAAACAGATACACGTAACCCCATAGCAGACACTGCCGTCGAGGATTAAGTGAAAGACTTTATTGTACTATTTATTTATTTATTTTATTTTATTTTTAAATGTGTGAGGCCAATCTCCTTTACAGCTGCGTTACCTTTCCTAACTTTAAGGCAGGTACTCATTTACAACTGGATAAACTACAGCAGCCTTAAAAAAAATCAAAATCAGAAGCAAGCAGCAGTTGACACGTATTTTACTCAACACAAGTTTTGTTCAACATGTCGCTGAAATAAGGCGGATGACCGACCACGTTCTTCTTCTTCTTCTTCTTCTTCTGCGTACACAGTCAGACAGTAACCATTATTTTTTCGAAAAAAGCAGCCGTCATCCTGAGGCTGTCGACACTACCATACAGCTTGTCTTGCAGTTCCACTGGCAATGGCCACATCTGCTCTCTCTGATCCTCGTATGTCGGGCAGTTCTGCAGCAGATGTTCAGTGGTCATTTTACCAGTACCGCACGGGCATTCGTCGGTACACCCTATCTTCAGTTTGTTGAATAGGTGGTACCTCAGTCTGTTGTGGCCAGTGCGAAGTCTGAAGACAACGACCTGCTCTCCTCGGTTCAATTGGTAATAGGCATCGTTTTTGGTGTAACCAGTATGTTCGGTTTCCCATTTGGACATGTATCTGGCTTTGATAAGCCGTTTTGACTCTTCGTACGTCATACTGGTATCTGTTTGTGGTAGTCTTGCACCTTCTTTTGCCAGTCTGTCGGCCTCCTCGTTGCCTTGGATGTTGCAGTGTGACGGAACCCACTGTATCACCACCCTTTTTGGTGCGGACTGCTGGCACAGTTTGCAGAGTGCTGCTCTTAAGTCATTAAGCTCAGTGTTCTTCTGGCTTTTTAGCGCTGTGACTACTTCGAGAGCATCTGTCAGCAAGACTATATGGCTCTCATTTTCACTGTGTGTTGCCATTTCTTCCACTGCCGCCCTCAGTGCCTCTGCCTCTGCTCTGAAATTGCTTGTGTACTTACCAGTAGCGAATGACAGTGTTATATTTGTGCCATTTGGTAGGTTCAGGAATGCTCCTGCCCCTCCGTTCTGTGTAGTGTTTGTTACAGAACCGTCGGTGTATGCATGGGTCCAGTCCATGCTTGGGTAGCTTTTCGTTATGAAGCTTAGGGTAGTGTCTCTCCTTTCTTTCTCACTCTGGCAGTTTTTGTTTGCAATACCTGGTATATTTTCTACCACCTCTGGAAATATATCCTGCCTCCAAGTAGGTTTTCGTACAGTAGTGATGGGTTTTGGTGTTGTTAGTGCGTTTATGGGATCTTCGTGCATCTTTGCTTTGGCTATTTCTGCAAAGTTTCTCCGCTTCAGTTTCCCATTTCCCAGATTGTTTAGTCTCTGGTACATTGGATGGTCCGTCAGTCTTCGGAGTTTCTCTGACTGCAGCTGGGCTCTGCAGTCTCTTCTATCGGTCATGGATTGCAGTCTTGTAATCTTTTCAAGTTCTACAATTGGCGTTGACTTCATGCCACCTGTTATAATTCTCATGGCTTGGTTTTGAAGTTTGTTAACTTTATCGAAGTTCGCCTTCGCTGCTGTTGTCCATGCCGCAATGCCATACTCGAGAACTGGTCTCACTCTTCCAGTGTACAGTTTCTTTAGTATGCTTTCGTCTGCTGCCCAGCTTGTGCCAGCAAGTTTCCTCATGATCGCCATTCTTTCTCTGGCTTTCATTCGGTTTCTCTCAATCTGACTTTTCCATGTCATGCGCCGATCAAATGTGACTCCCAGATAGGTTGGGTTGTCGTTTGGCTGCAGGATTTTGCCGTTTAGGCTTAATTTGGTACTTTGGGGTTTTAATGAGAGCGAGAATATTGTGCACGTGGTTTTCTCCTCGTTTATTTTTACCAGCCATGAGTTCGCCCACTCTTCCAGCGATGTTAGGGCCGTTTGCATCCGGTTTCTTGCTATGGTGAGATTCTTTTCAGAGGTCCACATAGCCAGATCGTCTGCAAACATTGAGCTATGGACTCTTCTTGGTATATTCTCTGTAATATCGTTTATATATACCAGAAAGAGTGTGGGTGACAGTACTCCCCCTTGGGGTACTCCCTGCTCGAGTGTCACCTTTTTGCTCATCTGCCCTTGTACTTGGACTCTGGCCGTTCTTTGTTTGAGGTAGTGGTTGATCCACTTGTACATCTTCCCACAGACATCACTTCTTCTCAGCTTGACTCTAAGTCCGTCCTTCCAGACTTTGTCAAATGCCTTTTCCAGATCCACCCAGACAGCTACTGTGTGCTTCTGTGCCTGGTAGGCATCTTCTATCTCCTGGGCTATGAGGATGACCTGGTCCTCAGTGGATCTGTGCTGTCTAAAGCCGGCTTGCTGTGGAATTAGAATTCGTTTTTCTTCCAGATGCCACATCAGTCTGGTGTTTATCATCCGTTCCATCAGCTTGCCGACACAGCTCAGTAGGCTTATGGGCCTGTATCCATTCGGATCTGTTTTATCCTTTCCTGTTTTTGGTACTGGTACCAGTATTGCATCCTTCCATGCCTGGGGTACAATACCCCTTTTCCAGCTTTGGTTCAGGACTGATAGTAGTTTTTTCTTCGCTGTTTGGCCCAGCCCCATCAGCATTTCGTTTGTTATCCCGTCTTTTCCGGGAGATTTCCTTTTCTTTAGTGTTCTCATAGCCTCTTCCATTTCACGCATGGTTAGTTTGGCCATCATGTGCTCTTCAGGAGCCGTATTTATGTTTTCGTGTCGCTTTAGCTCTTCGCTAATGTCTGTATGCTCATCTGCAGGGACCTCGATGTGGTTTGCTCTGGCATAGTGATCGACAAAGGCGTTTGCGGCTTTCTTACCTGTGATCAAGTTCTCGCCCTGCTTGATAGTAATTTGTTTATTTGACGGGGTTTCGTCGTTCATGGCTCTGACTAGCTTCCATAGCTTGTTCCCTTCTTTGTCCAGGTTTAAACTTTCCGTTTTGTTTTTCCAACTTTCTCTTGCTGTTTGCTTGAGAGTGTGTTTGTACTTCGCCGTGGCGGCTTTGAGGGCGATGTTCGCCTCCATGGATTTTTCACGTTCTGCCACGTTCCTAGCATTTGTTACTGCATCTTCCACTTTCTGTAACTCATCATTCCAGTAGGGCTTATAGTTTTTCCTAGCTCCTCTTGGGATGGTTTCAGTGGCGGCTTGCATTATTGCCTTGCTTAGGCTCTCTACCATGGGCTTCATTTTGGTGTTTCGTGTGTTGATGGTTTCACACAGCCCATCTGTCAGGATTGCAAATCTGTCCCAGTCGGCTCGTTTGTAATTCCAACGTGGGAGCGGTTTTGTTTCCTGTGGGCCTACTTCCATGTCAATGGTTAGCCTGATCGGCCTGTCGACCACGTTCAATATAAAGATATTGCAGTGCTTACCAACAAATCCCTGAGAACGGTTCTGGGCCTGAACAAGGTTACAGCCGAAAGTTTATAGGCCCAAGCAGGACAAAGACCTGATGGAACAGGAAATCTTAGAAGAAGGTGTCGCTGGATATAGTAATCTTGATGTTATTTTAAGCCTCTTCCTTCGTCTGTTATGAGGGTTCTATCATGTGCCAGACATAGTTCATGGCTTTTCTTGAATTAGAGTAAACCACTGTTAACCTTTGAGTGTAAGAGTCGCATAAACATTTAGTTGATGTATTTTTGTCACACAAAAAAAATCAAAAACAAACCAAAACCGAAATAAAAATTCAGAGCGTTTTCTGAGTACAAATGTGTTGCTATTACAAATGAAACTGCAAACTTTGTGTAATAATATGTTCAGAGTTTGTGTGATTAGATATATCTGCCCTATTCTTCTTCTGCGTTCGTTCTCAATCTCCAGCAACCAAGTCCTGAAAAGGGCTTTGCAAGTAGATGGATGTAGCCCAGAGAACGGATTGCGTTGTGTCGCTAGTTTACAGATTGACTGCAATATTTGCACCTTTCGGTCCGACACATCCGTCTCCGGCAGCATCTTCCCTCGATTTCCTGAAAACCCACTAAAAGCACAACTGAGTCACTTCGCTGTGACATGAACAGTGTTTGTGATTTAATTATACATTAGGTCTCCATTTTCTTGCCCCATTACTATGCTCCTTACAAAAAAATAGAACTATCACAGCATATTGGCCATCTGATGGGAAGACATAGGAAATCGTCAGCATAAGCACTTGGCCGATGTACAATTGAAGCGGTTATTTCAGTAACAATGCGTTTTTCATGATTACTATTGCCCAGAAGCCTTGCTGACTGCTATTATATGACCCAATAAATTTTGTCTGACTATGTCATTCATGCATGACGTGTCCATGTCATTCATGCATGACGTTGCTCCTACTATCTACCGGACATCTCCCTTCTCACTGGTGTCTTGTCTTGCCAAAATCAAGTATTCATTGTGTACTTCTTATCTATTCGCGTTCTTCAATGTCCTTCCTTCTAATCTATAATGCCTTTTCCTTCTTCCTTTTGACACTGACACAGGAGCACGAGGTCCAACGCCTGTAGTTATGTTTTGCCAAGGCAGGCCATTTGATCCTACATTATGTTTTTAAATCGATTTCTATGACACTGCGCTGTCTTCATATTTTTTTGCTTCCCATAACCGGGCCTGGAATCTACAAGTGTGAAGCCTGACAATCATTCTTAATGTCTCCACTTCGCTGCTAAAGAAATAAAAAGATCACCAGTTGAGGTGTGACCTTACTGAAAGCTTGCCCAAATTCTATCGGTGCTCCTGTAGTGGTGGTAGATAGCCTAATGCACAACTCTCTTTTGTCATCGTTTACACCATGCTTGGAATGTCATGTTGGCCATATTCCTTGCCCCCGAGTCCACAAGGGTGAAAATTTGTCAATAAGTTTCCCTAAATATCATACATAAATATGCAACACCGAATCTCTTACTAAACCGATCTGACAACTCTACCACGCGTCTCTTAATCAATAAACACTAGCCAGTGCTGTTGAGTCTATCCACATATATATTGCCAATCAACATCGCACAGACTGTCTCTTAAATCTGTTATTAATCGGACTCGCGTAGTCAGTCTCGAGCACGTTAAAAATTCATTGGCAGTTGGAAATCGAAAAGAATAGACTTAACGGCCGCTGCCCGGACAAAATTCAAGGTTTGTTAAGACCAACCAAATATGGCGCCTAACTGGCTGTGGATCTACTTAGCTCTAGTGTTCGAGTCCTTTAAGATGGACTCGCATATCGGTAAAAACCACCCTCCAAGAAACTGGCTGTATACAGATTCAGTAGTCTTCTAAACCAGTATAAAGACGCCAAGTAAATTCAGTTGTTCTTCACATCCACTGAAAAACACGTTATTCATTTTTATGTATTCATGTATCTTATACTGTTTCTAGAGCTTTCTTACACACCAGAAAAACTATTTCACACTCGGCCGGGGTGTGGTCTGCGCGTATGTAAGGATGTGCAAAGCCAAGACTTGGCGAGACTTCTACTACAGACAGGTTAGCTAGTACAGTTAACTGTCTATGACGATATGTTCAGTGTGGCAGTTGGGCAGTTGCCATATTCTCATTTATGTCTCTCTCTCACAGAGAGAGAGAGTAAGAGAGAGACAGATAGATAGATAGATAGAGAGAGAGAGAGAGAGAGAGAGAGAGAGAAATCCTTCGATAAATATTCAAAAAGTAATCTATTATTTTCTTCATTTAACATATGTTATACACACATTAAGTGAAAATTGAGTTGAAATAATAGGACAACTGTAACCGACCAAGTACGATGCGAAAGGCTACTTAAGTTGGTTACGCATGGGACTAGCAAATTCATTATGTACGCCAATTCCTATTGAAACCGACCCTGCATTGCTTTCATTTAGGTTTCCTGTAACGATGAGTCAGCTGTATCGGTGGTAGCATGTAGCACTTGGAACAAAAAGGTGAATCGAAATATATCTCAAATAAAAAAATTGTAAGCCACACTCTGAGCACGGGGTTGGTTATCCCATTCTGCAGAAACTATAAGCCAAAAAAATTGAAGAACTCGAGACCCAACAATAGAAGAAGAGAGACTATATCAAGAAAAGTAAGCACTCCTACACAGTGTATTAACCAATTAACCAGTTGCAATCTTCATTGTGTATAAATTAGTTTCATTCTCTGATGTATAAATCAGTTGTATTCTCCAGTGTATAAACCAGTTGTATTCTATGATGTATAAACCAGTTGCATTTTCTGATGTATAAACCAGTTGCATTTTCTGATGTATAAATCAGTTGCATTCTCCAGTGTATAAACCAGTTGCATTTTCTGATGTATAAATCAGTTGCATTCTCCAGTGTATAAATCAGTTGCATCTCTGGTGTTTAAACCAGTTGCATTCTCTGATGTATAAATTAGTTACATTCTCCAGTGTATAAATCAGTTGCATTCTCCATTGTGAATAAATTAGTTGCATTTTCTGATGTATAAACCAGTTGCATTCTCTGATGTATAAACCAGTTGCATTCTTCGTAGTGTATAAACCAGTTGCATTCTCTGGTATATAAACCAGTTACATTCTCCATAGTGTAAAAACTACATGGACTCTCTTAACCAGTTGCATTCTCCTTGTCCCAGTATGAAGGACAGGTCCATCACAGCTTGCTTATCTGACGGGCAGCCTGCGCCAACAAAATTGACGCACTCTTGCAATAGTGATTTCTGTAGCAAATATGTTTTATATGACGTAGTTCCTAATCTCATGCACAACCTTTCTTAGTCGCCTTTTACTACATGCTCGCAGGGATACAAGCGGGTAAACAGTGCACAATACAGTGATAGAGCTCTTCAGCTACGCGTTCATTATAATCTTCACATCGGGCTTTAGGTTCCATAAATTCCGGACATTCTGTTAGCAGTTATCTCATCACATGTAGAACATCTTAAGCACCATACCACAGATAGGTGCACTTTTCTAGTTGAATCTCAGTAGATGTGTTTGCCTCAGACACATCACTACAATTACTGTTTGAACAGAGCATTTAGAACTGTTCAAGTGTGTCTGTTATGTAATGATACACAGAACTCACCAAACACACCTGCACGCACAGGCAGACAGACAGACAGAGAGAGAGAGAGAGCGAGACAGAGAGAGAGCGAGACAGAGAGAAACAGACAGATAGAGAGAAAGCAGAGTTAGGGGGAGAGGATGTAATAGACGGTCGAAAGGATTTTGACGGACGTTCGGACATACAAACAAGCGTACAGGTAGGAATGGGGGGGGGGGGGGCGCATGCATACGTCCAAGCAGGCAGGCAGACAGAAAGATCGATAAGATAGATAGATAGATAGAAGTGAAATAGATGTTACATATAAAACAAAATCAGTTCTCATCTATTAATACTGTATTATTAACTAAAAAAACCCACAAAATCTCAGCTCCAATTTCTCCTGTCACCATGTAAGTCTAGTGAACGTCTCATATTGTATGTCTCCCTTGCTGGTGCATATGTAGTGATTGAGGTCAATTAGGAAAAGGGACGGCCTCAGCAACTATGAGGTTGGTAGGCCTGTTGACAAATGTACGTTGATATTGGCCCATCCATGTTTTGAAATCATTAGTATTTTTGTATCGTCACAAATGAAACGCACATGAGCCCGAGACCCTAATTGGTGTAATTTGGGTGAGGTGTCCGGCTGTCGAGACAGTGTTTGGAAAATGACGGAATGGCGTCACGTAGTTTTTTGTTTAGTTTTCGCACGTGTTCGGAGTTTAATCTAAGATTATGTTTCAACAGTGCGTGTGTGTGCATGACGGTGCGCTAACTGTGTACTGCTTAATCATCGAATTGAGTTTCATCTAACAGACGGCCGTTAATTACTGCATTGAGTCCACTTTACAAACTTCAATTACTACATTGAGTCCACTTTACAAACTCCACCCAGCCCACTTTACAAGCTTCATCCAGCCCACTTTACAATCTTCACTCAGTCCACTTTACAAGCTTCACCCATCTCACTTTACAATCTTCACCCAGTCCACTTTACAATCTTCTCCAAATATCACTTTACAAACCTCATCAAACCCACTTTCCTAACCTAATGACTACGAGTGTTGTCGAAAGGAGTGATTCAGTAATTTCACTGTTTTTAATTTATTTTTTCTCGTCATTCGTTCTCAAATAACCTCATCTATTTCCCACCATAAACTTGGTGGTCCGTCACAAACTTTACTGACGATCATCCAGTTTATTCCGTTCTCCGATTCGCCCTCACTCTGGAGCTCATATCCTCTGGGCTGCTGTGAAGGCGTCAAGTTATCGTCTTAGGACACATGGTGGATAGAATTCAAGCGTCGACAGGCTAATCTCCATCATCATCTATCTGTATTGAATCAAGTAGGAGGATGGTGCCACCACTACCGCTGATTTCATGACCTGACCCAATCATTGATGTGGTTTTGTAGATGAAGTTTATGCGGTACTTCGATGGATATGAGGTTGCTATCGCCATGAATAACCCCACTCAGTCGCCTTCTAACAGCCTGCTAAATATGGTGATCTGGTGATACACTTTCATCCCAAGTAAAGGGCCCAAGCCCCAGGTAGAAAACATAATCTAAATAGCTCTAGCTATGCTCTGTTTATTTGTTTTATAATTGTCTTTGTTTCCTGTATTTTGATGGATGGCTTGATGTTAACGAGATGTCATCAGACTAGAGCTCTTCTTAGATCCAGTTAGGTCGGAGTGTTCTGATCTGAAGCATGTACTGTTTAGACAATACTGGTGGTGTTGCTGTTCTGCGTGTATGTTTTATGTATTAATTATTATAATACATTAACAGAATCTGCAACTGAATCACAGAAAATGCGTTTGCGGTCGAGTAAAACACCAGAGTGGTATCAGAGGATGAAAGAATAGGACCACTGTTACCTTCAAAACAACTAGAAATTGGTGTTCATGCCGCTAGCAACCTCTTCGTGTAAAACAAATTGCTAAAGAAACCACTAATGCAAGTGCACATGTTATAATACATTTTTCCTGTAGGTGAGACAGCTGTATTTGTCGCCCTATGCCTCAGATGAAACGAAAAGGAGACAAGTGCTTCATTAAAGGCAGATTTGAGTTTCTACAATTGGCAGAACCGTTTTTGTGTGTCAATATGGATGTAAGGAAGGTTATACTAATGAAACAAAGCGAGTGTTTCTTTGAAATATGAGAGAGAGACTGTAGTATAGTATTAACACTTAATACTAATGATAACTGAAGAAAAAATCAACAATAAAGATAAACAGAAATGAAAATGTTTTGATATCGTATACAATCGGTTGTTGTTATTTGATATTATCTATGCCGGGTTGTTCGTTCTTGGTGGATTCTCCCTGGTAGCAGGTTACAAACTTCTGGTTATACCCTGACGTACTTGGGGTGGACCTGGACTCTCATCGCTGTAGGGTTGTAGTCTCTAGCAAGTTAACCACCGTTGTAATAACGCAGTGTCGATCCCGCAGGTTGCTGTAACACATGTTTCCAGATGAACGGGAGTCATGTCAGAATGTTGCCCCTGACTCGAGTGACTTACAAGCAGTGGAGATGTGTCCAGGAGTTTAATTGATAATTAGCTTTCTGTTTGATGCGCCTGTTTCCTGAATCGTCTGGCTAGTGTTTATGGTTTGACAATCCCTGGTATCTACATGCTTCAGGCTACCCAGACGTAAACAAGTGTCCGACTTACCGTTGCAGGAAGGCATGTCACCCCACTTCAAAATAAAAATCTTAAGACTTAGTTCAATGAAATTTCTACTTCATCCCCGAAGGTACCTCCGGTATCTGCATTGCTATTCCATCACAGGCTTTGATATTCCTTTCGCTATTGTTATTTGTGCAGTTTCCATTTCTCCAAAACCTGATAGCTATCTTTATATGTAGAGATATATGAATAAGTTGTACGTTTTTCAATGAAACCATGCATTTGCATTTAAACCCTTCTGCTATAATCACTACCAATAAGAATGCCTGCCAACATAGTCACCAAGCCTCGCCCAACAGCAAGAAAAAACGTTTCACTGTTCTCCCACACGCGGCGAGCTAGTACTCCAACTAAAATCTCACACTTTTCAGCTAGTCTACAACAGCTCACGGACCCTTGGGAGGGGGGGGGGGGGAGGGGGGAGAGAGAGAGAAGAGGCAGTGCCAGAAAGTTAATAACTGAAACTCTTCCATGAGCTCGTGTTGTGAGTGCATTTCTCTCACTTGCAGAGATGATGACTGGGAACACCCCCACCCCCTTCCTTTTTTTTTTTTACACGAACATACACAATTAAAAAATTAACAGAGTTAAATGTTATCAATGTTATGTCAATCAAATCAACGACAAAGGTAGGCTGCTAGCAGAAACTGTCGTAGGGAATAAAGTATTAAACAATTCACTGCAATAGTCTGTTTTGTTTTTCCTCTGAGATTAGGTGGCCAGTCCCCTTCCTCGCTGATTTGCCATCTCAACGTCAGGTATCCTGTACACCTGAGTTTAGACCTGAGTTTCTTGAGGAGCTAACCCAGTCGCTTTGCCTAGAGGGACAAACGCTTTAACAACACTTATCAATAGGCTCATCTAACATTCAGAATGAAGTTGTCATGAAACAAACCAAATATTGACGATCAATAACTGAGACTGCACCAACACCACGTACTGTTCCTGGTCTGCGGGACAAGTGATGCTCGTGTTTAACATTAAAGAATCATTGGGGAGAGGGAGATAAGCGAGAAGTGCGAAAGAGAAGTAGGAGAAAAGGACAAATAAATACTTCGTGGCAAAGTGAGTGTCACAATCGTGCTATTGGTGGTCCGTTATAACAAGAGGTGACAAATTAGTGTAGTATCTAGGAGCCAGGTCAAAAAATGTAGGCGCAAGGCTTAGTGCTGGATGAAAAAGATATACCGAGATGGGGAAATTGTGATAGAAAATACGTCCCAGGCACCATAGCAATATGAAGACCAGGATTTGTTGTGACGGACGGGCATAACAAAATTCGGAACGTGGTTCGTTACTGGTACGACCGTTCCTCCAGTTGACCCAGCTGTAAGTGGGTACCAATCGTATGAGTTGTGGAAGGTATTAACAGCAAGGAAGGGAACTGGCCACCTCACCTCACATAGGCTGCGGCTTAGTACATGAAGAGTTATCTTCATCTCCAACGGCAATTATTGCCATTGGACTTACCATACCTTTACATTATAGTGCGCTCTCTCTCTCTCTCTGTGTGTATAAGGCGTGGAGCAAACCTTTAGAAATAAGCTAAACATAAATGTCACAAGAACTGACAACTAATAACACCTGTCATCCATTCATGAATGGGAAACATTTCTGATTGCTCTCCCTAAAATTTCCCCAGAGTCCTGTTTTACGGGCTGGGTATAACCACACATACGACACATCTGTGGTTGTAAGAAAGGAAGAGTGAACATCAAAGTTGACTGTTCTCATATGTTATCCAAGTAACGCATGTTTATTAGAATGTACCACGTCAATGCACATACTTTCATCAACAGGCCAACATAATACCATTCTTATTCAAATTGGAACATTTTAAAGCTTGTTTTCGTAGCAAAGATACCTGTATCGTTCCCCAGATTTGTAACGCCCATGTCTACGAAATGTAAGTAGGCACCTCGCGTAGGTAAAGTAAGTCAGCTATGATGGCGCTGGTCACTCAACCGTATTCTTTTTTTGGAAACAACAGACTTAGTGCAATGAAATCTCTAAGACTTCATCCCCGAAAACATTCTTCTTTGAGAGTACCTAATCTGCTCACCTATCCCAACAGACAGACCCGACTTGTTTATATCACAGTGAACCATAAACAAAAGTGATATAGCTGAGTTCTACGCTATGAAGTTGCCTTTTCCTACCCTCTAACTTGACGCAGTGGATTGGTTGGTTATTGATCCGGCAGTCTATGGGCTCCTACCCGTTGGCCCAATGCCATATAGTGGTATCTGCAAGTGTTTGTAAGCTGTTGTTTAGTTTCGAATGGGGGTCGCTGCAGTCAAAAGGTTACGGCACTCGTCTCTCACAGTGATGAACGGAAACGGTGGGCGATCGAACCCCGCAAGTTTCAAACGACCCTTGGTCTCATGGAGGTAAGACCAGAGTGCCTACATCCCGAGTTATCTCCAGTCGTCTCGGCCAATAGTCTTGCCACTGATACAAGGTAACTCGGGATAAGAGTGAGATTGATTACCAGCGTAGCTTCTTCCTCACTATAATCCAAATACAGCGCACATCTCATTATTAAGACAAAACCGTCTGATGTGGTGATGGGCAATAACTTTAGTTCCGTAAAGAGTGTTCCATTTCTCGGGCACTCTGGAGTATGTTCTGGTTTGATTATGTTCAAGTGACTGTTAAGTTGTATGTGTTGAGTGCGAAGTCGGAAAATGGTGCTTTGGTCTCTCCTTTTCAAGAGGTTGCCGTTGTTTATGGAATGGCCATGTATTTGTAGATTTCTCTCCCAGTATTTTCAAATTGCCCCTTTTCAGCCAGGCCTCTTTGGACGCAGTGGTAAAACCTACTCACCTGTTATCTGAATGTGTTCAAGACATTACTAGCTACTACTTCCTCTCTAGGTAACGATATCGCCTAGACCAATCTCAGACATTAAAGTTGCTAGCCTATTTGTGGAGGTGCATAGCTCTTTCATGGACGAACGGCCTATGTGGTCGTATGGAGCCATGTCTCTGAAGTGGTGCATCTTTAACACCGACAACCCATTTTCTTTTTGTCTGGGTTTTCCCCCTCTTGCCTACTGTTATAAGTTTTGGGGGCATTCATAGGTCTGGGGTGGAAAGGTACGTGCATCAGTCAGTAGAATATAGAGAGGAAAACCTTTAACAAACAAACAAGCATCAAGTTTACCATTTCATGATGTATCTGTATCACCAATATTGACTTACTAAGCCGCTCCACTTTCTACGCGGTTCCCCAGTAAGCTAACCACTACGGGAATGAAGGTGTCGATCATCCTCATCGCTGGCCAGACTGCTGCGAAATAGCCTGTTTCTAGCAGCACGAGAAAGGGATTGAGACGATAGTCTTGATCATATCTGTCTCACCTCGTCCAGATTACCTTTCGCTCCCACCCTGTTTATTGGGGTGATTACTGACCGGTACGTCGCGTCAGGGTCAATACACTGACCAAGACCACAATCTCTCGTCCATGTAGCGTTCCCTGGAAACCGGTTGTTTTCAAGGGAGCCTGGCGGATCGATGTGATCCCCGTAGTAGTTAGTACCACGCAAATGAGGCCAAGTATAGCACAACCGCCTGCAGGACCGCCGCCCACCTTCATCAGCATGTTCAGATGTGAGGAAAGTTACTACAACCCGTCACTTAAAGTCCTTTTCAGGGCTCACAAAAGAGTTAACTAACTCATTGTGGGCGTTAAACAACAACACCATTAGGGTGAAATATTTTGGCAAGGCTCGCTGCTTTCCACCACAGGTGAGTCGGTCTATCGCTCAGTGAAACTTAATTTGTCTAGCCCCTAACTTGCTCACATGTTTTCTGAACACCTTCCCACTATTACTTCCTACAACTTTCTCCAGAGGTAGCTGCATCCCTCTAACAAAACACTTCCATTAAATACGTTCGGGGAAAGCGGACAAATCGTTTGTGCGTGAGAGAAACCAGGCGCCTAATTACCATAACGGAAGCATACCTGCCTAACATTCAAGACTTGAGCTGAGACCATGAATCTTATAGCATGCTCACTTTGTGATCGTTTCGGCGTAGAAGGCGTGCTGCTATTTCTCTATCACATGCTACACAGGTGATACTACTTTTCTTTTTTTCTTTGTTGTTGTTTTAGAAGCTATTCGTACATAGTTCTTCATTCTTGGCGAGTCTTCGCTGGTAGCGGGTTGTAGTGGCTCCTCGTATATACATAGGCGTGCTGAAGAAGGTGGATATAGGTGGACCTGTAGATAGTGCAATGCTAGACATCTCCTGCCGTAAGCTCGGCATTACTAGGATCACAGTAACGGTCTCCACTTCATTCAAGCTGATATAGGTTTCCTGGTTCCCAGCGTGGTGTTGAGTTAGCTCACTTGTTCCCTGGTGGACGATATGACCAGACTAAGTCGTCTCTCTTGAGCTAGAAGAGTTGCGAATGACGTCGGCAACCAGTCTCGTTGAAAACGGTCTTCCCAATGGTTACCCTCGCGCCCAGAAGTCGAACGGTCAGGTATTGTAAACTCGCAATGAAACTAATCAAGGGGCATTCTCACGAGATGACTAAACCATCGCACATTCTGTTTGGTATTGGTCAGAATTGTGAGTCTATACCGGTGCTAGCCTTTCTTTTCATTATTTTTATTTTTTATGCGGCTGACTTGATTAATACATCTTTTCCTTCTTAATGGAAGGAAATTTTAAACTCTGAAACAGTGTTATCATATTATGGGTACTGTATATGTACTACACGTAGGCTAGCAACTTTAATGTCTGAGATTGGTCTGAGTGATATGGGTACTGTATGACCAATCCTGGGTGTTCTGCTGAGAGCTGTGTCAGGGAGAACATACATACATACATTACTCGAGATCGCAATCTTTGTGCTGTTTTAGCGCTGCTAACACTGACGCGGCATCAGTCAGGAATACTATGTTTTCTTGGTGGATATATTAATCTTATATTACAAGCTCAGCTGCGGCCTTCAGTGCCTCTGCTTCTGCACGAAAGTTATGGATTATGTTCCCGTTGTTAATACTCGAGTTTTTAATTCTCAATTCCTTAGTCTGCAATAGACCTCTTCTCTCCACTGGATGTGGCTTTCTTAAAAAACACCCCACTACAGTATTGAAGGCAATAAAGATGCAGACAAACTAGCAAAGTGTGGAGGAGCATCCCCACAAACAGACCTGAGCATCGCATATAATGAGGCCAAGACTTTAACTAAAGTCAACTTCTGGGGAAAATCTACTGATCAACACCCCGACTTCCGAAAAGAAGACAGAAGACATAACTAGAGATAAGCATGTCATCTTCAGAATGAGAACTGGGCATAACAGACTCAAGGGTCATCTGCACAACAAAATGAGGATTAGGACAGATGACAGGTGCTCATGTGGGGAGCATATCATGACCGTGGAACACATCCTGCAAAGCTGAATGCTCACGCAGGAAAACAGAGAACACTACTGGCCTCTCGAAACAGATATGGAGATTAAAAACAGACTTACAAACAACGGTGTTCTTTGTGAGAGAAAATATTATGGGTAATGTTTTCAGAGCTTTCACTAAATGCAGAAGGATACTCTACACTTTACAGGCTTCTGGCCTGCATGGGTGACTGGGGAGTGCGATACGAATAACTGGAGTCTTCTACCCTTGAGACTGCACTAATCACGATATGCTCTCATCGCGGCAGTGGCCATATCCATGTCGCTCTCACACACAAAACCCTCCAAGAAAACATTATAGCAAAATAAACACGTAAGAAAGAGACGTCATACAAGCGAGGTACCTACATCATAATAATGTTACAATGTTAAAGCGAGATTTTTTTTTTTTAACCGATGGTAATTAAAATACTAAAATGTCAGATTATCACATTGGCAGAGCACTGTTTTTTCCACGCTAAAAGTGTGTATCTGTGTGTGGGAGAGAGAGGAGGAAGGCGGGGTGTGTGGTGTGTGTGTGTTACTGTTCAACTTAACGGTACTGTACAACCGACCCAGCTATCTAGGCACCGCTACCTCATAAAACAAGCGGTAGCCTCGTACAATGAAGTCTCTAACACTTCATCCCGGACAGCAGGGTATGTTACCGGACTACCTTTATATTACTTTAACTGAAGGCTTATGATAACCAACGCAAGACATTTGGACTAAGAGAAGAAAACTCGAGCTCCCAACGGCGATTTACAGCACAGGTAAGAAAATTTACAAGGACTTATTCACGAGGATTGCATTTCTTAGCATACTTGACTTGGTTTCAAATATATTAAATGGTTGTAAATCTCAAGAAGACTGTGACTGACTGACTGACTGACTGACTGTCTGTCTGTCTGTCTCTCTCTCTGTCTCTCACTCACACACACACACACACACACACACACACAAACACACACACACAACACTTAATCATGCAACATCACAAAGATATAATTATAGTTAACTACCTGCACAAATATATCAAGTTTACTTTACAAGAGAAGACAAAAGGTTATTACTTTATGAACAGTGATATCGTATTGCACTGAATATCTTCAGTAAATATATATTTACTTAGCATACGTGCAAGTGTGAACGTGTGTGAGTGTGCGAGTGTGAATGTGTGCGAGTGTGAATGTGTGCGAGTGTGAACGTGTGCGAGTGTGAACGTGTGCGAGTGTGAATGTGTGCGAGTGTGAATGTGTGCGAGTGTGAATGTGTGCGAGTGTGAACGTGTGCGAGTGTGAATGTGTGCGAGTGTGAATGTGTGCGAGTGTGAACGTGTGCGAGTGTGAACGTGTGCGAGTGGGAATGTGTGCAAGTGTGAATGTGTGCGAGTGTGAATGTGTGCGAGTGTGAATGTGTGCTAGTGTGAATGTGTGCTAGTGTGAATGTGTGCGAGTGTGAACGTGTGCGAGTGTGAATGTGTGCGAGTGTGAATGTGTGCTAGTGTGAATGTGTGCTAGTGTGAATGTGTGCTAGTGTGAATGTGTGCGAGTTTGAGCGTGTGCGAGATCACCATTCTGGTATACAGGAGCTCAGGTGTGACACAAATTATACATTCGCTGTGAACCTAACAATCGTCTCGCGTTAGCCAGGCTAGTCAGATTGGTAAATACATGCGTACTAAGGCAGTTACAATTAGACAGACCAGAACTCTAGACAACATCCAGCACGATAAAGGATGGGCCAATATAGCACTCAATACGGCCGATAATACAGGCAGTTTGATCACGTTATATCAAGCACTGAGCATTTTTCAAGGTATATCTGTTCGCTATTTTACGATATTTTGTCGGATGTTTCTGCTCAGTTCTTGACCTTCACTTAGCCACTCTTCTTCCACTAGGGATGTATATACTTCCAGTCTAGTGTGCCGGCAAACTTGTGATTGTTTTGTTGTGTCTTTGCGTGATCTGTTATCTTTGCATGATGGAAAGAACTTTTGGAGAGGGAGAGAGAGAGAGAGAGAGGTAGGGGTGTGCATACATACATGCGTGTGTTCCTGCAGTTTACTATTGAGTAAGAATTTCGTTACCATTAGAATTATTGTCTGGCCAGCGGCTAACATTCGACTCATTCGCATTTTCAAATGTCAAATGTTCTTTAACGTGTACAGATGGTATAATGGACTTCCGTGTTTATCATCTATCTCCACAAGGATTAGGCGCAGATATCACCCCCCTTGTGACCAGGTGACGTTTGGAACTTGCGGCATTCAAATTCACACCTTTATGCGATTTCATTTCTTCTTAGGGAAGCATCTTCTCTATTAACTATAGTGACCCCAATTCACTCCTGTATAAGGTTGGAAAGTACGGCATAATGTTGAAAAGTCGATACTCATTTAATTTATTACTGTTATGACTGGTGTGAAAGTGTGTTCAGACCTATCGCTTCTCGTTGAAAACGTACAGGGATCGTTCCCCGATAACAAAACGCTTCAGTCTACCGAGATGTAAAAGGGTACCTGACTTAGTTATATAGCAAACGGCTAGGCAGTAGGGATGTAACTTGATCATTTCCCCTGATAAAAAGTTTAGCCCTTTACCAAAAGACAATGTTTGAGGTCGTTTTACCTTGTTTTACGTCACTGCGACAGTGTCAGTAAAATTGTAAATATCAGATGAAGACAAGCCAAGAAACAGTCACAGGCAAAATTAGCCTTTCTCCTGGACTTTTCTAACTGAAAACGTCAACATACATTCTCTGAAGAAATAAAAACGGCGTGTTTCAAACCAGATTGTGTACTCTTCTTTTTATTGATCCTCTGAATCTCTCTTTCTCTTCCCCCCCCCCCCCCCCCGATGATGTTCGTACACCAAAAATGACGAATCCTAGTGTTAGTTGCTCTCTAATCTGACATAGTCAACAACGTGCCTAAATTTGACACATGGCTGGGAGGAATAATAGGAGCAGACAGCGAGAATGAAAGAGGTTGAGTACAGAAATGGGCCAGGATAAATGAATGTTGCTGACGAGTCGATCTATACGTGGGATAATTTGCAGCACCTAAATTGTCTACAATCCGTGGATTCCTGTGACAATGAAGAAAGAGAACACGGACAAAAGAGGAGCGCGAAAGTTGACAGTGAGAACGAGAGAGAGGGCGTGTGTTGTCGATTGGTTACGAAATCGGTATTCTAGTCAAGGGGCGTTGGGTTCGAATCCAGATAACGGACTAGGTTTGCTTTTTTTTTTTTTTAAATCAGAGGTAAAATAACTTAGCGCGCACACTGCCAAGATAAGCGGACTCTACTACCCAGCTGTATACCACTGGGCGAAGCCAGCTAGTGCGGGACATTTTGTCATAAGTTGCTTATTTTCCTTTCATGAGAATGAGAGAGGGGAGAGAGAGAGAGAGAGAGAGAGAGAGAGTGAGAGACGAGTGAGAGAAAAGTGGGAGAGAGATAGTATCGTTTTCACAATGAGAGACTAAAGATAGTTAGCATACATCGCTCTAGAATTATATATATGCTCACGAGCAGCTGAATACGACATGCGCATATCAGAGAGAAACATGTGAGCTCAGAGATCTTGTTAATTGAGAGGCACCATCAGATGTGAATTTTATGAATCAACACTTAACGCAGAACACGACAACCTGAAATTGATGAAGCAACATTAACTGGTTTGATTTAGACTCATTGCGAACGTGATACGGTGAGATTGTAGATGTACCTACTCTGAAGTCCAGAACATAAACAACCAATCAGTGATCGCTCCATCAATTACTGATGACGTGGACAAATCTGTGCATTCAGGTCGAAGCATTTAATACGCTCAGCAAACAATAGAATTGCAAAAGCTTAAACGATCAGTTTGAAACTACTGCCTGGAACTGATGTATTCTCCATTACAGTTGTAATGCTATACTGCCTGTGTACAACTAGTCACTACGGATAAACAGTTAACGTAGGTGGCTTAGAATCTTGACAAGTATCATATCAGGCATTCTAGAGACAATATAATGTTTTCCACGATTCTCATAATCAGTTATCAGAAGCCATAAAAACAACGAAATTGACACCAGCCTGACAGAGCATTCAGAGACCTGTTACAATTTCGGCAGTGTGAAAATACAATGGCTTCTACCAAGATTCATGGGAACGGACAGGGAGATAGGCTAGCCAAAAAGGATGGAAGAAAATCAAAACTGGAGAAAGGAGAAGTAAAATCAATGGAGTGGGAAAAAAACCCAGCTAGCACAGAGAAAACCCAGTCGGATATTCGAGACGCAAGCTACTCGGTGCAAACAATAATGGGTATGGCAATATTCAGACTGCGAGCTGGCCACGGCAGACACAGATACTTCTTCTTCTTCTTCTTCGTTCGTTCTCAATCTCCCACTACCAAACCCTGAAACGGCTTAAGTAGCAGAGTGTAGTCCAGAGATCGGAATGCGTTGTGTCGTAGTTTACAGATTGGCTGCGATATTTGCACCTTTCAGTCCAACACATCCGACTTCAGGAAGCATTTTTTTAGTACCGGGTTAGCATTCCCTCTTCGATCCCCTCTCCTTAGCCAGTCTGCTTTATTGCATCCTGTTATCCAGGATCACCGCGTGGAGGTGTAGAAGGGTCTTGGCAGCTATGGTTCGCTGGCCCTGACGCTAGCAGTCAGCTATGGGTCGTTGACTACTGCAGCTCATGCGCTGCTCAGCATCTTCATACCAGACTCAGATTCAATCTGTTGAACCAACTAAACATTTGACACACAGACATGTGCCCGTGCATAGAGAACAGACACCGTAAAACATGGTATCCAATAATGGATACACAGACATGTGCCCTTGCACAGAGAACAGACACAACGTAAAACATTGTATCCAAGTATGTTGACTCCACGAAAGGAACACGGTGAAACCACAGCAAGACCTTCTCCAACCCAGTTGAAGGATATACTGTATGGTGATGAGAGACATATGAGACATTTTGATAATAGAAATATATGTTATTCAGAGAGAGAACAACTAAGAAATATATGTTATTGAGAGAGAACAACTAAGAAATAGATGATGGAGGCGAATACGAGGACAATATGTAAGGTTGTTTGGTCGCTGGAGACGGGTCAGAAAGAAGTTGTGTAGGACAAATCGATTGGAATAGTCAGTATTGTCCCATGGGTCAAACCAGCTTGATCCACGCCCGGTTCTTATGATACGTTGGTCCAAGTGTTAGACTTCTGCTGTATCAGACTTTGTATGTTGTCTATGTCATTTGCCGCTGAAGATTGTTATAATTGCTTTTATTTCTACTCATGCTGAACTGTCTTCAGTTTAGATTTTGCTACCTTCCTCTGGAATCCAACTAGCTGGACGGAAGCACAGGACAGGCCGTCCCCGAAACACGTGGCTTCAACAGATATGAACAACCCCCCGTTATAGACAAGGTCTGACAGAACGCCGTTTTGATTGGTCATGGTGACGTTCGCCCGACGCAAAGGGCCTCAGATGCCTAGGCGAACATTATTATTATTATCCTCCCCTTTGGTTAGTGTGTATGTCGCCTCTTGACCATGTATCTTACAGTAGGCTGGAATCCAATATGCTTGCTTCAGAATGTGCAGACGGGCTGGCTAAGGTATAAGTGGATGACAGCTGTAGAGGCATCAGACATGCAGGGACTGGTGTGGATCTACTGTGCTGGTCATGATTAAGTTCAGGACAACGAAAGAGCTGATATCCTGGCTTCAAACTCAGCAATTATGAGCACACTAAATATGGATAGGACTGACATTTTGAAGTCAATGACCACCTGCTGGATTTGGATGATGACACAGTGGTAGTTGAATCAGCAATTCGTAGAGCTTTGAAATCGAAAGAAGTTCGAGCAGACTGGAGCGCAAGAGCTGATGGAGCAGAGGTGTGTACAATCAAAGAGCTGCTTGAACCACACCCTTCGCCATATACTGGGAGAGTATGAGTGCTCATGAGTGGTGGTAGATTCTTATGAACAGAACATAAGAGATCCGTTGTATTTTCCCGTCTGTTGAATTTGTAACTCTCTGGGTGCTCCTAAAAATCAGTCTGCTGTTTTAATGTTTTAAATATGTTTTGTTAAAATAGCTCTCACATCACTTATGACTGACAGAGAATATGAAACGAAAACAATCTCATTCCTAGAATTGTTTTAAATTTTCATGATGGTTAGTGCAGCTGGTCTTAGTGTCTCTACTTTAGTTTTGAAGCTGTAATTCAAACAGTCCACCCAGAAAAGCAAGTGGTCATTTTCACAGACGCCCTCGCAGTGTTAATGGCGCTCAAGAACCAGCACAAAAATGAACTCGGTACTCTGGCAGACTCGCTCGAACGCCTGTCCCAGTGCTCCAAAAAAAGAAAAAAAAGAACAGTCCAGTGGATACCAACCCACTGCAACATTCCAGGCAACGAGGAGGCAGACAGACTCGCCAGAGGAGGAGGAATTCTGCAGCAGAGTGATACAGAAATCACATACAATGAGACAAAAGCATTCATCAAGGCAACGTATAGTGCAAAATGGAAAGAAAGCCACCCTGGCCACATAGAAAACGATGCCTACCATAAACTCTCCAGGCGAGACCAGATGATTATTCTCCAACTACGCACAGGTCACAACAGACTTAGATGCCATATGTACAACAAGTTCAAGATTGGCACTTCAGACCTTTGTTCCTGCGGCATAGCCCCTATGAAGGCAGAACATATTTTGCAGTCCTGTCCACTGTATACCGACAAAAGAAGTAGCATTTCGCAACAGCCAATGTCCTTCCACGAGAAGCTGTACAGAGCCTTGAGTCGACTGCTGCCTTCGTTTAGAGTCACTGAAGTTGAGTTCTGAAGATGAACGAGGAATAAACAGCCCACTGAAGAATGAAACATCGGCTGTGTCGCATCATAGGACGGACCAGAAGTGCGTTCAATCTGTTGGAGTAACTACTAACCATTCTATTACACCTCTTTGGTATATTTTGCTCCTACTTGGAGCGTTCTGTAACAATTTGTTTTTCATGATAAGGGTGCTTAGCCCCATGAACACCCCTCTGCAAGCACCAAAGTGCCTGGAAGGTTACAGTGGCTATATCCTTTGCTCCTTAGAATCCACGTCGAGAATTAGCATCCACACATTTAGTCACAACGATAATTAGCACATAACGCAAACATTAGCGATTTTTCATTCAATGTAAAGATATAAAGATGTATGTCCATAAGCTCGGGAGCGCGTTCTTTCCCTAATCCTGGACTGGGATCAAGATGCTGAGCAGCGCATGAGCTGCAGTGGCCAGCGAACCAAAGCTGCCAAGACCCTTCTACACCTCCACGCTGTGATCCTGGATTACAGGCTGCAGCAGGGCAGACTGGCTAAGGAAAGGGGTTCGAAGAGGGAATGCTAACCCGGTACTAAAAAAATGCTTGCTGAAATCGGATGTGTTGGACCGAAAGGTGCAAATATCGCAGTCAAGCTGTAAACTACGACACAGCGCATTCCGTTCTCTTGACATTTTGCTACTTAAGCCCTTTCAGGGCCTGGTAGCGGGAGATTGAGAATGAACGAAGCCAAGTCAAGCCAAATCCTGGACTGACTAACATCCTCGACGCAATGTTCCGTAACGGTGACCCAAACGTGATCGTACGTCACCACAGGGCCCCTGATTGTTGGAGCTCCACCGTCCGTACTCCAGACTGGCAGTAAACACAATAAGCCAGTGTTTCAGGGGATAGCTTATCTGACGGAGAATGGGTGTGTTTATTCCCCGGTGAGTTATTGCTACACTACACCAAATGACAACTGCATCGCGTGTTCTTTCAGATTAGATTGTGATGTCTTCCGTTTTCTTATGTGTGAAGCTTCATTGTACATTTTTCTGTGTCTGTGTGTGAGAGAGCCAGTGAGAAAATCGAGAGGGAGAGAGAGAGAGAGTGTGTAAGAGAGAGTGACAGGAGGAGAAGAGTGGTACAGATAGAGAGGAAGAGGAGTATGATACAGAGAGAGGGGAAGAGAAAAGTAATACAGAGCGGGAGGGATGCAGAGGCAAAGACAAAGAGATGAGATATTGATAGGAAGGAGAGATAGACAGAAAATGAGAGCAATACAATGAGAGTTGGAGATAAAGAGAGAGAGAAAGGGGGGGGGGGGGGGGGAGAAAGAGAAATATAGGAGAAATATGCAAGAGGAGAAAAAACAGCAAGCACGCACACACGCATGCGCGCGCGCTTACGCACACACACGGTTTGAATGAAACCGGCCCAATCTGCAACAAGTGAACATAAGTACGATGCGCATGATGGCGTCACTTCTGGCTTAAACATTATATATCAGTCGTCAAGTTTGCAAATTTTCATTATCCTCCGACTCATAGTTTCCTCAGCAGACCGTTGAAAACACAGAGGGTGTGATACGGAATCCGTCCAGAGTTTATTATCGAGCAGTGATTAGGTTTTTAACAACTGAAGGATGTCGACCAGTTGAAATTCATCGCATAATGCAGGCAGTGTATGGTAACAAAAGTGTGTCAAAGACAACAGTGAACAATTGGACAACGATGTTTAAAGAAGGACGCGAGTTAACGAAATATCTTCAGGCGCATATTGTTGCGTCAGAAGATGCCATCGCCAAAACTGATGCAGCAATTCGGTTGGACCGTCGCCGGAGCTTACCTTTGTTAGCAGAGGAATTTGCTGTGTCGCTAGGGACAGTTCAAATGGTAGTAAGCAATAAACCGAAGTATTGGAAGATATGTTCACAATGGGTACTTCGGTTGCTGACCAACCACTATAAGGAAGAACGCATGGGATGGATTTTGTACCACTTGCTGCAATACGTTTCTTTTGCGCATAGTGGCAGGTGATGAATCGTGGTGCTACCACTTTCAGTCGAGTATAAAAACTGCTAGCATGCAATGGAAACATCCCGGATCACCGAAAAAAAATTTATTCAAGTCACACATTTCCGCTGGGGTCATAGTCAGACGCAAGAGAAACTGGCTAGGGTGAAAGAACAATCGGCCAAACTGGGACTGAATATCAACATGAAGAAAACTAAGCTCCTTAAACTCAACACTAACAGCAAAGAACCAATCGTGCTGGAGGGAGAGCAGATGGAGGAAGTGGATACATTTACCTATTTAGGCAACACAATAAACACATCAGGAGGTCCAGATGAAGATGTTAGGATCAGAATTGGAAAGGCACGAAGGTCATTCTTGACACTAAAAAATATATGGGGATCCAGAGATATCAAACGGAAGTGTCAAGTCGGTGTTGCTGTATGGAGCGGAGACATGGAGAACGACCAAGGTCACACAACAAAAAACTCCAGTCCTTGGTTTACAGATGCCTACGAATAATAACGGACATAAAGTGGCAGGTGAGGAATGAAGACTTGTAGGAAAGGGGCCAACAACAGCTATTGGAAGAACGAATTAAGCGAAGAAAATTGGGCTGGATATGACATACGCTGCGGTAGGCACAGTCTAACACAGCCAGATAGGCTCTTACATGGAATTCTCAGAGGAAAAGAGAGAGATAGCTAGACCCAAAAATACGAGAAGATAATGTAAGGAGCTAAAATTAAATAATTACACCTGAAGAGAGACAGAAAAAGCAGCACAGTATCGTGTACGCTGGCGAGATGTTGTTGGTGGCCTATCCATCGAGAGAAGAGACGGGCTTGATTGATTTCCGTTGGTAAGATTATGCTGACAGCGTTTTTTTTTACCATGAGGGACTTTTGTTGGTAGACTTTAAAGAGCCCGGTGTGAACATCAATGCCATCCGCTACAATAACACACTAGACAAGCTGCATGCAGCAATCAAGAATAAACGACCCGGCATGCTTTGGTGTAGTGTGATTCTGTTGCACGACAATGCGCGTTCACATGTTGCGAACATTGTTCAAAAAGCGTTAGCACAGAAAAGGTTGGAAGTACTGCCATACCTTTCCTATGGCCCCGATATTTTTTTGTTTTGCGTTCGCCTTATTTCTCTATTCCCCAAGGCGGTTTGCGTTGCACTGTCGTTTTTATTTTGCGCCTGTCGGCCCAGTGCATCCGACTTCAGCATGCATTTTATGTAAGGGTCTGCTTCCTCCTGCATTTTCTAAGGGTTTGTTTCCCCGGGGTAACAACCGGTGCTGTGATGTGGATCGAACCCAGCACCTTCGGGTTTTGTGAGCCGTTCCACTTAACAACTAGACCACGCCGTCCCCTTATAGCCCCGATATGACCCCTTGTGACTTCCATTTGTTCGGACCCTTATACAAATTTATGAAGGGACAAAGATTCGACTCCTAAGCAGACGTCCTAGCCTTGGTGACCAAAGTCATTTTTTTCGGATGGCATTCACCGTCTACCCAAGCAATGTGATGAATGTCTAAATACCTATGGCGACTTTTTCTAACTAACCCTGTGGCCTGTTTGCTTCATAAAAATTGCTATATTTAATTCTGTCACACCAGATGATGTAACTTTCATATGTTTGTAATAAAGCCACTGGGTCCAGTTTTAGTTGAACACGCCTCTCTCTCTATATATATATAGAGAGAGAGAGAGATAGTGTGAGCGCATCTTGTTTCATTGAAATGTTGTGAAAGCACTTATTCCTAGCATTCCTTCCTATTAAACACACTCCTTCTATCCGCCACCCACCTACACAAAAATGTTCATTTTCTACCAGAAACAAACTAGTAAACTGCAGGTGCAACTGGAACGACAACGGCGAAAAATAAAGAAATGTAAAGACTGAAATGTTCCAGCCCACTCTAACATTGGAATTAATGTTCCATGCTCCCCTCTAGCAATGAAATTGATGTTCCGTGCCCTGCCAATCCTATTCTAGCAAAGGAGTAATGGATTCTGCAGTAAAGCACCAACTGAACTGTCCGTCTGGTCTTCTATATTGTTTAATCTTACACTTAGTGGAAACATTTATTTTTGGCTGCTGACGTAAAATATGTACCTTGTTCATTTTTTTGTTTGTTTGTTCAATGTGCTATCAAGTAAACGATGTATGTTAGGTTAGCGATGTGCTCACTTTCAACCACAACCGGATAGAGATGTTAGCTTTAGGCACATATGCAGATGGTGAAATTTAGCTAGTTCCTATAGTTTGATAGGAACAAAATGAATGTCATGCTTCTTAGTTGACTATATTTACTAATAGATTTTGTTTAGATATAATGTGACGTGAGACGCTTGGTGACCTAGGGGTCAAGCGTCCGTTTCACAATCCCAAAGCATTCGGTTCGAATCACGCTGTGTCCCGTTTGGCAGACATGTTTTGTTTTTTTCCGCTCCTCCGCGTACGGAAAGTAATGGCAACCTACCGTACTGCAAAGAACATGCAACTGACTTTTTGTATTGTGAAATGACGTTAATCACTTTTGGTAAACAAGTAAAAAAAAAAATAGCTTGCTATTGGCACTAACCATAAACGTGCTCTTTTGTGTGTGATGATATCAAGAGATTGGGGGAGCGAGCAGTCGTAGACATTTCTGCAGAAGACTTCTGCCTTTGATCTTATATGTTGACATTTTAAGGTTGTGCATAATTGTTTCAATTATATTCTATGTAGAGGAATATCTTATGCAAGTAACACTGTTTCGGTTTGCAACGATTGTTATTAACAAGAAATTGGTGGATTGGTAGAGCACTCGCTTATCAAGGCAAAAGTAAGGCGGTTCATCTCCAGTTACCGATACGCTTTAGTCGACTCAGCTGTATTAGGGCGTCCATTTGTAAATGTGTACATGACCTACGAGTAGGATAAAAAAAAGGTAAGCGAGGAAGGGAACTGGTCACCCCCACCTCCCACAAGTTGTGGCTTAGTACACTGAAGTTTCTAGCACACTTCTTCCCCGATGACAGTTTCTGCCAAGGAACTTGATTAAATTATTCATGTGTCGACCATGATGTTTATCTAAGGTACATGATTAAAAGGAAAGCATGTGACGTAAAATGCAGAAACAATTCATCAATGACAGCAGAGATAATGAGACATGTAAATATCCAGATATTGATGGTAATACTCCCTGCGCCGAGTGATAGTTGGAAGCTTACTCGTGCAGTTTGTTTTTCAATTTTGGCGAGGTTTCTAAGACAGCTAATTAAATTGACTATAGTTATACCCTGAGGATGGGATCAAGATGCTGAGCAGCGACTCATAGCTGACTGCTAGTGTCAGGGCCAGCGAACCAGAGCTGCCAAGACCCTTCTACACCTCCAAGCGGTGATCCTGGATAACAGGCTGCAGAAGGGCAGACTGGAGAAGGGATCGAAGAGGGAATGCTAACCCGGTACTAAAAAAATGCTTGCTGAAGTCGGATGTGTTGGACCGAAAGGTGAAAATATCGCAGTCAAGCTGTAAACTATTACAACGCATTCCGTTCTCTTGACTACATTCTGCTACTTAAGCCCTTTCAGTGTTTGGTAGTGAGAGATTGAGAATGAACGAAGCCAAGCCAAGCATACCTTGAGGATTACTGAATAAGGTGCATGTGCTCTTCTAGCTGTAGTGCAATGGTTTATAAGTATGACCACTACGGATATCACACAGTCGATCATCTCGTTAGCCAGGTTGCTTTTTTCCGTGAGCACGGAGTTGACGCGAGATGAGATAACTTTACCTCACCTCTTTTTGACATCAGCCTTCGCTCCTTCTCCTCCTCCAATAAACATCAGCAATACATTACGATTTGATGGATCGGTTATCTCAGGAGAATGGAACCCAACCAACTAAGACTGCACGCATGTAACAAACTATATGTATACACGAAACGGGAGGGGGGGGGGGGGAGAAGAAAGAGGAAAAGGGGGGGGGAGAAAGAGGGAGGAGAGAAAGGCGGGGGAAGAGAAGATATGGAGAAAGATGGGGATGGGAAGAAAATAGCTCAACTTATGTAACGGCTTTATATTGGTTTAGAAGACCCTACAGAGTATATATACAACCAGTTTCTTGCCGGGCGGTTAACCGATGTGCGAGTCCATCTTAATAGACGCAATCACTAGAGCAAAGTAGACCGGCACCCTGTTATGCGCCATTTACGCTGCTCTCAACAAACTATGTAACCATGGCCGGTGTTATGCCATGTCGCACAGTTAGTCGCCTCTTACGACATGCTCTCTGCGGGGCTTTGGTGCTATTCTTGTCTTTGTCATACACAAAGACCCCGGCAGACCACTCGGGAAAGTGCCATCAACGTAGAAGATGAATTGATGGCACAATAAAAATCAACACGTCTATTTCTTCTTCGTTCGTCTTCAGACTTCGACTCAATGACTCTAGCAAAGGCATCAGTCAACTCGAGGCTCTGTCCACTTCCGTACAGTTTGTCATGGAAGGACATTGGTTGTTGTCACGAACTACCCCGTTCACTAGTGTATGATGGGTAGGACTGCTATTAGTGTTCCGTTGCCATGGACGCTGGTACAAAGGTACGTAGTGCCAATTTATTTTAAAGATGACATCTCAGTCTGTTGTGTCCTGTGCGCAGCCGGAAGATGATCACCTGATCATGCCTGGAGAGTTGGTGGTAGGCGTCATCTTCTACAGGGCCAGGGTGGTCTCTTTTGATCTGTACGTAGACTTGATAATTACTTTTGTCTCGTCATATGTTGTTGCGGTGTCTTTTGTTACAGTGCTTCTCCATCTTTGGCAAGACTGTCTGCTCCTTCGTTGACCTGGATGTTGCAGCGGGCTGGTATCTACTGGATTGTACTTTTGTAGCAATGGGTCAAGCGATCGAGTGAGTCTGCGAGGGGGCCGAGTTCATTTCTGTTCTTGTTCTTGAGAGATATTAACACCGAAAGGGCATTGTGAAATAAAGATGGTTACAATCCACACAGTTTCTGTGCCGACATTAGCAACGTGTTCAAAGTGAAGGTTAAACACGAATATCCGATATGGTGTGACAGTCACTACTGAAGCAACCAACAGTTCCTAAGATTATCATGATCCCCTTGCGATGTTGTGTTTGTTAATTTCAGTATTCGAAGGTAGTCCTCTCTATAGCTATATTATTTTACATTAAAATGTTGGACGACCATGTAACCTTGCTAACACATTGCCGAGTGCTGGTGATCTGATGAGATTTAAATATAGTTCCAGAAACACAACGTGAACCATATATTACACAATGTGGCCAGTTATTTTCATAGTTGTCTTACGTTTCCTGAATCAGAGATGAAGCTGTAAACAGTTCAGAATTCGGTAAATTTGAGCCTGACGCGACTGTGTTCAAACCCACGTGCATCGAAACAATCGTGTCCATTTACAACTGAAATAAACAAGAAATTTGCTCAGAAAACTAAGCCAGGGTTCTCATTGTGGGTGGTTGGGAAGGATGAATGAGTAGAAAGTAAAGGCTCGCTTGCTATCTGAGGATTGAACTATATACAGTAGTATTAATGTAATTCCACCGAACTGTCAAACCAGTCGGTCACTGCTAGCTAACGCAGGCTGGCTTCAGGCCATCAGGTGAAGCTTTAAGTTAAACCGAGAAGCCAATGATTGGTTTTATTCTGATGGCGCAAATTGTAAGTACGGCAAAAGAACTGTTTTAAATAAACAAAAAATGACGAATGGACATGATAAAAAGAAATAAAGAGACAAAAGTGAAGGAATGTATTTGAAAACGTAACAACTAAAGTATGGGAATATCATCTGTGAGAAGATAATCATTACTAATGTTATGACACGTGATTAAGATGGATTCACTCGTTAACTAACAGACAGCAAAGCTTCAGAGCACGAAGGAAACCAACAAAGATGGACTGAGCGTGTTAAAACACAGAGACATGTACTGAACAGAACAACGTTCGCGCTGGTGGAACATGTCTAGCGACGTAAGTGGATAAATAAGAGTATCCACGCAGAAAAGTGGGAGACAAACCCTGTAGAGACAAACACTGTAAAGTGAGAAAACGCCCTTCCGTCATCAGTACAAAGCTTCAGCCAAATATGAACCGTTCGCAGAATCAGCATATTTAAGCTGAACAAACAATCACCTGCAACACTGCTTTGCATCAGCAACAGATTTGCATGCAAGGATGTCCAAGTATACGAAGGATGAATAGTTGCATGTATATCTTACAGAACGAGCAGATACTGGACGATTGAACATCATTACAGGAAAGACAGTTGCAGAATTTCTAAAGACACGAATGAAGTACGGTGAGGATTACATTAGTATTGAAAATGCAGAACAAGAAATAATAGGAATAAACTAATTTTTTAAAAGTCTAAAGCTAATGAGGCTGTCTCTAGCAACGGGTACGTACGTCTGCGTGTATAAGCTAGTATTACAGGAAGGGTGCAATCGGCAGGAGACTAATTATAATATGCTCAGAAGATGATAAACACAGATAAAGAAACTGTTAAAAGACAAGATGATAGACAGAGACACATAGTGAGATGTGTAAACCTATAAAGACAGAAGATGATAAACAGAGATACATGGTGAGATAAGGAAACTGTTGACATATGATAAACAGAGATACATGGTGAGATAAGGAAACTGTTGACATATGATAAACAGAGATACATCGTGGGATAAGGAAACTGTTGACATATGATAAACAGAGATACATCGTGGGATAAGGAAACTGTTGACATATGATAAACAGAGATACATCGTGGGATAAGGAAACTGTTGACATGATAAACAGAGATACATTGTGGGATAAGGAAACTGTTGACAGAAGATGATAAACAGCGTTACATAGTGACATAAGGAAACTGTTGACAGAAGATGATAAACAGCGATACATGGTTGGATAAGCAAACTGTTGACATATGATAAACAGAGATACATGGTGAGATAAAGGAACTGTTGACAGAAGATGATAAACAGAGATACATGGTGAGATAAGGAAACTGTTGACATAAGATGATAAACAGCTATACATCGTGGGATAAGGAAACTGTTGACATATGATAAATAGAGATACATTGTGGGATAAGGAAACTGTTGACATATGATAAACAGAGATACATTGTGGGATAAGGGAACTGTTGACATAAGATGATAAACAGAAACACATGGTGGGATAAAGGAACTGTTAACATAAGATGATAAACAGCGTTACATGGTGGGATAAGGGAACTGTTGACAGAAGATGATAAACAGCGTTACATGGTGGGATAAGGAAACTGTTGACAGACATGTGATAAACAGAGATATATGGTGGGATAAGGGAACTGTTGACAGAAGATGATAAACAGCGTTACATGGTGGGATAAGGAAACTGTTGACATAAGATGATGAACAGAGATTCATGGTAGGATAAGGGAACTGTTGACATAAGATGATAAACAGCGTTACATGGTGGGATAAGGAAACTGTTGACAGAAGATGATAAACAGCGTTACATGGTGGGATAAGGGAACTGTTGACAGAAGATGATAAACAGCGTTACATGGTGGGATAAGGAAACTTGACAGAAGATGATAAACAGCGTTACAAGGTGGAATAAGGAAACTGTTGACAGAAGATGATAAACAGCGTTATATGGTGAAGAGCGCGCATAAAACAAAAACACACACATTCTACGAAACTCTGCATGTAGGCGAACGACTGAGTTGTATAGTGGTTAGGGCGATAGACTCATAGGAAAGGCACTGTGCTTATTCGTCGACAATGGCTTAAATATATTCATATGTATATTCTTTGTTCCCTGAGTACCCCTTTGGTGAATCTCTTTTACGACGTAGCTTCAAAAAGTTCTCGGAATGAGTGAATTATTTGTTACAATCGAATTATATACACTACATTTTCTTACAAGTAGTTCTCTTCGGCAACTACACACTTTTGGCAACGTACATACAGCTGCTGGTAACATTCGTGAAACCCATTGTCTGACACCTCTTTCAGCTGCTGGTAACATTCGTGAAACCCATTCTCTGACACATCTCTCAGCTGCTGGTGACATTCGTGGAATCATTCTATGACACCTCTCTCAGCTGCTGGTGACATTCGTAGAACCCATTCTTTGACACCTCTCTCAGCTGTCTTGTCGCATTGGTGATAACGTCCTCAGCTTCCTCGAATCGCTGTCCTTTCAGTGCCGATTTCAGCCTAGGGAACAAGAAAAAACCAGCCTTAGCCAGGTCAGATGAATATGGAGGATGTTTCAATGTAATCACATTGTGCTTTGCGAGGTACTGTTTCACCAGTAGAGATCGATGTTCTGGCGCATTGGCATGCAGCATAATTTAACTGTTTGTTCTTCATTTTTCTTTTCGTTTTCATCTGATTGCATCTCTTAGACGGCGGAGAATATCAACGTACATTTCCTTGTTAACTATTCGGCCTTCAGAAATGAAATCATGAAATACAATACCCTGGGAATCACACAAAAATTCCAACTTAACTTTTTCTTTGCTCTTGTCCAAACGAAACTTCTGTGTCCGGGGAGATGTGGGAGATTTCCATTCAGAGGACTGACGTTTTGCCGGAGGATTGTGCCACTCAAATACTTGCTATTTCTTAATTGCGATATCACCATATGCTTTATTAAGCAATGTCTGTGTCTTTGAGGGTGACTTCTCAGGTAAAACACAGAATTTGTCATATGTACGTTGTTCAATCAAGGACATTTTCCACTCCGACGATGCAACGAGTACAACACACAAACTTATGTAACTTCTGTTCGAGAGTATATGTGAAGGTAACGTCTGCGATGTCCTTTCGTCAAGGTCACTACCATCACTACCAACTTCTAAATATATATTCTCCATAACATCATCTTTCATTCAAACACGAGTATACTATTCCGGGAACTTTTTGAAGCTACCTCGTATAATGATCTTGACCTATTTTACTTCTTTATTTTGTAACTTTATTTCTACTACGATTATTTTTATAAAATCCTTTTTAAACTCGTTATTACTTAGGCCGTTTCATGATCGCCTCCATCCGATTTTCACCTTCGTATATTATATGATGAGGCACTTTGCGATACATCTTTCTGTGACATAATAATGTGTTGCTGCGATTAGTGATATATTATTATACATTTTCTACTTGCCATTTGAGCGCTGGGAGTGCTACAGCGATCAGAGCCTGATAATCTTTAACAGTAAAGAGACAGTCCACGCCCCATCATGGTAGGTTTCAATCTACAGAGCTGTGAATATGTACCAGGGGCGTTCAAATCAAACCGGGGCTTTGTGTTCTACTTCTACCTAAATGGGTTACAGTGTGCTGGAACTATTACATTTAACTAGGGACACTTGTGTCCTATTACTGCTAGGTGGTCCACTTGCCATAGCCAGTCACGTGACAGATAAATAACAACGGCGGACAACACTATTAGTGCTTACATAGAACAGCGGGTTGTGATGTAATTTCTGGTGAAAAAAGGCGTGAAACCCACGGAAATTTACAGACAACCGCAATCACAACACGGCGATGAGACACCCAGCAGCAGTAAAACATTTGAATGATGTAAAAGTTTTAGAGAAAGCCATACATCCCGTGAGTGATGATCCCGGCCGTGGTGGCTCGCAACAAAATGTTATGTGCTTACCATTCATTACCTTAACCTGTCATGTGCCTACCATTACCTTCACCTGTCATGTGCCTACATTTCTTTCCCATATTATGTGCTTACCATTACCTTAAAATGTTATGTGCCTACCATTACCTTCACATGTTATTGTGTCTATCATTACCGTAAAATGTTAGGTGCCTACCATTACCTTCACATGTTATGTGCCTACTATTACCTTCACCTGTCATGTCCCTACCATTACCTACACCTGTCATGGGCCTACGATTACATTCATATGTCAGGTGCCTACCATTACCGTGACATGTTATGTGCCTACCATTACCTTTGCATGTCATGTGCCTACCATTACCTTCACCTGTCATGTGCCTACCCTTACCTTCACCTGTCATGTCCCTACCCTTACCTTCACATGTTATGTGCCTACCAATATCTTCATATGTCATGTGCCTACCATTACCGTCACATGTTATATGCCTACCATTACCTTTGCACGTCATGTGCCTACCATTACCTTCACATGTCATGTGCCTACCATTACATTTACATGTTACGTGCCTACTATTACCTTCACAGGTTATGTCACTGCTATTACTTTCACATGTCATGTGCCTATTATTACCTTCACATTTTATGGGCCTACCATAACACAACGTGTTACAATGAAAGACTACTGAGATCCTGCATCAATCGAGATCTGGTCATTACAAATACATAGTTCCCTCATAAGTGCATACACATACACTCAATGTGAATCGTCAAGTGTCATCACAAGAAAATATTCATTTAAGTATGTGAGAATTATCAGTGACAACAGTAAGTAGCATGTCCTTTGCTTCTTACAATCGCCAACATATTTAGCTGTTATAAGTTTCTTGGCAAAGTGTGCAGTACGGTAGGTTGCCATTACTTTTCGTACATGGAGGGGCGACCGCCCCCGACTAAATTCCCGTGTCCACAAAACTGGAGACGGTGGGACATCAGACAATGCTAAAACCATAGAGGCATATCCCTCCGTAGTGTCTTCAGCAGTCTACTCTACTGAAGCAGATCGTAAGACTTGCTGAGTAACATATGAATGCTTCTGCAAAGTAAATCGTAGTACTGAAGATCTTGTCTTTACACTCAGGCAACTGAGTGAAACAGCTCGCGAGTGCGATGATGAAACGCACCTTTGTTTCTTGAACCTGGTAAGGGCTTTCAATAAGGAACCGTGGAGCAGGATCTGTGAATGCCTGGAAAGGAATAACATGCGAGTACCCTTGATATGTGCCACAAATAGCTACTAACGGACTTGCAGAAATTACATTAGGACAGGAAACCACGAGTTCAAGACCACCAGTAGTGTTGGACAGATCGACACTATATCGCAATACATTTTCATACTAGTCATGGATGATGTTATCAAAGCTTGTATGGAGCGGATCAAAAAGTAATGGAGTACTGGAAATGAGACCAGACTATATTTCGGAGCCGGCGTTTTCCTATGATGTAGCCGCGGATTACCAAATCAAAGGCACGTCGTCAGACCATCCTTCAGATCTGGAAAATTATGTGGAATAAGATGGGATGGGCATTTGTGGTTTAAAAACAAAAATTATGGTGACCCTGAGAAGCTAAGAGACAGCATTATGTTGAATAGAACAACCACTGGAGCAATGCAAATACCATGACGCTGCAATAGACTAAAATGGAGAAATTAATAAAGAGTTACCCGAAGAGCAGCAACTTTTCTATGCCATAAACAGAGAATTCGTCAGCAGAAGCGATACAATTAAAGAAAACTAAGAAGAATGTATACTGCTTACGGATGTGAATTATGGCCTAATGAGAAAAACCAGCTTCAAGTTTCTAAAATAAGATATCTAAGAAAGACGGTTCAAGTAAGAGACAAGGTATATAATTAGACAATATGGCAAGATAAAAAAAAAAACCAGCCCTTGCAGACTCGAGTGAAGCAATCTCAACTTGGGCGGTTTGGTAATGTCTGCTGAATGAAATAAGATCGGCTACCATCACAGGCGTGGGAAGCAAGGAGCCAAGGATCCCGACCCTTAGGATAACAATATAAAACCCTCTATAAGAGACTGAGGACTAGACTGGATCTAGACGGATAGAAATTTGATGCTGATTATGGCAAACATCTACCCTTCAGGGTAGAAGAGAAGCAACTAATCAGTATATTCTCCTCTCCTCTCCTATATGCACTATACAATATTATTATAATAAGATATATTTCTATTATATTCTGTCCTCTATGTCCAAGCAATGTGCTATTGTCCTCTTACACAAGACTGGTCTTGTCAAGATATATGTGTATTACATTGTGTCCTCTATGTCCCAGCAATGTGCTATTGTCCTCTTAACAATGGCCACAAAACTGGTCGTGTCATCCTGACAGTTGTTGTTATTGAAGAATGTCTACAATGAATAGGATTACTCTTTTGTGTGCCCTAAAAAGGACGTTAAGTGGTGGGTTGTAGTAGCCTTCCTCACATCCGGAGCATGCTGATGAAAATGGACCGGGGTCCTCCAGGCGGTTGTGCTATGCTTGGCTTCATATACTACGGGGATCACATCGATCCCTCACCTTGTTAGCCAGGCTGCCATGAAAACAGCCTGTTTCCAGAGAGGGCTACGGGGAAGCCGATGTAAGGGTATTGTCCAGTATGTTTTGCCTGAACCTGACTTACATGTCTGATCAGTATATTTTACCTGACCAGACGTTAGTCTTCCTTCCCCCACCTAGACAGTAAACAACACTTAAAACGCTTTACATGAGCAATCGCTACACTGCAAGACACGTCATTACAAACTGAGAAAACTATATAAACATGTCCTCCACTACCAACCAACTACGTCAAGTGGCAAGCACTGACGTTACTCAAACCACTAGTTGTATTTGGTGTAATGCTAATTACTAGTCCGTTGATATGTGCCGTAAGAGCCGTGGGGAGAAGCGTGTGGTATTCTTTGGGCCGAGTATGTTGCGTCGTTTGTTGAAGGACTTTTATTGTAGCACTGGTTTATTGTAGAATCGTGTTATTGTAGAATTTCTCTTATGTCAATCATAAAGGAACGCTGCTTTCTTAGTTAAAATAAAATGAACTGAGAGTGGCAACATTAAAACCCGTAAACTGCAGTAAAACTAACAAGGATCTTTTTCTTCTGGAAAACAAGTTAATCCTTCTTGAATTCATTGTATCATATACTATTCTGGTATGTCTTTCTGGAACTATCTTTAAAACCCTGCAGGTCAACAGCTCTCTGCAATGTGTTAATCAAGGTAACATGGTCGTCAGAAATTCTACTGTAAAACAATATAGCGTTAGAGAACGACCTTCAAAAACTAAAGTTAACAAACACAGCATCGCAGTGAGGTCATGACAATCTTAGAAACTGTTTGTTGGGAAACTGCTTCAGCGTTTACTGTAAAACACTGCATATTCGTGTTTAACCTTTTCTGTGAATACGTCGCTAACGTCAGCAAAGAAATAGTGTGGATTGTAAACAGCTGTATTTGGAGAAACGTTCAACCCGGTCCAGCACATCTAAAGTGCAAACCTGGAGGACAAACAAAACACACTTCTGTAATGAATGGAAGTCTCATAGTGCTCAAACAGCGGCTAGCTATGCCATTCTGTCTACAGGCTTGATCACCTCCAAATCTGGATGGGGTTTCTCTGATATGTGACGTAGGGAGGTTGCCGAGCGTGCACGTCATACATGACGTAACCTCCAGTTGGATAATGAAGATTGAGGCAGTGACTTAATCTCTTAAGTGACTATCTGAGACTTCTTTCATAAGGGCTGTTCAGGTGTCGGACTCTTTATCCTTCGGAAGGTAAAGAAGGGATGGTTACTTCAGGAGTAGATAGAAGTGTCAAAGATTCAGGGGCTTTTGTGAAGCTATTGCCTTGGTTATACTGGGATTTACGACAGTGAAAGAGCTGACATTCTATCCACCAAAACATTTATATGAGTGACCTTCTGAAGCCAATTTATGACTATCTCTCGAGAGGCACCTATATAATATATTAAACTATAATCAAGGGACTCAAGTGATCTCGAGGTAAGGTGTCCGCCTAGTGTGCCGGAGGTCGCGTGTTCGAATCCCGGGATTATTTTCACGTCTATCTTCTGGTAAAAATTTCCCTGATATCTGGACAGTGAGATAGGACCCCCGTGTTCAGTGTCGAGCACGTTAAAAATCCCTTGGCAGTTAGAAGTTGAAAAGAGAAGGTTTAACTGCCGCTGCCTGAACAAAATTCAAATTAAAAATATACCCAAATTATTTGTACCTTCCCCCAGGTCTAGTAAGCCGCAGGAAGTTGTAAAATACCTACTACGTGTAGCCGAAGCATTCGGCTACGTGGAAAGACATTAACTTTTCTATTTGAATACCAGAGTTCCAAGAATTCCAAGATAATCAAAGGACCGCAGCATTTTGAAGTGAATCGATCAGCGAAAGGACCCAAGAGGACGAATCAATAGTATGTATAACCAACAAGCAACATGGACAATCAGTCTCCACATCTTTCGTTCTTGTCTGAAAGAGATGCAGCACCACCAAGAAGAACTAAAAATGAAACAATGTAGAATCGGCAAATCAGATAACATAAAACGTGCGGCCTGCTCTTTCAAATAAATAAATCTCACGCTGGTTAGGAAAAGCAATAAGCCATCTAATGAGACAGGCAGGACAGTTTTTGTTCTCATTTATTTTCTGCTTAGAAAAACCAATCAGAAGATAAAGTTTCGTTGAACGTTTCTTGTAAACAAATCAGTAAACAACGACAAGACAATCAAAGTGCGCCATATTGAAATGCGCATTGTTCGCTTTAGCCTGGGATGAAAATCTCCAATGGCTGAAATACAAACACGTTTAATCTGCAGGTTTAAATGGCGTGCTATTATAGGAAGTTTTCAACTAAAATAAATGTTTGTTACTGACTGGACAAACGAAAACAGCACACATGAAAACATTCAATACATTTCAGCTCATGAGAGAAACCTATTTTGGTGGAAATATGGTTACTGTAAGCTTCTGTTACTGTTCTGGTTACTGTAAGCTTCTGTTACTGTTCTGGTTACTGTAAGCTTCTGTTTCTGTTCTGGTTACTGTAAAATTCTGTTACTGTTCTGGTTACTGTAAAATTCTGTTACTGTTCTGGTTACTGTAAACTTCTGTTACTGTTCTGGTTACTGTAAAATTATGTTACTGTTCTGGTTACTGTAAAATTATGTTACTGTTCTGATTACTGTAAAATTATGTTACTGTTCTGGTTACTGTAAGCTTCTGTTACTGTTCTGGTTACTGTAAAATTCTGTTACTGTTCTGGTTACTGTAAGCTTCTGTTACTGTTCTGGTTACTGTAAGCTTCTGCTACTGTTCTGGTTACTGTAAAATTCTGTTACTGTTCTGGTTACTGTAAAATTATGTTACTGTTCTGGTTACTGTAAAATTCTGTTACTGTTCTGGTTACTTTAAGCTTCTGCTACTGTTCTGGTTACTGTAAGCTTCTGCTACTGTTCTGGTTACTGTAAGCTTCTGCTACTGTTCTGGTTACTGTAAGCTTCTGCTACTGTTCTGGTTACTGTAAGCTTCTGTTACTGTTCTGGTTACTGTAAAATTCTGTTACTGTTCTGGTTACTGTAAAATTCTGTTACTGTTCTGGTTACTGTAAGCTTCTGCTACTGTTCTGGTTACTGTAAGCTTCTGCTACTGTTCTGGTTACTGTAAACTTCTGTTACTGTTCTGGTTACTGTAAACTTCTGTTACTGTTCTGGTTACTGTAAGCTTCTGCTACTGTTCTGGTTACTGTAAGCTTCTGTTACTGTTCTGGTTACTGTAAGCTTCTGCTACTGTTCTGGTTACTGTAAGCTTCTGCTACTGTTCTGGTTACTGTAAGCTTCTGCTACTGTTCTGGTTACTGTAAGCTTCTGCTACTGTTCTGGTTACTGTAAGCTTCTGTTACTGTTCTATGTTAAAATACTTGGTTATAACATAGCTTGTATTGCAACCATTGATGGTACTCAGTTCGACTGCAGTCCTTGTCATTTCGAGAAGTCCAATAACACGGATAAGTAATCTTATAGCTCAAATGAAGCGAGGGAATAACATGATTTTAAATTCTGTGAGTATTGTAAAGACCACTCGACGGTCGGACCTCGACGGACTTTTATAGACTATTAATTATTTCGGCGTTTTGTTCTCCATTGCTGAAGTGGTGGGTGGAAAAGTGGGGAAGGTGGGGGGGGGGAGGATAGATAGATAGATAGATAGATAGATAGATAGATAGATAGATGTTGTTACGAATGCCCACAATGAGTAGGTTGCCTTGAAAGGGGCGTTAAGTGACGAGTTATAGTAGCTTTCCTCACATCTCGAGCATGCTGATGAAGGTGGACCGGGGTTCTCCAGGCGGTTGTGGTATGCTTGGCTTCATCTGTGTATCGCTCACTACTATGGAGATCACGTCGAACCTCCCCTTGTTAGCTAGACTATTGTCCTCGACAACCGCCCGTTTCCAGGACGACCAACGAGGTCAGGTGAGGGTCTTGGCCAGTATATTTCTCCTGACCCTGGCTAATATTATCTGATCAGTGTAAATCCCACTGACCCATAGAAAAAAAACACTGGAAGAGAAACTTTATACCCCCACTGACCCATAGAAAAAACACTGGAAGAAAAACGTTATACTCCCACTGACCCATAGAAAAAAACACTGGAAGAGAAACTTAATGGATCTGTGTGTGAACTATAAAAGACCTGATCAGACGTTAGCCATATAGATAGATATACTTTACAGCAAATCTGCCACGAAGTTTGTCCCAAAGCTTTCTAAAACTACAGCGTGATGAGTGGTCAAGAGAAGTCAGTAGAATTTAACATATCTATAAAAAATAGTAAAATTTAAAAAAACGTTTTCCGGTAAAACCTTTTGCCTGACCTGTCCAATGTACACCAAAATGTGAAAGATTAACATGTGCCACTAGTGGAGTATATGTACACAATTTGAGCTCTCTAGGTTATCGGGAAGTTGGTTAAAATGTGATAAATAGAAGAACACGCATCCGGACATCGAATATATCAAGTTAAATAAAAAGCTTTGAAAAAATGTGCGTTACCGCGGTTTTCAATCTGTGCCCCTTAGTGAAGTGACAGGTTTTCTAACAGTTTGGCCATCCATTCTCTTCTAGAGACTTATCAAGTGGAAGATCGTTTTCTTTTTTCGTTCGCTTGAAAATATTGTCTATATCTGCAATGTTCTCTCTTGTATAAACTTCACTTGTCTTTTGTAGTTCACATACAGGTCCATAAAGTTCTCTTCCAGTGTTTTTTTCTATGGGTCAGTGGGATTTTCTCTGTATATCATCAAGTGTAGGGGGAAGACGAATGGTCAGGCAAAATATACTGATCAGACAAGCTAGTCAGGGGGAGGTAAAACATACTGGTCAAGAACCGCACCTCGCATTCCTAGTAGCCCTCCATTGAGGTTAACGAAGTGAGGGATCGACGTGATACCCGTAGTAGTGAGTGACACGCATATGAAGCCAAGCATTGCACAACCGTCTGGAGGACTCCGATTCACCTTCATCAGCACGCTCGAGATGTGTGGAAAGCTACTACAACCCATCACTTAACGTGCTTTTCAGGGCGCAGAAAAGAGAAACCTACTCATTGTGGGCATTCGCAAACAACATCATCATCATCAAGTGCAAGATGATGATTACATTTGAGGTCAAAGTTTTCAGTGCATGGTAAGCAAACACGGAATTAGGTTAGCTAGCTTACCACGACGACGGTATGTAAACAATTTGTGTGGATTGACATCCTCCCCTCCAAACAAAGCTAGCCTGAGTAATCGGGCGTCAATGAGAAGGGGAAAAACGTTAGCTTATATAATTCTGTTATATTAACACGCCATGTGTATACACCAACATTCCTACCTTTAAACGCTGCACATTTTCTGTCTGCATATATTCTGTCTGCATATATTCTGTCTGCATATATTCTGTCTGCATATATTCTGTCTGCATATATTCTGTCTGCATATATTCTGTCTGCATATATTGGAAATCGTGAAGTTAATTTCTACTAGTATTCAGCTTTGAATATTTGAGCCCAGAAATTCCAGAATACCGCCTGCTTTGTCAACCCACACGTACATATCGTTCACATTTCGTAGAAATTGTATATTCCAAGAAAAATATATTTACATTAGAGCAGAATGCATTATAAAAATACATGTTATCAATTTAGCTCCTTGTAGAGCATGGAGTCACCACTGTAGAAGTTGCCTTACTGGAAACGTGCGGTTACACACTTTTAGAACAATATTCTTGTTGTGAAGCCTGCTGTGTGTTTTGTACAAGGAGGTTGCTAGTCCAAATGCTCTGTCAGCTTTAATTGCCTATTATGACAAGCATGTATATAACAATCGACAGAAATAAAAGTAAACTCAAAGGTACCCTGTAATTTAATCTCGCACCTACAGGAGACGTATACGCTTCGTTGTAAAAAAAAAACACGTTTGAGAAAGAGAGACCGAGAGAGAGAGATCACGAGAGAGAGATATCAAAAGAGAGAGAGACAGATATATCGAGAGAGAGAGAGATATCAAGAGAGAGAGAGAGAGAGAGAGAGAGAGCCCAGACACTCACTCATATTGACTTCCGGGATCCAATTCCAAAACTGTCATTTCCTTTCTGCTGATTGGTGAATGTTCTCAGAGCGCTCAAAATGTATTTGTAAAATGGAACCGTTCCGTTACTTAGAGGTCAGTCTGATCGTGTCCAGTCAAACACACACAAGCACGCTACACTGTCTACATTAGAATTTGTTAAATGGTGTACCGTGGATCACTAGGTTTATGTGATTGGTCTCTAGGACTCCCACGAGAGATCGTGGTTGAAAACAAATATAATAGTGCCACGTAGATAAAATGTAACTCGCAGTTGTGAATACAATAGAGTAGTTTGGTTTGCCAGTGCCCAGTTACTAGATGATTTTAAAAACAATTTTTCGACTGTTGACCTAATACTTTTCTGGCATAACTGAACTGCATGTACACAAAAACATTAGCATTTAGAATGCCAACCTTCACAACAGCGTCAAAATCCATCTTTGAAAAAAAAATAGCCACAAATTAAAAGAATGTTTGCAGAAGCACCACTAAAAGAAAATACATGACAGCTACAAGACACGAATTGCAAAATACTACAATAAGCAGACTACATCAAATGTCTCCCAAACTATCTAGTGAAAAAAGACGAAACATATGGTCGAGGCAGACTACAGGGAAGTAGATATAAACATATGGTCGAGGTATACTCCAGGGAAGTAGATATGAGCATATGGTCGAGGCATACTCCAGGGATATAGATATGAACATATGGTCGAGGTATACTCCAGGGAAGTAGATATGAGCATATGGTCGAGGCATACTCCAGGGATATAGATATGAACATATGGTCGAGGCAGACTACAGGGAAGTAGATATAAACATATGGTCGAGGTATACTCCAGGGAAGTAGATATGAGCATATGGTCGAGGCATACTCCAGGGATATAGATATGAACATATGGTCGAGGCATACTCCAGGGAAGTAGCTATGAACATATGGTCGAGGCATACTCCAGGGATATAGATATGAACATATGGTCGAGGCATACTCCAGGGATATAGATATGAACATATGGTCGAGGTATACTCCAGGGATATAGATATGAACATATGGTCGAGGCATACTCCAGGGATATAGATATGAACATATGGTCGAGGTATACTCCAGGGAAGTAGATATGAACATATGGTCGAGGTATACTCCAGGGAAGTAGATATGAACATATGGTCGAGGTATACTCCAGGGATATAGATATGAACATATGGTCGAGGCATACTCCAGGGATATAGATATGAACATATGGTCGAGGCATACTCCAGGGATATAGATATGAACATATGGTCGAGGCATACTCCAGGGATATAGATATGAACATATGGTCGAGGTATACTCCAGGGAAGTAGATATGTATAGAAAAGCTAACGCCTTCAATGCCTGACATAGCGCAGATAAACGCAGAGCCCATTGTGACGAGCTGCAGATTCACACCGTGGAAGAGAACACGTTTCTTAGAGTTTACAACATACCAAAAGGGACGAAAAGAGACACCCAAACAGGCTTAAAATGTAACCTTGCAATATATTTCAAACAAATACACAATAACAGAATGGACCAAAATATGCACAGAAGGATCAGCAACGAGTATATACAAAAACAAAAAAATGGTGGGTCATTTTCACAAAATTACAGAATGGAAAGGGAATTCAAATCTCAGTGACTAGTGTACAACCTTCAAACTGAGGCAATAACAACACTATAATAACCAGCGTGAAAAATAAGAACCATGTCCGGGACAAGATAGTTTTCCATCAGTCATTAATAGCCCTCAGAAACCACAACAACAATGTATGAGACCGACTGTCAGAAGGACTAGTGAATTCCACTTACAGATTCAATGGAGTGAAAATACAATGTACTTCTGCCCACTGCAGTCTACATAGAAATGAGACGGCAAACAAGACTAGCCAAAGAGGCCGATACTGTCGGCAGATGAAAATATTTATGATAGAAATAAACTTCAAATGTAAATGACACATGAAACAAAAAGAGATCAAGTGACAATGGTCAGACCACTGCAGGGAGAAAAATCACGAGTTCAACAAATTCACTTACTTACTTAGTCGCTCCTCTTCTACCGTGAGGTTGTTTTTTTAAACTTGTAATCGTTTTTTAAGACAAACAGGTGATTAGCCTGTTGTGCCTTTGCATGGTAGAGGGGCTGCCTCCTTACAGCCTCCATGCCTGCCGACCCGTTTTTGTCCACGGCTGCTTACTTATTCGCAGCTAACCTCCAAATTATGAGGCCTTTCAGCAATCCGCAACCCTGCTGACGCGCCTGGTAGGAGTTAGGTTCAACAAATTCATACCTGTGACAATTGTGGAGAGAAACAAACAGTAAAACATATTCCCAATGTCTACAACTCCACGGGAAAAGCCCTATGACAGCATATCCTTCTTCAGCTCAATTGGTAGATACACTGTGTAGTTTTGAGTCGTTGAATATCCAGGATGACTAACTCTGCTCTTGTTTGCATCCTGTTAAGTGGGGGATTGCCGTAGTTTTTCTCAGACGTCGAGCATGCTGATGGAGGTCGGTCGGGGTCTTTCAGGAGGTCGTGCTGTGTTTGGTTGTATCTGCGTGACGCTCTCTACTTGGGGAATCACGTCGATTCCCATCCAGACGGAAAGTCAGCAGATTCCAAACATTTGAGGGCTACAGGACTAACGATCCGGGACGTCATGTTGACCATAATCAATAGATTTGGGACCACTGCCCTAGGATGTATCAGATAAACCTTATTTTGGTAGTTTCGCCAGCACTGTTTCTATGTGGTCGTAACAATGAATGATGACGACTCTTCAGAACGTTGTCTGAAATCTTGATATCAAAATTCTGGGCGATATTAACTCCCATTCTATAAAAGTCTTCTTTGACGGGTGCGACATTATAAGGGCGACCATTTATTCATGAGTGTGTGTGCATGATTTGTTCCTCCTTTTTGAACAGTTAACATTCTTTCTCATCCTCTGAACGTCCCGGGTAGATTGAATTATACCCCCTCTCCGTGTATCGTAGATAATATTCACACTTTGATGTTCGTGTCTGTGGAGTACATCAGCCATGTTGTCGAGCAACATTCTGTTGAACATCAAAGTGTTGAAGGTCAGTCCGTATAATTAAATATGTTAGTCAACAGGTCTGGCTAATTGAAGGTTGCGTATTATATTTTTAACACGTTGGTAATGAGCTCGTCAGATCATAAACACGTCCTTCTTGTTGTACGCCTGGGTACGTGTTAGTGTATGTTGTTTACGTGAATGTTAGTGTGGGTATCTGCGGGTGTATGTGTGAGTGGGAATTTATATGTGCATTTATATTTGTAAGTGGGGGTGTGTATGTGTGAACGCCAGAGTGGTTCACACGTTGAAACGAATGGGATGACTGCAACTTTTCAGGTGTGTCGTAAAGGTAGACTACAGAAGGTTGTGTACAGAGCTAGCAACCTCACCGTGTAAAACAATCTTCATGAAACCGCATTGGAAATGATCGGATACATGCCTCATGTAAAGCGACCAGCTGTACTAGTGACCTTATGGTCCACTGGGACTGAAGAGACGAATCATGTGTGGATGTGTGTATCTGCGCTATGTATCTATATGCATATGCAAGGGTGTCTGTATATATTTTTCTTCTTCTACTTTATCGTCTTCCTCTTCTGCGTTCGTTCTCAATCTCCCACTACCAAGCCCTTAACAGGGCTTAGCAAGTATCAGAAAGTAGTCAGGAGAACGGGATGCTGTATCGCTAGTTTACAGCTTGACTTCGATATTTGCACCTTTCGGTCCTACACATCCGTCTTCGAAGGTGTGTACATATGCATATGCATGGTTATATGTGCGTATATGTGCATATGCATGGGTATATATGTGTGTGTGTATGTGCATGTGTATATGTGTGTGCATATGCATGGGTATATATGTGTGCATATGCATGGGTATATATGTGTGCATATGCATGGGTATATATGTGTGTATGTGCATGGGTATATATGTGTGTATATGTGCATATGCATGGGTATATGTGTGTATATGCATGGGTATATATGTGTGTATGTAGTATGTCTATGTACGTCTTTAAATATGTGCAAATGTATCTGCATGTACATATACAGTATTTGTTTCTAGGGGTACACGGGGATACGCCATTTCCCCACCTTCTAAATTGAATCCCCACAATTTTAAAAAACTAGTTAATAATAAGTTTTTCAAATGGCATATATTTTTGTAAATAATTCAATTCTTTGTATCAGTCTGTGTTACGTTAATGGGGTAAATTAAACAGTACAACCACTTGTTTTTCTAGAAGAAAAAAGTGCGGAACATATGTATGTGTATATATCTGAGTGTATGTGTGAGCACTAGATTATGTATACGTGTGTGTATATGTACGAATATCAGCTTATGTATCTACATTTGAATGTGTATGTAAGTACTTTAATCCAAACCCCAGTGCAAGTTACATACTTCAGCGGACACAGCAAGAGAATAGACTGTCCAGACGGCTGAACAAAGTGGTCTGCATCACATGTTATGGACGAACATCACACATCACGTACAAGTTTGTGAATATGTATGCTTGTGCAAGTGTGATTGTGGAATATGCCAATGTGCACAACGTCAAGTGGCCAACCATTTCCATTGACGTTCTACTCCCTGAAGATGAAAGTCCTAGACCAACTTGTTGCTGCTAGGCTCTCATACATATAAGTAGGAAACAAACCCACTTGACCCTAGTTAAACCACTTCAACATAACGCTGCTAGTGACGTGCTCATCGCCAGCCAGCACAGCAGTTACACGCTAGTTCACATACAGCCTTGGTTTTTATTGCTTAAGTAGAAGCAGTGGGATCGTTTGAGTCAGTGTTTTCATCTCAAACTAGCTATTTACAGTTAACAATACCTTCAAAGATGGCTACAAATAAACTAATAGTCCAAAACAGTCAAAGTGTGTCCTATAGCAGTTAAACTTTAAAAAAAAAAAAAAAAAACTTTAAGCGGGGGCTCGACTTCCTTGCCTCGGGTTTTCCTCCATTCTAGCTGTCTCTCTCGGAAGATGGGACATCGCACAAAGCAAGAACTCCGTAGCTCCAGCTCCGGAAAAAATTGACATCATGAACCGACCGTCGCAGCTCGAAATCGAACCCCGACCGTCTGAACACAGGGCAAACGGCTTGATCAATTCGCCACAGAGACCTCCAGTTAAACTACTGTCGGGGAATGGGGTTGTTAGAGGCATGTATACTAAGCTATCGCTTGAATGGGGTAGGGGAGTCCATTCCTTTCATTTCTGGCTTTTATTTCTCTAGTCTTTTGCCAGTTACTCATTTACAGCTGGTACTGATAGCGGGATTCGAGCTGCTACTGCTGCGACGACTGCTGCAGCTCATCCCACTCCTCCTTTTTCTTTTTCTTCTTCGATAACTGATGCTATGAGCTTGGTGAAGTTCACGAAGGAGACTGAGTTTCAGGTCTTTGCCTGTCCCCCTACAGCTTTTCGAGCATGATAACTTCTCGGGGCCAGTGCCTTTCTTTGGTCTGCATAAGTGGGACAGCCCTGCAAGAACAGTTCTGGTGTTTACTTGGGTGCTTGACAATCGCATGTGGCGATGTCTCTAAGACCCATTATGTGGAGGTGGGCCTTGAGTCTGCAATGTCTCGTTCTGAGTATGAATAACTTTGTCTGCCCATCGGTGCCAATGTGTCTATGCTGTCATTTTCTGGTTTATCATATGTGTGCAGGTCTCTCTATTCAATTCTCGTGGATAGTTTTATGAGTCTTTGCATCTTTGCAAAGAGTAGTATACCGCGGTCTGTGTGTATGATAAAGACAAGACTGGCACCACTGCCCCACAGAGAGAATGTCGTAAGATGCAACTAACTGTGTGACATGGTATAACACCATGGTTGGCGGTCTGTTAAGATCAGCTTATATGGCACCTAACAGACAGCAAGTCTACTTTGCTCTAGTGTTTGAGTTTATAAAGATGGACTCACACATTGGTTTACTACCCTCCGCGGCACTTGTCTCAGCTCAGCGAAGTAATAAGCTGCTCGAGCCTAGCCCGCTAAGCAGGAAATCCTCCTCCCGGCTACATCCAGCTCACGCAAGAGCTGGGACGTGTACAGGGTCATAAGGCCCTGTAGGAGTACAGGTCGACTAAGACTTTGCTTTTTTGTAGCTATGTGGATGGTAAGTCTGCGTGTCGCCTCTGCTACAAAAAGCGAGTATGCCCCAACGCTAATCGTACGGTCAACTGTCAAGATATATGGTTAAACTCACAGCGGGATCAAGATGCTGAGCAGCGCATGAGCTACAGCGTCAGGACCAGCGAGCCAGAGCTGCCAAGACCCTTCTACACTGTTGATCCTGGATAACAGGCTGCAACAGGACAGACTAGCTAATGAGAAGGGATCGAAGAGGGAATGATAACCCGGTACTAAAAAATGCTTGCTGAAGTCGGGTGTGTTGGACCGAAAGGTGCAAATATCGCAATCAAGCTGTAAACTACGACACAACGCATTCCGTTCTCTGGACCACATTCTGCTAATTAGGCGGGTGTCAATGTTTGGTAGCGGGAGATTGAGAACAAACGAAGCCAAGCCAAACTGACAGCAAGTGGGTTTAAAGATCCATGCAGAAATGACACAGATTGTAAAATTAAATGAGGCAAACAACACGGTTCTTAGTCACGACAATACTACCAGATGTCCACCGCTGGAGGAAGCTTAGGTCGAAGCATACATGTAGAAATAGTGTCTGTGGTACTTTGCTTTACATGATGAGGTAACGTCCCAAACATAACCCTCTTTCATCACAATATACGACATGCATAAGAGGGTTGATGTCCTCGGGCAAGGGAGCGTCTCCACTCCTTTAACTACCACAACCCCCCCCCCCCCAAGATATAATTCTAAGTGTAATACAACATGTCAGGAACGTTAAAATTGTCTTAAGTACATGTACCTTAAGTACATGGATTATGTCTGATTAGTGTAGCAGAGCGCCGCCGATTACCGATAGCGCAGTGGTAGAGCACTAACTTGTCATCGCAAAGGTACGGGGGGGGGGGGGGGGGTCCCCCCAACTCAAACTACCGGTAGCTCCAGAAAACCCAGCTGTAAATCGTTACAGGACTTACGGTTACGGAAGGAAAAGGCAGCCAGGAAGGGAACTGGCCAACTCACTTTACAAACTGAGATTTAGTATAGTGAGGTTTTTAACACTTCATTCCTGACCAGCGGTTACCTGTAGTGGTACAGCACTCGATTTTTTCGGCAAAAGTACGAGTTTCACCTCCCCCAACCGTCACGCTCTAGCTGTAAATGGGTACCCGACTTACGGTTGGGTAAACAATAGGCAGTGAAGAAGGGAACTGGCCATCCCACTTTACAAACTGAGGTTTTGGTATACTAAAGTCTATAACACTTGCAGCGATCAAGTCTGCTGACGGACACCCTTTACGTTTCACATGTTATCTAATGAACAACCGATACCCTCGCATCCCGAAAAGACCCACATGTGTCCTCGTCTGTTTAATAATATTGTAAAGGAGATGTATACTGACTGTTCCAATAGCTCGCTGGTTGTACACAACCACAATCTCCTCCCTGCTTAGCTAACCTCGGGTTTCAAACTTCTACAATCTAAGCATTGTTAGTCCATCTACTGGAGTGTCCCGATCTAAGCATAGTTAGTTCCATCTACTGGAGTGTCCCGATCTAAGCATCGTTAGTCTATCTACTGGAGTGTCCCGATCTAAGCATCGTTAGTCCATCTACTGGAGTGTCCCGATCTAAGCATCGTTAGTCCATCTACTGGAGTGTCCCGATCTAACATGTGGTCATTGTATGTTCTCCGATAAAGACATCTCCGATAACAATGTCTAATCTGATGCCACAGTTGCCTTTTACGCAAATGCATATCCAATGTCCCCACAATGTCCTTCGGGTTCCAGGATGTCAGCTTTTCTCATTGAACAGTAGATTCATACTGTTATCAACACAACGAATATTCACATATCGTGGTCCAAACTGATTTATAGGGTTGAGAAATAAAGACCGTTTGACGCCGCAGTCATCATACAGTGTGTAAGCTTTTTTCTACTTTACTCCTGAATGTTTTTAAACTACTCCTTACGGTAGTTTTGAACCTGTTACCTCTTGGTCGAGATCCAAACTGATCGACCACCTACTCCTCAGAGACTCTGATTCCACCCCTCCCGACTATGTGTTTATCAGTTCTTATAATTTCTCTGTTAGTGGGTTACAGTAGCTGTTTCCTATATGCAGAAGTCTGTGCCGCCAGTGCTTCTCAGTTGGTTACCAGTATTGGGAGCATAGTGTCAATCGCCACCTGTTGATCAAGCTGATCTAGTACAGAAGAATGAAACGGAAAGGTGGTAGTGTTTTCGGTGAATATAGTTGACATGGCCTTGACATTAGCATTCGCTTTCTTCAATCCAGGTGTAGCAGCATTTTCTCTACATCCACTTATCAAGTTACGTCTATTGCTTATTATGTTTAGCCTGATTGCTCCAAGTAAAACATTAGGGGACCACTACATCTGGCCCCTTACAAAGCGCCTGAATACACGCATTTGCAGTGGTGGTTTCAAAATAAATGGTGATAGATGATGAAGTTGCTAGTCCCATGCACAACATTCTTTAGCTTCCTTTCGCACTAGCTTGCAAGTTTGCAGTGGTTATATTCTCTTTATCTCGCTTTTGTTATACAGCATCCTTATTTCAGGTAAATATCGCTAATGCTATTAATCTAACACGTTGATATACAGGTTTAGATGTGCGATCCGACTTAAAGTGTTTTGTCTTGTCAACCAAGATAATATTTCAACAATGTCCATTTATCTTTGAGTCTTACACCAATTTCTACCAGGGAACATGTCTGGTTCCGTGAGCTCACAGTTAGGAACAATCTTCATAACAAGTGATAAGACAAGTAGACGTTCAAGGAATGAGCCGATGAGGCACAGATAACAAGAAAACTACGAGAGTGCTTGTCGGCAAGAACTCATCAACTGTAAGTGCTAATTTAGTCCCAATCGTTGGAAGAAAGACCAACTTCTACATATTTAGTCTAGCTTTCAGAAATATACTTTCTTTCTGAAAAACATTCTGTCTTTTAAAAATACATTCGTCTTATACAATTGGCTAACCAGAGCAGTACTTACAATCCGTGTCCCAGGCACTATGTCGCAGATCATTCTTAAAGTACTCAGCCACGTGGATTTCCATGTCGTTGCCACTCAGTAGGTCGTCCATTATGCAATTCTATGTGAGGTTTGGCCAGATCATCTTGTGGTCTTAGTCTTGTGTTGCTCCATATTCGCATGTTTCACATCGCTGTATCCCAATCTTTTTAGGTTTTTCCTGCATTGTGATATTTATTGACTTGCGTGTTTCATAAGGCAGATGACGATGCCCAGGCGCTGATTCCTCTCATAACTCGATTCAGGTGACCAACGTCAGCTCTTTCCATCTTTCGATGGAATGCGTTTTCCAGGACTACTCTGTAAGCGCTGGGTTGACTGTAAAAGAGTCATGATTTCAATCTTGTGCACTGCACCTTGTGTCAAAACCAAGCGTGACTTGGCTCGTTTATCGGTTTCTCTCTTTATATCTCTGATGCGACAATTCGTTGTGTCTCAGGCGCTGCTACGCCAATTATGGGGTACATTTTTTTCAGTTGGTGTAGTTATTAGGCACACAGTGACTGTCCGGTCTGTCTCATTCATTGAGGTATCGATAAGTTTGATATGTGCTTGAGTTCTAGACTGGCGCGGCGTACTCAGCTACGGAGAATCACAAGGCAAGTGCTGACTAGAACGGTGATAGGGAGGAACAAGTAGGGCAACTTCAACCTTTCAAGCATGATATAAAAGTCGACTAATGCATTGTGATTTGCAACTCCATTATGTAAACGAATTTATACATATTCAATTTTAGCAAACTATGTTGATAGTAGCTGTATTTGAGGAAAGCGCTGGACGGGGAGCAGCTGCTGTGATCACCCTATATTTGAGGTGAAACGAAATGTAGACACGATACCAGGTGAGAGCACGTGTTTTCGTGTATTCTCTCAACGAGATACTAAATTCAAGTTTAAACATGAGAAAATCCATCAATCTGACAAGAGAACAACAACTTGCCTGTTGTCTCTAAATATAACAAGGCGTCGATCCTGTTACATAAACGTTCTTGCTACACACTACACAATTGTCACTGCCACCTTCAATCTATTACAGCGCCAAGTTGCGGTTCCAATAAGAAAGGTTTCCGCTGGTGCGATCCTATCTCACGCATTCTATTCTCTACGTGCCTGGAATCATCATCAGTTGTTGCGGCTGGGCGACTTTGGAGTCAATGTTAATTGCAGATGCCTCAATCATTGTCAATTCGTCAACGACATAGTGCTGATTTCAGAGTCAGCCACAGAAGCCAACCGTATGTTGGAGATGCTCAGCAAAGAGGGAGGAAGATCAAGGCTAAAAATCAAAATCTCCAAGACTAACCTCCCGTTAAACTGTTTCGGCCATTATAATCCACCCATTCTAGGTGGGACAAACTTGGAAAAACTCGAGGAATACTGCTATCCTGGCCAGTATATCAACAAGCAGAATAATGTATAACTAACACGCCGACATCGTGCGGGCTGTGCAGATATCTCGTCTGTTCAGACAGTCCTGGCTGGTTAGCGGGATTGGACTCTACGCTTTTCTCTCTTCAATTCTACTGTGACATGCTGCTGAAACATGGACACTTACAGAAGCAAAAGAGAACAAACGGTGAGTGACCCAGGTGTCTAATTTCTCTCTCTAAAGAGAGAGCGAGAGAGAGAGAGAGAGAGAGAGAGAGAGAGAGATGCATGGTCGGCCTTACCCACCTGATATCACAAATGAGTGCAGAATCTCCACAATTCCATACTATCAAACAACAACGACGCAGTTGTTTACGCAAACAAGAAAGTTACATCATGCACATTTGCCACAAAGAGCGAGTGCTCTACCACTAATCGCTACGCAATGATAAGGACGTAGATAATGTATATTTAACATTAAGACATGAAAGACGACCAACGGCAGACTTGGTAAGTGCCACTTGGGGCGGGAAATTGTGAAGATACACGATTCGCCTACTACGACAGTCGGCATGGCACATGCTGCTGATGAATAGTATATTTATGTGCAATTCCTACGCTACATTTTTCTTCTACGCTTAGGTCGGTCAGTCAAGCTAGATCTGCAAGTCAGTCTATCTGTCTTATTTCCGCTTTTCCTGTTCTGCCTTTCAACGTCAGGTTATGAAGATATCTCCAGAATGAGCCCGACTGTGTGCCACGTTGCACAGTAGAATTCACCGCCTCAGATATTTCCGTAAGCCACCATTTTCGTGACCGGCCTCTGGCATTGAATCCGTTGTATTTAAATAGCTTTGCTTGTTTGGGGGTGGGGTGGGAGGTGGAGAAGGGTGTGTGTGTGTGCACGCGCGTGAGTGTGTGCGCGCGCGCTCTGATGTCATCATTTGTTATCACGTCTGTCCTTGTTACACCCAATATTTTTCGCAGGCATTTGATTTCTGCTGTTACGATGTGTGTTTTTTTTCTCTTCAATTGATGTTAGTTGGCCAGTTTTAGCATTGATAGCAAATCAGTGATAACGAAAATGGTATAGTATAACGCTCTTTTGGTAGTTATTATCCCGTGCTTACAATTAAGTACTGGAGTTAATTGTCCAATGACCTAATGATTTGCCTTATTACATCTCTGTTGTATTTCCGCTGTGATTCTTCCGTCTGCTGATAATGTGCTACTTAAGTATGTGAAATCTCTCACCCGTTTGATTTGCTTCTTTTCAAGGAAAATATTGGTTTCTCCTGCTTGTTTAGTTATTTTCATGAAATCAGTATTTCCTTCATTAATGTCCATGTTGTATTCTTGACATGTTGTATTTAGTTGATCAATATGTTGTTGCAATTGTATTTCTGAAGTTGCTATGACTGCTTGATCGTCAGCGAAAAGAAGTCCGGTTATTGTTCGAACATAGCACTGACTATCAATATAAAGACTTTTACATAGGTTAATTAAGTGATTGTTAACTCAATAGTGTGCTAATAATTTCTATAGATGTCTCTCTACCGGGTCAAAAGTTGTTTCTTGATCTACAAACTCATCTTCAGTTCCTGGTTGTTTTCAGTTGTTTTCTCCAGAAATTGTCTGAGAGTAATAATTGCACCCGTACAGCTTCTGTTCTTTCTAAAGCCCATCTGTGAATCCTTGAGCCTAGATTCGATGATTTAGCCTACGATTTTTTCTATAATGTTATCAAATATTTTGCAAGTGTATCTCAAGAGCGATATTCCTCTGTATTTTGTGCAGTCTCTTTTGCTACCTTTCTTTTTTAACATACTGGAATTATTATTGCATTTTTCCAATCTTCTGGCATTTCCGGTGTGACCCATACTAGTTTATGCAAGACAGTCGCCATGACAAAGTACACCCAATAATATTATACTGGATACAGTGACGGCAATATCATATTCATGGCTGCACAAGTTCCACCACATTTACGGACGTTAACGTTGTAAAACACTAGATAGAGCCTGAAAAACGTTCAACAGTGAAGACTATGAGAGCTAGAATTTTGTTCATATAATAGGTTTTGTTTAATAATGAATTATCGAAAGAAAATGCCGCTCTTATTCTTGTAGCATTGAATTTCAAAGGTCGCGGAAGCAGAGTATACGTTCTAACTAAATTGACGATGTTCAGAAATTGTGTTATCTGAAGCACTGACATTAATTAAGTACGCTGTTGTCTTGTCTTATTCAGTCCTTAATAAAAGTATATTTAGGTCGAGGAGTGGCCCGGCACATACAAGATAATCTTCTCAAATAAACTATCATTTTAACCGCGCTTATATTTTAGCTCAACCCAGAGACTTTTACTTTTCCCTTTGGTAGAGAAAGTACAGATTCAAACGTGAAATTGCAGTAAAATTTATACCGGGTACTAGCAGGTAAGTTCAATGAAGTTCCGAACAATACATTAGCTGGTGCCAGTTATCTCTGACACACACGTTTGAAAGAAGGTAAGGATGGTATAAGAACATACGTCTCAGGCAGGTATGTTTAGGCAGGTGTAAATGATTGATTCAAGCCGAAATTGGCAGAGTTGTAAACAGAGCTGTCGTAATAGGAATAATTGAAAAACAGTGAAGGCAGCTGAAGGTGGTTGTATCAGATGTCAATGACAGGAGATGATTGGGAAACAACGCAGAGGAGGATGATCGGTAGGTATTGGAGAGTATGGCTGGCATGTACGACAAGAGGGTGGTTGATAGGTATTGGAGAGGATGGTTGACATGTACGACAAGAGAATGGTTAAGGCAGAGGGTGGTTGATAGGTTGCCTGGAGGATGGTTGATAGGTAGCCTAGAGGGTGTTTGATTCATATATAGGGCAGAGGGTGGTTGGTTCATATGCAGCTGTTCCTTGAAAAATAAAAATTATTTGAAGGGTTCCTCCAAGATTTAGAAAGTTGGAGGGAAAGGCTGATATATCTTACATATATGTTGCGCAATTTCACTAAAGACCGTTATAAACTAAATGGATCATGCAACCTCATTTTGTAAATAGGTGCTTTGATCATTGCGTCATATACAGATACCAGCTGCAGCTACCCTCTCTACTCCGCACCCCCCCCCCCCCACCCACCGCAAAGTATGGCTGGGGTTGGGGACGAAAAGGAGACTAGAGAATTGAAAAGAAAGCGACAAACTGAAGATTTGCTACAGATAGCTTCACATACCTAATGTGTCTTTTCTACCTCTCTGTTTAATTTTCTTTTGTCCCGTCCTTCCTTCGCAATCACGCCTTTTCTCTTCGCCATAGTATATATATATATATATATATATATATATATATATATATATATATATATATATATACACACACACTCACGCACGCACGCACACACACACACACATTCTTTTCTAGCTAATATATATCGTTACACTATACACTATAGAAGGAACAAACCAACCAGTTTATAGTAAAATTTCATACGTGTTTGTCCATTGTCAATACCATTACAAAAAGTATATGTTAGGTGATTGGCATCGACAAATACGTTGTCTTACCGTTTACCATTACTATCACTATTATTCAAAAGTGGTACCCAAGTTGAACAGAATAGGACCACTGCAACCTTCATGTAGGGGTGGCGCTAACCTTGTTTGGGGCGACATGTGAATCAATCAATCGTATTTACTATTTTATGGATCGCGTATACATATATGTAAAATAACATCAAATATCAAACACAAACAAAACTACAGTTTTTTTTTATAGTATAAACATGGTGGTTGATCTAGAAGGCACTGGGGTGTTGAGGAAACAAGATACAAATTAAACAGAAGAAGATGTAGAGATAAAAACACAACGTATTAACGGGCAGGACCATTTTAACTGACTCGCCATTATTTTCTTATTTAAAAAAAAATTATAAGTTGCAACTGCAAACTTAAATAATCATTTTAAAATTAACAAAGATATTTTAAAAAAAAAGAATACAAAGATTAATTGTAAGTGAGTCATCACTTCGCTCTGCTAATACGTCATTGTACAAGTTCACGATTTATCAACACTCGTTACACCTTACATTGGGATGGAGCCCTGGCATCGCTCACCACCAGATAGCATTGATTTTGTTTGACCCCATTAAATAATGTCTCACCCAACGCGTGCACCCGGCTGCAAGAAGGATATACTCGCATTTCTAGGCATTACCAGGCCACATTATGATTCACCATTTGGCTACAAGATGAAGAATGGAGACCGGGGTGGATATGGGGGGTGGGGGGGGGGGGTGGGCCGCACCATATCTGGCCCTTATAAATGGAGGCTGTATCCCAGCATCAGGGTTTGTATAGCAATGTTTGTACATGACGATATTACTTGTCCTATGCACAACCCTCAGTAGTTGCCTTATATTATATGTTAGGAAGGTACTACAGGGGTGCTACCTAGGTATAAGGTAAAAGTAGTCCAATAGCAGACATTGCTGTCGGGGATAAAGTGTTAGAGACTTCATTGTATGACGCTTCAGTTTGTTTATAAGGTAAAGTGTACAGATTCCTTCTTCCCCTCCCCCAACCGAAAGCTATGTATACATTTACAACTGGGTCGACTGGTACCTGCCGGCAACCGAAATTTAACCGTGTGCCTCTGCTGTGAAAAGCGAGTGCTCTACCACTACACTAATGAGACAACCTCATTTATTCCAGTCTCGAAATCTGCCGTATTTCTCCTACTCACCATGAGCCGACAACCTATATCCCTCACGTCAGATCTTTACAACCAGCTGAACATATTCAGCCCGCAATAACATAACTCACCTGTCGGGTACCCACGACAACCTTGAAAATATGTCTACACACAAGCCATTAATCATCAAAAGAAACAGTCTGTGTACAGTTTTTCACATACAATATTCAATGTTCCCTAAAATGGGAGGCTGAATGCCGAAGTGATTATTGACACATCTAACAGTCTAAAACATGTATGCGTTTGGACTTCGGTGTAGAGACATGGACAAGCTGAACCCAACAGGCATTCTTCTGGGACACCACAGAAAATAACTCACTAATAACAACGATCATGAATATCTGTGAATAAACACTGGTAGGTAAGAGTGAGTAAGTGAGTGAGAGAGAGCGTGCGTGCGTGCGTGCGAGAGTAAATTTTTGTCCGTTTGCGTATTCAGGTTTGCTATAGAAGTACGAGGAAAAGATCAGTAAATAGATCAGTAATTACTTTTTTTTTTAAAAGATATCTCGAAAAAACCATTTATTATTGCACTTACATTGTCCCTTATTTCTCAACATAATTTCCACCAAACATTGATACACTAATTCCATCGCAGTATGGGTGCATCAAGACGTGCAGTGTAGAAGTCCTTGGTCTGCTGTCTCAGTTTACACTTCCCGTTCAACCTCTTCGTCATTAGCGAGAAGTCTCCTGCAAAGGTGGAATCATGCATCGTGGTGTAGGCTAAACTATGCGAACAACACACTATTGCACTTGCTAGTGTTTTCTGTTACTTGTCCGTCAGCTCGAATCATCTTCCCACCCTCCGGACAGATGTTCGGTTGCAATACGAACAGAACGAATAGCAGGGAATTGAGCAGCATATCAGTGAGGGTTTTGAGAAAATGTATCCCATAGTTATGCACCTTTTAACGAGACAAACACTTAACGTAAAGAGCAAGTATTGCCATGTGAATATTCTTTGCAGAAAGTTCTTTTGTCCATAATTTAAAACAAAACCTAAAACAGCACATCAGGCTTTTATTTGATGCTACACTCCGTGGGCACGGATGTCGTTTTTAATATGTACTGGGCACATGCATGCGACACCCCGCGTCTGCTACCTACTGTAATCACAAAGTTGAATGTCACTGCCGCCTAATAACACCATTAGAAGCTACCAATTACATTATTCAGCTACACCATATCATTTTGTGACCTACTTACCGACTTGCCCTCACAGCTTCTTGTTTTTCATTGGGGAAAGGGGTGGGTTAGGGGGTGGAAGAGACATTAACGGAGCCTCCAATCAGATTGTAATTAACTTAACAATCGGGCGTCCCTACCGAAGCATAACACAGGCCTCCTGTTTGATTTCAATAAACATCGAAAGACTTTCCACATAAGACCAAGACCACACGATCACCTAACAAAACCTTCAGGAAACATGCAATACGGATGACTTATTGAAGAGGAATGACAAGGCAATCCGCGTGGCCGAACATTGGAAACATGATGTCTGACACTGTGCCATGGACACAGAATTTAGGGTAAGTATTTTCATTTATATTGTCCCCAACGCATTTTCAATTGTATTGTCCCCAACGCATTTTTATAAGTATTTTCCCGAACTCATTTTCATTTGTATTTTTCCCAACGCAATTTAATTTGTATTGTCCCCAACGCATTTTCATTTATATTGTCCCCAACGCAATTTCATTTGTATTGTTCCAAAGGCAATTTCATTTGTGTTATCCCCAAAGAAGACCTTTTGCTCGTAACGTAGGTTTAGTTAATGGTTTATGTTGTTGTTGTTAGAAGCTACTCGTGCTCAGTTTTGTGGAACTTTTTACATCATGGGGCATACTTGAGAAGGTAGACCAGGGTCTTCTTTGCTGTAATGTAATGCGAAGTTCTTCAGCAAGCTCAGCACTACGAGAACGGCATGGTCAACTACTGAGCCAGACTGTTTCCAGAAGCACGACCAAGGAAGTGATTACGCTACTATTAATGCGGTGATTGAGCCTACTGGTTTATGTGATTGCGTATCTGGTTTCCACTGCCGTTGTAGCTCTGACATTTGTTCACGAGTACTACCGTTACCACTCCGACACCTACAACCCATATTTTCACGCGCCCACTATCGTCCGTCCGATTTATTCGCCTCCTGACCAATTAGCGTTAACTCCTATCTGGCATATCTCAGACAGCATCAGTCAGCCTTGTGTTACTCGCTTAATCTCCATTCAGTATTCATCCCTCGTCTCATTTCCATGTTTTTTTTTTTTTTTTCCATTTCGTTTTATTTTCTGACATTTACATAAACAGTTGTGCCCTAATTTCAGGGAAAAACCATTTCCACAGACCCGTGCACAACCGGTCCGCCGTGGCAATAACCTTGAATGTTTATGTTACACCATGAACATCTAATTCCAAGCTCTAGTATAGCTTTTTTCTGATTTAAATGCCGTGCAACAGGCGAGCTAGTGGTCGAGTGCTTAAGATACCGTCTAGGTCGTTCTTTATCGTTACCACAAAAAAATTGAAATTGGGTTTAAAATACAAAAATCGATAGTCCATTCGGAAACATGTGCTGCCTTTAAATTCAATCATCACCCACATTAATTAAATTGCTAGAAATATGAATTCGAAATGTTTAGCATCATGACATATGCTTTTTAAAAAAAATTCAGTCACATCATGAAGCTGGTTTTTAGTTTACCTTATTTGCGATATAAAAAAAAACCATCACTTCAGTTAAATAGTACACAGAACGGAGGGGCAGGAGCATTCCTGAACCTACCAAATGGCAGAAAAATAACACTGTCATTCGCTACTGGTAAGTACACAAGCAATTTCAGAGCGGAGGCAGAGGCCCTGAGGGCGGCAGTGGAAGAAATGGTAACACACAGTGAAAATGAGAGCCATATAGTCCTGCTGACAGATGCTCTCGCCGTAGTCACAGCGCTAAAAAGCCAGAAAAACACTGAGATTAATGACTTAAGAGCAGCACTCTGCAAACTGTGCCAGCAGTCCGCACCAAAAAGGGTAGTGGTACAGTGGGTTCCGTCACACTGCAACATCCAAGGCAACGAGGAGGCAGACAGACTGGCAAAAGAAGGTGCAAGGCTACCACAAACAGATACTAGTATGACGTACGAAGAGTCAAAACGGCTTATCAAAGCCAGATACATGACCAAATGGGAAACCGAACATACTGGTTACACCAAAAACGATGCCTATTACCAGTTGAACCGAAGAGAGCAGGTCGTTGTCTTCAGACTTCGCACTGGCCACAACAGACTGAGGTACCAATTATTCAACAAATTGAAGATAGGGTGTACCGACGAATGCCCGTGCGGTACTGGTAAAATGACCACTGAACATCTGCTGCAGAACTGCCCGACATACTAGGATCAGAGAGAGCAGATGTGGCCATTGCCAGTGGAACTGCAAGACAAGCTCTATGGCAGTGGCGAGAGCCTTTTTTCGAAAAAATAATGGTTACTGTCTGACTGTGTAAGCAGAAGAAGAAGAAGAAGTTAAATAGTCTTTTCAAATTTCTAGGTAGCTCGCTTGAAATTTTGTTCATGAAAAATCGGGAAGCAAAATATTTCTGGTGTTCTCGTGGGAAAGGGAAGACGCTCCCTGACCACTAAACCAAATGTTTCACAGTGCCTGTGTCTACGTTTGCATGTTACTCTAAGGCGTAGACTATCCTTTATTTGGCGTATAAATTACAAGTGTGATAATAAAGTTTAATTCGTAACGTTAAAAAACAACGCCTTCTTGAAGCCTTATAAATAATTCTCTATGGTGGCTAACGGAGGGAGACTATCATTTGCATTCCAAACCCATAGAACAGAGAAATTAATGCTTGCCTTGGATATAAGTTAACGATCATTCTCACGCATGGTCCAAGACTTTGGAAGCCCATCAGAAAGCAAAGACGACAGGAAAACTGTGGCAGCACCATAGGCGTGAATTACGCCCTTAAGACCATCGTGGCGATTGATAAAGTTTCGCAAAGCAAGTTTGGTTTGTTTGTTTTGAATAAGATACACGACTATAGAAATTCGGCGGCGCTTATAGCCTGAAAATAAGCAAACCGCAGCTGTTTCCCGATCTCAACTATTTAGTTATTGGTGCCTTAATAGAACGAAATGTATTGTTTACATTTTAAACAAAAACATATGATAAGAAAAAATATGAGCGCTCGTCCGGAATTTGAACCATGGACTTCCCTCCCCGTAAGCGAGAATCGCATGGTTCACATATCAAATCAGCCCCGCAAACTGGACACAAGAGTATTATAAACGAGAATTAATAGTCTTTGTATTAGCCTTAGTCGACCTCTACTTCTACAGGGAAAGATGCTTTCTTTCTCCTCCTCCCCCCCCCCCCCCCCCCCCAATCCTGACAACAGTACCGAGACGAAAGGAAATATATTTAAAGAGTGGATTGAGAAAAGATTTCTCCCATCCGTAGATAGACCCTCTTACGGGATAATGGACAGTGCATCATATCACAATGTAGGTACTAGAAGACGAAAGTCCGGACGTTAGCAAGTACGAAGGATGGTTAACAACAGAACACATTCAATTTAACAAAATGTACTTCTTGGAAAGGAGACACAAAAGTCAAATATATTTCATTTTCACAAGATAATTCAGGAACATGGTCAGAGGTGTTTCAGCATGACACCTTACTATTCATACATACTCTGTGTACGCTTTTTACAACAAATAACCATATTAATTACTTCATGGTCACATGCCTCGCGAATCCCACTACGTGTTATACGCACACAACACACAAACAGTTAGTATATAACTTCCTTCACAATTCCCTACGAATATAAAGTAAATACAAGATAAATTGCAGTGCATCTTATTTGGAACTGCCTGTAGAAATCTCTATATACTATATTTGAAGTTACGCCTATGGTTGATAAACATTACACTGTACAAATACAGTAGTGAAACCAAAAAATTTAATTGCCGAAAACTATCCACTTTGTTACAACGGTAGTGCCTTCATGATTTTAATTAACAATATCTAAATGTCATGGCAAGTATAAGGCCACATGTAACAAACAGTGCTGATGTTTTACTAAATTCGAGGACAACAGTCTGGCTAACAAGGTGAGGTTCGATGTTATCCCCGTAGCAGTGAGTGACACGCAGATGAAGCCAATCATTGCACAACCGCATGGAGGACGCCGGTACAATTCATCAGTACGCTCGGGATGTCAGGAAAGCTACTACATTCTGTCACAAGTTCCGTCCTTTTCAGGGCGCACAAAAGGGGGTTACCAACCCATTGTGGGCATTATCAACCAACCAGCTGTTCGGCCACTCACTTCTTCATGAATGTTGTAAAGGCGCCTACAGTCAGTTGCGCACGGGGTTAACAGCCTCATCAATGAAAACACATTGATACGGACACAATCTTGCGGGGACGGTGTGGGCTAGTGGTTGAGTGACACATCTCACAACCTAAAGGTGTTGGTTCGCTCCCCATTACAGCACCGGCCTTTACCCCGGGGAAGCAAACCATTAGAAAATGCAGGAGGAAGCAGACTCTTCCATAAAATGTATGCCGAAGTCGGCTGCACTAAACCGACAGGCGCAAAATTATTATTTTTTTAAATACAGACAACAACTGCTGGATCACACACAATATATTGACACATGTTTACTATAGTCTGTCTTTTAATTCATAAACAAGGTCCGAAGCAATTTTCTATTAAACTGCATGTCAGATCCAAATGAATACATTGTTTCAAAATTCATCAAATTTCTTAAAACGGAGGGGTAGGGGGGGGGGGGGGAGAAGAGAAAGAGAGAAGAGAAGAAATAATTCACTTAACGTCATGGATATTCTAAGGTTGCATGCGAAAAATCATTTGGATCTGACATACAGTTAGTTTAGTAGAACATTGCTTCGGACCATGCTTATGAATTAAAAGACGGACTGTTCACGGGTAGTTAGTTCTTCAACAGTGCTGTGTGCCACTATGCTTTGTTGGGAGCTAGATGGGTAGATGAACAGTGCTGTGTGCCACTATGCTTTGTTTGGAGCTAGACGGGTAGAGATCAACTGTGGTGGGTGGCACTATGCTTTGTTGGGAGCTGGACGGGTAGAGATCAACTGTGGTGGGTGGCACTATGCTTTGTTGGGAGCTAGACGGGTAGAGATCAACTGTGGTGGGTGGCACTATGCTTTGTTGGGAGCTGGACGGGTAGATGAACTGTGGTGGGTGGCACTATGCTTTGTTGGGAGCTGGACGGGTAGATGAACTGTGGTGGGTGGCACTATGCTTTGTTGGGAGCTAGACGGGTAGAGATCAACTGTGGTGGGTGACGCTATGCTTTGTTGGGAGCGAAGTGGAAAATAAAAAGACAGCCTGTACCCATCAGTCTCACTCTAAAGGGTAGATAAGGCGTGTCTACGGTAGGTGCTATCTTGACAGATGATACCGCCGTCGCGTTTCTACCTTCCAGACGCAGCAGAACCTTGTCAGCGATAGGACGTCCAGCATATTTATACACGCCACGACGTGACAGAAACACGCAACTTCCAGATGGGAAGTGCATTCACCTCGACAACCGAATGGACATGGGAGTTGTTCTCAAATGTCCTTAATGAGTGTTTACGTATTTGTGCGCTTTGAAAAGGGTGTCGGGTTGCAGTTGCTTTTCTCACATTCCGAGCGTGTTGGTGAAGGTGGACCAGGGTCCTCCAGGCTGTTGTGCTTGGCTGCATCTGCATGTCACGTCGATCCAAATATCGTTAGCCAGACTACCTTGAAAACATCTTTAAAAAAGTATGTTTCTAGGGAGCGCTTCATTGAATTGAGCAGAGAGGTGTGGTCTTGGTCAGTATATTACGTCTGGACCTGACGCGACGTCCTGGTCAGTATGTTGTGCCTGATCGATATAGTTTTAAAAGCAAATACTTTCTCGTGTTGAAATTTCTGTTTTTGTTATATAAATGGCAACTCTATCCAAATGAATGGTGACTAATTGTATTTTGCTATCTGATACTCGTATTAGGTCGGCAGCAGAAGAGACTTCTATTTGCAATCCGCAGACTAATGAATACGTGAATAATGAATACGTCGGAGTTGTAGGGTTGCCTATAATGAGTGAAACAAATACAAGGAAGTTTTAAACAGATCTTCGCGACAACAGCAACAATTGTGTACCGGCGATTCTAACGGCTTGTTTTCTGTCCAGCTGCCTTTCTTTCACTAACAGTAAGCCAGGATAATAACCGCGATCGAGCCCGGTACATTTGATGTGAGGAACGAGCAGTCTATCACTTTGCTACTAATAGATGTCCATCACAAGTGATGAAGACCACTCTCTTTTTTCAGCCGTGTGGACAGTCGTATATTCTTGCTGTGTCCGCTGAAATGGGTGACTTGCGCGGTTATTTGGATTAAAGTGAGGAAGAAACTGCGCCTTTTGTCAACCTCACTCACAGAGCCTAAGCTACCTTTTGCCAGTGGCAAGACATTCATCGAGACGACTGGAGATAGCATAGGATGCAGATTTTGCCTCAAGGTTACCACAGAAGCCTTTCCGTAAACATGTACCCCGCAGGGTAGAAAGGTGGGATGGCATCTAACGCAGTTTGTCGTGCCTTTTCGATAACCACAAGAGGTCGTATGGACAACACTCAGCGTGTGAGTGGGTCTGGCATCTCTCCCCAGCTGTATTCAGCTATCATTGTAGCATCTAAAATTCCCACACGCCAAATTCGCGAAGGTGAACCGGCAGAACTAACCCGTGAAATACGTCACAGGTATAAGTGTAGTGCCATTCAGCCGGCGTCCAGACCAGGATAAACGGATGGAAGAAATCACACAAAAAAGAACGAAATAACAAGTCCAGACGGAAAACAACACCACGCTTCAGTGAACACAAGTGTAAGTCGTCGACTAGTGTGAATTTCAGGCAAATCCGTGGTCTAGCGGCATCCATAATGATCTAAAACAGTAGAGAAATGTAGACTCGCAGCCTGTGCTACTACCACATAACATTAAGGAGTCCAATTAATAACAGGACTGGCATTTCGCTGAGTGACGTGTTATGTTTCCTGGCGCCCAGAAGCAATTAGTGACGGTTGCTGCAACATATTGCTTGTTAAGAGTAATACAGATATCTGGCCAAGACTGAGGACCCGTGTGAACTCCAACATGGAAGTGAAGAGTAATCAGAGTCAGGTGAAACATTCTGATCCAAGTCCCACCTCACCTCACCTCCTTATTCGTGCTCCTGGAAAGAGGCTGTATCACACCAGTCTGGTCAACGAGGTGTGAGATCGACAATGCAATGAGGGGTAAGGGTTGCTATAGGTCTCATCTAAATAATGAGATATGCCTGCAACCAAAGTCAACCGCACATTCATGTCGTTACCTCTGTTTCCACAAACGCGATTCTGGTAAACGGAGAGCAACTGGAGTCAACAAACTAGTCCCTCACACCTTCTCAACCCCCCTCCCCAGTCAATTGGTGGTACAATCTTAACACTATGGGTGTGGCACACACTACATAAACCTCTGTTAGAGCAGGTCCTCAATTAAATGCAGCAGATACTGGGCCCACCGATCCCGATCGCCACTGAGACCCCATGAAGCATCACTGGTTAAACAAGGCACCCCGAGCAAAACAACAATTTACCCTAGCAAGACACGGTGCTGAAGACGAATGCCCATCCAAAAGGCGCACCACATCAATCAGGATGCAAATATGCATTATGAAAGTATGCTTATCTGGAAAACGTTATAACATTCGACCTGTGATGGACAATACGGCAGATGCAGTGCCGGGTCCCTTATCTTGAAAGCGTCCAACATTTATGAAGTTTATACAAGAAACCACATTTCTGATTTAGACATATTTTCAAGCGAAAGAAAGAAGAAGACGCCGGAATCCCCATACTGGTCCACCTACTCTAAGTATGCCCCAGTGCGTAAGTAGAGTCACTGTAACCGGCTTCTAAAGATAAGTAGTCAAAAGTTAACCTGACTCAGCATGAGTAGAAACTAACACCAGCAGTTTCAAGGTAAATGTATTCACCCCAAGATAAATTTTTTTCTATGTATCCATTACATCACAAACATTAACCGCTTGTCGTTCCATTGTGTTTCCATGCTTTGCGTGACTACTCTATTATATTACCGAGTGGTTTGCAGTGGGTCTATGTATGACAAGGACAAGAATAGTACTACTGCCCCACAGAGAGCATGTTGTAAGAGGTGACTAACTGTGTGACGCGACATAACACCGGCCATACTTTGCTCTAGTGTTTAAGTCTATTAAGATGGACTCGCACATCAGGTAACCACCCTCCATAGTGGAGTAATGAGCTGCTCGAGCCTAGTCTGCTAAGCAGGATATCCTCCTCATGGCTACATCCAGCTCACACCAGAGATGGGACCTGCACAGATGCTTATGCTCCTGTAGAAGTACAGGTCGCCTAAGACTAAGACTATTATGTGTTGTTATGTTAAAACGAGTGTTACCAGTGATCGAAACGGAAACAAAATAGTAACACTGTAACATGCAGACATATCGTGGGGACTACGGAGGGTTGGGCATGGCTAACTCCATCATATAGAAACTAATCCACACAAACTTGGACAGCTATGATCAGGTCATTTACCTGTCACCTATTTGTTGAATTAAACTCCACATGGAGCTGACAATTTTTCTAATTGATTGACGTTGAGCAAAACCAAGATTACGGCATTCCCGGTAGACCTATGGGTGTCGATCTCTTTCAGGAAATGGGGAAGGACCTGCACACTAACAGTCCTCGTAGCTTGCTGATTGTACACATAACAAACCCACCCTGGTAGCAACCCTATACGCTCGACCAACATTTGAATGAAACCTCCCGCAGTCTGTGTATCGTTGATGCATTGGTAGCAATGTCACTATCTAACAGATATTTTAAAAATGTATCTGAGTTACACCATTTCTTCGAAATTTTTAAAAAAGATCCCGTCACATAGGAAATATGGCGTTAGGCCCATATTATTCTGTAACCACTGGTACATAGTGGACGATGTGAACCCTGATCGCCTGGCTGAGAATCCAGTGCACTAACCACTGCGCTAACTATTGAGACCTCAAGTATAAGTTAAATAGTACCTCTTTCCAAGTGACGCTATTTCTAACAATAAATACCGTGTTACCTGATGCATAGTGTATTTTACATGACAGAATACTTTCAATCCACTACTAATTTTAACATGTGTATCTAAAATCTGATTATCTGACGAGCTTTTCTGCTTTGTATTCATTTATATCGCTAACTAACCATTAATATTTGTATTTTCATGTCTTCATATATCTGTATTTGTTTTATTCGCTTCGCTCCATGTCATGTCTTCTATCTGATTCCCATTCTTTTATCTTCTAGATGTATTATTATATTATCTTAATCTATATTTCTTTATATATATATATAATCTGTCCGTTATTATTTCTTGATATTCTTCTTCCAGCTTTCCTTCATAGTGAATGAGTGTTAACTGCTGAAACTACTTATTCATACGTCTATCAGCAGCAGCAGCACCAGCACCAGCACCACCACCACCACGCACGCACACACACGTGTATGTTTGGTAACAATGTCAACCTGTCCTTCCCTTTCCCCAACACTCCAGAAATGGCTGTATTTATGGCTTAGCCATGTCGCCAACTGGCGGGCTCCCATCTCAGCGAGCTCAGACTAAATGAACAACAGTTAGAAGACCACCAACTGCTTGACGGGCAGAGCTACAACAGCTGAGCACACCTCAGCGTAACTAACAGGATTTAGACAAGAGGATTACAAGAACCGCTGCCGGTGAAACTGAACAGTAAATCGATTCCTCAACATCAGCATAAAACATGTTAGTCAACCTCCACCATATTCTAGATTACAGTAGTTTCAAGCAAACGTTGTCAACTTAGACGAAGTGTTCAAAGGCGCCATTGAACTAGGTTTCAGTTTCTTTTGAAGTAGTGACCAATTCTAGTACGTGTGTTTAGGAGCAAGATTAACGTCTGGTCAGGCAAAACATACTGATCAGGCATGTTAGTCTTCTTCTTCTTCTGCGTTCGTTCTCAATCTCCCGCTACCAAACCCTGATAAGGCTTTAGTAGTAGAATGTAGTCAAGAGAACGGAATGCGTTGTGTCGTAGTTTACAGCTTGACTCCGATATTTGCACCTTTCGGTCCAACACACCCGACTTCAGCAAGCATTTTTTGGGGTACCGGGTTAGCATTCCCTCTTCGATCCCTTCTCCTTAGCCAGTCTGCCCTGCTGCAGCCTGTTATCCACGATCACCGCGTGGAGGTGTAGAAGGGTCTTGGCAGCTTTGGTTCGCTGGCCCTGACGCTAGCATTCAGCTATGGGTCGCTGACCACTGCAGCTCATGCGCTGCTCAGCATCTTGATCCCAGGCATGTCAGTCAGCTTTAGGCAAAATATACTGGCCAAGACCATCACCTCGACTTCCCCGTAGTTCTAACTGGAAACGGGCTGCTCACATGGCAACTTGGCTAACGAGTTGAGGTATCGACGTGATCCTCCGTAGTAGTGAGCGACATGCAGATGGAGACAATCATAGCACAATCGCCAGGTGGAATCGGTCCACCTTCATCAGCTCGTTCAGGGTGTGAGGAAAACTACAACAAACAGCCACTTATCGTCCTTTTTAGGGCGCGCATATGAGTAAATGTACCCATTGTGGGCATTCAAAAACAATACTTGCTTTCCTTACCTGTACAGTCATATGCGGTCACACCTGTATGCACTTTAACCTGTATGTACATGTATGACGCTGAAGCCATCGTCGTCCGCGATGGGCAACTATTATTACTATAACAGTGCAAATGTCCAATTTTACGGATGGGTAGACTGAAACGTGTCGTTCTAACCCCTCAGAAGTTCAATGTGAATAAAGGAAATGTAGTCTCTCGTGCAGACACTGCTATCGGGGATGAAGTGTTATAGATGCAATTGTATTAAGCCTCAGCTTTTTATGACCTGGGGTGGGCAGATTCCTTCGTCGCTGCCTTTCACTTCCCTAACAGTAAAACAGGTGCGGTATATATTTACCGTTAAGTCAAAGGTACGCTAGACCATATTCTTCTTTATGAGATGCAAAGGTTCTCGCTAGGATCAGGAGCCAAATAGTGACTAAGACCACCACCTCATGTTCACGTCGCCCACAGGTTGTGTTAAAGCAGCCTGACCATCCAGCTGGCGAAAGTCACTGTAATCATTGTAGTGTTGAGCCTGATAAGAAGCCATACATTGCACTACAGCAAGGATCTTCTATAAGCATCGGGATGTAAAAAAAAACTCACCACCAAACAAATACGTCACGAGAGATGGACTCAGATACGAGTAATTTCGTTAAAGAACAACATTCTTCGTCTGTTAATCCCTTGGATAACGAGAACTGGCTCTTTGATCCCTGTGCAATACATTGCGAGGTATTTCTAGAGATATTTTAAAAACTACTCCACACTCAGTAGATGTGTGAATGGCAGAGTACTACAACTGGAAGAAAAATTCAAACGGCCCTTAAATTATCCAATGAATAAAAATACTAGAAGGATATGGTCGAAGCAGATTACAGAGAAAAAATTAATGTACATTGGTCGATGTATGTTGGTAGATGTATATTGGTAGAAATGAGTTGGTAGATGTATGCTTGTCCAAATCAAACTGCAATAATTGAATATACGTACGATGTGCATGATGACGTCACTTCTTATGTAAACAGCACATACCAACCGTCGGGTTTGCAAAATTTCATTATCCTTCGACTCATAGTTTCCACAGCAGACCGTTGAAAACATGGCAGGTGTGAAACGGAATACGCGCTGCGTTGATCAGCGAGCAGTGATTCGGTTTCTAACAGCTTAAGGGTATGTATGGACAGTTGACATTCATCGCAGAATGCGGGCAGTGTTTGATAACAAAAATATGTCGAAGACAACAGTGAAGAAGTGGACAACAATGTTTAAAGAAGGACGTGAGGAATGGCGCTACCCCACCTCATAAGCTGTCGCCTAGTAATATGAAGTCCCTAACACTGATCCCCGACCGTAGTGTCTGCTACAGAACTACCTTTGCCATTTTACATCAACGGATGACCAACAACAACACACACAAAATCTTCACCATTAACAGAGAGGTGTGTGTGGGTGTGTGTGTGTGTGTCTCTCTCTCTCTCTCTCTCTTCATTTCACGAGTTCTCTCAGGTTTTAGGAGTGGGATAGTATGAGAGCAGATACTGCCGCAGACAGGTTTACGTTGATTGATTGGCTCGTCTTGTCTGTCCAGTGTGACCTTAGAGCGGCCACCACTACGGCTGACTCCATTACAGAACGACTGTATTCAAGAATTTGCAGTGGCGGTTTCAGTGCCAAAGGGTTTACATGTTGAGTTCGCAAGTTCCATCCACAACCCTCTTTAACCGCCTATTATTACAGACTTACATGCATGCTTATAAATAATCACATTGTCTGATCTACCTACGGGAGAGGTTGCTGAATACATTGTTCAACCTATACGCTATTTCCTGACAACCAATCCGGGGCCACCTTTAAATGTGATAGCACACCTCTGCAGGCCACAAATAGCTGCTCCGCTCAGCTTTTATACAGAGATACAGTTTAGAAGATAAACAATCTAAAAACCACACGGCTATGTAGACTATCTACCACAGACAATCTAAACATGTTTGTGGTTGTCTGGGGATACCTATAACTACGGTACTTTTTTTTCAAAATTGTTTTTTTTTTAATGTATAAAATAGGATTACAAATAAATCAATTATATTGAGTGACACGCTCTGGGTTAGTTAATTTTCTTTCCCCTTATCCTGATAAGCGCCGCGGGGAGCTTAAGTTCTTCGCAAACGGAGTTTGGGGTCGACCCAGCATCAAATTGAGTACTAGAGCAAGACTGTGAAGTAAAGCACATCATTCCTAATGTGCCGTTTGACAAGAAAATATACGTCTAAAACACCATCTTCCCAATACACGGTGTGCAAACAGAATCTTTTTCACGCTCTGATATAACCAACAATGTAAGACATTGTCCATGGATGAACGAAGCATATCTTCGCCTAAAAGATATCTAGAACCTTAATTAACAACACTAACCCATGTAATCGATCCGTTGACCCTAGGCGTTGTACCTCTGCCATACTAAACATACACATATCCCAGCTACCGGGACCCAACAGCTGACCACGTCATAACGCTATCCAACATAGTCATCAGGTTACTGGCTAATGCTGAAGTGCTCACTTCCTTCTAGTTAAGTAGAACACTGCACATGATTTATATCACACACAAAACGATTGTGTCACGTGAGACCGTGTTTTAAGACAACTGGAAGTAGAGATATGTTCCCTGAGTTCCAGCTGCTCTTAAATGCTTCAAATTCTATCTCCAGCCGAGGACGAGGCATCGTCTATGACAGTCCCACAATTATGTTAGTATTTGACGAAAATTCAGAAAGCGGAATAACGTAGGTGCACTGTTTCATTAGGTCAGCAGCAGATCTGTGTTTGTTTTCAAGCTGGATCTTTCTTTCAGTGACCACTGTCTTTTAAGATGTATACGTCATTGTTTGATCCAGTGATCGTGATCTAGTCCTTATAATGACTGACTGTATATATGTGTGAGAGTGTGAGGGAGGGGGGGGGGGGGGAGGGAAAGAATAAGATAGATTGTAACGTTTCCGTTTGTCTGCTTCCTCCATCAAGTTTATCAGTCGAGACTGGCGTTGTAGTATGATGATGTTACATCACTGTCCTGTTTTCGGCAGAGCTTTTTAGATCAGCATAAGTTTGTCGATGTTCTGCCTCTCCCTTGAATGTTGCCTTACAGTAATTTCAAAGTCGGCTTCCGTGTCTCTTATTATCTTCCTTGTTCGCCCAGACCTCAACTTCAATGGCTCAATGACTTATGTGATGGCGTGGACTAGTTGTTAAGTAGCACGGCTCACAAGTGGAAGGTGTTGGGTTCGATCCCCATCACAGCACCGGCCGTTACCCCGGGGAAGCAAGCCCTTAGAAAATGCAGGAGGAAGCAGGCCCTTACATAAAATGAATGCTGACGTCGGATGCACTGGGCGCAAAACAAAAACCACTGTGCAACACACACCACCTGCATGGTTATATGGTTATACACACTAGACCTAATGCGGTTCTGGAGGAATGCCATTCGGACCCATGGCCTTGCCTACTTTCAAATTATGTAGGGCAGTTTTAAATCTGGCTGCTGTAGTTATCGGAGTTTACGTCTGTGACGGGAATAGCTGGGATAGTGTCACGGACGGTACAGTTGGGAGGTGCTCGATCCATCTGTCCGCTAATTATTATTTGATTTGTAGGGAACCTCAGATTGACTTATCCGTTTGGTGTTACTGGTAGATTGGGGCTGGAGTGAGATATTGCGTGGTACGCTAACTAAGTGTTGCGTCTGAAACCTTCGGATATATCAGCTATTTCATTACAGTATTGTTCTCGGTCATTCTTGGCAGCCCTTTGTAATTTGTTATGGAGTCGCCTGCTTTCGGCGAAGTAGTATCTGGATCTGGTGACCCTATTTGCCCCAAGGATGGATTAGGTTGACGCTGTGAGTTAGGGCTTCCGGGAGACATTTCTGGTACCTAATACCTCCATTGCTACTTTGTGCAACCCGCTTGGGCTATTGACAAGACGGGTTCAGCTACGCCTGTAAGAGTGTTCAGGGCTGCAAACTTGTTTTGTAAAAATACTGAATACTGAGGCCCTAGGGTGGGATCGACTTGTAAACACTATGTGTTGGTCTTGGAATGGTATCTTATGTGATGGCGGTCCTGGAGACATGCAGGCGGTGGTCAGTGCTGGCTTATATAATGAATGTCCATAACATTTCATTATTATATAAACAAGCTCTGAATAGTTGAAACAAAGTGGCGAAAATGATCACATCGGTAATTATATATATATTAACCACCAGGAAAACATAAACGCTAGTCTAGACAGCATACACATAAATTAAGTAATACGCACTCTGTAATTAAACCGTTGTCCGTCGGATATGAAATGCACCTAGCGTCAAGAAAGATACGAGTTTTGAGATTAATACTTTTCTGACATGTGTGTATCTACTGTGTGTGCAGTTTACTAGTCTGGTAGTTTGACTTATTGTCCGGGATCAATATGCTGAGAAGTGCATGAGCTGTAACTGTCAGCTACCCAAAGTTGACTGCCTGCGCCAGGGCCAGCTACCCCGAGCTGAAAAGACCAATCTCCACCTCCACGTGGACAACAGGCTGCAACAGAGCAGACTGGCTAACGAGAAGGGATCGAAGAGAGAAGGCTAACCCGTACCCAAATATGCCTGCTGAAGTCGGATGTGACGGACAGAAATGTGCAAATATCGCAGTCGATCTGTAAACTACTACACATCGCATTACGTTCTCCGGACAACATTCTGCTACTTGCAAATCCCTTTTCGTGGCTTGATATCGGGAGTTCGAGAACAAACGACGAAGAAGAAAAAGACGTATTGCCCTAATATTTTATTTAAACATAAATATGTTGCGAATACTTGCTATTAGTATAAACCTTTAACGGGGAAACTGATAAAATATTTATACACATAATGTCTTGTCATCGTTTCTTTGTTTGTTTTCCAAGACATATTTTCACTACGTGAATAATTCAAGCAAAAACTGCTGTCCCGTCTCTAGTTTATGACACGATAATATCTGCGACTGTATGTTTATGATTCATTTATAACGGATGTGCAACCGTCAAAATGTTTAATGGTATTGTTTATGTTACTGGTTAATTTGACAAACGTGTGCGGTGTCGCAACGGTCCAGATTGGGAGAGACAGTTGGGTGTATTGATGTTTTATTGCGTTGTTTGTTATACAAAGATATGGCATATTTGTATTGATGTTTTATTGCGTTGTTTGTTATACAAAGATATGGCATATTTGTATTGATGTTTTATTGCGTTGTTTGTTATACAAAGATATGGCATATTTGTATTGATGTTTTATTGCGTTGTTTGTTATACAAAGATATGGCATATTTGTATTGATGTTTTATTGCGTTGTTTGTTATACAAAGATATGGCATATTTGTATTGATGTTTTATTGCGTTGTTTGTTATACAAAGATATGGCATATTTGTATTGATGTTTTATTGCGTTGTTTGTTATACAAAGATATGGCATATTTGTATTGATGTTTTATTGCGTTGTTTGTTTTACAAAGATATGGCATATTTGTATTGATGTTTTATTGCGTTGTTTGTTATACAAAGATATGGCATATTTGTATTGATGTTTTATTGCGTTGTTTGTTATACAAAGATATGGCATATTTGTATTGATGTTTTATTGCGTTGTTTGTTATACAAAGATATGGCATATTTGTATTGATGTTTTATTGCGTTGTTTGTTATACAAAGATATGACATATTTGTATTGCTGATAATAGCTTGAAATGACAGATATGTATGTAATAATCTTGACTAAGCATATAAATTACACAGAGATCTTTCAATTGTGATATTAATTATGTTTTGAAGAAACACAATACCTCGCTATTGTACCGTTGACTGGTTGACGTTTGACAGCGTACGAAGAAGAAGAAGAAGAAGAAGGAAGAAGGAAGAAGAAGAAGAAAGAAGAAGAAGAAGAAGAAGAAAGAAGAAGTACCGTTGACTAAACATTGACATGACATCTCTCAGGTGTACCGTTGACTAAACATTGACATGACATCTCTCAGTGTATTGTTACTAAACATTGAAATGACAGAGACATCTATACTATTCTGCTAAATCGTCGTTTATTTTGGCAGCACGCAATATGAAAGGAGAAAAACATATACAAACTTTAATAATAATAATAGATGCTGCTTTATACAAATTATATACTACGTGTGCGGATCTTAGACGATAGTCCAGTAAGATGAAACATACTGACCAGGACTTCGCGTCAGGGTCAATACGCTGACCAAGACAACAATATCTCTTCCATGTGGCTTTCCCTAGAAATATGCTGTTTTCACGCCAGCCCGGTTAACGAGGTTGTGCATAGCCACGATCTCCATAGTAGTAAGCGACACTCAGATGAAGTCAAGCATATCACAACCGGATGACCCAGCCCACCCTCATCAGCATGCACGGCATGTGAGTAAAGCTACTACAACCCGCCACTTACAAACTTTCATGGCGCACAAAAGAGTAATATTACTCATTGTAGGCTTTCAACAATATTATCTCATGGGAATGTAAACTGATCAAGTACTACTGCACGCTTACAGCTAATGTATATAAGGCACAAGTAAGAGCGAGTGGCAAATGGATAGATGACATAAAAAATTCAACATCAAGAATCTTACAACAACCGATGCAACACACTGCCCAAGAAAAGCAACGTAATCTCCTCTCGTGATTAACGCCACAAGTGCATTGTGGGTGTGCAATACCAGGCGAAATAGGTGCTAGCTCTCCTTGTAAACCGCTTTATACATGCTCTCAATGTGGCAGTGGACCTTTTCTCGTCAATATCATACCCAGCGCCCTACATGAAAAGACAGTGTTTTTTCCCCTAATCAAATAGTAATTAGTTTCCTCGTGTGAATCATGGGAATATGGCCAGTGTTCCATCGTACATGTTGTAAAATGTGATTAGAGATAACTGTGCACAGGGCTAGTAATCTCATCATGTAAAACAAAGTACATCGGCAATTCATACTGCAAGAGCATACAAGTGATTTGGTACATTCTTACTGTGAGTAGTCATCTTATAGTGTTATCTATGCTTCGTTACAAGTTATTGGTCAATGTTTCCAGTATTTCAAGGTACCCGCGCAGTCTACCGGCAGCAGACATCTGTATGAGCAATGTTGCGACTCCAGACAGCACATGACACAGTTTTATCGATCGGCAATCAGTGCTCGCGCGACAACTGTTGGGAGTTTTGATAACACTATATCACAAGACACAGAAAATGTTTTTGTTTTTTTTTGTTATTTTTTACAGAGATTGCAATCGGTTTGTTTTGTTACTGGCCTTTTAAAAGATATAAGGAAAATCCTTAACTTCAACAATGTTAGTTTTAAGAAAGTGGAAGTCATTTCCAAATCAAAACAATGGATGGGCGGAGAGTGGGTAGAAAAATAAACGAATCTTGGACTAGTTGACTGATACCTCATTTGTGAGGTGTTCGACATTTTCTTGACATCTGATTTCTCTCTTCAGATTTCGGAAGGCTGGGGCGAGGGTGTTAAGGAAGTATAACGAACGAGAGAGAGAGAGGGAGGGAGCGAGAGAGAGAGAAATGATTGCCCAAACATTGGGGCAAACTTTGTATGCTAGGCACACCAGATTACTTCTGGCAACGTTTGCAAAGGGATGAGCGAAGTGTTTGTACTGGGATATCGCCAACAATATTTTAAAAAAACCTCGGTTGAATTAGAAATGAGAAATTGCTGAGTTCGCGCAGTACAACAGCTTTCTCGAGTCTCTTATAAAAATTAATCTTATCGACGTAGGTGCCAGACAATAATGCTTATATTTGTTCTCTCCAAATAAAGCATAGGGACACCACTACAGGAAGGTTGTGCACCGAGCATTTGCTGTAGCGATGTTACTTGAGGTTACTAGCCCATACCCAACCCTTATTGGTATTCTTTGACATGACTGGAAAGTTACGGTGGACCTGTTCCTATCAATCCAGTTACCATTCGGATGAGCGGCTATCCGAACAGCTTGAACGTCAGTCTTTGATCACCACGACATGCGTTCAAATTCTCTTTAAGGTGTAGATTTTTTTTCTTTCTATCGGAGGTAGAATAAAAACCGAGACGGTACAGTCTGTGGCGACTGAAGGGAAAGCTGTCTTTATTTCTCAACTCAATAAATCCTTCCGTCAAACCTCAGCAATGGGAATAAATGCCATAATGATAGTTATTTAGTGTGTGTGGTTTCAGTTATCCCGCGGGCAATACCAGATAATGACAGAGTACGATGCTTAGACAATGCCAGACAGAACAATGCAAATACAACTCTCATCATTTCTATTTACCTTTCCTAACGTACGTGCGATAACGTCTGTTCCAAGTAGATAAAACTGACCATTGTAACTGAAAGATTAGGCAGCCAAGACATGTTATCGATATTGTGCTACAAATATAATCAAGAATCGATTCTTATTCAGTAGACCAAGTGTCAAAGAAATTACACACACACACACACACACACACACACATATATATATATATATATATATATATATATATATATATATATATATATATATATATATATATAACACACAAAAACTGTCATACATTTGTTTTTCTCCAATTCCTCGGGTTAGTCGAGGGGTTTTGAAGGCTGAGGACTACAGACCGCTTCGCCACGTCGTGTGCTGGCTATGTTTGTTTGTTTCCCCCCCAATAGAAAAACAACATATGCCATACCGGGGATTCGAACCGTTGCCCTCCTTATCGGCATGAAGGCCTCGAAACCATTCGGCCACGCGCTCCATGTGTGTGTTCGTGTGTGTGTGCGTGCGTGTGTGTGTTTGTGATAAATAGTATTTTTATACCAACTCTATGCTACCAGTGTCAGACATGAGCTCTCACAAAAGACACGCACACACACAAAAATCAAAGTATGCGAAATGAGGTGTTTCAGAAAGACTGTCGAGGTCACAAGGCTGGACAGATTAAGAAAAACTAATAATCAGACAGTGGGTGGGTGCAAAGCCTTGCATGGAAATACATAGAAAGGCAGAGAATTAAATGGTTCGGACAGTTGACAAGAATGCAGCGAAAGTTACCAGCTGCTCGTATCTACAATACCAGACATCGGGGTTGCAGAGCAAGAGGGAGACCATGTAAAAGATGGATAGTTGGTGTCAGTGAGACACTGAAGAAACAAGGAATGACAACAGCATCAGCGACAAAGCTAGCACACTACAGAAAACTACACATCCCCACGGTATCTAACAACACAGGTGGATAGAAGATGATGTGTGTGGTGTGTGTGCGTGTCTCTCTCTCTTTATTTATCGATTACGAGAAAGTCTTTTGGCAGTATCAAGACTAATGGTGCTGTAAATGCTCTAAGAAACAACGTCATCTCTGAAACGTATATCAAACTGATTGAGGAAACCAACACAGACTACAATATAGCCTTCACGTTATACCAGCGCCTAGAATATGTTCTGATAGCAAGAGTCCCACAGGGCGATACCATCTCACCAAAGCTATTTACAGCTGCTCTAGAAGCTATTTACAGCGGCTTACGAAGAGATTTTCCAACAATTAAACTGGATCAACAGAGGCGTAAATATAGATGGCTAATGGTTCACTCATTTGCGATTAGCAAATGACATCGTGCTCATTGATAAAGCCCAACAATGCTTGAACAATCTAAATGAGGACAGCAGTGTTGCTGGTTTGAAGATACAGTAATACACAATGCCTAAGAAACCTATATAGCCCAAAGAAGGACACCAAACAGGGAGAACACACCATCGATGATGTCAACTCCTACATTTATTAGGCCATGAGATGTACTGCAAAACTCCCATAGTGGAACATATTACAAAACAGATAAACACACGCATCCATACACTGGCCAATACGTCTTGATAATGCCCAAAGGACTGCGGTGTTTGGTGGCAATGATCGTGTCTTCGTCAGTGGAATCCAGAAAGGCAAACCTTTTATCAATAAACAAAAATGTCGCCAACAAAACTGAACACACAATCTCTGAACGACGAAAAACAGCTTCGTATTCCTTCAACTTCATTTAGCCAATACACCAAGAGAAGCCACTACGGCAAGAGCACACACTTTTATGTTGTTGTTGTTGTTGCTTAGATGTTTGCCTCACTAGTTTCTACTGGCGGAGGCGCGCCATTTTCCACACCAGACCGTAGTCCATTTGGCGATATCAGGACGCATAAACCAGTGCTTGGATGCATGTGTGCGTCTGTATGTACCTATGCTAGGTTTGTGCGCCCTCAGAAGCAAGCCCCAACCAAAGTGCAATGGAAGGGCCTCACCCTGAGGGTGAGTGTGAAAGAGTGTGAATGTAGGACAGAGTCAAATGAAACAGAGTGAGGTAAGAGGAGAGAGAAGGGGAAGAGTGGCCCCCAGGGTGAGCCTCTGTCCGTCCTCCACACTTTTAATTCCATAGCCACTCTAGAAATGATTAACGTATGCCCCATGGAACTTGCGCATAACATTTGCTAAGAAGCTCAGTCAATCACAGAGCAAGGTAACGACGCTTTCTAAAAATGTCCATAAAGGATAGGGTGCGAAACTAATAAATTCGACATCAAACTTTATTTGGGATGTCGTAGAAGCAACAATATCAAACACCGCTAGGCTGGACATGACGTACGTAAGCCCGACAACAGATGGACACGTAGAAAGTTTTGGTGGTCATATGTCTGTTAACGTCCACGGGGTCACTCACCTATGCGATGGCGAGATGGACTGACCAAAGACCTAGGTTCGTATTGGTACAGCTATGCCAAATATCGGGACGCATGCAGAATACTGTTGGCTTCCTCGCATATTTGCCGGCGAGGCGCCAAAGACACTGATGTGAAATATATATATATATATATATATATATATATATATATATATATATATATATATATATATATATATATATATATATATAAAAGAAGCGAGGATGTGTTTGTTTGCAAAATAAATATATGTTGCGCATGCATGTCCATAGCTTCATCACATTTGGTACAATCGCCTTTTTATTCCATTCATGTTTTAGCCCACGTTAGAAAGAAAAAGCTACATTCATAAGGCTTCCAGGAATACAGAAGACAGATACGTGATTGTGACAAGCTGGTTGAATAAACAAAGAACATTTGAAGTGCTGTAATACTTTAAGAGAGAGATGAATGTGTCGGTGGTGTGATTGATCGTCAACACAAAACGTAGGACGATACATCTCTTTAAATGGTACATAACGTTCAGAAATGAAGTAATATATGTGTACATAAATAATGTATCACAGATCAGATAATATGTTTAAAGGTTCTTTGTTTTTTATATGACGTGTTGTTGTTGTTCTTCTTCTTCTTCCTCAAACTCCCGCTACCAAGCCTTGAAAAGGGCTTTGCAAGCAGCAAGATGTAGTCCGGAGAACGGAATGCTTTGTGTCGTAGTTTATAGCATACTATGATATTTGCACCTTTCGAACCCATACATTCGACTTCAGCACGTATTTTTTGGTATCGGGTTAGAATTCTCTCTTCGATGCCTTCTCCTTAGTCCGTTTGCTCTGTTGTATCCCGTTATCTAGGATCACCGCGTGGAGGTGTCGAAGGGTCTTGGTAGCTGTGGTTCGCTGGCCCTGACGCTATCAGTCAGCTTTGAGAAGCTGACGGCTGCAGCTCATGCACTGTTCAGCATCTTGATCCTTGACGTGTGTTCAATAGTAAACTACGCAGGAACAATAGGTAGGCGTAAAGTAAGTTGAACTAAAGTGCAGTCGTTTTTCATGTATCAAATTTCTACCATTATTATTTTCAAGTCATGCCACGGTATCGCTTCTAAAGCCAATCTATCTTTTATGGTCTTACTCTTAATCTGAAGTCTCCATGTATTGTGTTATAGATTCGTGCGACCAGTCGGTTTGGAAACATTGTCAGATGTATTTTTAGTCAACACCGAAATCAATTATTACATTTCTAACCAAATTGGTACCTTTTTTAGCTTCTCAACTGAGGCCCTAAACATTTTTAATGGCGCCACCTTCAAGATTTTTTTTCACATTTGCATTTAAAACATTGGAGATGGGGTACGGATTTGGGGGGGGGGGGCGCACGGACAACCCCATCCTATAAAAACTATACAGACTCTGCAGAGCCTTCTAAATCCAGTATAAATGCGTTAAGTTTAACCGTAAGCCAGAAGAAACATTAGATTTCCCGCTACCCCACCTTGTTGGCGATTAAGTGATCCATGTAATACCACCTTTCTTTCTTGATTATTTTTTGGGGAACGTGTGGAGTGGGGGTTGGGGTTGGCTATTCAGTATAGCGACATATTTCTTCAATAGATCTCTGACCTTTTTATTGACCTTTTATCCAATAACGCAATTTGAAATGTAGATATGAACCAGTAATCGATAACATGCGAGCAGGACCAATAATGGCTTTTTATAATGTCGTGTCTGTCTCCAATAGCAATTTGTGACAAGGATTACACCAACAACAATAAAATGCGCGGATCAAACGGGTATTAAAAATATGTACTGTATGTGCAAAGAATAGATTAGATTAAATAGCTGACATTAAATAACATCGGAGACTTTAACTTTTCACAACGAGGAAGAAGACAAATCTCATTGTAAAGTGATTCAAGTACGTGTCAGATTCAAGCAGAGATTTATGCATGAATTGAATAGAAAATTCCTTCATTTATCGATCAAACAGGACCACTACTGAAGTTAGTCATATTACTGATAGTCTTCGCCAAAATTCGAGGGCCAGTCAAAAAGCAACCGTAACGTTTGATATTAACAGAACATGCTATAGCGAGTTTATATTTGTATACGATATGCTTGATATTTCCCAGTAGTCCGGTCGTATATCTGTATTTACTACATTAACGCTTATGTATATCAACAATGGACGCGTCTTTGAATTCAAGTGTGATGGTTTTTGTACTTACACATTTCGTCAAACAACTGAGTAAGCTTCTCAACCATCTTTGGCCGCCAGTTATATAGATCTCTGCTGGGATGACGGCAGCTTCAGAACTTTGAGGAGGTCAATCCCGACCCTAGTTTCAGGCTCGGTCGGAGGATCATCTATACTATCATTCATTTCTATTTGTAGATGATCAATTAACAGTAGAGGGCTAATTAAGGACCTTAGGTAAATATTCAGTCAACTTACCAGTGATTACACAATTGCCATATTCGCTTAAGAGTGATGCCAAATCTGATATATGTTGTTATCTCATAGCTGCTGAGGAAGCCTGCTCTTGGCCCGATCTGATATATAGGGGCCGCAAACCCTGTAAATGTTTCTCAACATCCTTTCCATAAAAAGGTATAGAGGTTTTCAATTCCTGTAATTTGGCCCTCTTCTGCCCACGGAATCTCACTTAGGGCTGCTATATCAATTCTGTATCTGGCAAGCTCTTTGGCAATCAGAGCTGATCTTCTATCAAGTCTGTTGGCTTCTGCAAAACCATGAGGATACGAATATTCCATGCACCCAATATCAAAGGCACTCTTTTTGTATTTTTCATCTCAGACTATTGCGTTCATGTAATTATCACAGTGACTTGAGCGTGAATATTTTTATTTTTTTTGCGTTCGCCTTATTTTTTAAATCCCCAAGGCGGTATGCGTTGCACTGTGGTTTTTATTTGCGCCTGTCGGCCCAGTGCATCCGACTTTAGCATGCATTTTATGTAAGGGTCTGCTTCCTCCTGCATTTTCTAAGGGTTTGCTTCCCCGGGGTAATGGCCGGCCAGTGCTGTGATGGGGATCGAACCCAGCACGTTTTGGTTGTGAGCCGTGTCACTTAACCACTAGCCCACGCCGTCCCCAAGCGTAAAATTTGATTATAGTGAAGAAGAGTTGCGCTCGTCAGCCGCACTCTCTCAGCTACCAGTATTCAGTGGTAAGACATGGTCAAGACGTCTGGGGGCAGAAGACGATGCACATTTTCTTAAGAGTTTTCCCCGAAGCCTTTCCAACAATCAGGTATCCCACAAGGTAATGGGGAGCAGAAACGGAACCGCTAGGTTACAAGTTTCTACGCAATGTTAACATACATACAAAAGTCGCCCTGTCTGAAACCCACAGGAGGCAGCAGCAGTGGTATTCCAACCAAATTGTGATAATGTACGCGAACCAATGACAAAGTTAGAAGCAGTTTTGTCTATGGAAAAGTACGACACATTAAAAATTCGTGACCGAAATTCATTTTCAGAACACGTCATGAGAATGCGCATAGCTCTCCATACATACTTAACTTAACTTCATTACACTGGTTTAGAAGACTCTACAAAGTATGTTAAACCAGTTTATTCCACTTTAAAAATGACTGTGATCATCCAATCTATTCTTGAATGCATTAACTGACCCTACCTTCACCACATCCTGTGGCAATGCATTTCCAGCATTCACCACTCTCTGACTGAAAAAAATGTTTCCTAATATCCAATCTGGACCTGTCTTCAAATAATTTGAAGCTATGCTCTCTAGTTCTTGTAGTAGGTTGAACTTTGAAAAACTCGTTATAGTCTAATTTAGCCTTTCCATTGATTAATTTGTAAACCTATATTAAGTCACCTCGAATTCTTCTCTTATTCATCTACCATGCAGTTTCGGTGTGTGTACTGTATCACTATATTTGTTACGATGTGCGCTTAATTTCCTATTCGCACTGATCTATTCTAATATATATTTTTTTATCGTAGTGAAGACAATCGTAGTCAAGCGTATTGTAAGCACTCGGGACAGCGTACGAAGAAGAAGAAGAAGAAGAAGAAGAAGAAGAAGAAGAAGAAGAAGAAGAAGAAGAAGAAGAAGAAGTAAGCACTCGGGACAAAGTTTATGATTTGACATGACGTCTGATGCTGTAAATAGAAACAAATCAATCAAAATAACACAGCCAATCACTATAAGATTTGTATATTTACAGCTTACTGATCAATCCCACGCAAAGTGTTAAAATCAATAATTAATAATCTGAGAACTTATTTAGCAGAATCTACGCCTGATTTGTTCTAAATTTATCCGTCTCTTCATGTTTCTTTTTATATTTTCTTGTTTGGATAATGGTGTTGGCACTTACAGTGATACATTTTGGGTTTCCATCTGCCTTAGTTCTACCGGCCCCTGAATGTGAAGCAAATAATAGTAACAGTGTAACATGCAGACATGTTGCAGGATGAGACGAAGTAGGATTGGGGATGCGGCTGGGCTGGCTTTCACACGCGTCTTCAGGGTGAGGCCCTTCCATTGCACTTTGATTGGACTGACTTCTGAGAGCGCACAAAACTAGCATAGGTACATACGGACGTACACATGCATCCAAGCACTGGTTTGTGCGTCTTAATATCGCCCAATTGACTACGGTCTGAGGTGGAAAAGGCGCGCCTCTGCCAGTAGAAGCAAACAAGTGAGGCAAACACGTAAAATAAAAGAATAAAAAAATCTCACAAATATGGACATTTGACGACTTGACATGTATTTGTTAAAGCCCTATGCTCCCTCCACGTGTAGCTGAAAAGGTTTTGATTGATTGATTGATTAATCACAGTAATGATCTGTGAGCTGTAGACTCTCATCAACAACGTGTGTAAGATATATGCATCAGCGATTACTTCAAATATGAGCTAATGAGTAGCAAATTGGTAGAGCAGTGGCTTCTCAAAGCATATGTATCGGGTTTGATAGCCCTTAACACTGAACCACTGCCATATGACATGGTGTTATGGACACGGACAGGGTGTAGGGATAGCAGTTACTTACATCCCCAGGCGTCGACGTAGCTGTAAATCGGTACCTAGCTTACTGTTATGGAAGGAGAGGAAGCGACTCGTAATAATCTGAGTACTAGCACAATGAACTATCTAGCACATCTCCGACAGAAGTGTCTGCAATAGGTCAAATTATTTTCTGTTACTGCAGCACACCTCGCTGTATTCCCTGTCGGGCAACTGCATTATCGTAATATATTAACTATACTGCTCTTCTCTGTATAATGCAAGTACACCCATGGCTTCTATATTAAGTTAACTCCTCTCCAGTAAACGTGAAGAAATGGAATAAAACATACCTTTTTTTTTTAATCAGATAAGTGTGGCTATGATAGAAGCATGAGGCAGACCACCACTTCTGTTAGTGGGGAATAGATGCGGTTATTTGAGAGATATAATGTATGGTTAATAGAGAAGTCTGGGACAGACCACTAGTTTTGACGAAGACAGAAATGGTATTTGAGGATATCACCGTATGGTGGGGAGAGATGTCTGGCACAGACTGACAATTTTATGAAGGGGTTCAAGATGCAACACAGTGAATGAGGTGGTAGCATCTAGAGCTGACCAAAACCCTATTCCGTCTCCCAAGTGGCGGCTCTACAAACAGGCTGCACTAGTGTAGTCTGGGTAAGTGACACAGAGAAGGCAAACCCGGTACCCAAAAAAGCCAACTGAAACTGGATGTGTTGAGACGAAAGTAAACTACGACACAACGTTCTTTTTAGGACCGTCGCCTAATAAGCAGAAAAAGACGAATGAATAGATGTAATTTTAGGGATAAACTGTATGGCGATGATAGAAGCCTGGAACAGACCGCGAGTTGCATAAGTGAAACATATATGGTTATTTTAAGGATAATCTGTATGGCGATGAAAGAAGCCTGGAACAGACCGCGAGTTGTATTAGTGAAACACATCTGGTTATTTGAGGGCGAAAGCCGATGAAAAGAAATGTATATACACTGCAACAAAATTGTATTTATCTGTATTAGACTTCGTGGTTCCAATATAAGGTAAACATTTATATCGAGTCTCAGTAATGATCAGGCTCAATAACGCCACCTACTAACATAATAGCGATCGCTGTAAATAGAAAATAGAAATCCCTTGTTCAGGACATCCGGGGACAAAATTATAACACGCAGAAATACTCAATTCCACGTGAGAGACAATTTCATTCCCAAATTGTCTGCCCGACATAATCCTTCAATTTTTACTCCAGTGGGTGCATAGGGCTCTACTACAGTTGACCTTATGGCTGGAAGTCTATATCAAAGCATGCCCTTATTTTTTTTTGGTGGCACTTTAATGAGTTTGTCAGGCCCATGCACAATCATACGTAATCGATTGTTAAGGTTTATAGCCGGAAAGGAAGACTAACGTCTGGTCAGGCAAAACATACTGATCAGATATGTTAGTCAGGTTCAGGCAAAAGATGCTAGACAAGACCCTCACATTGGCTTCCTAGTAGCCCTTCCTGGAAACGGGATGTTTTCATAGCAGCTTAGCAAACAAGGTGAGGGATCGACGTGATCCGCGTAGTAGTGAGCGATACGCAGATGAAGCCAAATGCTAGCACAACCACTTGGAGGACCCCAGTCCACCTTCATCAGCACGATCGGGATGTGAGCAAAGCTACGACAACCCGTCACTTAACATCCTTTTTAGGGCACACAAAAGCGTAATGATACTCATTGTGGGTATTCGACAACAAGGTTTACAGACACCCCCCCCCCCCCCCGCCCCCCCCCCCCAATATGTGAGCCAATCCTCCACTCCTAGGAAAAGCCAGATACGAGAACAGAGCTTACAAGAGAAAAAAAGATCTCGTCTCAGAAGAGTATAATTGCATGTAAAGTAGAAACTGTCGTCAGCGATGAAGTGCGGACACTTACAAAGAGGCCGAAGTTACATTATAGTGAATGAGCTGATAACAGCCAGTGACTGAAAGCTGGCTACTTGGATAAGGGTCAACTAACCACAGATGACGAAAATCTATATTTCGTCTTCAAGAGACGACCCTGGAAACAGGATGTACAAGTGTAGACTAGATAAAAGAATAGTGATTGCAGAGGGAAAGGGAATTCGGTCCTTAAAATGTCGTGCAGAAACGGGATGTGTTGGGCTAAAAGGCGTGGATATCGCAGTGTCGTTGTAAACTACGACACGGCGTTGTTTGTTTGGTTTTTTTTCATAACGAACGCCGAAGAAGACACTACAATTTACGAGTTTTCATTTTTTGCCGAGTGGTGTGGCCCGTTCCCTTCCTTGTTGACTTCCTTTCTTAACTGCAAGTCAGGTACTCATGTACAACAGGTAATATTGGAATCTGAAGTGACCAGGGCGCGAACCCGGCATATTTTCAATGGAAAACTGGCGCTCTTCCAATCGGAAACGTCACTGATCATGTGGTTTATTAACCATGGAAAGAATCACCACCAATCGCACATACTAGGTACTGGCGCAGCACTATTGATGAGGGTGTTAAGAGACGTGAGGCATCAAGAATAAATGGGGCTATCTAGACGATCGCTAAGGAAGCCAGCTCACAGCAATCCTTGTTCAACCCCGGCGGAAGAGGGTGTCGTATTCTCTTATGCTAAGTGCAACATACTATTCATAGCCCGGATCGGCTTATTTAGCAATTTTCGAACTCAATCGAAAAGTGGATGTTGACAGAAGAAGCCATCATCTATTACGATGGACGAACAACAATACCATCATTAACATCAGACAGTACCATCGTTGTGATCTATATAAACTGCCAGTGATATCATGGTCAAGGTTCTCTACAGTTTATGTTGCTGTTTAATGTTCGCGATGAGCATGTTTACGCGTTAGTGCGTACTAAAAAAAAAGGGGGGGGGAGGGCGTTATTTCGCGGGTTGCAGTAGCTCTCCTCACATTCCGAGCGTGCTGATGAAGGTGGACCGACGTCCACCAGGCTGTTGTGATATGATTGTCTTCATCTGCGTGACGCTCACTACAAGAGGGATCCACCCGGTTAGCCAGACTGTCATTGAACAGTATGTTTCCTGGGAGAACTGCGTGGAAGTGAGGCCGTCTTGATCAGTTTGTGTTTCCTGACCAGACGTTAGTCTCTTCCCCCCCCCCCCCTCCCTTTTTACAGTTTATAATACTAACCTCCCAGCGCGACAAGCTGTGATCAGCCACTGGATGCTGTTCTTGTGTCCAGTTAGTAAAACACTCTCTGGTGTGTACACCCACTTCTTTCTATTCAGTTCGTCATTTCGACTTAGAAGATCATCTGGATCGTCAACATCCACTGTCCCTTACGTTGGAAATGCAATCTGGCAGGCATTTCTCTGTAGCCAATCTGTTAATGTTATCTTCCCACTTATAGCACTCTTTGCCTCTCGCATGTTGGTCCTCCGCCTTTCCTTCCAGTATTGATTTCAGCACAAGTGTTAAGTCTTTTGATATGACCAAAATATCTACCTCTATCTCTGGTTCTACGCCAGTCAGAAATTAAGAATACACATAACACATAATCACTCAATGTTTAATTTGTTTGAATGGCAGTGTGCGACTCTGATTTCGCTCTAACTAGCATATATACAAACAAAAGCATACACGCACCCAAGCACTGATTAATTCGTCCTGATATCGCCTAAAGACTACGATCTGGGGTGCCTCCGCCAGTAAGAATATATAGAGGCAAACCTTTGACGGCAACAACAAAAATCCTGATAACATTCGGCAGAAGAAACACACGAGGTTAATAGTAGAGTCATACAATCACACGCAGCTTATCCTATGTACGTATGCGTGAGTGTACTTATTAATGTACGCATGTGCTTCTTCGGCGTTCGTCCTAAAAAGGAAGTTGTGTCATAGTTCTGGCAAAGATGGCGCCATAACTGGCTGCGAGTCTACATTTTTCTACTGTTTTGGATCATTATGGATGCCGCCAGACCACGGATTTGCCTGGAATTCACACTAGTCGACGACTTACACTTGTGTTCACGGAAACGTGGTGTTGTTTTCCGTCGGGACTTGTTATTTCGTTCTTTTTTTTGTGATTTCTTCCATCTGTTTATCCTGGTCTGGACGCCGGCTGAATGGAACTACGCTTATACCTGTGTCGTATTTCACGGGTTAGTTCTGCCGGTTCACCTTCACGAATTTGGCGTTTGGAAATTTTAGATGCTACTATGATGAGCTGAATACAGCTGGGGAGAGATGCCAGACTCACTCACACGCTGAGTGTTGTCCATACGACCTCTTGTGGTTATCGAAAAGGCACGACAAACTGCGTTAGATGCCATCCCACCTTTCTACCCTGCGGGTTACATGTTTACGGAATGGCTTCGGTGGTAACCTTGAGGCAAAATCTGCATCCTATGCTATCTCCAGTCGTCTCAATGAATGTCTTGCCACTGGCAAAAGGTAGCTTAGGCTCTGTGAGTGAGGTTGACAAATGGCGCAGTTTCTTCCTCACTTTAATCCAAATCACCGCGCAAGTCACCCATTTCAGCGGACACAGCAAGAGATACGACTGTCCACACGGCTGAACAAAGAGTGTGGTCTTCATCACTTGTGATGGACAACTATTAATGTCATAGTTTACAGTGACGCTGCGATATCTGCGCTTTTCGGTCCGAAACATCCGATTTCGCCACGGTATTTATTGGGTACCGGGCTAGTCTTTCCACTGCGATCCCTAATTTCTAAGTCAGATCCCACTAATGCAGCCTGTTTCCAGGGTCACCTCTTGAGTGCAGAATAGAATTGTGGTCAGCTTGGGTTTGCTGACCCCGATGTACAATCAGCCAGCAACTATTCCATCTTTGGTCAGGTTCCAACATAGATGGCTACGTAACACTCGCCTTAGTGGTGATATGTGTATTCTAGAATTGGAGAGACTTTTGCCTTACAATGGTTTATAGGCACACACGCGCACAACCACACACGCGCCCGTGTGTGTTAATAAAGTAAAACCGATTAAATACCAGTCATGGCTGCATACACAACATACCCAAACAACAAGCATTTTGTTGTCAGCTCAATTAGAAGACAGAATATCTGGGGTAGTTGTCTCGCCGCAGCGACTCAATTTCAACCAGTGTTCGTAAAGCGATCTCAGTCCCGCCAGGCGGAGCGATAGCGCGGGCTTGCGGAAAACGCTCGCCTGCCTTTCCCCGTAGAGCGAATTGGGTGCGGTTTGTTGTAGCGGCTCCTCCACCGAGGTGCGCTCGTCTGGTCCGTATCAGGAAACGTGGTCCGTCCGTGGTGATTTATCTAAGGCTTATAGCAGAGCTCGACAGTACGTCTCGCTGGTGGTCCGACTCTCGCAAAGAGCTTGTGACCGGCAAATGGAAAGCAGGAATCGTGCCTCGAGGCCCTACGTTCTCCTACGGAGAAGGGCAGGCCGGCAGGCCAAATTGTCTCTAGTCCCAGTGAAATTCATCGCCGAGGTCGTTGGGATCCGTTCTGCACAGAGCGCTGCCATCCCTCCTCGAGCGAGCCCGGTCGGTCGGTCGTCTGGTGCGTGTGGGAGGCCCCTGTCAGGCGGTCCTAGGTCGACGGAGTGAGGGACGGGTGGAACAACCGTCCGTCCGTCCCGTCAGTCGGTCCCTGCGGCCGTCCCAGTGAGGCTTTTTACACACCCTTCCTCCGCCGACCGGTGTGTGCTGTACGTACGTCTCCGACAGATATCTGGTTGATCCTGCCAGTAGTCATATGCTTGTCTCAAAGATTAAGCCATGCATGTCTAAGTTCACACTGTGTCACGGTGAAACCGCGAATGGCTCATTAAATCAGTCGAGGTTCCTTAGATGACACGATCCTACTTGGATAAATGTGGCAATTCTAGAGCTAATACATGCTTACCAAGCTCCGACCCTCGCGGAAAGAGCGCTTTTATTAGTTCAAAACCAATCGTCGTTTCCCCTAGCGCGGTTGCGGCGTCCCCACTGGTGACTCTGGATAACTTTGTGCTGATCGCATGTGCCGGTGACGCATCTTCCAAATGTCTGCCCTATCAAATGTCGATGGTACGTGACATGCCTACCATGTTTGTAACGGGTAACGGGGAATCAGAGTTCGATTCCGGAGAGGGAGCATGAGAAACGGCTACCACATCCAAGGAAGGCAGCAGGCGCGCAACTTACCCACTCCCGGCACGGGGAGGTAGTGACGAAAAATAACAATACGGGACTCTTTCGAGGCCCCGTAATTGGAATGAGTACACTTTAAACCCTTTAACGAGGATCTATTGGAGGGCAAGTCTGGTGCCAGCAGCCGCGGTAATTCCAGCTCCAATAGCGTATATTAAAGTTGTTGCAGTTAAAAAGCTCGTAGTTGGATCTCAGGCGCAGGCGGGCGGTCCGGCTCGCGCCGGTTCACTGCCCGTTGTCTCCTGCCCTACCGTCTGCCGGCTCTCTCCCACGGGTGCTCTTCGCTGAGCGTCCTGGGTGGCCGGCGCGTTTACTTTGAAAAAATTAAGACGAGCTACTGCGAAAGCATTTGTCAAGAATGTTTTCATTAATCAAGAACGAAAGTCAGAGGCGCGAAGACGATCAGATACCGTCGTAGTTCTGACCATAAACGATGCCGACTAGCGATCCGCAGGAGTTGCTTCGATGACTCTGCGGGCAGCTTCCGGGAAACCAAAGTGTTTGGGTTCCGGGGGAAGTATGGTTGCAAAGCTGAAACTTAAAGGAATTGACGGAAGGGCACCACCAGGGGTGGAGCCTGCGGCTTAATTTGACTCAACACGGCCAACACTGAAATGATTGACATGCCGAGACCACTTTTCTGGGGTCAAATATGGAACTGGTGCTGGATTTAGACCCTCAGAAATCTGGGGTTATGCCCCCTGTGGCTCGGTTCGTCTGCATCCAGTGCTCTGATAAAGGAATTGACGGAAGAGCACTATCAGGAGTGGAGCCTGAGGCTTAAATTAACTTAACACGCCAATACTGTAGAATGACTGTCAAAAAGAGAGCACCTTCGTGGGGTTTAATAGTGAACATGTGCTGGTATTAGACCCACGGAAGACAGTTCAGTCTCCAAACCCCAAAATGAAAGAGCGCCTGGTAATCTGGTCTTCACCCTGCAGAAATCGCAGGTTCCAGAAACTTGGCCATTGACAAACTAAAAGCCCTCTATTGATACGGTCTGGCTAATATTGAACGGGTGCTGGAAATAGACCCTCTGAAGACAGGTCAGTTTTACCCTACTAATGACAGGGCTTTGCTTCGGTAATCCTGCTAAGCCCGAGAGGAGCCGCAGACATTTGGTTCACGTACTAGGCGGATAAGCCAACCGTGCGAGGTGAGGGATTACGGCCGAACGCCTCTAAGCCAAAAATCCCGACCAAAAGCAGCCCAGCACGAATGCAAAGGGAGGCTTCGACATGGTGGGGACCTGGGGGCCACGCTCCAGCCCCGCCCGGTCAAGCCGCAGAATGAGGTCTCTGCCGTCCGCTGATAAAATCGGGCGGGAAGCTGCTCGATATTCACCCCATACGGCGATGAGGTATGAAATCATTTGTAGAAGACTTAGTTCTCGGTCGGGTGCCCTAAGCAGTAGATCAGCTACCTCACTGCGAACTGCTGAGACTGAACCCTTGACCATGAGATATGTCCGCTCCCTAGGCGGACAACATCTCCGTGCAAGACTAGGCTTGTCACCTGGTCAAATGCACTATTTCGAGAGGAATCACAGGTCGCTGACATTTGGTCCACGTGCTTGGCTGATAAGCTACCATCTAAGGGATTACGGCCGAACGCCTCTAAGCCAGAATCCCGCCCAAAATCTCAGCACCGCTGAGATGGGAGGCTTCGACATGGCTGGGGCTTGTGTCCCGGCCCGATCGAGCCGCAGGAATGCACCTGGTAAAATGCACTCCTTCCTCGCTCTTTGCATCTGTCTGCTATCAGTCATTCCAATGGACGCAGAAGAGATGCAGTCCAGCGGACATTGCACCTCCTGTTCTATGGTGACAAGCTCCCGGGTGGCGGGGAATGCTAGGCGTACCATCACTGCAGATGAGCCGAGAAAATAAAGCGAGCAAAAAGATACCTCACTCATATGCATATGCTACGTTTCTGACAGGACGTGACGATCCTGGGAAAAAGTCACACTGGACTGCCTCTCTTCCGGGATAGTACAAACTAGTACATAGTCCATCATATCATTGCCAAACGCTATAGACACGAGTAGGGAAGACTCGATAGTCCTGCAAGACAACTTCCCAAGAGAGACAACTCTGACCAAAAACAACTGCTGCCTTGCAGTTAGGCTGGCGACAGCCAAAGGCTAAGGAGGGCAACCCTACAGAAACGCCTGTTGAAATCGGATGCACTGAGCCACTGGCTAACAAATTAAATCAGTGCAACGTAAATATCGCTGTAAACAGCGTACGATGAAGAAGAAGAAGAAGACAGAATAATAGCTTATGTATAGTTTCCAGTCACGCATCAAGGAATGGCAATAGAAAACAGTGGCGTTATTTGTCAGTTGCTAACACCACATGTCACACACAGCAACAGCCCAAACAATAAGCTTATTGTTTAACTCGCTCGATAGCTCCTCTTTTCTCCTCTCTATCTCTCTAGCTCTAAGTCGGCAAGCTTTAGTTGATTATCTGACGTACGTGCGCGTACACTATCCAACTATAATAACAAAGGCTCAGATTAATATTAAAGAGCACGGTTAATTTTACACACACACAAATTTCAGCTAATTATTTTACTATTCAAAATTCAAGACATCAGTTTGACGCAGTTTAACTCTGTGGTTCGCAACCTGGCGACCGCGAACCAAATCTAGACTTTTTTACACAAGTTATTGTGCGTATACAAAGACTCCAATCCTTCGTTTACAGATGCATGTGAAGGATAATGGACATAAATAATTATAATAGATTAGGGGAAGGGGGAGGGAGGGAGAGAGAGAGAGGGGGAGAGAGAGAGAGGGGGGGAGGGAGAGAGAGAGGGAGGGAGAAAGGGAGAGAGAGAGGGAGAGAGAGAGAGGGAGAGAGAGAGGGAGAGAGAGAGAGAGAGAGTGAGAGCGAGACAAGAGAATTAGCACTGACTTCAGAGGAGTACGTGATCTTGAAAATCATTGATGATTTACTTAGAAATAAAATTACATTTTCTTTAAAGAAATTAAATCAACAAGGAATCACACCAGATAACTGAATCAATTTTTTTTTTAAATATAAGTAAATGGACACTATACTTTTCCCTGTTTGCGTCCTGGGACCGCTTACTGTGGGAGGGAGCATAGGAGTTGAAACGTTAGTGGTGATCATATACTTAGTGAAAAAGGATTTGCGTTTCTGCATTTGGTTCCTTGTGAACCATAAAGCTACCACTGTCGATGATTCATAACAGAAAGCATGCACTAAAACATATTTGTGCCATTGTAGCAATTTGTTTTACATAGTGAGGTTGCTAGTCCTACCCACACCACTTTATACAACATGTGTGTGGGTTCAGTTACCCCATTTTTTCCTTAATAAGGGGCCACGGGTACCACACATGGATGGACATATATTTACATTGTATATATGGTTAAAAAGTAAGATGGTCACGCCTTAGTGACTGCGCTCTCGAATCTCTGGTGTTTGTGTCGAGTTTTCTGATGTTTGGTGGTTCCTGTCCGAATTATATTTCACAACTCTTTCACCAGGTGGTATCAGGGACTTTTTATTCTGTGGATTTGATGTGCTTTCGGTTATCCTATTTGTAATGGTGAATTTCGCTGCATTGCATGCCTGGTTCAAGCTGTGGGAAACCATTATCACTACTCAAGGATATTTCTGTTCGGACTGACGCCGACTTCCTCCTGCCCACCCCTCCCTCGCCCAGAGGGCGATACCTCTTCCAACCTCGTATTCTCAATACAGCAAGGGCCAAGCTAACCAGCAGGTGGACACAGTCAGATGCCTCGGCGGCGGGACACGTGGAAACTGGGAGTTTGACACGGACAGACACAGAAAGCTTGACACAAACATTGGTCTAACACACTCCTCACACAGCCCAAGGCAGCGGAGTACACAGCTGCACCTGAGGAGTCTGTACGGATTTCTGTCGACACAATGCGCATAGACATAGCCTCAGCAGTTGGTAGTGGTCAATCGACGCAATGGGCCTTTGACGCCTACGTGAACATTATTATTATATATCACCACTGATTACCCACCAGTGTTCACACTCACTACTGCTAATTACACACAGCTGAGGATATGATGTCAATATTTTGTAAGCTAAGTTTTTTTAAAAAACAAGAAAAACCAATCTCCATTTGCATTTCCTTATCATGAGTACATTATCTGAACAAGATTAATACGTCACGAAAACGTGTTTCTTGTGATTAAAGCCAGGTTTTATACTTTCCAGATGACATGAAATCACCCGCTCACTGATTATGCTGACGGTATAGCCTACCCGCGGCATTTCAGGCGTGGCGTTAATTAACCGAGTGTGTCCGGAATGCACTAATACTTCAAACTAATAAGTTGTTGTCGGGTTGTCTTGCCAGAAGTTCGCTGTTTTATGTTCGCCAATCTATCCTCCCTGGTGTTTCCGACTTGCCAAAGTAGCGAAGTCTGTGCGTCCCTATTAACCTATTTCGGCGATAGCATAACTATCAGTTCGAACTCCAATGCCGGAAAGATCCAAAGGTAAGATTAGCAGAAGTGAGAGACAAGCATGCTGCCTTCCAGATAGATTGGAGACAGTCTATGGCTAAGGAATGTAAATCTGACATAAACGCCTATCCTGTTTTAATGTTAATCCACTGGGACATATGTTTAACAACAGTACAATATAATTGTTCGTTTTATAGGAATGTCAAGAATATTCGTCAATCTCTCGCATTCTTCCCCTCTATCGAATACTGTAATGCTCGTGAGAGGTACTTCCGTTGCTATCAGGACAGCGAGTTATTCACTTTGCTGTTCCGGCTTTATATCCAAAACAGATAAATCAGAATTTGAAAATGAAAATTGCCAGGTGTTATGTATACGCGGCACTACTTTATGGCACAGAAACATGGATAATGAATAACAAGTTGGAAAAGAGTATTGAAACCTTCGAAATGTGGGCATATAGAAGATTGGGATTCATTTCTTGGAAAGAGAATAAAACAAATGTGGAAGTATCAGAAAAGTTGGGGGGTGAAAAGATAATTCATAATGAAATCAGGGTTAGGGGGTTGCGTTATTTTGGTTATATAACAAGACATACCTCCTTGCTGAAGACCATACTAGAGGGTAGTGTGGAAGGCAGTCGTTCTAGAGGCAGACAACGTTTTAAGTGGGTGGAATACATCAGGAGATGGACTGGAAAAAGCCTCTCAGATTGCCCCATTTACGAGATCAATTGCAATCCCACCTTCGATACCTTGAAAAGGATGTTTACTAGTTTTCTTCACATCCCAAAAGTGCTGATGAAGATGAACCAGGGCCATCCAGACGGTTGTGCTATGCGTGGCTTCATCTGCGTGATGCTCACTACTACGGGGATCACGCCGATCCCCCATCTCGTTAGCCAGACTGCCAAGAAGGACAGATGGCACTTGAACTGAACTGTTTCTGCACTGCACTTGGCGTACCAAACGCATCAGGCATTGCACTGAATGTATCAAATTCAGTTTTGTACAGAACTGAATGTGCCCAACTCGACATTACATTACGAGGAATGTGCCCGATGCCTGACAGCAAAGCTGAAACATGGTGGAACGTACTGATACGGGATTCTCTCAAGATCTCGTATGTTAGAGGGATAAATCTGCCAACCTGGGTTCCGCCGAATTGTTTAGCTCGGCAATCGACATTGCACGTCACCGACTGCATCACACTCCACTTGTTTTCTGGGAGTTTTCTGGTACCTACCCGGATGAGAAGGAAAGCCAGAGTTCCCCATTGCGTTAGTCCTTTCTGAAAACGAGCTGTCCATCTTAGCAGTTTGGCTAACGAGGTGGGGGATCTGCGTGATCCGCGTCGTAGTGAGCATCAAGCAGATGGAACCAAGCATAGCACAACAACCTGGATGACCCCGGTCCACCTTCATCAACTTGTTCGGGATGTGAGGAAAACTACTACAAACCGCCACTAAACATCCTTTTCAAGGCGCACAAAAGATAAACTACTCATTGTGTGCATTCGCAACATTATCTAGACTCTCCAAGAGCTAATGGAAAAGGGAAGCTGGTTTATAATAATCAGAAGAAAATGTATTATATTTGTGATGTTTCTATGGCTCTCTATCAAAACCAGTCGTCGCTTGAAACATACGGGGTTCAAACACACGCCGTTTCCGTTCATCGCTTTGAGAGGCGAGTGTCTTACCTCTTGACCACATCGACTGTTTACAAACAGACCCTACAAAAGTTTACGCCTGGGTGATAACTTTTTTTTGCAAGTCTCTCTCGGGGGGAATTACCCCAAAAAAGACTAATATAGCGTATCCGACAAAAGCAGGTTAAAGCCCTAACAGACACCAACGACCGATAACAGTCTTAAATGTGAGGCTTAGTTCGGATGTCGGGCCGGGTATAACAGTGTGATCAAGTGTAGGGGCTGACAAATCAAGACATAAACGTGAGGGCAACGATGGGTCAAAGATGGCCACGAGTGAGAGGTTCTAATCAATACTAGCCAACATCGATTAACAACGCAGAAGCACTTTCTGAACAATTAGTGAGTCACGTCGCTGTTATATTTATTTAATGGAGAGGTAAAGATAGGATTTGATAGCGTGATCGTCACTTTTCCCCCTAAACTTTATTGAGAGAAAGACAGATAGATAGATAGATAGATAGATAGATAGATAGATAGATAGATAGATAGATAGATAGATAGATAGATAGATAGATAGATAGATAGATAGATAGAAATGAAACACCAATGCAATGAATGATAGACATACTACATACACACAGAGGCCTCGTGTTCGATTGTCGCCAGACACCATTACAAGAAATGTTCGGAATTCGAAAATAGCATCGCTGGCATTCACTTGCTAGTTGTATTAAATAATTCTGGCTGGCATACATTTATTGAAACACAATGTCACATATAAAATACGCATTACGAAAAAAAAAAAAATTACATCGACCCACGTCTGAGTGGTCTGAGGTGGTTAGTAGACTGAGGATGGTGAGTGGACTGAGGATGGTGAGTGGACTGAAGATGGTGAGTGGACTGAGGATGGTGAGCTGATTGAGGATGGTGAGTGGACTGAGGATGGTGAGTGGACTGAGGATGGTGAGTGGACTGAGGATGGTGAGTGGACTGAGGTGGTTAGTAGACTGAGGATGGTGAGTGGACTGAGGTGGTTAGTAGACTGAGGATGGTGAGTGGACTGAGGTGGTTAGTAGACTGAGGATGGTGAGTGGACTGAGGATGGTGAGTGGACTGAAGATGGTGAGTGGACTGAAGATGGTGAGTGGACTGAGGATGGTGAGTGGACTGAGGTGGTGAGTGGACTGAGGATGGTGAGTGGACTGAGGATGGTGAGTGGATTGAGGATGGTAAGCTGATTGAGGATGGTGAGTGGACTGAAGATGGTGAGTGGACTGAGGATGGTGAGTGGACTGAGGATGGTGAGTGGACTGAGGATGGTGAGCTGATTGAGGATGGTGAGCTGATTGAGGATGGTGAGTGGACTGAGGTGGTTAGTAGACTGAGGATGGTGAGTGGACTGAGGATGGTGAGTGGACTGAGGATGGTGAGCTGATTGAGGTGGTTAGTAGACTGAGGATGGTGAGTGGACTGAGGATGGTGAGTGGACTGAAGATGGTGAGTGGACTGAGGACCAGTTAGCAGACACTCGCCATGGATAAAGTGTTTGAGACTTCATTGCACAAGAGGCCTTCCCCTACTCATTTTTAATTTTATTTTTTTTAAAGCGCTGTTTGAACTACATTTGTGCAGCGACTCGTGGCTGGATGCTTTCACCAGGGGCAGCGACTCGTTACTGACCAAGACCCTATTTGGCATCCAGTGGCGGTCCAGGAAACTACAATGGAAATTTAACCCGGTTCTAAAAACGCCAATGCTGAACTCCGATGTATCAGGCCGAAACGAGAAGCTATCGCAGTCTAGCTGTAAACTGCGACAAAACTTCACAAAACGTTCTTTTCAGAAGAAGATACTTCTATAGCATATTGTAAAAGGAGACTAACTGTGTGACTGGCCTTATGGTTAGGTGGTTTGTTCAACAGGCTAAGGGTCTACTTTGCTCTAGTGTTTGAGTCTATTCAAATGGAATCGCACATTGGCTAACCACCCTCCGTAAGCGCTTGTCTAAACGCCGCGGAGTATTAAGCTACTCGAGCCTAACCCACTAAGCAGGAAACCCTTCTGCCGGCTACATCTAACTGGAGCTGGGGACCTGCACAGGGGCATCTGCCCCTGCAAAAATAGAGGTCGATTAAGAACTCGGACACTTCCCGACAAACTAAAGAGCTGAAACTTTGAGGACAGGTACAAACCCGATGACAATACACTTTCAAGATATTGTGTGGGCCATATTGGCACGATTGTTGCAAATTGCCTTGATCTGTGTATTGATGTGTGTGTGTGGTGGGTGGGGGATAAAAGGAGACTAACGTCTGGTCAGGTTAAAACATGCTGATCGAACATATCATACCAGGGTCAGGTAAAACATAATGATTGGACATGTCAGGGTCAGGTAAAATATACTAATCCAAACCACCCCTCACTTCCACACAAATCTCACAAGAAACAGGTTGTCCTATAACGAGGGTTGGCGTGTGGGGGTGGGGGGTGTCCGAACGCGATCCCCTTAGTAGTGACCGACACGCAGATGAAGTTAAACATAGTACAACTTCCTGGAGGACACCAGCCCACCTTCATCAGCACGCTCGGAATGTGAGGAAAGCTACTGCAACCCGTCAGTTTACGCACTTTTCAAGATGCACAAAGATGTAAAGCCACTCATTGTGAGCTTACAGCAACAACATTATGTGCGTATGTATGTACGTATGTATGTGTATATATTATGTTAAAGACTTACGCAAGTGTGTGTCAATAGCCAATTGAAATGAAAGTTTCGACAGGTTATACATTTTAGTGCACTTTGAAATAAAAACGTTAAAAAAACTAATTAATAAACTTCGAGTGTTATATGCAGTAGCAGTTCGAACCTAGCAGCTTTACCGCGGGAAATGAGCGCTCTACCACTGAACTATTTTTTTCAGAAGCTCGTCTCACACTTACAGACATATCTCCGAGTGTCAGCATTTGTAATCTGTAAACATAATATATTTGAGTGAACCATTACCACCTGGTGTCCTCTACGATTCTATTACACCGTATTCTATGTTTTCTCTCTGTCGTTATGTCTTCACCATTGTCTCTATTCTTATTACATCCCTAGTGAGTCATATTATAACACTTGGCTGGACCGGATATGAAGATCCCAGATTTGAATACGGCCTTAGTAAGAGTAAATATCAAAAGCGCTGCAGTGAAATAACATGAGTAGGATCCTGAACTGAATAAACAGCGTGTTTTTAATCCAATTTAGACCAAGCCTTCTTTTGGAGAGGCACAATATACATACGTATTCAACAACGTGAAGGACGTAATTATTTGCAATAAAGCCTGGCACACATTACCGGGAGTTTATTTTGTTTTCCTCCGCGTAGATTTGGCTAGGAAAGTGTTTTTACAAATTGACATCGGATCTAGATTGCACCAGGCATTTTATCTGTACTTGTGTAGATTTTGAGCAACGTCATAGTGTTGGTAATCTACTCATCTTAACGATCTCTCGTTGTTATTCCTCGTGTCTCTGATAATCAAACGATTTATTTATAAGCACACACATTTTCTGATCCCTTTAATCCACATACACATTTAGAGTGTGTACCAACACAATTGGGAGTAATAATGACAATAAATAAATGCTCTAACATCCAAACCTTGCCTCGATCTTGTAGACATATAAAGTACACTTAAATAACAAGATTACTTGAGCCATATGGACTTCCACGGAGAGAAACAACATAATACGCAAGTCATTGACAACTGGTGTAAGAGGATGAGTATAGAAGTACAATCAATACTGCCGCATGGATGTGAATCTGGGGCACTGAATAAACTTCACGGAAACTTGAAACGCAAATTTCAGTTACAAAAAGTTCAAGTAATATTCACATCAGAAGGTTTTCGTTAATAAGTTAATTAAACTTGTCCTCTTTTGACCAATTTAACTCACTCACGTTGTTCACGAAGGGATTAGCGTTTAGAAGTTTTGCGTGTAATAGTTCTTTATTTTATTACCTCATCACTAACATTTAGACGCTACACAAGCTGCTGATAGCTTATGTCAGGAGTTTCCCTAGACAGACATACTACTCAAGCGCTTTATGATATATGTGAGTACGAAAATCTCCTCATGAGGTGTAACGCACATTTAGTAAAAGCAGAGAATTGATCCTGCCAAAGTGTTACTGGGGCCCAAAAGGCGAGTAAAGAATTGTAACACTGTAACCTGCCAGGCACGTCATAAGAGACGACTAAGGAGAATTGGGCATGGGGTTGGCTACCCCATCCTGTAGAAACGCTCAGATACAAAAAATATATAAACAGATATAGACTTGTCAACGTTTGATGACTTGTCAAGTATTTGCTGAAGACCTATGCTCCACAGGGAGCTGAAATTGTATTGAATTTAAGGAGATTTACGTCTGTAAAATGTCAATGTGTAACAACAATTCTCCTATCTGTAAATGCTCGTTATTTGAAAATACCGGGTAGTACAAATAGTCCTAAACTACTTTGATACATGTTTTGTCTGGTCAACATGCGAATTATTTTGGACAGGTTTCGTGTCAGGCACGAGAATATGGCATGTCACACAGAGGGCATGTCGCAACAGGCCTCTTAAAACACACTAATAGTGTTTCAAGTTCAAGAAACAATCCCTCATATATCCTTCTTCGTTCGTTGTCAATCTGTAGCTACCAAGCAGTTAGCAGTCCAGAGAATGGAATGCGTCGTGTCGCTAGTTTATGTATTGACTGCGATATTTGCACCTTTCGGTCTAAGACATACGTCTTCGGCAGTCCTCATGTATGTAAAAGTAAAGTAACCCAAAGCATTATTGCCGTAGGGGTTTGAGGTGTTAGCGATCTCATATTTCAAAGGCTCGCCTATATGAGGGCGGTATCCATCTCTTCTCCCTCACCGCTTTTACTTCCCTGGCTGAACCGGTATCCATTTAAGGCTGAGTCGACACGAGAGACGTTGAAAAAACAAACATTTCCACCTCAACTGGGTAATGAACCCATGACCACTTAGATGCGAAGGTAGTTCGCTAACTACAGCGCTACGCGGCTCCAGCTCTCATATATGACTTGGTTTGGATTCGTTTGTTCTCAATCTTCCGCTACCAAACCCTGAAAGGGAGTAAGTAGAGGGACATAGTCCAGAGAACGGAATGCGTTGTGTCGTAGTTTACAGCTTGACTGCGATATTTGCACCTTTCGGTCCAACACATCCGACTTCAGCAAGCATTTTTTTAGTACCGGGTTAGCATTCCCTCTTCGATCCTTCTCCTTAGCCAGTCTGCCCTATTGCAGCCTGTTATCCGGGATCAACGCGTGGAGGTGTAGAAGGGTCTTGGCAGCTCTGGTTAGCAGTTAGCTATGGGTCGCTGACCACTGCAGATCATGCGCTGCTCAGCATCCTGATCCTGCAGCTTTCATATATGATATATCACAGTAACTTATTCGACAAAAACCTATGTTCTAGGGGATCGTGTAAAAGAAGTTTGGTCAAGAAACATAGACAGGCATGTGTCTACTGTCAAAAAAGTTTTGATACAGGAATAGCATCAAGCAACTTTGTGCATTCCGCCAAAACATCTCACAGATTCGGGTACAATCACTACACGCGACAATGGCAAAGTATTAGCCTGGTAGGTACGGTATACAACATCTCCCGTTCTTCCCAATTGGTAATTCAACAGACGACTTACTTCTGCGTTTAGCAGAGAGACGCTGAGAAATCGATATGTCTAGTCGTTGAGATCTAGGATCAGACGTCGAGCGGTACAGCACTCATAGTACAGCCAAGATGTAGACTCGTGTGGGTTTTATAAAAAGAAAACTACCCAGGACCCTACACTTCCAGCAAGAGGTAAATTATTGGGAGTCGGTGGTGATTCATACACCCACTCCCCCCAGCCGACTGGTCCAAACTCTGGACAAGTTATAATTCCGGACCGTTGATACGTGTCTCCAACATGCAATTGGTCGGGAATGAATATAATATGAACCTGATAAATCTTCTGTATCCACAAAGAGAAACAAATGGAAACAATGCAGATAACGTTAAAACTCACCATTATGTCATTGTATGTATGGATTGGCTTCTCCCGCTACCAAACCCTGACAAGGGCTTAAGTAGCAGAATGCGTTGTGTCGTAGTTTACAGTTTGACTTGGATTTTTGCACCTTTCGGTCTGACACATTCGACTTTAGCATGCATTTTTTAGTACCGGACTAGCCTTTCCTCTACAATCACTTCTCCTTAGCCAGTCTGCTCTATTGCAGATCCAGGATCACTGCGTGGAGGTGTAGAAGGGTCTTGATAGCTCTGGTTCGCTGACCCTGATGCTTGCAGTCAGCTATGGGTAGCTGACCGCTGCAGCTCATGCAGGCTCTTATGTATGTATGAGAGAGTAGAACAGGGGTTCCAAATGCTAATATTTGTACGTGGCTCAACATACTGCACAACCCGCTCTATAAAGTAGGTGTCTGAGAAAGCAAGGTGAACCGATACAGTGACATGTGTATGACCAGTGCGAGGTGTATACATAGGAAGCTTAAATAGGTTGATGGATAGACAGACAAATGGAAAGGTGGGTGGATGGATTGATGGATGAAGGGACAGGCGAATGGATAAAAGTGAGCAATTTGTCCTTGAATCTCTTGTATTATAAATTATTTGGAAAGGTTTTTACAGCTTTCCTCACTCCTTATAGCCGATATATTAGCTCTCCAATTGCCACAGAGCTGATATATCGGCTTGGACAATTGTCATATTTTTACATACAATGCATTCCCATATTTATAAATATACAAGTACTTCCTAGCGGCAATTTTGTACTGTAAAAATAGATGTGTTTAGACGCACATTTAATTCCGGAATGAATTAGTAAAATGATATGTAGACACATATATAGAAATGTTGATATATATACAGTCGTAAAGATGGATGATCTCATATGCTGACGAATATGTGGGAACGCAGGTCGTTGGACAGAGGGCCAGATAATGAATGACTCAGCGTTTAGCAATATTCAGAAGGCAATTATTAATGACGTTTCACACATGTCTTTCGCCAAAAAATTATATCTGCGCGTGTTAAACACTCGCGTATTAATGTGTAATTGTTGGCAAGAACCAAACAGGTAACAGTAGGTGATGAGGTGAGAACGCGGCGGTAGTGTTGGATAGGAAAAACATTAAGGAAACCAGCCGACCGTATACAAGGTAATCTCGGTCTCGAAAACCCCAGGGCAAGGGGAAAAAAACGCACACGAGAATGGGGCTGGAATAAAACTTACAGGAAACAATGTAGATGTGGAGAGAATTCGGGCGGATGGCTGAGGACACGTGTATTTGTTGAAGATGTGCTCTACATGGAAGGTGAACAGGTTTTGCGTGATACACCTGTGTGATTCCAAGAACCCAATCATTTGGAGCAAAGAACTGCTTTCTAGAAATGGTGTCATAATAGACAGAGGCTGCTCTTGGAGTTGGTAATTCGACATATAACACACTTTACTATTGAAACCATGAAAGTAATAGCATTTGGTGCAGACTTCCTACATGACAGCCAACAGTGGTTATCCCTGGCTCCTTGAATGTGAAAAAGAGCGAAAAAAAACAATAAAGGTTTGCCTTCTTTGATGTTCGTTCTGAAAAGGACGTTTGTGACGTGTTGCAGTTGACAGCGATATCTACACTCATCTGCTTTCAGCATGGCATTTTTGGGAAGGAGTTTGCCTTTCCTCTCCACCCCTAATCTTTTAATCAGGAGGCAGTCTGTTTCTAGTGCCGCAACTTGGAGGCAGAATAGCGTTTTGGTCAGTTATGGGTCACCGACTCTGATGCAAACAGACTGGCTGCTGTCATCTCATTCACTGCTGCATCTTAGACTCAGACTCCCTCTTTTCGCTCCAAGTGAAGCAGAGGACCACCACTACAGTGACCTCTTTGTGTGAACACTGCATCCAAGTATTTTCAGGATGACAAATAGCAATAGTTGTATATGAAGTTTCTAGCCCCATGCACAATCCTCTTTAGTTGCTTTAAATGATATGCTTGGAAGGTTAAAGTGGTCTCATTCTTCAAGGTACTACAGGGATGGAAAAAAATATAAGCGGACAGAATATTCACTGTTTATAAAGAAAACACAAAGAAGTAAACACAAAGCTTTTTGAGAGAAACAAATTTCGCACAAATGTTCACAGCTTGTTTCCTTAATGTTTTTCCCATCCAACACCAGCGCCGCCTTCTCACCTCATCACCCACTGTTAACTTGTCAACAGTTCAACAATAATACTGGTGTGAAGAGATTTTTGGGGTGAAAGAACTGTGTAAAACGTAAATAATAATTGTCTTCTGAATATTGTAATCTTCTGAAGATATTGATTATCCTATTTGCTACCTGTCAAACATATGCCATTCGCTAATTCCACCTCAGATTTGTGTTCGGAGACTAGATCCCTGTTACTAATGTATTTCTGTTATCATCACAGAGCTGGAATTCATCTCATTTTCAGAGTTAGACACCCTACTGGTAGTTGCCTTTCTCTTGTCACAACAAAAGCTAAAATTGGTATCTCTCTAATCATATTTGTAGTGATCTTTCTGACTATTTGATTCCCTTAAAATTGTAGACAACCAGTCACCATTGCTGTTGGCAGGGAATGCAGAGAGAGTTGCAATGAGAAAGTCAATCTCGAGGACAAATAAGTGATAATACATACTCAGGCTAATGATAGGGTAAAGGAAAAAAACATAAATCTATACTATATGTGAAAATATCAGGTTATGGCTTCTGTAAGAGGCAAGATCATTGCAGATTGAAGTGGGTTTTCTCTGCTAGAGTAAGGGGTAAGGTCGTTGCAGAGTGTAGTGGGGTTTCTCTGCTAGAGTTAGGGGTAAGGTCGTTGCAAGAGTGAAGTGGGGTTTCTCTGCTAGAGTAAGGGGTAAGGTCGTTGCAGAGTGAAGTGGGGTTTCTCTGCTAGAGTAAGGGGTAAGGTTGTTGCAGAGTGTAGTGGGGTTTCTCTGCTAGAGTAAGGGGTAAGGTTGTTGCAGAGTGAAGTGGGGTTTCTCTGCTAGAGTAAGGGGTAAGGTCGTTGCAGAGTGAAGTGGGGTTTCTCTGCTAGAGTAAGGGGTAAGGTTGTTGCAGAGTGTAGTGGGGTTTCTCTGCTAGAGTAAGGGGTAAGGTTGTTGCAGAGTGAAGTGGGGTTTCTCTGCTAGAGTAAGGGGTAAGGTTGTTGCAGAGTGTAGTGGGGTTTCTCTGCTAGAGTAAGGGATAAGGTCATTGCAGAGTAAAGTGGGGCTTACATAACAATAACATCCAGTAACACAATGGAGATTAAGGCAGCGTGGACTGGGCTCTGATATAGTTATTTGAGACATTTAATGATGACCCCTCTCCTTTCTTGCTTTCAAACACACAAAAGGACTGGCTGTTACATGAATCCAAAGTGGATATAGAGGCCTCAAAGATATGAGGGCGTGTGGATCTACTCCAGGTCATGATCGGGTTTACTGCAATGAAAGAACTGCCAGACTGCCCAAGTACCCATAGTAGATTGGATATGGATAGGGGTGCCATTTTGAAATCAATCAACGACCTCATCTTGGACAATGACACTATAATCAATGAACCGGCAATTCCCAGATTGTCAAATTTCAACAAAGAGTGTGTACACGAAGCAAGCTATGAAAATCATCAATACCCACAGATGTAGCTGTTTACTGAAAGAGAGAGAGCACTAGGTAGTTTGTTGTTGTTGAAGCTGTCCTCTACAGAGTTCTTCTTTCTTTAAATATTGTCCCTGGCAGTGGGTTTCAGTGGCTCTTCTTACATACAATTGGGTACTGAAGGTGGGTTTGGTCGTCCTGGCTGTAGTGCAATGTAAGGCTGCTCACAAGGCTGATAAATGAAAATCTAGCACCTATGGATCTTCTTAATTTTCAACAGAACAAAGTTCCTTATCTTTCCACATGTAACCAATACTCCTTGATTTGACATGTTAAACGCTCTACACAATCATGTTGATCTTTCTCTTGACATATGCCTTCAGAGTCAGATCATAACTATGTTACTTAACCTTTGTATCCAGAATTAGGTATCAGAATGTTTAGTGATCTTTCTCTTGACATATGCCTTCAGAGTCAGATCATAACTATGTTACTTAACCTTTGTATCCAGAATTAGGTATCAGAATGTTTAGTGATCTTTCTCTTGACATATGCCTTCAGAGTCAGATCATAACTATGTTACTTAACCTTTGTATCCAGAATTAGGTATCAGAATGTTTAGTGATCTTTCTCTTGACATATGCCTTCAGAGTCAGATCATAACTATGTTACTTAACCTTTGTATCCAGAATTAGGTATCAGAATGTTTAGTGATCTTTCTCTTGCAATATGTCCTGTTATTCACAGGTAATATAGTCTCAACCTGCTTATAGTCTGTCAAACCCTAACACTGACCAAAGTGCCAGATGACATATGCGTATTTGGTTCTTTCACGTGTACCATTAATTCAGATTTTCTTTTCTCATGGTGACTAATTTGAATTATGTGCCTATGTAATTAACAGAAATTGGATTCCTATTTTAAGCCTAATTGTTAAGCCCCACCCATCAGACTTGGCTTCCTCTTCCACTGTATATCCCCAGGCATTTTTCTGCCCCCCCCCCCCCTTTCCATGTCGGTTTCAACACAGAATGGCTGAGAATTATTTCAACCATCTCATCAAGAAGCTATTGAACAGTCTGCATATTCATTATTTTCCCCCATTCCGTTTGTGCTGCTCACACTGATGCATGGGTGTAAAGTAGTGATGTCTGCGTCAAGGTGTAAAACACTGACAAAAACCTCACATCTAGTCTATGCAGCACACCTGGAAACATGCTGTGGTAACAAGGTGGTAAGCACCATGATCCTCATTGCGTTGAGCATGCATAGAATTCTGGCATTGCCTTAGAGCTAGAAGGGTCAAGAGTTAGGAACTCAGTACCAGTAGCTACCATATCAACAACACTGACGAAAGTCATTGTTTTTTATGTTGTTTTTATAAGAAGTGTGTCTGATCCAGCTTGTGTGTTTATAACACATGTAGATCATGAATAAAATCATGCATTTCCTGCAGTTGCATATGGCATTTGATGTGATAAAAAGCTGGTCTTTCCAGGTTCATATTACCTAATCAAGTTGGCATTAACCATAGCAAACTTTAATGTGTATCTTATGGCTCATTTGAAGGACTATGACTGCTCAAGTTCACCCATAATAAAATAAGACAACTACTTACGGCTCTATCAGAATGTCCAAAGTCAATTTTCAGTTGTCCCATGGCCTTGATAATAGCTATCATTGACTGGATTGCATTGCTGTAAACCACAGGCTTGTACTGTAAACATTCCTCTTGTGAGTATCCTTTTTCATGAATAATTCTGGCAGAAGAATACACAAATTTATATGGAATTGAAAAATGCAAACTTCAATAGATCAATGGAATTGTTTTTCTTTGAATATGAAGTAAAGTGTGTCTGATTAGCATAGTCAAAGAGAACTAACTTTTCATGGAATAGGTACAGGGTTCAACTTCCCTTACAGGCATTCTCCAGTCATCCCTGTTGTAAATGGGTACTTGAATGCTGCTATAGAAGGAAAGACAGCTAGGAAGGGAACTGACCGTCCCACCTCATAAACAAACTGTAATCTTGTACAATGAAGTCTCTAACACCCAATCACTGACAGAAGTGTCTGCTATGGGATTACTTTTACCTTTATAAAACCTATACCTAAGCATTGGGAGTTTACACTGTAGTGGGGAGGAAGACTAACGTCTGGTCAGGCACAACATACTGACTGATCAGACATATTAGACGGGGTCAGGCAAAATATACTGACAAAGTCCCCATATTGACTTCCTTAATGTCCTCGCTGGAAACAGGCCGTTTTCATGGCAGCCTGGCTAACGAGGTGAGGATTGACATAATCCCCGTAGTAGGGGACGACACACAGATGAAACCATGCATAGCACAACAGCCTGGAGTACCCCGGTCGCCATCAGCACGCTCAGACAATGAGAAAAGTTACTGCCCACCACTTAACATTTTCAGGGTGCACAAAAAAGAGTTATCCTACTCATTGTGGGTATTCAGCCACAACAACACGGTAGTGGTAGATAGTAAGGTCTTTCCCATTTGACCTAGCCAGGTGGTGCGTGGATCGCCATACTGTGATGATAGCTTTTTAAAAAGCATATATAGCTCAAATGTTATACATACTCAGCTCCTGTAATGGTAGGATTGTCGCTACTTATCAATGTTTGTATGTTTATGTCAGCAGCTAGCATGCCATCACGGAGGGATATCAGCATGTCTCCCTTATCCATATTGAATGTACACATTTTAACTGCTTTTTTACCTTTCCTACCACTTTCTTATTCTTGTTTTCTCAGTTAGGTACTTTATGTGTACACATAATCCCATCTGGCCATTGCTTGTTTGACCGCTATCAACTTATCTGACGACCTCTTCCTTTTCTCACTTCGTACACCTTCCGGTCAATCACTTCAGCTATTCACCTGATTAGTCCACTTGTAATCCAACCAGCTAAGTACTTTTTCTTACCAATGTATGTTTTTATCAGTATTTTATGTATTCATCTCTTCCTCTATTAGCTCATATTTGTGTTGTTTTGCTGTCCCTCATAAAGACCTTTAGCCCATAATAAAAGTTTCGTTCTTGCTTTGGTCCTATCGGGGTATCTGACCATTTTTATGCACTTCACTTTAACCCGCAGCCTTGCCGTATTTGTTTTTCTTTCAAAACTTACCAGTATGAACAATAAGCACCAGGAAAAAGCACAAGCCCATGATGGCCTGAGGCTTCTAACTACGCTATCAACTCATATTTTAGTTAACCTTCAAAAGCATGAACTGAGAGAACCACAAAATAATTACTCTGACTACTGGAATGTAAGAAAGCTACCTCAAGTGCCTCAAATCTCCATTGGCATACTGGTGGTATGTTGTTTTGAAAGCTTTGCTCGGTTCATCTGTGGTTTCGTATCTTACTCAATTCAAGATCACCCCCCTCTCTCCCCCAGCTGCAGCAAAAGCAATCAAAGAATACATCAGCGACATCTTACTCCATGTTATCGGCTGTTTTGTTTCATCCAATGCAAAACCACCCATATTCCCTGCCAAGAGGGATAATGTGTTTTAGCAGTTCACAAATATCTATCTAACGTTCACAATTTATCAAGGCCAAAAAAATAGTAATATTGTAACCTGCAGGTATGTATGACAGGACTGGGCAAGGAACCAGCTACTCCATTCTATAAGCCATAACTGGGGACGGCGTTGGCTAGTGGTTAAGTGATACGGCTCACAATCCGAAGGTGCTGGGTTCGCTCCCCATCACAGCACCAGTCGTTACCCCGGGGAAGCAAACCCTTTGAAAATGCAGGAGGAAGCTGACCCTTACATATAATGCAGGCCGACAGGTGCAAAATAAAAACATATTGCAATACAAACCGCCTTGGGGAATATAGAAATTAGGCGAACGCAAAAAAAAAAAGAGACGAAGACCTCTACAGACCTCCACACATCATGTTATTCCTTTCTGCTCATCAGATTATAATAGCCTCATCTCTGATCACATGATCTCTCTCTCTGTACAATTCATTCTCATGGCCTTGATATTGGCAGTGTCTCTCATCTTCATATCATGTCTATTTTTTTTATTTAAGTAGAGAGTGAAAGATGAAGACTTAAAGGGGAGTATGGAGCCCCTACTACTGTTGGGCCTCCTAGCAGGAACTATGCATTAAAGCATTTATGTGTTCCTGTAGATAAGACTTCTGTGGCACTTTGTTTTACATGAGGTTCCCAGAACCATGTACAACCTTTAATAACATGTACATTACAGTGCAGAGACCCTTTTCTCTCTTTCGCTGTAAAGGGTCTCATGATCCACATGGGAAGCAAGTGTCTCAGGCTGTGACTAAAGCTGTCATGGACTGAATTTATATATTCTGGCCAATATAATGCATATGACTGCATCAAATAAAATGGTTTTCCCCTCTCTTTGGTGATGTCTTTGGATGGATATACCATAAAGAAAGTATCTCATTTCTTGTTTAAAGTGCTTCAAAATTGCCTACCACTTCAACATAGAAGAAACTTTGTCTAATTTTCTATGATAGCATAAATTTGAATATACCAATGACCAACGCCTCACAATTAACTTCACACTGGGACTATTGAAATATAAAGTGACATTCCATGTTACCTAACCATTATCCAGGCAAGCACTGTGTAACATTTGACACAATCCAGTAATAAATGTCAAAAACATAATTAACAGTTAACCAACTTTGAGCATTGATCACCCCCTAAGGCTCTCAATAAGGCCCACGGTAAGAGAGCCATATGTTGATATCACAAAGCAGTAATCGTTCTGTTAGCACAACTAGTAAAGAAAAATACAACCACAATAACCTACTAAACCTGCCATAAAAACTGACTAAAGCTGGTAAAGGGGGGATGGCAATCTAATCTAAAACCACAGAGAAACTACATCTTCATCTTGTTCTTTCTCACTCCAGTCAGTGGTTATGTCCATCACTACAGCTGGTCTCCTTCAACAAGTCTGCACAAAAGCACTTTATCTGCTTCTGCCGTTGTGGTTTCTGTAGCAAATTTCTTTACAATAAGAGTCACTAGCCCCATTCACAACTCTCTTTAGTCACCTTTTGCAACATGCATGGCGGTGTAGTGGTCCTATTTTTTTCCTCCCTAATAAGGAGCCACAGATAACAACAGAGTGGAACTTGACATGAAAAGAATAGACAACCACTGCCACCTTCAAGGCATGCCATAAAAAGTGACAAAGAGGGTTGTGAACGTAAAAAGAAATTGCCATTATAATCAGCCACTGCAAAAGTTAGGATATGGGCTTCCTGTAAATGGACGCTATACTTCACATTGGAGCGAAAAGGTGAATGATTGTAAATACTTGGAAACATATTCCTTCAAAAGCGGCCAGCTGCAGTGGTGGTCTGTAGAGAATTATTTCAAGGATTATTATTATCTGAATGTTGAAAAAGGCTGTGTAGCTTTATACACATACCTACAGATGCGTTTACATTCCTGGATTATGTTCTTTAAAAATAGATAAGCACCCTGTCTTTAACAAATTACACTTACAAGGCTTGTTGAAATACCAAACAATTATGTCAAATGATAAAAAATGCTGGAAGAGAGGAGTATGAGGCAATCATACCAGTTTAGCATCTGGAAGGAGGCCTGTGCTACCAAAGCATCTATGTGCTCTATCAGCTGTGGTTTCTGTAGCCCTTCGTTTAACATAATGAGGCTGTCAGTAACATGCACAGCCTTCCATAATAACTTATAGAACATACATAGTACAATGCAGTGATTCTGTTTTTCTTCTACTTCTTCTTTGCGTTCGGTTTTGTATGCTCGTTTTATGCCACCACATGGGCTACATCCATGAAGTGACACGTCAGTCACAATGTGCATTGTGCAGTCTGTGCTGCTTTCATTTTATGCATGTGTACATTTAGTCTGCAATGACCTGTTCTGAGGCGAAAAATTGTGGTATACTGTTTCCTATTCAGTCTATTGATTGGGTCATATGAGTATATACTGTTTGTTCTCTCTATCCACTGTTGTTTATATTTTTTTTGGATGTTTGCCTTGACTTCTGGCAGTGACACTGGGTGGGTGAATTGTTCTCTCTGTCTTCCCTCCCTGGCCAGCCTGTCCGCCCATTCATTCCCAGGTATGCCGCAGTGAGCTGGAATCCACTGGAGGGTGATTTTATTGTGGTCTGAGAGTTTGTTTAGCTGGCATATTAGTTCCCTTTCCATACTATTTCGTGGTTCTCTTTGTGTGGCCTGCAAAATTTCCATGCAGTCACACAAAAACACTATTCTGTTATCCTTTAACCCCTTTTCATCCAATAGTTTGACTGCTTCAATTATTGCCTGTTGCTCTGTTCTTAGATTTGTCAAGGGCTCCCCGACAGCCCTTGCTTGTTCTATAACGGTTCCATCCTGTAGAAATATGACGAGTCCCGCCCATCCTTTCCTCAATGCTTCCTATGATGATCCACCTGTGCAGACGTGCGTCCACATGGGTTGAGGATAGGCGTCTCCAATATGCTTCAGATTTTTTTTCTCTCAATACATGGTCTGATTCTTCCACCTTTCAAATACCTGGTATTTTCGCTTCCACTGTGAAGTTGGGCTGTTGGTCTGTATTTTCATATACTTGCATCATTTCCCATGTTGTTGGACATTTTGATATGTCACTGTTCCTTGCTGTAAGGGTTTTTTGATAGATGACTGAAGCTTGTTCTTTTTATGGGGTTTTTCGTTAATTCATTGACTTTTCCCTGCATTGGATGTTTATTCATACGGTTGTATTTTTCTGTCAGGTTTAGTATTTTTCCTTCTCTCGCTCACCGAGGCTCTGCTACCGCTTCGAGTTCTCTAATTGGGGTGCTTCGCAGACCTCCGGTAATAATTCTGAGTCCGGTATTATGTGCCCTGTCTAGTTTCTGTAGGTTGGTCTTTGCCGCTGCTGCACAGGCACCCATGCCATATTCCAGTGTTGGCTGTACGTATCCAGTGTAGACCTGTCTGACTGTGTTTGCATCTGCGCCCCAATTTGTCCCTGCCAGTTTTTTCATCACCCTTAGTCTGAGTGTGGCCTTCTTTTGAGTATCCTTTATGTGTGGGCCCCATGTTAATCTTTTGTCATATCTCATTCCTAGGTCTTTACTGCTTTAATTGCTTCCTGCATTCTTGCTTTTGCGGCTCCAATGTTTTCTGCCTGGCTTCATATGGCCAGGTCGTCCGCATGGTATGCCTTGTGGATGTGTGGTCTGAACTGGTTTGACAGATCATTAATGAAGAGGATAAACAAGGTAAGGGTTAGTGATCCTCCCTGGGGAACCCCCTCATGTAGTTTGAATTCTGCTCTGACCTCTTCAATATGGGACCAAGGAACACACATGGAAGTACTAAAAATTACTCCCATTTCTTAGAAAAACTAATTAAATATATTTACACAGATATGGCTGAATAAATTAAATTCATATCCCAGAATAAGCAATATAACTTACTTCATCTGTTTGACAATTGTACTCTTTCCTGACTCACCAGCCCCTAGGAAAAAAAGAGTGAACAATGTGTCTGTAATGATGTTTAATGTAGTAGTTCATAATACATACTTATATTATGTAACAATTCATACGCAATCACCTGTTAATAATAATTGAAGCATATATTTGATTGTTCTGATTCCACTGTGTAATGTCCTTTACAAGTTTTTTCCATAAGGGTAATATGTCATGCGCTCTTTGGCCTCTGTTATCTTCCCTTGTAAGTTCCATTCCAGTGCATGCTTGTTTATAGTTAGGAATTTTTCTGATATGACCTCTGTCCATCTGCATTTTCGCCTTGTAATCTTCAGCTGTATTCTTTGTTGTGATGTGCTTTTCTATCTGTGTTGGCTTACTACTTCTGGCTTCAAACTACAAATCATATCAATCAAAACTATTTCTGCTCCCTGTGGAGCATAAGTTTTCAACAAATACATGGCAAGCCATCAAATGTTGACATGGATTTATCTGTTAAGTTTTTGTGACTTAGTTTCCGCAGAGTGGAGCGGTCATCCCCAACTCTCCTCAGCCACATATTATTACATGTCTAGCAGGTTGCAATGTTGTCATTCTTTGCTCTCCTTCGCATTTAGATGGCATCTATCTCAAAGAAAATAAGTAGAATCACTCCCTGGTCAACACATCCTGTCATCTCACTTCATAGAAAGCTAAGACCTCATACATAAACTCTTTAACAACTCATCCTTGACAGCAGTGTCTATTATGGGACTACTTTGGCCTGTTACATTAAGAACAAACTAATGCAACATGCTCTGCATTACTTTCAATGTTATTCTTATTTATCGCCTTCTTTGTTCGTTCTCAATCTCCCGCTACCAAGTCCTGAAAAGGACCTTGCAAGTAGTAGGATATGGTCTGGAGAACGAAATGCACAGTGTCGTAGTTTACAGCATGACTGAGATATTTCCACCTTTCAGCCGAACACATCCGACTTCAGCGGGCATTTTTGAGTACCAGGTTAGCCTTCCCTCTTCAATCCCTTCTCCTTCTCTTATATTTATTGCAATTGACTTAGAATACATTTCTTTGGTATTGTGCAAAACAATGCTAAAGTACAGATGCACCAGTAAATTAGCAATAGCAATATTATGTGCACAGAATTTTTACAAATTATTGCACCACATTACATGAACAGCTATTATATTTTTTTTTACTACTCATGTCATTTTACCCCGGTGGTAACCAGGTTGGAAATAATTGGGCCAGTGTAACCTTCTAAGCATATCATAAACTGCGACTAAAAAAGGTTGTGCATGGGCTAGTCACAACACTATATAAAAATATTGCTTTAGAAACTTTTACTTCAAGTGTTCAGATACAGGCCTCCTACAAAAAAACCAGCTGTGCTGGTGATCCTATGCTTCATGTGTAACAACAAACCTTGTTCAGGGAAACAAGATTAATTTTCTAATGAAATACACATTCACTTTGTTTACTCGAGAGGAAAATAAACTCAGAATTATTCTTTTAGAGTTCCTGTATTACATGACCTCACCAACAAGGACAATAAGTTTAAAATAATTTATATCTTTTTCTTCTTCTTCGTACACTTTCAAACGTCGACTTCAATTTGTTAAAAAAAAGCAGCGGTCATCATAAGAATGTTTGCACTGCCACAGAGCTTGTCTAGTGTTGGTTCTGGTGATGGACACATGTGCTTTCTCTGCTCCTCATACGTCTTGCAATTTTTCAGCAGAAGTTTAGGTGTCATTTTCCTAGTACTACAGGTGCATTTCATCAGTAGCACATATCTTCAGTTATTGAATAGATGGTACCTCAGTTTGTTGTGGCCTGTGTGGAGTCTGAAGACCAACACCTGCTCTCTTCTGTTCAACTGGTAATAAACATAATTTGTTGTATAGCCAGTATGCTGTTTCTCATCTATAAAACCCAACTGCACTAGGAATTTTACTTTTACAAACTGCAATCTTCTCACAGCCATTGATTAACGATGTGCCTAACTTATTTAGAGCACAAATTTAATTCAAACAACAAAACTTCTGAAAAAGAAATGGCTGAAAGGAAACTAAAGCAACACAATTGTCACATACTGTTGAAAACAAAAAATTTTTGTAAGCAAATAGAACAGACAAATTTTCTGCTGTGAACAACAACAAAAAAGACAGACAACTTTCTAACTATATGCAATGTTAGGAATGATCTTCTCCGTTCGTTTTCAATCTCCCGCTACCAAGCCCTGAACAGGGCTTTGCAAGTAGCAGGCATGATTAAAAAGAAATATTAAACATAGGAGCAAGGAAGTGATAGTCAAACTGTATAAAGCATTAATTAAACCTAGATTGGAGTACTTTGTACAGGTGTGGAGTCCTTATCTTAGAGGGGATATAAACATGCTGGATACAAAAAAGAGTGACAAAGCTGATAGTGGGATTCCAGTTATGAGGAAAGACTCAGAAAAACCAGCCTATAGTGTCTAGAAAAGAGAAGAATTTGAGGTGACCTTATACAGGTTTATAAGATAATCAAAGGAACAGATAAATTAGACTATAACAAGTTTTTTCAAAATATGACCACCTACAAGAACAAGAGGGCATAGCTACAAATTAACTAAAGAAAGGTCCAGATTAGATATTAGGAAATATTTGTTTAATCAGAGAGTGGTGAATGATTGGAATGCATTGCCACAGGAAGTAGTGGAGACAGGGATAATTAATGCATTAAAGAATAGATTGTATGTGCATAGCTTTTAGAGCAAGAAAATGTAGATGAAACTGGTTGTTTACAGACTGCAGAGTCTTCTAAACCAGTAGAACAATGTTCATAAACAGTCAATTGCTCAGTAATATGTTAGTATACTGTTCTACTCTGTAGTGAAAATTAGTTATATTTATGTATTCTGATAATGATTATTCTATTCTTTAATGCCGTTCTCTTTTTACATTTCTATCATATAAGTATGAATGCTTTGCCTTTACATTCTGAGCTGAGATGTAACTTTTACATAGGTGCATTAATTAAATTTGTTTAAAAAAACTAAATAATGAATACTTCACATTTATCTGTCATTCAAGAAGTCAATGTTGTGGTAAATATTCACAACTTTATTCTTATGTATCTGATTTCCCTTTTTTAAACAAAAAAATATAAATACATAATCATCCTTCCATTTTTGCTCCAAAAGGAGCATGGGTGGGGTCACTCCTGCCATTAGCTATATGCAAGAAGCCTGTGTAAAAGTATGTGTGTGCTCTTGGAGAGGCTAGTGGCACTCTTTTACACGATGAGGTTGCCATCTATGTGTCAAACCTTCTTTTGTCATCTTATGTGACATAGTAAGCTGGGCATGAGACTGTTTAACCATTCTATAGAAACTTGAAGCTACAAAAACATCCAGGTCAATGTTGGATGAGTTGGCATGTATTTGTTAAATGAAGACATATTCTCCACAAATATCTGTCAAGGTTTTAATTGGCTGGTAGCAGATTGTAGTGATTCTATTCTGTCTTCAACACTATGGGATCATGAATCAAGACAAGGGATATGATAGAAACAATGCCCTAGTAGATATTGTTTCTGTACACAATTTTATCATCTTTATCTTTAAAGCTACAGTGGAGGATGACTATTGTCTTCAGTTCAGCCCGTAACCAGACTAATGTCTGGTCAGGCAAAATATAATGATCAAACATGTTAGTCAGGGTCAGGTAAAATACACTGGCCAAGACCCTCACCTTGACTTTACCGAAGTCCACCCTGAAAACAGGCTGCTTTCATGGCAGCCTGGCTAACAAGGTGAGGGATCAACGTGATCCCCGTAGCAGTGAGCGACACGCAGTTTAAGCCAAGCATAGAAGAACCGCCTGGAGGACCCTGGTACATCTTCATCAACACGCTCGGGATGTGAGGAAAGCTACTATAACCCGCCACTTAACGTCTTTTTCAGGGCACACAAAAGAATAAACCTTCTCATTGTTGACATTCGCAAACAACAACAATCCTTAAAGCTGCAATTAATTGCTGTTCATTATATGTTTTTCTCATTTAAATAAACAACTGTCATAATTAACAATGAGCTTCCTGTATGACCTACCATATGTCCGAACCTAATATATCAGTTTTCTTGAATGACAGAACAATAAGTTACTTTTTCTAAGTATCTCTATTTATAATGAACAAAATATGAAAATAATAATCTCCCATACAAAAAAAGAACTCAAAATAAAATGCAATAAAATCTCAAATAACAGAAATGATTTTTACATACCCAAATCTACGCTTCAAAATGACGTTAGCGGTTAACATTTGCCCACGGTTCCTGCATTTTAAATTTATACACCAGGTTGAAAATCTTACATACAGCTTGATTATTCTTCTTCTTCTCTGTATCTAGGAGGCTGATGTGACATCACATATCTCAATCTCTCAAAATCCTGATATTCAATCAGGCACATGTGTCTGATGTCAGGTAGCCAAATGTTTAGTAAACTCATTTCACTCTTTTGCTTTGGTATACCATGTTGGGCCTAGGACCTTCATTATGCCGTCTCTTCACCTCATCCTCGGTCATTCGAAAGTGCAACTAAATTTGTATGACCACAACGATGTCACACAATGTGTCCATCTGTTATCCGACATGAGGACCACATGACGGTCCATCTGTATTTTCGTAACATCGCGAAATCTATGATGTCAGAGAAGGAAGTTTGATGTCTGATCTCTGCATTGCAGATTTGGTCTCAATTGGAAATCTTCAATGTTCTTGGCTCTATCGCTCATTGGGCAACACGTAGTCTATCTGCATCAGCTTTCCATACATTCCACATCTCACAGCCGTATCAAATCTCAATATACTATAAATTGACTATTTCTTCCCGACTTCCACCAGCATTTCTGAATATAACATGTATCCTGTCCATTTCTAAATGTTATCTGTCCAGCCCATCTTAGGCCTTCCTCTGTCTCAGTTCAGGATTTGCTCACTTGTGTGTAGTTTTGGACAACCAATTTGAACTTGACATCACTATTTGGAATTTGCACTTCTTATACATATCAATAGGTCTTTGCGTGGCCCTAAAAACACCACCAGACAATGATTACTGGCTGCTTTATCAGGTCATTGACTAAGGATGTAAGAAGAAAATGGTCCAATATACTGTCAGATTGTGTTTCCTGTGTTGACCAAAAATAAACATACATTTCCAAGTTTGACAATATACTGAAAACAATAATGGAATATAATTCAAAATTCAATAAGGCTGATCCATGACTACATGGGCAGGTTCAAATTCCATTGAGAGTCACATGAGTCATTCTGCAAGTAATTGCACACCATGATCTTCTTGTTTCAACATCCTTACATATGTAATAGAGTAAACATATTTTAATTAAAGTAAATAAAGGACATCCTGGAAAATGTTTAAAAGAGAAATATTGACAAAGAAAAGTTAGACAAATAAATATTTTGAACACATAAGCAGACATAAGCGCAAGTGTGTCACAAGGGCCCGAAAAAAGAGCAAGAAAAACAACACTGTAACATTCCAGGTATAGAGTAAAAAGTGACTAAGAAGGGATGGAGCTGAGGGTCGGCTACCCTTTCATGTATAAACTGTAAGCCACAACAAAAAGTAATGACCTCTCAACTACCTGGCAGAAGAAAAGCCAGTACATCAAGTCAAACATAATTTGTTGTTTTGAATGCCCACAATGGGTAGGTTTACTCTTGTGTGCGCCCTGAAAGGACATAAGTGGCGAGTTGCAGTAGCTTTTCCTCACATCCCGAGTGTGCCGATGAAGGATCTGGGTTATCCAGGCGGTTGTGCAATGCTTGGTTTCATCTGCGTGTCGCTTACTACTGCGGGGATCATGTTGATACCTCACCTCATTAGCCAGGATGCCATGAAAACAGTCTATTTCCAGTGAGGGCTACAAGGAAGCTGATGTGAGGGTCTTGACCAGTATATTTTGCCTGACCAGACGTTAGTCTTCCTCCCCAAAGACATGATTTTAGCAAAGGTTGAAAGCAAACTGATAAGAGAGCAATAGTGATATAAGTTGACAGATATAGCAACAAGCGGAGAGAAAAAGAAAATTGTCTGTGGATCACTTACACCATAACCTCATTTTAAATACTATCATACATATGTGTTAAACTAGAGCCTGTGTAATCCTCATCCACATTCATCATCATCATGTAGCATGTCCTTTGTAAAACGTTGCTCTCATCACAGCCAGCTGATATGAATCTCGGTCTGCAGTTAATCTCCCCACCTGCTCAATGTTCATGTTTAGAGTATTCTTCATATCTTGTATCCACCTTCGCCTTGGTCGACACCTGTGTCACCTTCCAAGTACCATGACCGTTCTTTCTAGTCTGTCATGAGGTTTGACAAGGCCGAAAAAATTCAATTTCCGAAACAGAACATTGTTTAAGAACCAATTTTCTTCAACATTCAGGTCTTCTAGGATAGTTTTATTTGTCACTTTCTTTATCCAAGGACTTTTTAGGATTTGTCTGTAACATTTGTTTTGAACGCTTCAATTTTCTTCCTTGTTGCTTGTGTCGTATGATCTTAATGTCAGAAACGATACATGCAATCAAGCATCTTATATTCTGTGTATGTTCTCAAGTTCCCGCTACCAAGCCTCGAACAGGGCTTTACAAGTAGCAGGATGTGGTCCAGAGAGCGGAATGCATTGTGTTGCTAGTTTATAGCTTGACTGTGATATTTGCACCGTTCGGTCCGACACATTCGTCTTCGGCAGCAATCAACCATCCTTAAAAACAGGAAATGTCCCAGGACCGGATGAAGTCACTATCGATGTTATTCGTGCAGAAGGGGACAAACTGACAAGCAAGCTGACGAAACTTTAATAAATGTTTAAATAAAGGTAAAACCCCTAATCAATGGAACACTTCCAAGACAAAACTCATTCATAAAAAAGGGAACACAAAAAACCTTGCGAACTACTGTCCGATATGTTTGCTATCATCCCTGTACAAGCTTTTCACAAAAGTAATTATGAACAGACTAGAAAAGCAAATTGATGAGAACCAACCATGAGAGCAGGTGAGATTCAGGAAGGGCTACTCCACCATTGACCACCTCCACACTCTCCCCCAGCTAATGGAGAGGTAAGGGAAGTGTGAATGCCCCTATGCCTAGTGTTCATTGGTCTATGAAAAAGCCTTTGATAGCATTGAAGTGAATGCAGTCACAAATGTCCTACGAAATCAAGGTATTGAGGAGCAACATTCGCGACTTTTGTCAGATATAAACGAGGGCAGCTATACAAATATCACAATTTTTTTACTGGCCAAATAACATAAAAATTTAACATAGCGTACAACAGGGTGATAAAATCTCTCCCAAACTTTTCATGGCAGTCCTTGAAGTCAATAAATTGGGACGATAGGGGTATTAACATTGACGGAGAAATGCTCAACCATCTCCGGTTTGCGGATGACATAGTCATCATCAGCCACATCATAAAGGAAGACATAATGCTTGCTATTCTGTCCCTGCGAGCAAATGCAGCTTGGAACTGATTCCGCCAAAAACGTGAATTCATTAATCTACTTGGGCCAAGAAATCACAAACTACCATAACATGCATAAAAAGATCTCACGAAGGTTAGCTGCGAGGTGGTTCAGCTTCAACTGCATTATGACAGTACTTCAACAGATGAAAAACAACAAAGCGAGAGCTCATACCTTCAACAACCTGGTCATTTCAGCCATGATATATGGCTGCGAGGTGTTAAACCTGTGAAAAAGTGACATGGCGCGGCTCCAAGCTACTCAACGAATGATGGAGCATAGAACACTGTCACTTTCACTACGAGACCACATCCGCAACACCAACATAAAAAAACAGGAGTCAAACCTGCTTCAATGACGTCGTAGATTTGGTGTTGATAAAGTACAGGTGGGCAGGCCACATGGTACGCATGTCTGACAATAGATGGACATGTAAAGTGATGCCATGGTGGCCCTACACCTATAATCATCCATCCGGACGTCCATCAATGAGATGGAGAGATGGCCTTCGACAAGACCTTGGTCCGGCATGGTACTTAATGGCAAAGGACAGAGATGACTTTAGATGAGATTTGGCTACCTGGCATAGAGCACAAAATGTGCCTGAAAGAACACAGGATTACATTATAGTATATTGAAGGAAGAATATTATGCTTTGCCGTGTTAAAATTCAAAATACCAGAAATGTTATTTCAGATATTCAGAATTTCTTTACAATTCTTACTTTCACTCAACCAACACTGCAGAAATTGTGCAGGATGAGTCTTAGGTGAGCTACATGTAACATGTAGTAATTCCACACTCAGTAACAAAGTCAGTTTGAATGAACAAGGTAAACTTATCAGCAGAACATGATCAAGATTCAAGTTTCTGTTATTAAGGCATTGAGCAATGCTTTGCACTTTGCCATCTTTGTGACACGCTATAACCAATTAACAGGCTCCTTAATTGTGATTAACACTCCAAATTCATGGCCTAGTTAAAGAGTAAACTAATGATAAAAGTTTCCTACTAAAAGTAAAGGCACCGAGTGATTAAGTGTTAGAGACTTCAGTTGTACTAGGTAAACTAATATCAACAGTAGACTCTTAACTGTAATATTATTATTAGTAATAACTAATAACCTAAAATAAGTTTGTCTACATATTTAAATAAACTTAAAAACTAATAACTTGTAATAAGCTATGCTGTATCTAACTAGGTTCCATGTAAAACGATAGCTTTCTGCCTAAGACTAAGACGGATGTGTTGGACCGAAAGGTGGACATATTGCAGGCAGTCTGTAAACTAGCGACACAACGCATTCCGTTCTACATCCTGCTACTTGCTAAGCCCTGTTCAGGGCTTGGTAGCGGGAGACTGAGAACGAACGCAGAAGAAGAACATACAGCAATGATAGCCTAACACTACTATTACTAAATACTAACACTACTTAAACTACTAACACCTACGGTAACTGACAGACAAATCAAAAGCAAAGGACTTTAAACTTTAAAGTTTAAAGTCACTTTATTTATTTTCCATGCCCCCACTCCCACCCATAAGTAACAGTAACTGCGTAACAGACTAATACTGATATCCGTCGATAATACGATTCTCTCAATGCGGTTACCATACTACAGGACTTTAAACCATTTAAAAATCCGTACGGCGTACGTTTCTAATAATTAATACTAGTAATAGCAGTATTCAAGTATTGGTCAGTGAACTGGGTGGAGGTGTGTCTAGCAGCGTATAAACTATTTAGTATTACTATTAGTATTACTATTAGTTAGTCTACAACAAAATAAACATTGTTGATTGACTATTCATATTCTGAATATTTTGTTTTTCAACAAGAACTGTATCAGCAAATATTGCACAAATATGTTATAGATATATGCATTAACAACATACCAAGCAACAGTAGCTTCACTTCGCGCGCTGCTTTTTCTCCATCCATCCGCAAAGATTTGTCGATTTGTTTTGATCGCTCTACGGCGGCTTTGTCCTCCTGGCTGGTAACACACCCCATTTTAGGAGATCTGGTACACAGTTTGCTTTTTAAAACCTAAAACAATTCTGGTAAATCCTAACGAAACTGAATCAAACGAACACAACAATCCGTAAGTGCATTCATCCAAGTAAATCCGACAGGTCCTCCTAGCCACCAAAAACAGAGAATGTCGTCTGCCGGGATTTGCTTGCTCTTACATTTGAAACAAATGCCAGGATGCAGAGAATCGCTCAGAGCTGCCAACATAGAAATACAATATGTCGCTAGACAGGATTCGCCAACCGCTTAATCGACTAAATAGAAATCAGGAAAGCTGCTATACCGCACACATGAATTGTAACAAAAAATTATTAAACAAAATAAATGTTTTACAATAGAACAGTTAGAACAACGCGTTTCTAATTAAATATACATTTATCAAAAACTGAACATTCAAAAACAGCACAAATTAAATGGTGACCTAAGGTCAACAAAATTAGAATGTATGGTATGGGATTGAATTAAACTCAATACCAATAGTTATGATACAAGGGAGGTTGAAAAGAATTTTGAACAAGAGCAATAAAAGTTGTTAACCGAAGTTTTGACATAAATATGCTTTTAATAAGGGCAGTAAAAATGAGAATTAACAAATACGAAAACAGTAAACTGTGTTAAACGAATATCAGTTTTGAAAAGAAAGCAAATACTTATTTTTTTAAAATTAATTTACTCGTGTTGACAAGGATTTTGTGCGTTGTCCCAAATGAGTAATTACTGCATGAAATAGGTAGCAGGTATGAATGTTGGAAGTATTTGCTTCCACCAGCAGCGGGAAGTACAATAAAGAGAGTATAAATACAATAAAAGTGTTTTTAAGAAATATTTTATTATCCAGAAGAAGATGTATAAGGTGTTTATATGCCATGGCTCTTGGGATTTTTTGTTTTTAATCGTATCACTTTCCCATCACTGTCTTTTTCTTCTAACATTCATGTTTACTATCTATGCCCTTTCTTAACAAATACAGAAACTGACTGGCATAACATGGGAAGTAAAGCTAGATGTCCTCAGAAGATCAGCACTCTCCCTGTATTTCTCCGTAGCTGAGAATACCGTGCCAGTCTGGCAGATCTCAACACATGTCAAACTTATTGATACAGCAGTTAATGAGACAGGTCGAATAGTCCCTGGGGGCTTAAGACCTACACCAACTGATAAAATGTACCCCATAATTGGTGTAGTGCCCCCGAGACACGAATTATTATTGCGTCAGAGATAAAAAGAGAGAAACAGGTAAACGACCCAAGGCACCTTAAGTTTGGACATAAGATGCAGTGCACAAAACCAAATTCAAGACAAAGTTTCCAATAGTCAACTCAGCCTAGACCGAGTAGTCTGGAAAACACCGCATAAAAAGATAGAAAGAGCTAGCGCGGGTCCCCTAGACATCATCTGCATTACGCAACAAAGAACTCACAAAATAGACTTCAAACTGGTGTATCACGATGCAGGAAAAACACAAAAAGGAAGCAACATGGAGGATCAAACATGCAAATGTGAAGCAACCCAACCCAAGACCATCTGATGGTCTGCCCAAACCTCCCAGAGGCTTGCAGTATTAACGACCTGATGAGTGGCAACGATAGGTAATCTATGTGGCTGAGAACTGGAAGAATGATATGTAACGAAGTGCCTGGTACACTAAAAATAAGTAAGTAATAACCAATAAGAATAATCTTAAGAATAATCCTCAACAGATTAAAACCGCAGGCAGAAAATATCGTTGTTGAAGAGCAAGCAGAGTTTTGAAGAGATATGTTCTGCGAATATTAAATGAGAAATACTTAGAGTATCAACAACACATATATCTTATCTTCGTCGATTTCAAAAAAAGCGTTCGACAGAGTATGGCATGCGGCACTCTGTCCTGCCAACTGATCCTGAGCAGTCTGCTGAGACAGTTAACATGGAAATGATTAAAATTTTCCTGACATGCTTGCTACAGACTGTCCATGTTTCACCTGCGTACAGAAGGGTGGTTAGCACAACAGCATGATACACACTAATCTTGGTAGCAACACTGATTCCCTGCCGGTTCCAAACATTTTCTCGTAGTCTTCTGAAAGCAGCATTCGCCCTGGAAATCCTGTTGTGGACCTCAGTCAATATGTCTTTCTCTGATGAGGGTACTGCCAAGGTAAGAAAAGCTATCAACTGCTTTTAGACGATGTCCTTGTACAGTGACATTTGGTTCATGGTAGGGCTCCCCGGGCGCAGGTGGAAACATTACCTCCATTTTCTTGGTGTTTACAGTAAGATCAAAATTAATGCACGCAGTTGAGAACTCATTCATGATTTCCTGCATGTCCTGTTCTGAGCACGTATTAATTGCACAGTCGCCGTCAAAGAGATCGAAGAACGAAACTAGCGACTAGAATGCTGAGTTGGTAACCCGAGATGCACTTGCGAAGAAACAAATTTTCCCAGTGGGTTATTAAAAACCCAAACTAAATTGAATAGTTTCTTATTATTTTGATGTCCAAAATGTAATTTAATTTAGTGTTGTTGTTATTAATGATCAAACATTACTTTACATTGACAAATAACCCACATTTTGTTTGTATAACTTTAATCTAAATTGTAAATGTTATTCATGTTTTGTTTTGTTTTTTGTTTTATTGTTTCTTTATTTAAATTTAAACCACTGGTTGTTTGCATCGCGGGCAACAAGAAGAATCAGAAATCGTGTCCTTGAACATTGAGACTTACCCTGCTATAGCAGCCCATTCGGTGTTAGGTCACTGACATAGGACGAACATGGCCGCAAATAGAAACACGTCATTTTTCCACATGTCAGTGCATGTAAAAGTCTAACAACACGCATACACTTTAATTTATCAAGTGCGCTAGACCTTGAGACACAAAACGAAAACAAAAAGAATTACACATTGCTTGCCTCTAACATATGTGTGTCTTTTGTTTATAGGGACTGACGAATGCAAAATATTTAGTAAACCATTTTGTAAAATGATGTAATTAAAAAAAGATTTTCTTTTAATGTTATTTGTATAATACAGGGGACCAGTTCGCTACTGGGAGCGTAATGCTAAGATATATGGAAGTATTTGTTCCGTTAATAAAATAATACATTAAAAGCTTGTTATCGCATGGAAAGTTATTATATATATATATATATATATATATATATATATATATATATATATATATATATATATATCAAATTTAAGTAGCAGAATGTTGCTTCTTACAACCGCCAGGATATTTTATAATTATAAGTTTCTTGACATGTGATGCAGTGCGTAAAATTACTATTGCTTTCCGTGGACGATGGAGCGATCGTACCGACGGCGACAAAAATCCGTACAAGTCAAACTGGACACGGCGGAATTCGACCTCCGGGTATTTGGAGGATATTTGGTTGGCTGGTTGGTTATTGGTTCAGCAGCCTATGGGCTTCTGTCCTTTGGCCCAATGTCAAAGGGAATGCATTATATAACGCAAGTAAGAATACTAGCTGTACTTAATCTGAGTGAATATTGTTCTGTTGATGTTCGTCCATCACGGGTGATGAAGACCTTTCCTTTTTCATTTTAGCCAGTCCACCCAGTTGAGTATTCTGTACTACCGGGTTGGATGGATGCGGGGATGGCTGACAAGTCCGATTTGGGATCTGCATACTCGCAGGCACTGAGGGCATGGAAAGTTCGCTTCGCGAGACTGTGATATTTAATTGGGCTTTTCTGGCCTTTCTCCGTTGTTCAGCTGCAATCTTTTTAGAAGCCTCATATGACACTGCTCCTCTGCGGAGAGCAGTAGGCCAGGCTGTACGGTCTATTGCAGCATCTTCCCATGTTTCGAGGTTTATGCTGAAGGCTTTTAGAGGCACTTTTAGTGTGTCTTTAAAGAGCTTTTTTTGTGTGGCATCCTTGTTGTTCTGTTATAACATACACAAGTGACATATTACAATGATATGAATTGGTTTAACAGCTGCATAGTCTTCATATAGTCTTCCGCGAAAGAAATGTCCACTAGAATTGCTTTGGCATCATACGCCTTTAATCAGCTCACCAACATCTAGAAATCAACGATACTGAGCAAACATACTAAGCTCAGACTATTCAACTCAATTGTAATATGGGATCAAGATGTTGAGCAGCGCATGAGCTGCAGTTGTTACCTACCCATAGCTGACTGCTAGCGTCAGGGCCAGATATCCAGGTCTGCCAAGACCTTTCTACATCTCAACGCGATATTACTAGATAACAGGCTGCAACCGGCAGACTGGTTAAGGAGAAGGATCGAAGAGGAAATGCTAGCACTGTACTAAAAAAGTGCTTGCTGAAGGCGGATGTGTTGGACCGAAAGGTACAAATATCGCAGTCAAGCTGTAAACTACGACACAACACATTCCGTTCTCTGGACTACATTCTGCTACTAAGGCCCTTGTCAGGGTTTGGTAGCGGGAAATTGAGAACCAACGAATCCAAGCCAAGCCAATCGTAATATCAACCCTGACAGATGGATGTGAAAGATGGAAGACAATAAAAGCGCTAGAAAACAAACGAAATGTCTTTGAAAGTAAATGTCTAAGAGAATTATTGAATAAACGCTGGGACCAGTTAATAACTAATGACTCGATAAGAACAGAGACAAACCAATTATATGTGTCGACCATCATACAAAAAGAAAACTATGGACATACATCGGACGTGTCCTTAGAATGCACAACAACCGTCTACCATTGCAAGCACTCGAGTGGACACAAAAGGGCGTTCGGAAAAGAGGGAGACCCAAGGAAACACTCCGAAGAACAACCATCCGAGAGGGCTCAACTATGGCCATTGCTCAACTATGGGCCTCAGCACCATACAAGATCTTAAAACTGTGACGTCACACCGTTCCAACTGGAGATCATTTGTTTTTGTCTTATGCAACGTAATTGACGCGCAAAGGATGGATGGGTGTATGGATGGATGGATGGATGGATAGATGGATGGATGGATGGGTGGATGGATGGATGGATGGGTGGATGGATGGATGGATGGGTGGATGGATGGATGGATGGATGGGTGGATGGATGGATGGATGGGTGGATGGATGGGTGGATGGATGGATGGGTGTAGGGATGGATGGATGGATGGGTGGATGGATGGATGGGTGGATGGATGGATGGATGGATGGGTGGATGGATGGATGGATGGATGGATGGGTGGGTGGATGGATGGATGGGTGGATGGATGGGTGGATGGATGGATGGATGGGTGGATGAATGGATGGGTAGATGGATGGATGGGTGGGTGAATGTATGGGTGGATGGATGGGTGGATGGATGGGTGGATGGATGGGTGGATGGATGGATGGGTGGATTGATGGATGGGTATATGGATGGATGGATGGGTGAATGGATGGATGGATGGATGGGTGGATGGATGGGTGGGTGGATGGATGGATGGGTGGATGGATGGGTGGATGGATGGATGGGTGGATTTGTGGATGGATGGATGGGTGGGTGGGTGGATGGATGGGTGGATGAATGGATGGATGGGTGGATAGATAGATAGATAGATAGATAAAAGATAGATAGATAGATAGATAGATAGATAGATAGATAGATAGATAGATAGATAGATAGAAAGTCATCCTTTAATTTGCTGTTATAATTTTGTAGAGTTTAGCACTGCATTACTTTCATAACTTACTTTAACAATCATTGCTTCGTATTATCGGTAGGCTAAAACAGTGAATGTATTGCGAGGCACCGTAGATTGGGATACGTCTATATGTCATGTTGACTGGCGTAGGCGATCAAGTTTCCCCTAAATGTCATGTCTTTAGTCCTTTTTATCATTTATGTTTTTTTTAAATTTTCTTCCTTGCCACAAGAGACCGGACCAGGAAGTTCTGATGCAAATTCATTCATTTATATTTTTTTGTCCTGACACTGCAACGAATGGGGTGTACACACGAAAGGAATTTTCATTACTACAAACAAAACATCCGAGCAGAGTAGACGTGACTCAGGCTCCATGCAAATTAGGTTCAGAGGTTAACCTGTGCCTAGAAACTTCCGGTTGTATCCAACTATGCTGGAATTATGAAACCAATCCGGGACTTTTTAATGACACTGTACAATGGTTTCAAGCTCGCGTGATTCCCCCCGCTCACATTCTTTCAAGCTTCCTGTCAATCACTTAACCTAAACAATATGGTGATGCGTAAACAGATCTGGCAGTAAGCATGGCAGCTTAGCTACGCAGTAAGGAGGATTTATGCAAAACACGAGAGGTTTATAAACATTTTGGAGTGAGGATCGTGGTTTGTGAGGTTTTAGACAAAACAATATGAGAGGTTTATAAACATATCGTGGTTTGTGAGGTTTTAGACAAAACAATATGAGAGGTTTATAAACATATCGTGGTTTGTGAGGTTTTAGACAAAACAATATGAGAGGTTTATAAACATATCGTGGTTTGTGAGGTTTTAGACAAAACAATATGAGAGGTTTATAAACATATCGTGGTTTGTGAGGTTTTAGACAAAACAATATGAGAGGTTTATAAACATATCGTAGTTTGTGAGGTTTTAGACAAAACAATATGAGAGGTTTATAAACAAATCGGGGTTTGTGAGGTTTTAGACAAAACATTATGAGCGGTTTATAAACATCTTGGAGTGAGGATCGTGGTTTGTGAGGTTTTAGACAAAACAATATGAGAGGTTTATAAACACATCGTCGTTTGTGAGGTTTTAGACAAAACAATATGAGAGGTTTATAAACATCTTGGAGTGAGGATCGTGATTTGTGAGGATTTAGACAAAACAACTTGAGAGGTTTATAAACATATCGTGGTTTGTGAGGCTTTAGACAAAGCAATATGAGAGGTTTATAAACATATTGTGGTTTGTGAGGCTTTAGACAAAACAATGAGAGGTTTATAAACATATCGTGGTTTGTGAGGCTTTCGACAAAACAATATGAGAGGTTTATAAACAGATCAGGGTTTGTGAGGTTTTAGACAAAACAATATGAGAGGTTTATAAACATCTTGGAGTGAGGATCGTGGTTTGTGAGGCTTTAGACAAAACAATATGAGAGGTTTATAAACATATCGTGGTTTGTGAGGTTTTAGACAAAACAATATGAAAGGTTTATAAACATATTGTGGTTTGTGAGGCTTTAGACAAAACAATATGAGAGGTTTATAAATATATCGTGGTGTGTGAGGCTTTAGACAAAACAATATGAGAGGTTTATAAACATATTGTGGTTTGTGAGGCTTTAGACAAAACAATGAGAGGTTTATAAACAGATCAGGGTTTGTGAGGTTTTAGCCAAAAAATATGAGTGTTCATAAATAGATCGTGGAATGAGCATCGTGGTTTGTGAGGTTTTAGAGTTTTAAACAAAACGATATGAGGTGTTTATAAACAGATCTTGGAGTGGTGATGGTTTCACTACACAGTAAGGGGGTATTATGTGATGGCTGTATGAACAGATCATGTGGTGAGGGTCGTGGTTTGTGATGTTTTAGGTAAAACAATGTGAGAGTTCACGTTGATTGAATATGCTGACCAATCATAATCAATTTGCGATCATTTACGGCAAAGGTTAACGAACAATGCGACGGAGTGAATTTGTGATAAATTGCTGAAACACGTTCTATGAACACAATCTGGAGATATAGTGTGTGGGTGTGGACATGTGTTGACGTGCTGATGTAATAGCTGGGGGCACACGTGGGTGATGAAGTGGCCAGGATGTGCGGATTTCACATTACATATGTGAATAATTACTTTTACGTATCATACACACAAACACACACACACATACATACAACCATATATCCATAAAAACACACACATACATACACATACACTCCCCCACTCTCTCTGTCTGTCTCTCTCTCGCGCTCTCTCTCTCTCTCTCCCACTACACAGCGTCAGTTGGCTGGTATATATATATATATATATATATATATATATATATATATATATATATATATATATATATAAGAACAAGTGCCGTCTGTTTAGAAAGTTGTCTGTATTCTATGTTGTTTTAAAGTTTTATATTTTACATTTAAGCTGTACTTGACAGTCTAATATCTGTCTCTGGTCTTGGTGCTGTTCACTGGCTGTCAATTTGTGTCTCTGGTCTTAGTGCTGTTTACTGGCTGTCAATTTTATGTCTTTGACAGGCTATTATCTGTTGCTGCTGTTGTCGATATAGTGAAGAGGTGAGGCACTCGCCTCTCAAAACGATGAACGGAAAATGTGGGCGATCGAATCCCGCAAGTTTCAAGCCACCCTGATCTCAAGCGGGTAAGACCAGAGTGTCTCATTCTGAATTACATACCTCTAGTCGTCTTGACTAGTCATCTTGCCACTGGTCTAGGGTACTTCAGGACGAGAGAGTCAGATTGATGACCCGTAAAGTTTCTTCTTCACTATAATCCAAATACAGCGCAAGTTATACCATCAAGACAAAAATCAGTTTGGCTAACTGCTGGTGTCGCTGCAATATGAGCAGACCCTCAGATACGCAGTTTCCCTCAGCCAATCGTGAAGAGTAAAGGCACCGATACTTTAATATTCTGCTTTTTGCAAGTACTGATGTTCTAATCTCACTGGAACTCCATCATGCTCGATAGACGTTTAATGTAAATTGTCGTGTCAACATAAAAGAGGCGGTCATTAATGCAAGACTTTCCCTTCGTGGCTGTTGTACATGTACTAGTATCCAACCGTCTCTGGGGGTCTCTATATTCAAGAGGTTAAGGCACTCGCCTCTCAAAGTGATGAACGGAAACGGTGGGCGATCTAATCCAACAAGTGTCAAGCGACCCCTGGTCTCACGGGCGGTAATACCAGAGTGCTTGCATCCTGAGTTACCTCCAGTCGTCTCGACCAATAGTCTTGCCACTGATCCAAAGTAACTCGGGACAAAAGAGTGAGATTGATGATCAGCGCATTCACTCCCTCACTATAATCCAAAATACAGCGCACATCACATTATTAAGACAAAACCGTCTAATGTTGTGGCCATCATCGCTTGCGATGGGTTATAAGGTTGTTTGTTTAGTATCCAGCCACGTCTGCTGGAGCGCAAGTGTCACATACACAGGCATCTCTGTTTATGTTTCTAAGAATCGACGTCACTGCACTCCGGGAAAACCCCTAGGTGCTCAGTCTCTCTCAATAAATGGAGCAGGATATGGATGCTGACTGTCCTTGTAGCTCGTTGTTTGTACACACTCCTGCACCGTCCTATCATACGTCCTACTTCGCTTCAACCTCGTGTTATGTCAAAACCTTGCAGTCTGTGAATTGCTGATTCATCTATTTCGGTGTACTGATCCAACAAGCGGTCGTTGATTGATTTCAAAATGTCATTCCTATCCGTCACCAAAGGGCCCATGATAGAAGCATGTGAAGCCAAAATGTAATCTCTTCGTTGCCCTGGACCCCAGCATAACAAGGACAGTAGATCCTTATCAACCCTTAGAGTTGTGAGGCCTCAACAGCTGCTATTCACTCGTACCTCAGCCATCCCTTATGTACCTTCTGAAGCACTGCTTGCGCGCCTGTCACATCGATTGCCCTTGTTAAAGGTGTATCAGGTAGCCATCTTAACAGCTCTAAAATGCGACACGTCGCTGCCTTCAACATCACTCAGCGTAAGTCAGCGCCCCCCGTCTACTGGTCCGACATGGATAGTTTTAGAATGATGGTAATATTATCCGTGGAACTGGTCTTCTGAATCGCCAGGACATCAAAGTTGTAGTCCAAAGTTGATAGTCCAAAGTTGTAGTCCAAAGTTGATAGTCCAAAGTTTGTAGTCCAAAAGTTGATGAAAAGCTGCCCTTTTGATGGCCTTGTGACAATTTCAGTAGTCAGTGTGTATATTTGTTAGGAAATGTCTTTCTGCATTCCTTCTGCCGTGTCTCGTCCAAGCCCAATTCTTTCTTCCTCTCTCCTCGTTTCTCCCACCCTCCTCCTTCTGTCATCAGGAGGAAACATGACCAGCTGGTTGGTCAGCATTCATATATCATTAACCATTATCAGTTAAATTAGAAAAGGAGCACCTATGGGTGAGCACGGTGGACGGTAATGTCGGTTCAGCTAAATAGTACATGAGAATAGATAATCTATTTGTGTCTTTACATTGGACAGTCTCACATCGTCACCTTGTCGTTTTATCATTCTTCTCACTTTCATTACCATCGGTCTGGTCGTCAATTTCTTTATGTCACTTGAACTTTATTTGTGAATGCGTCTTTCCATTTGGCTTGGCTTGGCTTCCGTTCGATCTCAATCTCCCGCTACCAAATCCCGAAAGGGCTTAAGTAGCAGAATGTAGTCCAGAGAACGGAATGCGTTGTCTCGTAGTTTACAGCTTGACTGCGATATTTGCACCTTTCGGTCCAACACATCCGACTTCAGCAAGCAATTTTTGAGTACCGGGTTAGCATTTCCTCTTCGATCCCTTCTCCTTAGCCAGTCGACTCCGTTGCAGCCTGTTATCCAGGATCACCGCGTGGAGGTGTAGAAGGGTCTTCGCAGCTCTGGTTCGCTGGCCCTGACGCTAGCAGTCAGCTATGGGTCGCTGACCACTGCAGCTCATGCGCTGCTCAGCATCTTGATCCCTCGTCTTCCCATTTAAGCTCTTGTAGTTTCTTTGACTTACTTACTGAATTTTTACGTCCACTTGTGCTGTTAAAGGACGCGGGGAGCTGAAGTGGCGAATATTGAGTCATATGTGTTTTGTTAGTTGTGTAAGTCCGTGTTGTTGTATGCGTTCTATTGTATCCACCTGTCACGTGCTCTTCCTCGTGCCTTGTGAGCAAATATTTTTGTATTAAATGTTTAGCGTTAGTTGTTCAGGTTGCATGAAATCATGAGATGAAGTAATCATGTTATTCTGTCTTGTCATCTATTCAGCACAAAGTGTTTTTCTCGCAATATCCAAATGTCAAAATGTCTCTTTCTATTTCTTCTGGTTCCATTAATGACATTTCTCAGACATTTATTTCCCCATACCGTCATTACCCCCTTCTTTTATTTTGGATGAAAACCAAGTCTGACACTTGTAGAAAAAATGTTAGCATTCATATTTTTATCAGTTGTTGTTTTGTGACCAAGCTGTGGATCCAATTTTTAAGCGGTAGCACAATACACCCGACTCTAGTACGTAATAAAAATAGGGGTTTGAAACCTGGCATGGAGACGGTCGAGTTAAGGACTGTCAAGCATGAACAACACACTGCAAAGAGAAAACAAAAACTAGAAAAAGACTATTACTTTAACATCCTTTAATATGGTTGTAAATATTAATCATATGCCAATATTATCAACATACTGTTGGCAAATATATTTCATATTTAGTAGCCCCTGTCCAATCGTTGTTGACTAATGGATAATGTTTCATATTTAGTAGCCCCCGTCCAGTCGTGGTTGACTATTGGATAATGTTTCATATTTAGTAGCCCCCAGTCGTGGTTGACTAATGGATAATGTTTCTTATTTAGTAGCCCCCAGTCGTGGTTGACTAATGGATAATGTCTCATATTTAGTAGCCCCCAGTCGTAGTTGACTAATGGATAATGCTTCATATTTAGTAGCCCCCAGTCGTGGTTGACTATTGGATAATGTTTCATATTTAGTAGCCCCCGTCCAGTCGTAGTTGACTAATGAATAATGTTTCATATTTAGTAGCCCCCGTCCAGTCGTGGTTGACTAATGGATAATGTTTCATATTTAGTAGCCCCCGTCCAGTCGTGGTTGACTAATGGATAATGCTTTATATTTAGTAAGCCCCGCCTAGTCCTGGTTGACTAATGGATAATTTTCATATTTAGTAGCCCCCAGTCGGGGTTGACTAATGGATCATTTTCATATTTAGTAGCCCCCAGTCGTGGTTGACTAATGGATCATTTTCATATTTAGTAGCCCCCAGTCGTGGTTGACTAATGGATCATTTTCATATTTAGTAGCCCCCAGTCGTGGTTGACTAATGGATAATGTTTCATATTTAGTAGCCCCCAGTCGTGGTTGACTAATGGATAATGCTTTATATTTAGTAGCCCCCAGTCGTGGTTGACTAATGGATATGACCTTGGAGTAGCATCTGTTTACTGAGTTTTGGTTATCAATTTCCTTGCGGCAGTGCCTGTCACTTCTTTGTGACGCCATATTTAACATGTGAGCGGTGTCATTCTCATGTCATCGCTAAGGGCATTTAAAGGCATTTATTCGCCCCCCCCCCCCCCCCCCACCTTTCCAATCAAATATCTATACTTCATTGAACATTGTTGAACAATGAAGAACATTGAGTTTCTCTACGAGATGGAATTCAAACCACTGAAACGAGGCTCCAACCCTCATTCAATGACGTTGTTGTTGTTGTTGAATGTCTACAGTGAGTAAGTTTACCTTTCTGTGCACCATGAAGTGTCACGTTGCAGTAACTTTTCTCACATCCCGAGCGTGCTGATGAATGTGGGCCAAGGTTCTCCAGGCTGTTGTACTATGCTTGACTTCATATGCGTGATATTCACTACTATCCATATATCGTTAGCCAGACAACCTTGAAAACAGTTTCCAGGAAGAGCTACTTGGAAGAGGTGTGGCCCGGTCAGTATATTCCGCCTGGCCCTTAAGCGATGCTCTGCTCAGTATGTTTGCCTGGCCACACTAGCGTCTCAGATCTCTTGTACATATCTAACAGATGATCACGAAACGTTAAGCTCACGTGGCCGTACAACTTTAAGTGTCCACTATGTCGTTCCCCTCGAGCCAGAGTGGTCTAAGGATGAAACTCGCTCGGTTTTCGAATCCTACCGTGTCCAGTTTAGCAGACACGGGACTTGTATCTTCACGTACGGAAGGTAATGGCGATCTACCGTACTGAACACCTACTAAGAAGCTTATACCCGCCAAATGGGTTGGACGTACTGCAAAGGTCACACTACTCACGTTTATGCCGTTCCCCAGTGGGATTGAGAGATAACATGAGAGATAGGTTTTGTTTCATAACGTTACCCCAAGGCAAAATACCTAAATAACTAAAGAACATGTGGCTGCCTGATAGCAGACACTCGCTATGCTCGATTGAATATCAGGATTACTGACTACATACAACTATGATTAATTTCATTTAAGTAATTATATAATGCATTTAACTCGTCAATAATGACGGACAGTTTTTAAATGTCAATCAAAATAAAATAAACAAATTGAAAAGCCTTTTGCCATTCTTCTTCTTCTTCTTCGTATGCTGTCAGACGTCAACTTGAATTTGTTCGAAGAAAGCAGCGATCATCATGAGGCTGTCGACACTGCCATAGAGCTTGTCTAATGTTGCCACTGGTGATGACGCCATGTGCTTTCTCTAGGCCTCGTATGTCGGGCAATTTTGCAGCAGATGTTCGGCGGTCATTTTCCCTGTACCACAGGTGCATTCGTCAGTGCCACCTATCTTCAGTTTATTGAATAGGTGGTACCTCAGTTTGTTGTGGTCTATGCGAAATCTAAAGACCACGATATGCTCTCTTCTGTTCAACTGGTAATAGGCATCATTTTTTGTGTAGCCAGTATGTTCTGTTTCCCATTTGGCCATGTATCTGGTCCTAATAAACCTTTTGGATTTTTGGTAGGTCACACTAGAATCTGGTTGTTGTAGTCTTGCATCTTCTTTTGCCAGTCTGTCTGCCTCCTCGTTGCCTTGGATGTTACAGTGGGATGGAACCCACAGTACCCCTACTCTTTTTGGTGCGAACTGCTGGCCTAGTTGACAGAGTACTGCTCTTAAATCATTTAGCTCTGTATTTTTCTGGCTTATTAGTGCTGTAACCACGGCCAGGGCATCTGTAAACAGTAGTATCTGGCTTTTATTACTTTCGCCTGTCAGCATTGCTTTTACTGCAGCCTTCATTGCCTCTGCCTCCGCTCTGAAATTGCTCTTTTGCCATTCTACTTTGAAAGAAAAATATAATCTGGTCTTCCATAGCAACATTAAAAAAAATGTATAGTAATAATATTTAATCGTTAGATTCACATACCGCTCACATTCACATTGTGTTACACAATTCACTGACTGAAAGAATAAGAAAAAAATATTGCTGTGTAAAATATTCAGTTATGAAAAGGGGAAACAAATTTCACGTCTTCAATTATGGTTCCAACAAAAAAGTTAAAAATATCATAAAGACGTTTTACCATAAATCTTTGAAAGAATGAAAAAAATATGACTCCTGCAGCAGTTGTTGCTAACAAACTCATGGAAAGAATTACCGTTTATGTGCATGAATTACAGATAACACGCTAAAGTGATATTTTTGTTCGACAACCCAACAAACGGTGAATATTATGATAGAGCATAGTTAACAATCTAATTAACAATAATTAACATTAATAAATTAATTAACAATAACTTATTACCAAACAAGATCATTTACACACAAATGTATAAGATGTCAATACGTTATAATTATTCCAAAATATCAATTCTTATTGGGTGTAATTAAACATTTAAACCTGATAAGACCTCTACAGCTTCCTCCAGTCTAAGATTTTTCCACGCAAAATCCTGCCGTGCCTCTAGTTTCGGTTGTTGCTCAGTTAGAGACAGAGGCCCCTACTTTCTCGTCCAGACTGACCCTGTAAAACAAACGAAAATCCTGTCCACCGTCGAGCGTGCGGGTCGGGTATGTGCTTGTATTTCCGCCGAAACAGTTGTTAATCTTGCTGTTCTGTTCACGAAACATAGAAAAGGAATGTGTCCGCTTCGAATGATCAACGTGAGATTTACACTCCCTTGTTTCGCTCCTAGCGAAAGGCGATGTGACTATGGACACTGCGTGGGGCCAGCTTGGAGACGGAGTTAGCTTCCCATATGCTGATGATCCACAATGAAACACGGAACTAGAGCTTCCATCTTGAACTCTGAGACAACTGTTGGAGCTGTCCGTACTCGCTTGTTGGTTCCCGTCTGCCTCGGTCAGCCTCTGTTGCACGTTACTAGGATAGAATGTCTGCGAGGTGGAAGTTACGTCATTAATTCCGCTGTCTTTCACGTGTCTTGTCCCGCCATGTTTCTGTGCAAGTTTGACCTCCAGCACGCACTGAGCACGCTCTTCTGGTGTAAGTAAGCTCTGTTCAGGAGGAATCCTCATACGAGTTTTGATAATGACGATTTCCTTTCGCAGCATTGCATTCTGTTCTTCCAAATATGAAAGCTGCAAGGAGAGAAGACAACACATGACAGCATTACAGTAATTTTGTTGATTTATATTGTTAGTTCAGTGTACCATTGCTAGTTAAATGTAAACATAGTTGTTAGTTCAATATAAACAAAAGTTGTTATTTCAATATAAAGATAGTTGTTAGTTCAATAAGAAAGTAGTTGTTAGTTCAATATAACAATAGTTGTTGGTTCAATATTTCTTTGCCAATTCAATGTGCTAATGCTAGTTCAATATGTCCTTATCAGTTCAGTATTTCAATGCTTGTCCATTATTTCTTTATCGGCGCTAATTTCTCTAGGACCTCTATATTTTTAACTTTTGTTAGTAGTGTTAAATATATATAACACTTGATCAGTCTTATTTTTAAGTTGTAGCATAGCTCCCTGGATGTGAATATCTTCTTCATTCTGCTGGGCATATCCTTTTGATTTTAGTTTCACATTTGCCATCATCGGCTATCACATACCCAATATATGAGACCCGAGTAGTCTGCCGGGGTCTTTGTGGATGACAGAGAAAAGAATAGTATCACTGCCCCACAGAGGCGACTAACTATGGGCATAACACCGGCCATGGTTAGGTGGTTTGTTTAGAGCAGCATATATGTCGCCTAACAGGCTGCGGGTCTACTTTGCTCTAGTGTTTGAGTCTATTAAGATGGATTGCATATCGGTTAACCACCCTCTACAAGCGATTGTCTCAACGCAGTGGAATGTTAAGCTGTTCGAGCCTAGCCCGCTAAGCAGGATAGCCTTCTCCCGGCTACATCCAGCTGATACATGAGATGAGACTGCCCCTGTAGAAGTACAGGTAGACTAGGATACGTCTCCCCAAGATGTGAGACGCGTGTCCCCTGCTCCAGTACGGCTCCCCAAGATGTGAGAATCGTGCCCCCTGCTCCAGTACCTCTACCCAAGATGCGAGAAGCGTGTCCCCTGCTCCAGTCCCTCTCCACGTGAGAAAGGTGTCCCCTGCTCCAGTACCTCTCCACGTGAGAAGCGTGGGCCCTGCTCCAGTACCTCTCCATATGAGAAGCGTGTCCCCTGCTCCAGTACCTCTACCCAAGATGCGAGAATCGTGTCCCCTGCTCCAGTACCTCTACCCAAGATGCGAGAAGCGTGTCCCCTGCTCCAGTACCTATCCATATGAGAAGCGTGTCCCCTGCTCCATAACCTCTACCCAAGATGTGAGAAGCGTGTCCCTTGCTCCAGTACCCCAGCAGATAAGAATCGTCTCCCCTGCTCTAATATCTCTCCACGTGAGAAGGGTGTACCCTGATCCAGTACCTCTCCATGTGAGAAGCGTGTCCCCTGCTCCAGTACTTCTCCATGTGAGATGCGGACCCCCTGCTCCAGTACCTCTCCATGTGAGATGCGGGCCCCTTGCTCCAGTACCTCTCCATGTGAGATGCGGGCCCCCTGCTCTAGTACCTCTCCATGTGAGATGCGGGCCCCTTGCTCCAGTACCTCTCCATGTGAGATGCGGGCCTCTTGCTCCAGTACCTCTCCATGTGAGATGCATGCCCCCTGCTCCAGTACCTCTCCATGTGAGATGTGGGGCCTCTGCTCCAGTACCTCTCCATATGAGATGTGGGCTCCATGCTCCAGTAACTCTCCATGTGAGAAGCGTGTCCCCTGCTCCAGTACCTCTCTCCAAAATGTGAGATGCGGGACCCTTGCTCTAATACCTCTCCATGTGAGAAGCGTGTCCCCTGCTCCAGTACCTCTCTCCAAAATGAGAGATGCGGGCCCCTTGCTCTAGTACCTCTCCATGTGAGAAGCGTGTCCCCTGCTCCAGTACTTCTCTCCAAAATGTGAGATGCGGGCCACCTGCTCCAGTACCTCTCCATGTGAGATGCGGGCCCCCTTGCTCCAGTCAGTACCTCTCCATGTGAGATGCGGGCCCCCTGCTCCAGTACCTCTCCATGTGAGATGCGGGCCCCTTGCTCCAGTACCTCTCTATTAGAGATGCGGGCCCCTTGCTCCACTACCTCTCCATGTGAGATGCGGGCCCCTTGCTCCAGTACCTCTCCATGTGAGATGCGTGCCCCTTGCTCCAGTACCTCTCCATGTGAGATGCGGTTCCCTGCTCCAGTACCTCTCTATGTGAGATGCGGGCCCCCTGCTCCAGTACCTCTGCATGTGAGATGTGGGCCTCTTGCTCCAGTACCTATTAATTTGAGATGCGGGACCCTGCTCCAGTACCTCACCATGTGAGATGCGGGCCCCTTGCTCTAGTACCCCTCCATATGAGATGCGGGCCCACTGCTCTAGTACCTCTCCATGTGAGATGCGGGCCCCCTGCTCTAGTACCTCTCCATGTGAGATGCGGGCTCCCTGCTCCAGTACCTCTCCAAGTGAGAAACGTGTCCCATGCTCCAGTACCTCTCTCCAAAATGTGAGATGCGGACCCCTTGCTCTAGTACCTCTCCATGCGAGAAGCGTGTCGCCTGCTCCAGTACCTCTCTCCAAAATGTGAGATGCGGGCCCCTTGCTCTAGTACCTCTCCATTTGAGATGCGGGCCCCCTTGCTCTAGTACCTCTCCATGTGACATGCGGGCCTCTTGCTCCAGTACCTCTCCAAGTGAGATGCGGGCCCCCCGCTCCAGTACCTCTCCATGTGAGATCCGGGCCCCTGCTCTAGTACCTCTCTCAATGAGATGCGGGCCCCCTGCTCCAGTACCTCTCCCCATGAGTCTCCCCATGAGATGCGGACCCCCTGCTCCAGTACCTCTCCATGTGAGATGCGGGCCCCTTGCTCCAGTACCTCTCTCCATGTGAGAAGCGGGCCCCCTGCTCCAGTACCTCTCCATGTGAGATGCGGGGCCCCTGCTCCAGTACCTCTCCATGTGAGATGCGGGCCCCTTGCTCCAGTATCTCTCCATTTACTTTGACCTACACTTTGGGCTCCTTCTATGTACCACCAATTATCAAAGTTTTTATTTTAAAATATTGTTGCCCAGATCACACTCGGCACTGAACTTATTCACTTGCTCAACAAGGTCTTGTAAATCTCCCTTCACTTGCTCAACAAGGTCTTGTAAATCTTCCTTCACTTGCTCAACAAGGTCTTGTAAATCTTCCTTCACTTGCTCAACAAGGTCTTGTAAATCTCCCTTCACTTGCTCAACAAGGTCTTGTAAATCTCCCTTCACTTGCTCAACAAGGTCTTGTAAATCTTCCTTCACTTGCTCAACAAGGTCTTGTAAATCTTCCTTCACTTGCTCAACAAGGTCTTGTAAATCTTCCTTCACTTGCTCAACAAGGTCTTGTAAATCTCCCTTCACTTGCTCAACAAGGTCTTGTAAATCTCCCTTCACTTGCTCAACAAGGTCTTGTAAATCTCCCTTCAATTGCAGCTAACAGTACTGTGTCATCAGCTCAGCCGCGATTGTTAATTATTCACCAATTGCAACCACGTAAGATAGACCTAGGTCGTTGCAGACAATATATCTGAGATAATATTACATCCATGTGCTTTCACCGTCAAACATTAACCACGCACATAAGAGTACACGTACGAGTACACATGGGAGTAGACATGACAGTAGACATTAGAGCATACATAACAGTAGACATAAGAGTACACATGACAGTAGACATAAGAGTACACATGACAGTAGACATAAGAGTACACATGACAGTAGACATAAGAGTACACATAACAGTAGACATAAGAGTACACATAACAGTAGACATAAGAGTACACATGACAGTAGACATAAGAGTACACATGACAGTAGACATACGAGCACACATAACAGTAGACATAACAGTAGATATAAGAGTAGACATAAGAGTAGACATAAGAGTAGACATAAGAGTAGACATAAGAGTAGACATAAGAGTAGGCAATAGGAGTAGCTTTAGGAGTAGACATAGGAGTACACACAATAGGCACTAATCCTTGTGTAACAAATAACAAATAGTAACGGTAGATTCAAAATAAGAAACGAAATAAGTCACGAATTGAATTGGACCTCTGTGACTAGTAAACAAACAAATCACCAACTCTACTTTGTCTTCATTGTGCACAACAACGATGAACAAGGTCTCGATTGGTCTGCTGAGATCTTTGTGTATGACAAGGACAAGAATAGCACCACTGCCCCACAGAGAGCATGTCGTAAGAGGCGTCTAACTATGTGGCAGGACATAACACCAGCCATGGTTAGGTGGTTTGTTAAGAGCAGCATAGATGGCGTCTAACAGGCTGCTGGTCTACTTTGCTCTTAGTGCTTGAGTATAAAGATGGACTCGCACATCGGTTAACCACCCTCTGCGGCACTTGTCCCAACACAGCGGAGTAATAAGCTGCTCGAGACTATTCAGCTAAGCAGGAAATCCTACTTCCGGCTACATTCAGCTCACGCCAGACCTGGGACCTGCACAGCATCATCCACCCCTGTAGAAGTACAGGTCGACTAAGACTAAGAACAACACATACTAATAATAATAGAATAATTCTAGAATGACTTTAACTAAACTACATTAATTCGTAATTTTTTTCTTCTTCTCTCACCGTGACCCAAATGATTTATTTTTGTCATGGTTAAACCTTCCCGTGTACCGGTATAATAAATGACTGATTTTACTTGTTCTTAATTTGGTCCCCTGTTCACTTCAACCCAAGTATAGGGCTGATTTTACTTGTTCTTCATTTGGTCCCCTGTTCACTTCAACCCAAGTATAGGGCCACTACTATTTGTGACTTTTTTTAGAAAGCCTGCACCAAAGTAGTTCATGAGCTTTTGTAGCTGTAGTTTCGGTAGAAATTAGTGTTAGACTATGAGGTCACTTGCACTAAACACAATTATATTTAGTAAGCGGAAGACGGATGTGTTTGGACCGAAAGATGCAAATACCGCAGTTAAGCTGTAAACTAGCGACACAACGCATTCCGTTCCCCGGATTACATCCTGCTACTTGCAAAGCTCTGTTCAGGACGATAGCGGGAGAAGAGAACGAACGGATAAGACGAAGAAGAAGCAGTCACCTTTTACGACATACATGGAGATGCTTTCTCCCTATTGGCTTTCCACCCCAGTAAGGGGCATTGATATTCACTCAATGGAGGGACTACATTTCAAACACGATCAACAGGAAACCATTCTCTTACCTTGTTCATGATATCGTTTTCTATCATACGTTTATTCTCTCGTGACCTCTTGGCGGCAATGTTGTTACGTTTCCGTTTCTCCCAATACTTGCTGTCTTTCTCCAAACATGGTATATCTCTCTTGACTCTTCGTTGGGCATATCTAGGCGTGAGTGTCAGTTGCGTATCAGTCCATTGCCAATGGTCGGGACTCGTCACAAGCTGGTTGTTGCATGGCTGTTCGGCATGTTGCATGTGATGTTCAATACGTTTCTGCTGAATGTGGGCGTTATGCGGATGTTGGTGCTGATGTTGATGCTGATGTTGGTGCTGATGCATAATCCTTGCGAGGGAGCCTCCGGTGTCTGAAGGACAAATTGAGGAATATATATATATATGTGTTTATGTGTGCGTTTGTGTGTATGTGTGCGTGTGTGTATGTGTGCGTGTGTGTATGTGTGTTTGTGTGTGCACTTGTCTGTGTGTGTAAAATTCCAAACTTACAGACCATTAAGAGTGAAATACGAGGCAGCATATGTTCTAGAGATTACTGTAACGTTTTGAGGAGAGAGTTAGTAAGATGATTCATATTGGAGGACGTGGTAAGAAGGGTGATACAGATTAGAGGTGAGTGTGGGAATGGTGATACAGATTAGAGGTGAGTGTGGGAAGGGTGATACAGATTAGAGATGAGTGTGGGAAGGGTGATACAGATTAGAGGTGAGTGTGGGAAGGGTGATACAGATTAGAGGTGAGAGTGGGAAGGGTGGTACAGATTAGAGGTGAGTGTGGGAAGGGTGATACAGATTAGAGGTGAGTTTGGGAAGGATGATGCAGATTAGAGGTGAGTGTGGGAAGGATGATGCAGATTAGAGGTGAGTGTGGGAAGGGCGATACATCATTGGTTTACTAGAGGGAGATCGTGATAACAAATCTATCAGAATTCATGGAGGAGGTTTCTTAAATGATAGATAAAGGGCAGCCAGTGGATGTTAGTTATCTAGATTTTGCAAAGGCCTTTGATAGATTACTTCATAAATGATTATTCCGAAAGTTAAAATCCCAAGGAATAGGTGGGAAAGTTGCCAAATGGATTGAACATTGGTTAACGGGAAGAAATCAAAGGTGTCACAGGGCTCAGTTTTGAGATCAATTTTGTTCTTGATATATATAAATGATTTGGACATTGATATAGGATCCATGATTGCAAAATTTGCTGATGACACAAAACTGTGCAGTAGTGTCTCATCTAAAGCAGGAGCGGGTATATTGAGGTCGGATTTAGATAAAATTCAAGAATGGTATGTAAGCTGGCAAATGGAGTTTAATGTAGATAAATGTACAGTCATCCACATAGGTAGATCCAATTCGGAACATAATTACAGAATGGGCGAGAACAATATTAGAAAGATAGATAAGGAAAGGGACCTAGGGGTTATAATATATCATACAGGTAAAGTGAGTGAGCAGGTCCAGGTAGCAGTGAAAAAGGCAAATGCAATGATAGGTATGATAAAAAGAAATATTAAACATAGGAGCAAGGAAGTGAAAGTCAAACTGTATAAAGCATTAGTTAGACCTAGATTGAAGTATTTTGTACAGGTGTGGAGTCCTTATCATAGAGGGGATATAAACATGCTAGAAAGAATACAAAAAAGAGCCACAAAGCTGATAGTGGGATTCCAGAATTACAGTTATGAGGAAAGACTCAGAAAAACCGGCCTACGGTGTCTCGAAGAGAGAAGAATTCGTGGTGACTTAATACAGGTTTATAAGATGATCAGAGGAACGGATAAATTAGACTATCACAAGTTTTTCAAAATACAACCACCCACAAGAACAGATAGCTACAAATTAACTAAAGAGAGGTCCAGATTAGATATTAGGAAATATTTGTATTAGTCAGAGAGTGGTGAATGCTTGGAATGCATTGCCACAGGAGGTAGTGGAGGTTGGGACAATTAATGCAGTTAAGAATAAATTGGATGCGCATAGCTTTTGAAGAAAGGTAATGTAAATGAAACTGGTTGTATACAGACTCTGAAGAGTCTTCTAAACCAGTATATAGATGTTAAGTTATAATGGGGGAGAAGAGGGTAGGAAGGGGGAATAGAGATTGGAGGAGAAAAAAGTAGGAAGGGTTTTACAGATTGGAGAAGAGGGTAGGAAGGGTTATACAGATTGGAGAAGAGGGTAGGAAGGGTTATACAGATTGGAGAAGAGGGTAGGAAGGGTTATACAGATTGGAGAAGAGGGTAGGAAGGGTTTTACAGATTGGAGAAGAGGGTAGGAAGGGTTATACAGATTGGAGAAGAGGGTAGGAAGGGTTATACAGCTTGGAGAAGAAAGTAGGAAGGGTTATACAGATTGGAGAAGAGGGTAGGAAGGGTTATACAGCTTGGAGAAGAGGGTAGGAAGATTGAAACATCTTGGAAGAGGATGTGTGCAAGGTGTTACAGATTTTGTGATAGTGTGCATGTTGATAAAAGTATACATTTTCAGCTAGGTAGACTTGAGCATTAATCTGCCATGGGGTGAACCCAATACCTTTACATTGACAATAGAGTGATCCAACTACTGGGTCTGGGGCGATGAGTAATCAGGGTCGGGTGAGAGATGCTGATCAAGGTGAGAGCGAAGAGTAATCAGGGTTAGGTGAGACATGCTGATCAAGGTGAGAGCGAAGAGTAATCAGGGTCAGGTGAGACATGCTGATCAAGGTAGGAGAGAAGAGTAATCAGGGTCAGGTGACACATGCTGATCAAGGTAGGAGAGAAGAGTAATCAGGGTCAGGTGAGACATACTGATCAAGGTAAGAGCGAAGAGTAATCAGGGTCAGGTGAGACATACTGATCAAGATAGGAGATAAGAGTAATCAGGGTCAGGTGAGACGTGCTGATCACGGTAGGAGAGAAGAGTAATCAGAGTCAGGTGAGACATACTGATCAACGTAGGAGAGAAGAGTAATCAGGGTCAGGTGAGACATACTGATCAAGGTAGGAGAGAAGAGTAATCAGGGCCAGGGGAGACATACTGATCAAGGTGAGAGGGAAGAGTAATCAGGGTCAGGTGAGACATGCTGATCAAGGTGAGAGGGAAGAGTAATCAGGGTCAGGTGAGACATGCTGATCAAGGTGAGAGCGAAGAGTAATCAGGGTCAGGTGAGACATACTTATCAAGGTGAGAGCGAAGAGTAATCAGGGTCAGGTGAGACGTGCTGATCAAGGTGAGAGCGAAGAGTAATCAGGGCCAGGTGAGACGTGCTGATCACGGTAGGAGAGAAGAGAAATCAGTCAGGTGAGACATACTGATCAAGGTAGGAGAGAAGAGTAATCAGGGTCAGGTGAGACATACTGATCAAGGTGGGAGAGAAGAGTAATCAGGGTCAGGTGAGACATACTGATCAAGGTGGGAGAGAAGAGTAATCAGGGTCAGGTGAGACATACTGATCAAGGTAGGAGAGAAGAGTAATCAGGGTCAGGTGAGACATACTGATCAAGGTGGGAGAGAAGAGTAATCAGGGTCAGGTGAGACATACTGATCAAGGTGGGAGAGAAGAGTAATCAGGGATCCCCACTTTACGTCCCTTTCTGCATTTCTGGAAACAGTCTGTGTCACAGCAGTCTAGCCAGCAAGGTGGGGATCAGCACTGTAATTTCCTCTAATGGTGGGCTAAGTGGGAAGTCACACATTATACTACAGTCACGAGAATCCCTGTCCACCCTCTCAAGTACGCTTCAGAATATAAAAAGAGCCACTGTAACCTGCCACCAAAGAACCGCAGTTGAGAGCTAACTCATCAAATCTCAACCGGGCATGTGAGTTTTTTATGGTATCACCACTCCTTTCAGTCGACCTGACCGTAAATGGTTACCTGACGTTTTATCGATGAAAGGGACTCAGTACATAAAGAGGCGCCCAGGTGCTGTAGAGGTGCCCAGGTACAATAGAGGTGCCCAGGTACAATAGAGGCGCCCAGGTGCTATAGAGGCGCCCAGGTACAATAGAGGCGCTCAGGTGCAATAGACGTGCCCAGGTGCTATAGAGGCGCCCATGTACAATAAAGGTGCCCAGGTACAATAGAGGCGCCCAGGTGCTATAGAGGCGCCCAGGACCAATAGAGGTGCCCAGGTACAATGGAGGCGACCAGGTGCTATAGAGGCGCCCAGGTACAATAGAGGCGCTCAGGTGCAATAGACGTGCCCAGGTGCTATAGAGACGCCCAGGTACAATAGAGGCGCCCAGCTACAATCGAGGCGCCCACGTACAAAAGAGGCGCCCAGGTACAATAGAGGCGCCTAGGTACAATAGAGTCGCCTAGGTACAATAGAGGCGCCCAGGTACAATAGAGGCGCCTAGGTACAATATAGGCGCCCAGGTACAATAGAGGCGCCTAGGTACAATAGAGGCGCCTAGGTACAATAGAGGCGCCTAGGTACAATAGAGGCGCCTAGGTACAATAGAGGCGCGCATGTACAACTAAGTAGTTTCTATGAACCACTTTCCAAGCTGCCAGCTATCAGTACCTGGCTGCCACCAGCTCCCTTTTTTGCTGCGCATTTCTCGCCATGTCAATGCTTACATTTCTCGCCATGTCAATGCTTACATTATCGCCATGTCAATGCTTACATTTCTCGCCATGTCAATGCTTAAATTTCTCGCCATGTCAATGCTTACATTTCTCGCCATGTCAATGCTTACATTTCTCGCCATGTCAATGCTTACATTTCTCGCCATGTCAATGCTTACATTTCTCGCCATGTCAATGCTTACATTTCTCGCCATGTCAATGCTTACATTTCTCGCCATGTCAATGCTTACATTTCTCGCCTTGTCAATGCTTACATTTCTCGCCATGTCAATGCTTACATTTCTCGCCATGTCAATGCTTACATTTCTCGCCTTGTCAATGCTTACATTTCTCGCCATGTCAATGCTTACATTTCTCGCTACTCCTCTAGTTTTCTCAATTCTCTTTGACATACGCCTAATGTATGTTTCTTTCTGCTATTGGTTTAAAAAAATTATTTTCATCGAAATCATGTGAATGAAAACCGAAATCATGTGAATGATAACCGAAATCATGGGAATGATAACCGAAATCATGTGAGTGATAACCGAAATCATGTGAATGATAACCGAAATCATGTAAATTGTAACCGAAATCATGTGAATGATAACCGAAATCATGGAAATGATAACCGAAATCATGTGAATGAAAACCGAAATCATGTGAGTGACAACCGAAATCAGCTGATCCGTGTTTGGGGATGGGGGCGGGGGCGGGGGGGGGGGGGTTCTGGAGTTCCTTCTTGCACCCACTCTCTAGAAGAACCCAATGATAATTCTTGTAGTTATCAGTGAATTCACCACTATGAAGATAACAGTATCCATCTCTACCTCGGTGACCACACTGCTGTAGTCCAGCTTGTTTTGAGGAAAACGTACCGGTACGGGAGGTATGGCTTGGTCAGTCCGTTTCACCTGCCTTATTTTACTCTCCATTCCTAGCCAATAACGGTGCCATAAGTGTCTTACTCACAGGCCTATAAAAGCGATCTTTTCGGTGAGATCAATATTTACTTTTTTTAAGGTTACTTAAATGTTCTACATTAAGACTAATAAAAGCGATATTTCTCTGTGAGTTCAATATTTATTAAGGTTTCGGAAATGCTCTACTTAAAACCCAATAAAAGCGATATTTCTCTGTGAGATCAATATTTATTAAGGTTTCAGAAATGCTCTACTTAAAACCCAATAAAAGCGATATTTCTCTGTGAGATCAATATTTATTAAGGTTTCAGAAATGCTCTACTTAAAACCGAATAAAAGCGATATTTCTCGGTGAGTTCAATATTTATTAAGGTTTCTCAAATGTTCTACTTACTGACCAGTGTCACACAGACTTAGCAAATGTTCGCTTGGCCAAACTCGAAGGTCCGAACACAGAGTAACTTGCCGTCAGAATGATCTTGGTTTGCCAGGACCGGCTTTATTATTTGTGGACATTGGTCGAGCTTGGTCGCGACAGTTGAGTGGTCAGTCGGCCAGAAAAGAACTTTGCCAGTGACCCGTGGGTGGTCGACTGTAACATCTATGCAAATTGCACATCATGCAAATCGTACGTCTCGCCAGAGCCCGAAAGAGGTATAAAGAATAGCAACACTGTAAACCTGCAAGCATCTCGCAAGAGACGACCAAGGAGGGTTGAACACGTAGAAACGTTAAACCAGAAAAACGTAACCCAATTTAGACAATTCAACTAAGACGAAAATTCAACCAACCACCCAGGACGGAAACAGGTCTCTGTCTCGACTGAAATGCGGAGAAAGCCGGTCGGAATCTGCATTGCTGACCTTATTTTTCTATAAAGAAAACCGGGCTCAGGTTAGAAGGTCGCCGTGTATTGGTAAAAGACCTGTGCTCCACGGGGAACTGAAAATGCTTTGGTTGTCATGGCATTATGCAAATATGGAAGGTCAAACTCAGTGTCGGCACTGGTTGCAGTTGCGTGTGGATGGCTTAAACTGAACACTTTGATTTTATCCTTGAATATATGGTGTGTCTCAATGTGTGTTTGTTCTTTCACAGAGTTCTTTTCAGTTGAATCTATTTTACGTGATGATGTGCAATATACCATTATCGCTTTCTGTAGTAGGATTCAGAGATTCTATTCTTACCGAGCTGATAGGTGACACAGGGATCCACACAGAGCAGAAGAGAGGGGCGTTGAAGCATCGTGTCTTATCATTGTTTCACTCTGTTCGTGCGTAGGCCGAACCACAACAGTCCTGTTTCAGAAAGATTGCGAGAGAGGACCCAGCGTGCTTTTGCGGAGGTAGTTTCTGTAACAATTTGTTTGCATGATGAGGTTGCTAGCGTCATTAATCCCCTCATTAGTACATAATACAACATGAGGGGATAGGTAGCGTCCCTTTTGTTTCCTCCCATGTAACGGGCTCTATGACACAGCGGGGAAGTATTGATAGATGGTCGGACAGAGATAGTGTGACAACAGAGTAGAGGTCCCACTGCCATCGGGCATGAGGTGTTAGAGACTCCAATTGTAGGCTCTGCCGTCGAGGATAAGGTGTTAGAGACTTCTAGTGCACATTAAGCCGTCAGGGATAACGTGTTAAGGACTTCCATTGTATTAGATATCAGCTTTTTGTGAGGAATTGTGACTACCTTGCTGAATTTTACTTCCATAACAGTCAGTCAGGTACACATTCACAGCTTGATAGACTGTAGCGTATCGAGACAGAGGATTGAAATCTGTACTTTTGCCGTGAACAGGGTGAATCCGCGTATTGACACTATGTCCGTGTACAATTCATCGTCGGGATATCCCCTCATGCACATTTGTCACGTCAAGATTTTGGCGCACTTTTGTGTGCAGAAGTGTCGGACTTGTCCTATTTTGGATCATTTGGAGCAATCTGTCTCACGCTTGGGCCCAGAACGGCATTTACTATTAATGTTATTCAATGCCTTTGGGTGGTCGTACTCTAGATTAACTCTGAAAACAGCTTTTGTCTGGGGATTATCAGGGGAAAGTACAGGGATCAAATAGCATAAAAAGAAGCCGTTGGTCTGTCGGGTTCACCGCCAGTACTTGACAGAGCAATGTCCACGACCACATTCCAAGTCTGACAATTAGTCGAGTACACAGATTTGTGTCAGACGACGCGAATGTGTCAGTGGTGCGGTTGATACCGGGACTCGTCCTGGTTTCCGCTCACAGATATCCCTGACACTTACATCTTTGCCAGGAACGTTTGAAGGGAGTGTCTCGCCCTTCATCTGATACGGCTGAGATGAGAGTGATGAAGGCGGAGTAGAAACTATTGGGGAACTTCCGTACATGAATAAAAACATGAAAACGTGTAAGTGCCAAACAATAATTTTGTTGACGATAAATTATCATACATTTCTTGTTGGTATTCTAAACCTGTTGCATTCGACTGGATCACTGAGTTCTCAGGTCCACTGCACCTTGTTTTGAAAGGTGAAAATAGTCCAATAGGGGACACTGCTGTCAAGAAGGAAGTGTTCGACATTTTATTTGCAGTGCCTCAGGTGTGTATTGTGTGATGGTCTTGTCCTTGCTGACTTTACTTCCCTAATTATGCACTAGTTACGCTTCTACAGCTGGATTAGCTGTAATATGACGGAATAGGGATTCGAACTCAGTACAATAGGCAGAAGATGGCCCAGTGACTGAGCTAACAGCAGCCAGCACCTCTCCCGCCGGCTGCTTGCATCAGGGTCAGTGACCAGAAACTGACCAATACCATATTCCATGTATGTATGTATGTATGTATGTATGTATGTATGTATGTATGTATGTATGTATGTATGTATGTATGTATGTATGTATGTATGTATGTATGTATGTATGTATGTATGTATGTATGTATGTATGTATGTATGTATGTAAGTATATGCCCCCCTCCCCCCACATGTCTAGACTATGTTTGTTTATTTCTAGACTCTGTAGGCAGAAGTCTGCATCTACAATACAATGGTCGAGACACGTATGTCAGGTATTTGACAATTTCTGGAATACAAAATCGACATTACAGATCACATTATCCTCCTCGAGGAGAAACACTGTTTGGACAGACCTAAGGATGCTAGAAGTGTTTCTGCATGCTCCGGTTGCCAGTCACCCATTCTTTCCGTGTTCCACTTATGCCCTTAAGTGCCCTCGCTGTTGTGTTCGTTTCGTGTCCGGCTACGAGCACGCTCCATCAAATATGCTAAGGGTAGGTGGTCTAATCGTGGACGAGAGCTCAAACATACAGACAGAGATGTTCAGAAAATCATAAAGCAAATGGTTCAAACTAAAGAAGCTGAAAAGACGGGAATCCAAGATGGCGATCTGAAATTAAGAGCGATCAAGTTTAGCTTAAGTGGTGTCCTCATCTACTCTCGATAAACGTACTTCAAGAACGCATAAGTTAGAAATTATGAATGATGGTTTAACTTTCAGCATTGGGACGGCGTAGGTAAGTGGTTCAGTAGTACGGCTCACAACACCATGGTGCTATGTTCGATCCCCATCACAGCACCGGCCGTTACCCCGGGGAAGAAAAACCCATAGAAAATGCAGGAGGAAGCAGACCCTTACATAAAATGAATGCTGAAGTCGGATGGACTTGGCCGAAAGGCAAAATAAAAACCAAAATGCAACGCACCGTCTTGGGGAATAGAAAAATAGGGTAAACGCAAAAAAAAAAAAACTAAAAAAACAAACAAACCGAAAAACCTTTGGCATCATAAGGTCAAGGATAAACATATCTGATGTCAGCTTTTTTTCTGTCTTCCTGAGGGGTCAATTCTAAAATGTGGTTTATGTTATTAGGAGCACTTTCTGTGACACTTTCAAGTCTTTAGATGGTGGGCTTTACCGTACTCTGTAAATAGATTTGGTGGGCGTCACAGATACACGCACACATACATCCCCACACAAGTACTCCCCCACACACACGCATCCCACACACACACCACCTTCACAACACACACCAACACCACACACACGCACACATCCCACACACACACATACACCAATAACACACACGCATCCCACACACCACCACCACAAAACACACACACATCCCACACACGCCACCCCCCACACACGCATTCCACACACCCACCCTCACACACACACGCATCCCACACACACACCACCCTCACACACACATGCATCCCATGCACACACCACACCCTCCCCCACACACGCATCTCACACATAAACACCACCCTACAACACACACACGCATCCCATACCCACACCACCCCCATAACACACCACATCCAAAACACACCACCCCCACAACACACACTCGCATCCCACACCCACACTGCCCCCACAACGCACACACGCTTCCCACACACACATACAACCTCCACACACACACTACCCCCCCCCCCACACACACACACACACACCACCTCCACAACACACACATACCGCCCCCACAACACACACACGCATCCCCCACACACCGCTCCACACACACACCACGCCCGCACACACACCACCCCCACACACACACATAATCTACACACACGCATCCCACACACACACCCCACACGTACTCCCCAACACCCCCCCCCACACGTACTCCCCAACACACCCCACCACACGTACTCCACAACACACCCCCACACATACTCCCCAACACAACCCCCACACACGTACTCCCCAACGCACCCCCACACACGTACTCACCAACACACCCCCACACACGTACTCCCCCACACACCCCCCACACACATACTCCCCAACACACCCCCCACACGTACTCCACAACACACCCCCACACATACTCCCCAACACACCCCCCACACACGTAATCCCCAACGCACCCCCACACACGTACTCACCAACACACCCCCACACACGTACTCCCCAACACACCTCCACACACGTACTCCCCAACACACACCCCACACACGTACTCCCCCCCATCCCACACACGTACTCCTCCACACATACTCCCCCACACACATACTCCCCCCACCCCACACACGCACTCTCCCACACACACTCCCCCACACATGTACCTCCCCCCCCCTACACACATATAATCTACACATGCACACGCATCCCACACACACACACGCACAACACTCACGCAGCGAAATGTGTATGCAATCTATAAAGCACGAGATCCTACGCGCCATTGCACGTTAACTGTTTCCGTGACGAGATCTGGGCGAGAGCGTACGAAAGGAATGTTATCATGGAGTACAATGTTCCTTTAGTGCATCCCTACCCTTCACCATTAGTCATTCTGTTGTTATCCACTATTGTTTTGTGTCATACGCTGTAGCCTGTAAGGCCAACACGAGTATGGAAGGTGTGAGAGAGAGCTGCAATGGGGCGCTATGTTAATTTCCAGCATTTGGAGCGTCTACAGTCCCTCCATTATAAATATTTTTTAAAAATAAATAAAAAAGGATGAGAGATAACAAAACACACAAGTAATTTGAACATCATTATTTATGTTGCAATACAGATAGGGACAACGAATTCACATTGAATGATCCTTTTATCTTGCACTACAGAACAAATCATCAGAAGGCATCATTGTAGAAAAAGTTTATTTTAAAAAGGACATAGCTTAGTCCTTACTTGACAAATTGAACATTCCTGGTCGTTTTGTGTGAAAAATGTCGAATCCTTCGACATTGTTCAAAGACGGTATTTTTTATTGATGATGTTCTTAATGTAATTGTACCATTTCACATTTGCAGATTAGAGAGGGGCTCTTAAGACGGCGTCAACTTCTGTCCGTGACAGCTGGCGTCAACTTCTGTCCAGGACAGCTGGCGTCAACTTCTGTCCAGGACAGCTGGCGTCAACTTCTGTCCAGGACAGCTGGCGTCAACTTCTGTACAGGACAGCTGTCGTCAACTTCTGTCCAGGACAGCTGTTGTCAACTTCTGTCCAGGACAGCTGGCGTCAATTTCAGTCCAGGACAGCTGGCGTCAACTTCTGCCCAGGACAGCTGGCGTCAACTTCCGTCCAGGACAGCTAGCGTCAACTTCCGTCCAGGACAGCTGGCGTCAACTTCTGTCCAGGACAGCTGGCGTCAATTTCAGTCCAGGACAGCGACGTCAATTTCCGTCTAGGACAGCTGGCGTCAACCTCTGTCCAGGACAGCTGGCGTCAACTTCTGTACAGGACAGCTGGCGTCAACTTCTGTCCAGTACAGGTGGCGTCAACTTCTGTCCAGGACAGCTGGCGTCAACTTCTGTCCGGGACAGCTGGCGTCAACTTCTATCCAGGACAGCTGGCGTCAACTTCTGTCCAGGACAGCTGGCGTCAACCTCTGTCCAGGACAGCTGGCATCAACTTCCGTACAGGACAGCTGGCGTCAACATCCGTACAGGAGAGCTGGCGTCAACTTCTGTCCAGCACAGATGGCGTCAACTTCTGTCCAGGACAGCTGGCGTCAACTTCTGTACAGGACAGCTGGCGTCAACTTCTGTACAGGACAGCTGGCGTCAACTTATGTACAGGTCAGCTGGCGTCAACTTCTGTACAGGACAGCTATCGTCAACTTCCGTCCAGGACAGCTGGCGTCAACTTCTGTCCTGGACAGCTAGCGTCAACTTCCGTCCAGGACAGCTGGCGTTTTTCTAGTTCTCCACGAGCTGTGTAACGTTATGCACGATTAAATCCGATTTCATGTTTTCGGATTCTGTAAGAAAGTTTACGCCACTCACCATTAGAATCCCAGCCTTCAACAGATTCCTGTGCAGATCTTGATACACAAGTGCTGCTCTTGAGACCGCTGACTGTCTTGTACCAAGAGAATCCACATGGAATGCAATAGAATGTTTGTTTATGTTGACTCCGGATAAGGCAGTCTCTCTAATGTAGTTCTCCATTGGTGATTTGAAATTTAGTAGTAATGGTAGTAGTTGTAGTAGAAGTAGTTTGTAATAGTAGTAGTAGTAGTAGTAGTAGTAGTAGGAAGTAGTAATAGTAGTAGTAGTAGCAGCAGTGCAAGTAGTAGTAGCAGTAGTAGTATTAGTGGTAGCACTAGCAGTAGTAGTAGTGGTAGTACAACGAGTTTCTACTAGTGGCAGTAGTAGCAGTAGTATTAGTATTAGTACAAGTAGTTTGTAATAGTGGCTGTAGTAGCAGTAGAAGTAGTAGTACTAATCGTAGTAGTAGTAGTAGTAGTAGTAGTAGTAATCGAAGTAGTAGTAGTAGACGTAGTTGTAGTAGTAGACGTAGTTGTAGTAGTAGTAGTAGCTGTAGTAGTAGTGGTAGTAGTCGTAGTAGAAGTAGCATTAGTAGTAGTTGTAGTAGTAATAATCGTAGTAATATTAGTAGTATTAGTAGTAATCGTAGTAGTAGTAGTAGTAATAGTAGTAGTTGTTAAATAACGTGTCATATAGGTTACAGTTGAAACTTTGACTCCGGGGGCCCCTTTTGGACCCCAAGCTCTTGTACTCCCTACCCTTCCCACCCTGTCCCCCATACGCCGTCTATTTGTAGACAGACAAAGTGGATAGGTCCATTACCACACTGAGAGCATGTCGCACAAGACAAGAAGCAGAGTTGTCAAACCCTGTTGAATGTAAAAGATTCTCTCCCTTATAACTAATAACATCCGGCTTATTCACGCAGGCCGAAACAATGCCGAATATCGAGTGGCCTTCTGGGTTAGAAAATTGTCTAAACAATCAAAACGACCTTATATACGATTTCGGAATACAAATGAGAATAAACCGGGTTTTCTGGGAATAATAAAAGAGCTCTTTCCGTGTAATATTCGTTTGTTGCGCTTGTCAGCTTTCAAATTGCTTCATTTTTTTGGTAACTTTAGTGCTGACTTCACTTAGTGTCCGGTTTGATTTATCCAAGTTGCATCTTCTTATTTGGCATGTAAGTATAACTTATTGATTGAAGCTATTAATATGATTATTTGTGTTTCGTTTACAAGCTGTGTCTATCCAGCTGCACGTGTGCATGATATATCTCTCTACAATATATGATCTTCTGATGCCTCTATGTTTGTCCTGCATAGCTAGTACTTTCAAACATGTTGTCGTCATTTAGTAATGGGAATCCTGGGGATATTAGTGTTTGTTATTTCCCTTGATTTCTGTGACATGTTTGGGTTGTGTTGGTCGGTCAAGGTTGGTCGGTCAAGGTGTCAGTATCGTCTGTTTTTTAATGGGATACCATCATTTAATTATTAACTGAAGTCACTTGACTTCGTGTTTGTTGATGAATTCGTTTGTGTTATCATTTATTAGTAGCTCTTCTCCGTGAATTTAAGGAAAGGAAAGGGGGGGGGGGGCGGTGGATGGTGTGGTCCGTTGTGGAGTGTGTGTGTTGTTATTGTGCCCAGTTTGCATATTCCTAGACACATGTGTTATTGTGTGTGTTGTTATTGTGCCCAGTTTGCATATTCCTAGACACATGTGTTAGTGTGGGTGTTGTTTATTGTGCTCGGTTGAGATATTCTTAGACACATGTGTTAGTGCGTGTGTTGTTATTTGTGCTCGGTTGAGATATTCTTAGACACATGTGTTAGTGCGTGTGTGTGTCTGTTGTGTGTGTGTGTGTGTCTGTGTTGTGTGTGTTTGATGATTCGGCCAGCTTGCCTGTTCGCGTGTACTTCTGTCTGTTGTTCTTGCAGTTCGGCACTGCCTGGTTTCTTCTGGTGTTATTTATTGTTGCTCTTGTTTACAGTATTTGATGTTACCAAAGATGAATCTTCTAATGTGCGTGTTTATGTGTGATCATGTCTACTGTGAGGGGAGAACCGTTGTAAACTTGAGCTTTATAAATGCGGTTGGGAATGATGTAAGCGTTTACTGTACTTCTCCCAAAAGCTGTGGTTGTCTTATATGTGTTTCTCTGTAGCATGTCTCATGTCTGTGTAACAAGATTTGGTCACGTGATTTCGTGTGTGTGTGTGTGTGTGTATGCATATGTGTGTATGTGTGTGTGTGTGTGTGTATGGTTATGGTGTAATAAAAATGGTGCGTCCAATAGCCGTGACATTGGGTGGGGTGTTCTAAAAAAAAAAAATCCACTTTGAGCACTGAACTAACCTGTAGCCATTGTTGATTTGTCGACATTATCTTTGCCTGTTGCATGTGCTGACACGAGGGAATAGCTTTACAGTGTATACTACCAATGTGTTGTCCGGGGGAAAGGAAACTGAGTCGACTGTGTAGTCAACTGTAGGATGTGTGCACAATATTTTGGATTCGTCTTGTATATTTTTTTCTAGAAACAGCTCCAGTGTCAGAACGTGGAGCGGCGGTACGATGGAGTATCCTTGTCTAACTGATCTCGTCAGCCGACAGCTATTGCTCAATTTGTGATTTTCATGTATTTTACTTTTACGCTTAGCATATAGTATTTGTGTCCATTTCACAAAATGTCCATTTTTGTTGCAGCTCATTAGAATGTTCTGGAAGTAATGACGTGCATTCTATCGAAAGTGTTTTCATGATCTAGTGGTAGAACTGATGAATGGCTGGTTTTTGTCGCTCCCTGTAGTTCAGTGCTCTTCAATTCCCGCGCTGTCACCCACCAGTGGGCGATTTAACTTTCAGGTGGGCGATTTAACTTTCAAGTGGGCGATTTAGCTTTCAGGTGGGCGGTAGCAGAATAATTACAAGCTGTGGAGCGTGTGGCATATTCGACAGTGAGCTGGCTTGTGGAGCGTGGAGCCTAGTCGACAGTGAGCTGGCTTGTGGAGCGTGGAGCCTAGTCGACAGTGAGCTGGCTTGTGGAGTCAACCACACACATTCACGCGCGCGCACACACGCACGCACATACACACACAAAAGTTCATATACACCAACCAAGCACATACAAACATCAGCCACTTTAGACAGTCTACTGATGCACATATAAATCGTTAATTTTTATGTAGACGTCAATTGTGTCACCTCAAGCAGCGATGCTCGTAAAGATGAGCCAGCCGTGTGGTGCTCATGCCATATTACAGATGTGCACGTGGAGTGACGTCGTGGGAGTCCGAGGTTGAGGGGGAGAGATTACCGAAGGAAGCCCTGGACGAACATGGTACACCAGGGCAATAGAGCGAAATGAGTTTACTCAGCATCTGGCTACCTGGCATCAAATACACGTATCTGATTTGGCTTGGCTTGGCTTAGTTCGTTCTCAATCTCCCGCTACCAAACCCTGAAAGGGCTTAAGTAGCAAAATGTAGTCCAGAGAACGGAATGCGTTGTGTCGTAGTTTACAGCTTGACTGCGATATTTGAGCCTTTCGGTCCAACACATCCGACTTCAGCAAGCATTTTTTTGAGTACCGGGTTACCATTCCCTTTTCGATAACTTCGCCTTAGCCAGTTTGTCCTGCTGCCGCCTGTTATCCTGTGATCACCGCGTGGCGTAGAAGGCGTTATGGTTCGCTGGCCCTGATGCTAGCAGTCAGCTATGGGTTGCTAACCACTGCAGCCTATGCGCTGCTCAGCATCTTGATCCCGTTCCTGATTTAATTCCAGGATTTCGAGATTTAGAGATTTAGAGATTCAGAGAGAGAGAGAGAGAGAGAGAGAGAGAGAGAGAGAGAGAGAGAGCGAGTACACAGAATCTCAGTATTTTTTTTATCAATCTCCAATATGACCAGTGACTAGTCTCACCACCCATAAGATCAGGGAACGTTTCAAACTTTTTGGATTTGGAAACCCCCGCCATTTCATTTCTTTAGAGACAAGTGCCGTTACCTTTTATCTATAGCGACCCAGGAATACAACTAAATTTTTAAGTGTACCCATATTTGGTTCATATGGGCATATAAACTGGAACAAACCGCTAACAACGTCAACCTATCATTGGTAAGCGCATTTAATTATCTCCAAAATTACATCTGGGTCATAAGCATTTGTTTACAATTAAGAAAACTACAACTTAATTTGTACATTCACCTCATGGTGTTAAATAGTGATTGAAGAATGTATCCATATTTTTTCCAATTAACTACTGGATATAAAATGTCAAGAAACTTATGACAGTCGAGAAAAACGAAACCCAAAGATCTGATGGTGAGGCCCTCAGGCCAGGCAGATCATCGACGCCAACTGGGGAAGAGGCCAATTTCAGAGTCAGTACATGTAATAGAGATGACGGCCTAAAGCCTGACTGCATTACAGTGGACAACTCTGAAATGGGACTAAAAACAAAGCTAAGAATAGACACCTGGAACGTCAGGAGCCTATACCAGGGCAAGTTGTTCATGATTGGAAGAGAAATGGAGAGAACCAAGATAGAGATTCAGATGGGCCGGTCAAGGGCACTGTACCAGCTCCTCAGGAGAAACATTCATATACTCTGGGATGGACAAGGGCGGAAAAAGCGGGGTCGGCTTTATGCTGTCAAAGAAGACGGCACTTTTACTACTCGGTTACAATCCAGTCAACGACCGAATAATTGTAATCAGACTAAAGAAAAAGACTAGAAATTGAACAATAATTCAAGTGTATGCACCAACATCAGCAGCAGACAATTGCGAAATGGATGATTTCTATAACACCTTGCAAGAAGCGATGGAGAAAGTTGAAAAAAGAGATATCCTGATCATCATTGGCGATTTCAATGCGAAAGTCGGAGAGGAAAGAGCCGATAAGGAGAGAAGTGTTCGAGGACCTTTCGGTTTGGGACACAGAAATAAGCGAGGAGAAAAACTAGTTGAATTCTGCACGGAAAACAACCTCACCATTGCCAACACCTTCTTCAAACAACATCCACGAAGACTGTACACGTGGACCTCCCCTGATGGTAACAGCAGAAACCAAATAGATTACATCCTAGTGCAACAAAGATGGAGATCAAATGTGCTGGCAACAAAAACGCTGCCAGGAGCAGACGGCGATACGGGCCATGAATTACTGTTTGCAGTTTTCCAAACAAGACTACGTAGGATCAACAAAGGTTGCCAGCCAAAACGCTTCGATGCATCAGCAATATCTACTGAATACAACATCAAAGTAGAAAACAAATTTGAGGCGTTGCTTGCGTACAGGAAGAGATGACATCTGAGGAGTTGACATCGTACGCAAGGGATATTTTGATCTCGACAGCGAAAGAAATGATTCCCAAGATGTCGCACAAGACACAGAGCTATATTACAGAGAAAACACAGAAACTCATTGCAGAAAGGCAACAATTAAAACAAATGGGAAGTAAGGGTACCAACACAGCATATACAAACTGCGCAAGAAAAGTTAGAAGAGAAATAAGAAAAGATAAAAGAAGATACATGGTAGAAACGTGTAAGGTTATAAAAAACCTACAGCAACAAGGTAGAGAAATAGATGCATTCAAAGCAATAAGAACACTGACAAGGGAGTTCCGTCCGGTTCCACATGTCATCAATGACAAAGAGGATAACACATTAACAGAAACCAAAGACATACTGAATAGATGGAGGGAGTACAGCAGAACCATGTATGGAGATAGCACAAAGCGCTCAGTTACAATCCTACCAAAGTAAGAGAAATAACCTGAACCAACATTGGAGGAAGTACGCTCTGCAATTAAAAGTCTGAAAAAGGGAAAGTCCCCAAGATGCGATGATATCCCAGCAGAGCTAATACAAGCAGGAGGGGAGGCATGTGCTCGAATCTATCACATGCTGTGTAAACAGATATGTCACAGTGCAGAGTGGCGAGAAGCATGGAAGAAATCAATTTATATTCCTCTCCCCAAAAAAGGCAACCTGAAGCTGTGTACGAACTACCGAACTATCGCGCTGATCAGCCACGCTGTCAAGATACTCTTGCGAATCCTGTTAAGGAGGGACCCGGGACCACATATTCAATTTAAGGAATATCTATGAAAACTTTAGAGAGTTTAATGTAGACCTGTACACATGTGTTATTGATTACACTAAGGCCTTCGACACTGTCAGGTCAGATCAGGTCAGGTCATCCCCAACCGGTGAGGTCGTTGGGGCACACATGAAGACGTCCTCACAACTCCACGCCATGCCTCTCTGCCTGTGACTCTTCTGGTCGGAGACTGGTCCATTCTTTTAAGTTGTCTTCCCATCTCTTTTTGGGCCGGCCTCTTCGTCGTCTGCCATGCACCTTCCCGTGGAGGATTGTGTTTGCAAGACCATTTGATCTCGATATGTGACCGTATCAAGCGAGTTTCCTTCTTTTGACAGTTGCCAAGAGATCTTCGAAAGGCCCTATTGCCGTCGTAATTCTATTTCGGATTTCCTCGTTTGTAACTCGATCTTTGTACGTGACGTTTAAAAGTCTTCGGAAACATCTCATCTCCAAGGCCTGTATCTTTCGTTGAAGGTCAGCTGTAACTGTCCATGTCTCACACGCATAGAGAAATATTGACAGGACTAGTGTGCGCATTAATCTGATTTTCGTGCGTAGTGCTAACCGTTTATCTTGCCAGATTTTGTTACGCCGTGCAAGCGCCGCTATTGTCTGTGCTATTCTGGCCAATACTTCACATTTTGATCCATCATCACTGACAATCGACCCAAGATATTTAAAACGGTCAACTACTTGAGTTCTTGACCGTTTGCTTTTATCTTGCTGTTGAAGCCCGTAGCGTTGTTTGTCATTAGTTTTGTCTTTCCAGCGTTTATCTCCATACCATAGTCAAGAGCTGTTTCATCGAGCCTTCTGACCCATTCCTGGAGTTCTGCTTCTGAACCCGCCAACCCGTCCCTGTAAAACATCAAAATCTATGGAGAATCATGGGGGAAAGGGGGGGTTTCCTTTGCATATAGTCCATCTCATTGAAACATTATACCAAGATCAACAAGCCGCTGTCCGAGTATCTGGGCAAACATCGGATTGGTTTGCAGTACAAAAGGGAGTCCGACAGGGATGTATCCTCTCACCTTATCTGTACAACATATATGCTGAATGTATAATGAGAAATCTTCGAGAAGTTGTGAACATTGAAAGTTTCGACCCATTTACGATTGGGGGGTACGAGATTCCAGAGTTACGATACGCAGATGACACAGTGATACTACCAAGAAGTGCAGAAGAGCTAGAGCAGCTACTTTGAGCCGTTAATGGACATAGTAAAGATCAAAACCTGTTCATAAATATAATAAAACAAAGATAATGACCACCGACAAAACACAATGTCAACATAAATTTACAGTAGGTGGTGAGGAAATAGATCAGGTCACACATTTTGAATATCGGGGCTCCAGAATTGACAAAAATGACTGCTCGAAAGAAATCAGAAGAAGACTAGCTATGGCAATGCAGAGACTGAACAGCCTGAAGAAAAAGTCTTGAGAGCCTGTGTTTTTCCTGTGGCAGCTTATGGCTATGAATAATGGACGATTACCAAAACTTCTAGACAAAGAATCGAATATTTCGAGTCAAAATGTTACAGAAAGATCCTCAGAATACCCTGGACAGAAAAAAGAACAAATGTAGACATTCGGCAAGAGTTGAGCATAGAAAAGAACTGGTTTATCAATTCCATTTTGGCTAGAAAATGCAAATACTTTGGTCACATCAAGAGACACAACGGTCTTGAGAGAACGGTGATGGAAGGTATGGTGCCAGGCAAAAGAGGAAGGGGTAGACCAAGAAGACGATGGCACCAAGATATCCAGGAATGCCTGAGTATGACTGTGAAGAAAGCTGGTGTTTTGCCAAGGGAACGAGTTTCTTTCAGACAGACTGTGATTGGAGCGACGTTCTACAAAGGACATGCTACATGATGATGAATTCCGAATTAATCTGAAACTATCTATCTGCGAGTGGGAGATGATCTGAGTTATCGAACACGACGGGAGATAACATCAGTTATCGGACACGACAGGAGATAATCTTTGTTATCGGACACGATTTTTGTTGCTATTCATTTTGGTACTTGAAGTATCCTGACCTAAAATTTGACGATTTCCCGAACGTGTCTTTCTTGTGCATCAAAGCTAGATAGTCACATGGACTGATTAGATTGACGAATAACTGCAATATCTATTTTCTGCATTTTCTATTATATGTTCCGAAACATTTTAATTAAAAAAAGAATGTTGTTTTGTTTAACAAAACATCGCATTATCTCCCATATAAAATTGTATTCTCATTTTGATTATCCCCACCTTTGGTGTGAGGAGACAACCGTCAGGTCCGACAAATCATGATCAGATTATGTTAGTCGGGGTCAGGTGAAATATTCTGACCAAGACCCCACCTCACTTCTACGCAGTTCTCCTTAGAAACAGGCTGTTTCATGGCAGTCTGGCTAAAGAAGGAATCTACATGATCCCGACATGATCCGCTACTTGCGGATGAAGCCAAGCATAACACAGCAGCCTGGAGAACGACGGTCCAACTTTGTCGGCACGCTCGGGAGGAAAGCGTCTACTATCTACGAATTAGCGATCTTTTAAGGGCTCTGGTATGTGAGGAAATCTACTACTACCTGCCACTTAACGTCCGTCTCATAGCACACAAGAATTAACGTACTCATCGTGGGAATTCAAGAACGACAATTTCCTTCTTTGACGTTGCATTTTCTTAAGTTCTTTCCCTTTGATCAAGACGACGTTGTAAACACCGTAAGCAATGTATTTGTTGCACCGATGCAAATGCATCACATTGAGATCTGGTTTAAAAAAAAATAGAATAAGAGATTCCGGAGTGCCTATTACTTTACTTTCTTTTCTGTGGTTTGGTGTAACAGTTGTCTCATCTCATGCAAAGATCGTGATATCAAATCACGTTTGACTGTGAAGACGTGAACTGGCGAGACATATATACCAAACGTGGGGTACACATGGGCGTATTCGGTAGTTGGGAGATTTCACATTCTGTTATGCACACCGTTATTTTTTCTGAACCTTAGTGATTATGTGCTGCCTATCGATGTGAGCACATTGTGCCCCTGATGGAGCGAGTCTGTGCAAACAGATTCTTGAGAGGAGGTGTCGTCAATGGTTTAACGCTTTGATGTAAAACGCAACGCAACAAAACGTCCGACGAGTTCCGGCAACATCTGAATTGCCCAAATGGCCAAGACGGGTCTGGCGGCGGCGACATGAGCGTTTCTAGCCTTATCCAATGGTTGCACATAACCGTTAAGGAGATATGAGTGTGATAGTCTGGGCGACCATCTCTGTGAATGACAGGACCGACCTTCACGCATGCCAAAATACCAGATCAACATGACAGGAGCCTACAACCACGACAACATTATCGAGCGTATCGTTGTGTCATACACTCAGCGACCTTGACCTCATTTCATCTTTCAGGTTGTCAATCTACGTCATCATCGTGCTCTCGTGGTCCAGGATGACCTTCATGGGCAACGTATCTGGTCGGTAGCATGACCAGCACAGATGCCCGACAACGCCCAGACGATACTCAGACACCTTGACAGTTAGCCCAAGCTCTTCAGCAGGAGTGGCAGAGAATTCCCGAACACATCAGGCGGCATTTGACTGTATGAGACATCGCTGCGATGCGTGTTTAACAACACACAACATAATGGATCTACAGGGTACTGAAAACACTGGAAATGTTTTGGGAAAATGGAGTACCGTCATCTGCTTAGTTGCAAGTTGGCCTACTGTCACGTGACTAAACGAAAACCATTGTAAGTGTCTCGTAGTGGGGTTCCAGTTTACTTGTGCAACGGAATCAATCAACTCATTCCAATTATGTTATCTATGGTAATATTTAACATTCACTATCCCCTACTTTCTATGAGCTGCATACTTACCAATATCTTTAAATTATAAAATAACATTAAATAGTATGGCTGAACAATATATTTAAAATTCCCTAACATGCCCGCGCGCTTGGTGACGTTGCACAAACCTGACCCGAACTTTGCTTCTCAGACATCTAACATTTTGGCTGGGGTATCTAATACTTTGTCTTCTGTGGGTCTCAAGCAAGCCGGACTAAGCATAGCGGCAGTTGATATGTCACTTTGTGGATAGCTATCACTATCAAGCCGAGAAGTCACTTTGTGAAAATCTGGATATTTGAACATAATTTCTGGTTCCATCTATATTTTCAACTACAAATATATTTTGTATGTATGTATGCATATATGGATGTATAATTCATTATTTGCCTTTTGAATTCTCATTATGTATCTGAGTGACCCGGTCGGTGGACTTATGCCTACTTCTTCGTCTGTCACCTGTTCACAAGAAAGACTACGGGAGTAAACCCCGAGGACAATATATACATCCCGTTCTACCCCATCAGTCGTCCTGACTACGTATTGCCACTATTGCAGGGAACGGAGAGTCGAATTGACGATAAAATCTTTTTAACTTTAACCAATGACAGCACTAGGCGAAATTCTCGGTGAATGAAGGAATCGATTAGGACGAAAACGTTGAGAGAGATATCGCTTGGCTAAATCTAACTAACGATACCGTCACGGACATTCTCTGTCAAGTGACGTGTCACGGACATTCTCTGTCAAGTGACGTGTCACTCAGGACTGTTCTGTTAAGAATCAACATCAATGTCCTTCCGGTAGACCCATGTGTTCTATCTTCCTCAGTAAACGACGAAAGGTGTAGATACTGATGGCTCAAAGAAGATCACTGGCTGATGTTTCTGGTTCGTGCTATTTGGGAGTAAGAGAGTTGTCGAGAGAGATAATGTTTGTGTGTGTTGGAAGAGAGAGAGATAGTGTGTTTGTGAAGAGAGAGAGGGGCAGAGTGAAAGAGAGAGAAAGAGTGTGGGAAGAGAGAGAGGGGCAGAGTGAAAGAAAGGGAGAGAGAGAGACAGTGTGTGTGTGTGTGTGTATGTGTGGGAAGAGAGAGATAGAGAGTGATAGAGAGGGGGAGAGACAGAGTATGTGTGTGTGTGTGTATAAAGAGAGAAAGAGATTATGTGTGTGTGTGGAAAGACAGAGAGTGAAAGAGTATGTGTGTTTGAAGAGAGAGAGAGAGAGAGAGAGAGAGAGCGCGATAGGGAGAGTGTGTGTGGGGGGAGAGAAACAGAGAACAAGAGAGTGTGTGTAGGAAGAGAGTGAAAGAGAGAGAGAGAGAGAATAAGAGTGAAAAGGGCAAATACAAATTGTTGAAAATTATATCATTTTGTTTACATCAACTAAAGAGAGCGCAGAGTAACATCAGGGCCAGGTGAGAGAGAAGAGTAACATCAGGGCCAGGTGAGAGAGAAGAGTAACATCAGGGCCAGGTGAGAGAGAAGAGTAACATCAGGGCCAGGTGAGAGAGAAGAGTAACATCAGGGCCAGGTGAGAGAGAAGAGTAACATCAGGGCCAGGTGGGAGAAAAGAGTAACACCAGGGCCAGGTAAGAGAGAATAGTAACATCAAGGTCAGGTGGGAGTGAAGAGTAACATCAGGGCCAGGTGGGAGAGACGAGTAACATCAGGGCCAGGTGGGAGAGACGAGTAACATCAGGGCCAGGTGGGAGAGACGAGTAACATCAGGGTCAGGTGAAACATACTACCCCATCTCACTTCCTCTTGTGATTCCTGGAAAGAGGCTGTGTCGCAGATCTCCACAGTTGTGAGCGCTTACTGAGAATTCTCGCATTGCACTACATCCAGGAGGACCCTGGTTCACATTTTAAAGTACGTCACATGATGTTGTTTTATGCCCATGATGAGTAACTTTACTCTTTTGTGCGCCATGAAATGGGTGAATGGTAGCGGGCTGCGGTAGCTTGCCTGAAATGGGTGAATGGTTGCGGGATAAGGTAGCTTGCCTGAAATGGGTGAATGGTAGCGAAATACGATAGCTTGCCTGAAATGGGTGAATGGTAGCGGGCTGCGGTAGCTTGCATGAAATGGGTGAATGGTAGCGAAATACGGTCGCTTGCCTGAAATGGGTGAAGGGTAGCTTGCCTGAAATGGGTGAATGATAGGGGGCTACGGTAGCTTGCCTGAAATGGGTGAATGGTAGCGGGATGCGGTAGCTTGCATGAAATGGGTGAATGATAGGGGGCTGCGGTAGCTTGCCTCACATCCCGACCTTGCTCATGAAGATGGACCGTGATCTCAAGGCAGTTGTACTATGCTTGACTTCATCTGTGTGACACTCACTACTACAGGGGTGACGCCGATCCCTACTTCCTTAGCCAAGCTGAATAGTCTGTTACCAGGAAGAACTGCATGAGCGCTTTGACCAGCACGTTTCCCTGTCCCTGATTGATATTATCTGATCAGTTGTGTGTTTTATCTAACCAGACATCAATAGTGTTATATCTGATCAGACATCAGTAGTGTTTTATCTGACCAGACATCAGTAGTGTGTTTTATCTGACTAGACATCAGTAGTGTGTTTTATCTGACCAGACATCAGTAGTGTGTTTTATCTGACCAGACATCAATAGTGTTTTATCTGACCAGACATCAGTAGTGTTCTATCTGACCAGACATCAGTAGTGTTCTATCTTACCAGACATCAGTAGTGTGTTTTATCTGACCAGACATCAGTAGTGTGGTTTATCTGACCAGACATCAGTAATGTGTTTTATCTGACCAGACATCAGTAATGTGTTTTATCTGACCAGACATCAGTAGTGTGTTCTTTCTGACCAGACATCAGTAGTGTTCTATCTGACCAGACATCAGTAGTGTGTTTTATCTGACCAGACATCAGTAGTGTGTTTTATCTACCAGACATCACTGATGTGTTTTATCTGACCAGACATCAGTAGTGTGTTTTATCTGACCAGACATCAGTAGTGTGTTTTATCTACCAGACATAACTGATGTGTTTTATCTGACCAGACATCAGTAGTGTGTTTTATCTGACCAGTCTCCTGCAACCCCATCACCACCAAGCAGGATGCAAGAAACGCCACTGTAATCGTCAACCAAAGAAATGCCGTCAAGAGTTAAATGTATTCCGTACGAGTAGTTTCCAACAACAACAACAACAACAACACCGTCCTCTAAGAGTGTTGTTCCATTGGTTTTCTCTGCTCTGATCTCGGCAAAAAAACTGAAGAACGTGACTCCGTGGCCTTGACCTTTTCTATTCCGAACCTAAAATGTTTTGCAGGAGCTAGCAGATTAAGTATGAACGTTTTTCTAACTCTCTCAAGTGTTGGACGACATCTGCACTAAGGCACAGAAATTGTAAACAGGATATACATAAGCAATTAAGCCAGCCATCTTATGACTTGTTAAAGTTGCCAGATAAGCAAGCGTCGAGTTTCATGGTTAGTTTCTGAATTCGGCACTTTTTGTTATGTTCTGCGTTGTGTTAATTTCTCATTCTTACTGGTTCTTAAACACGTGCATTATCGCTGACCTCTTTTAAATATCTTTTGTTGCCACAAAATATTCGATATATGAAAATGTTCAGGAATGAATTATCTGTGTGTTTGCAATAGTAAACAATGTCTGCAATTGAAAATGTTAATGGAATGCGTTAATACACAAAAAAACTAAATGAAAAATAAAAGTTTCTCTTTTCGTTCATTTTGAATGCATGCTCCCCATCTGCAAGCCACACTACGAATTTCCGTTCATTATATATCCATATTTAGACAATCTAGGAAAGTATCATCAGTTATTTAACCCACTAAGGTTATAAAAGCTGATAGTGTATACAGTGCGAGAGCTTTGCAATGCATATTAATGTTGACTTTAAACTAAATATTTATCGAATTAAAGATTCTTCTGAATCCGTTTTACCGGTGTTTGACAATACAAAGTCTCTTATGCTTATTTAACAACTCTGAGGATTGGAAGACGGAGCTTACTCCAGTGTTAAAATTGGTTGTCAATTTTATTGAATTGATGACTTTTTTTAATGAGAAGACGGACACTGCGTGTCACTTACAAGCATTGTTATACCTGGGTTAACTTCTGAAATATGTATTATGAGTCTACGTCTTTTAAACGGTTTCTATACTTATTTTTAAGATAAACTCAGGTCAGATCATCCCGTAACCGGTGAGGTCGTTGGGACACACATGAAAACATCCTCACAATACCACGCCATCCTTCTCTGTCAGCGGCCGCTGCCTGTGCCTCTTCTGTTCGGAGATTGGCCCATTCTTTTATGCTGTCCTCCCATCCCCTTTTGGGACGGTCTCTTCGTCATCTGCCTTGCACCTTTCGTGGAGGATTGTATTTGCAAGACTATTTGATCTCGATATGTGACCGTACCAAGTGAGTTTCCTTATTTTGACAATTGCCAAGAGGTCTTCGAAAGGCCTTATTGCTGTTGTAATTCTATCTCGTATTTCCCCATTTGAAACTCGATCTTTGTACGGGACGTTTAAAAGTCTTCTGAAACATCTTATCTCCAAGGCATGTATCCTTCGTTGAAGGTCAGCTGTAACTATCCATGTCTCACAAGCATAGAGGAATATTGACAGGACCAATGTACACATTACATTGATTTTCGTGCATAGGGCTAACTGGTTATCTTGTCAGATTTTGTTACGTCGTGCAAGAGCCACTATTGTCTGTGCTATTCTGGCCAACACCTCACATTTTGATCCTTCATCACTGACAATCGACCCTAGATATTTAAATCGGTCGACCACTTCGAGTTCCTGACCGTTAGCTTTTATCCTGCTGTTGAAGCCCTCGACTTTGTTGGTCATTAATTTTGTCTTTCCCTCGTTTATCTCCATAACATAGTCAAGAGCTGTTTCATCGAGCTTTCTGACCCATTCCTGGAGTTCTGTTTTGAACCCGCCAACCCGTCGATATCATCTGCAAAACGGTAATCGTTCGGTCCCCTATCTTGACAGTACCAACGTGACCTCAAAGTGCCTCACTCATAATTCCCTCAAGGAATATATTGAAAAGAGTTGGAGAGAGTGTACACCCCTGTCTCACACCAACTTCCCATTCACAAGAACTGTGCTAGACGCTTTGTCATACAGGTGTTCAAGGACCGTTATATTTCCGTTGATTTTATACATCTTCATGGTTGCCCATAGCGCTTAAAATCAACAAACACATGATACAGTTTCAAGAGAAACTATCCTTTGATATTTAGCTCAGTGTCTTCGGAAGTGTGCGATTAAGGACGACAGTTCTTCTATGATGTTCTGTCACCTACCTTACCCAATCAAATTCCAACCTGCTGTATAAGTCCTTGTTTTTGTCTTCCAACTTGCTTATACTTTCGTTCTATCTTTTGATTTAAAATATAAAAGCTCATTGCGTTTAAGACTCATTGCTCTTTCGGTAATAAGAATCTGCGTCTGATTTACGTAGAGCCCAAACCTCAGACTCATATACCATTGCCGAGATAACCATACTGTTGAAGGTGCGAACCCTGGCCTTGGCGTCCGTCATCTGCTAGAGTATCTGTGTAATTCGGTTGAATAAGAGCCAGCCGGTCGCTTTCCTGCGAGATCTCCTTATCAATGATGTGGTTGTTGTCGATATCCTGGCCAAGGCAGACATACGCGCTCATATTGTAGATGGACTCATTTCCCAGTTGTAGACCTCCTCGTAGTTCCCCTCATAGTTCCTCCCGTAGTTCCCCTCGTAGTTCCTCTCATAGACTTCATAGTTCCTCCCGTAGTTCCTCTCATAGACCTCCTCATAGTTCCTTCCAAAGTTCCCCTCATAGTTCCTCCCGTAGTTCCCCTCATAGACCTCCTCGTAGTTCCCCTCATAGTTCCCCCGTAGTTCCTCTCGTAGACCTCCTCGTAGTTCCCCTCATAGTTCCCCCGTAGTTCCTCTCGTAGACTCCCTGAAAGTTCCTTCCGTAGTTCCCTTCATAGTTCCCCCGTAGTTCCTCTCGTAGACTCCCTGAAAGTTCCTTCCGTAGTTCCCCTCATAGTTCCCCTCCGGTAGTTCCCCTCATAGACCTCCTCGTAGTTCTCCTCATAGTTCCTCCCGTAGTTCCCCTCATAGACCTCATAGTTCCCCTCATAGACCCCCTCATAGTTCCTCCCGTAGTTCCCCTCATAGTTCCTCCCGTAGTTCCCCTCATAGTTCCTCCCGTAGTTCCCCTCATAGACCTCCTCGTAGTTCTCCTCATGGACCTCCTCATAGTTCCCCTCATAGTTCCTCCCGTAGTTCCACTCATAGACCTCCTCATAGTTCCCCTCATAGTTCCTCCCGTAGTTCCCCTCATAGACCTCCTCGTAGTTCCCCTCATAGACCTCCTCGTAGTTCCCCTCATAGACCTCCTCATAGTTCCCCCCATAGTTCCTCCCGTAGTTCCCCTCATAGACCTCCTCATAGTTCCCCTCATAGTTCTCCTCATAGTTCCCCTCATAGTTCTCCTCATAGTTCCTCTCGTAGACCTCCTCATAGTTCCTCCCGTAGTTCCCCTCATAGACCTCCTCATAGTTCCCCTCATAGTTCTCCTCATAGTTCCTCTCGTAGACCTCCTCATAGTTCCTCCCGTAGTTCCCCTCATTGACCTCCTCATAGTTCCTCCCATAGTTACCCCATAGACCTCCTCATAGTTCCCCTCATAGTTCCTCTCGTAGACCCTCTCATAGTTCCTCCCGTAGTTCCCCTCATAGACCTCCTCATAGTTCCCCCATAGTTCCTCCCGTAGTTCCCCTCATAGACCTCCTCATAGTTCCTCTCATAGTTCCTCCCGTAGTTCCCCTCATAGACCTCCTCGTAGTTCCCCTCATAGTTCGTCCCTTAGTTCCTCTCGTAGACCCCCTCATAGTTCGTCCCGTAGTTCCCTTCGTAGTTCCCTCGTATGTTAGAAAGTGTTCAATAGAAACTGAGTCTTCTATATTCTAATTCAGGTTAACCGCCATGCCTGCTTTATTCCGCTCGTTTCTCCGTGGAAGACCATACCGGAAACACCTTGTTACTGCGCCATGTCCTTATTGTTATAGAAGACCATACCGGAAACACCTTGTTACTGCGCCATGTCATTATTGTTATAGAAGACTATACCGGAAACACCTTGATACTGCGCCATGTCATTATTGTTATAGAAGACCATACCGGAAACACCTTGTTACTGCGCCATGTCATTATTGTTATAGAAGACTATACCGGAAACACCTTGATACTGCGCCATGTCATTATTGTTATAGAAGACCATACCGGAAACACCTTGTTACTGCACCATGTCATTATTGTTATAGAAGACTATACCGGAAACACCTTGATACTGCACCATGTCATTATTGTTATAGAAGACCATACCGGAAACACCTTGTTACTGCGCCATGTCATTATTGTTATAGAAGACCATACCGGAAACACCTTGTTACTGCGCCATGTCATTATTGTTATAAAAGACTATACCGGAAACACCTTGATACTGCGCCATGTCATTATTGTTATAGAAGACCATACCGGAAACACCTCGTTACTGCGCCATGTCATTATTGTTATAGAAGCCCCTACAGGAAACACCTTGTTACTGCGCCATGTCATTATTGTTATAGAAGACCATACCGTAAACACCTTGTTACTGCGCCATGTCATTATTGTTATAGAAGACCATACCGGAAACACCTTGTTACTGCGCCATGTCATTATTGTTACATAACTTGTCATTTATTCATGTTAATTAACTTATAAAACCGAGCTGTACGGATACATGTCTTATACTCTGGATAACATGAGTTCAAACCTCAGAAAAATTATCGATTTGGTCAAAAGGCAGCCTCAGTCAGTTTTTACAGAGACCAACTTTTACTACATGTGAGGAAATACGTTGGTGAATCCTATCAAGAGGTTCCCACCAAAATCGGTATTACGCTGACTCGACAAGAGTTTGGACATCTGTTTGCAGTGCAAGCGGATATATTAGCTGACTTTGATCATCTACAATTATATGTTTCTGCCCTATTACTTGTAACAATCCTTAAAACACTTGTACAACTACAACAAGCCTAGCTGTTGGCCCTCATACTGATGACCTTTGGCTCGGCATTGATCGGACACTGACATTCGATTCAAGTTCCTGGTCTACTACCTGTGTCACTTCAGCTATTAGTAGTCAGTCTTCCATAGATACACAGCCGACCTGTAACGATGTCTTTCCTCCACCGATTAAGAAACGAACAACGACACATTTGAAATTAATTTGATGTTATTAATAAACATTTTCATTACATAAAGAAAACGTTCTGTTGTTTTTGTTAATGTCTGTGTTATGTCCACCATTACAGAAACTCCTTTGATTGGGGTATGAAACAACCCATCCAATCTTGGTTGAATGAAAACATTGCGTCACACCTTTATTTGACAATGAAACATCAAACTTTTCCCCTCGTACCTTTCGGTCGGACACATCCGTCTTCGGCAGCAGGCATTTTTTGAGTACCAGGTTTGCCTTCCCTTTGATCTGTTCTCCTTATCCAGCCTGCGCTGTTACCCAGGATCACCATGTGGAGATGTAGCTCTGGTTCGCTGGCCCTGACACTAGCAGTCAGCTCTGGTTCGCGGGCCCTGACGCTAGCAGTCAGCTCTGGTTCGCTGGCCCTGACATTAGCAGTCAGCTCTGGTTCGCTGGCCCTGATGCTAGCAGTCAACTATGGTTCGCTGACCCTGACGCTAGCAGTCAGCTATGGTTCGCTGGCCCTGACGCTAGCAGTCAGCTATGGTTTGCTGACCTTGACGCTAGCAGTCAACTATGGTTCGCTAACGCTAGCAGTCAGCTATGGTTCGCTGGCCCTGACGCTAGCAGTCAGCTATGGTTCGCTGGCCCTGACGCTAGCAGTCAGCTATGGTTCGCTGACCCTGACGCTAGCAGTCAACTATGGTTCGCTGACGCTAGCAGTCAGCTATGGTTCGCTGGCCCTGACGCTAGCAGTCAGCTATGGTTCGCTGGCCCTGACGCTAGCAGTCAGCTATGGTTCGCTGACGCTAGCAGTCAACTATAGGTCACGAGCCGCTGCAGTTCATGCGCTGCTCAGCGTCTTGATCCCAAAGGATGCTGTAAAAGCTATATGTATTTTACGTTCGCTAGGCTAACAAATTGATTTTGTTACAATATTTTTGTTGTGGTTATCAATAAATACATAGGTTTAATTCTATTGCCCGTTCTTTGTATTATTTATATTTTACATTGTTATTCGCCTGGCCTCAGTATATAATATTTTACATTGTTATTCGCTTGGTCACAGTAGAATTTTTAACATTGTTATTCGCCTTTCGCCTGGGGGAGGAACATACCTCCTACCAGGCGCGTCAGCAGGGTTGTGGATTGCTGAAATGCCTCTTAATTTGGAGGTTAGCTGCGAAAAAATAAGCAGCCGTGGACAAAAAACGGGTCTACAGGTATGGAGGCTGTAAGCAGGCAGCCCCTCCACCACACAAAGACACAACAACCTGTTTGTCTTAAAAAACGATTACAAGTCAAAACATAGAGAAAACTGGACTGATCTCAACGGCGACGAACAGGCGAGAAATAAGGACCACGATTTACGGAACATGGAATGTACGAAGTATAAACGGAAAAGAACATGAACTAATAGAGGAGATGAAGAGAACATGAACTAATAGAGGAGATGAAGAGAGCAAAATTGACAGTCCTGGCACTTACAGAAACAAAGAAAAAGTGACAGGGCGTTCTGGACCATGACGGCAACATGCTATACTACAGCGGAGTTTCCATGAGTGAACGAGCCAGAGCAGGGGTTTGCTGTATAGTGAATAGTAACAACAAAGCAAACATTAAGGGATGGAAGTTCATTTCAGAACGACTGATGGTTCTAAGTCTACAAGAGGAGGATAGTCAAATAGATATCGTCACTGTGTATGCACCAATCGAAGATGAGAGCACTGACATAAAAGATGAATTTTATGAGCTCCTTCAAATGACCATTGACGATTGCCATAATGAAATACTTCTCCTTGGAGACTTCAACGCAAGAGTTGGAAACGACAATTCTAGATGGGATGGAATGATCAGTAGGTATGGAGAAGATGTCTTAAATGACAATGGAAAACGACTGCTCAGATTCTGCAGAGAACAAAACCTTGTCATTGCAAATACAAGGTTTCCACACAAGCGTATCCATGCCTACACAAGATGCGAGCCGGCAAGAAATGAAAGATCCATAATTGACTATGCAATAGTGAGGAAAACTGATTTCAAGTATGTAAAGGATGCTAGAGTGTTCAGAGGACCAGAGATAGGAAGCGACCACTACCTAGTTAAAATAAAGAGAGAAATTGAAAAACACTTTCCAGCCTGGCAACACCCATCAGCAAGCATGAAACATAACACACGAAGACAAAATAAAATTAAGGCTTACAAACTACGAGAACCAGATGTTAAGAGGAGATACCAAGGGCTCATAACAACAGCAATGGAAAGGATAGAGGAATCTGAAGAAGATGTGGAAATGCTTTGGGTAAAATTCAAAGACATCATCAAAGAGGCTGCTGCAGAGGCATGCGATCAAACCAAAGAAGGGTGGAAGAGAAAGAGTACACCATGGTGGACAGAAGAAGTGAAAACAATAATACGAGAAAAGAAAAAGGCAGGGAAGCAATACCTAGGGGCTAGGAATACAGAAGAAGAAACAAAGAAATATAAAGAATATGTAAATTTTAGAAAAGAAGCAAAGTAGACTGTGATCAAGGCCAAACAGAAATCCTGGGAAGAATTTGGAGAGAAACTGGAAAATAATGCTGGAGAAAACCAGAAACTGTTCTACAGGACCCTAAAGAACATGAGGAAAGAAAAGGAATGCCCCCTGAAATTTGTTACAGATACACAAGGTGCGCTGTTGACTGCCCCAGAAGAGGTAATGAACAAATGGAAAGAATATTTCTCAGATCTCCTTTGAGTGGAGGAAAACCAGGCTCTGGAAGTAACAGTCCCAATTCAAGAAGAGGGAGCCATGGAGGGAAACGATAATATCACAATGGAAGAACTAAAGGTAGCATTGGAGAAAATTAAGATTGGTTAAGCAGCAGGACATGATGGTATAACACCAGAAATGGTTAACTACATGGGAGCGGCAGAAGAGATACTATTCATGAAGATTCTCAAGGCAGCTTGGCGCCACAAGAAGATACCAAGAGACTGGGAAGTTGCAATAATAATACCAATATTTAAAAAGAGTGTCAATCGACAATGTGAAAATCACAGAGGTATTTCCCTTCTTAGTGTCCCCGGGAAAGTCTACTCTAGGATTCTAGAACGGCGATTAAGAGGTCTAGCAGAGCCAAATATGGATGAAACTCAATGTGGGTTTAGGGCAAACAGAAGTACCCAAGACCTTATCTTTACACTCAGACAGCTAAGTGAAAAGGCTCTTGAATATGATAAAGACACGTATATCTGCTTTTTGGATTTGGAGAAAGCATTTGATAAAGTTCCTTGGAACAAACTCTGGTAATGCCTGACAAGGAAGAACATCCCAGGACCCCCGATCTCTGCCATACAGAGTTTCTATAAAACATACAGAAATTATGTGCGGACATCAAATCAAAAGTCAAGGGATTTCAAGTCCACTAGCGGAGTAAGACAGGGGGACATTCTATCACCGTACCTTTTCATACTCCTCGTGGATGGAGTCATCAAAGCCTGCAAGGAACGGACAAAAAAGTATGAAGTAGGGTGCTGGAAGATGAGACCAAGTTAGGTATCGGAACTAGCATTTGCAGATGATGTGGCCCTGATCACGAAAACCGAAGCACATCTCCAGATCAACTTGCAGGTCTGGAAAGAAGAGTTAAATAAGAGAGGAATGCACATCAGCAACTCCAAAACAAAAACCATGGTGATCGCCAGAGATGAAAAGAGACATCAGATAACCACGGGAACACGAGCACTGGAGCAGGTCAGCAATTTCAAATATCTAGGAGTGGTAATAGACAACAGGGGAGGAATCAAAGAAGAGTTAACTGCACGAAGGGCAGCAGCAGGTAGACTTTACCATGCAATAAATAGAGGTTTCCTCAGTAAAAGAGAAATAAGCAGGAAAACAAAGATGAATGTATACTGCTCGACCTATGTGCCTGTCCTGACATATGGATGTGAGTCATGGGCAATGACTACAGCCCAAGAAAGGCAATTACAAACTTCAGAAATGAAGTACCTAAGAAAGGCGGTTCAGGTGACGAAAAGGGACAAGATCCGTAACCAGACAATACGTAGCAATCTTGAAGTTCAACCCCTGCAGACACGAGTGGAGCAGTCCCAACTACAGTGGTTTGGCCATGTCTGTAGAATGGAAGAAGATCGGATACCAAAGCGGTCATGGGAGATAAAAAGTCAAGGACGCAGATCCCGAGGACGTCCCAAAGTACGTTGGGAAGACAACATACGACAGTCCCTAAGTGATAGAGGGCTGGATTGGAAAGAGGCCAGGAAAAAGATGGCGGATAGAGCAGTGTGGCGTTCTCTTTGGCAAACCTCTACACCTCACGGTAGAAGAGGAGCGACTAAATAAGTAAGTAAGTAGTATTCGCCTTTCCCCAGTAGATTATTTTACTTTGTTATTCGCCTGGCCCCAATAGGCCCAGTAGGGTGGACCTAGTGCATTGATTTTCTCACGGCCTTCAATGACGTTAACACCACCTAGTAAATTACAGGAAACAATAACTTTGAAAATTAAATATAAAACAAAAAAGAAGAAATAATTAACGTTAGAAGAAAAAAGAACATTAACCGTCAATAACAAAAAAAAAACCAAAAAAACCCCTAAAAAAAACCCATTATAGAAAGATGTAGAGACATTATAGAAAGTAAAACAAAAGCAACAGAATGTTTTGCTTAAAAATAAAACACGAAATAACAAACCAAGAAAAAAAAAAGAAATGTAATATAAACAATTGTGCGAACATTCCAGTTTGTGTAGAAATCAGTTTAGCCGATGTAAATGTTTGGCTGGCACATTTCTGTCTGGCCACTTGTTCAACTATCTGGATAACTCCTGCCGGATGTCCCACATTCGTTAGCTGCTGTTTTTCAACGGTCGTTGCCATCGTCGGGTATGCCCAGTTATTCAAATGTCAAACAATAAAATTTACACTTAAACGTTCTTAATGAGAGCAAAGGTAACATCCACTTTGGGTTTTGGTTGCCCGCCAAATACATACATACTATACTTTGGTCACGCTCTGGCCTCGTCGGTGCATAGACAGTTTACAGCCCATTATATTTTTTGCGTGACACAAATTAGGGATAAATAGTAACCCTGACTAATGTTTTATCAGTGCGGGTTCCTGGCTGTATCATCAGAATACAGAATACATAGAATCATCAGTATCCTCAGCTGCTGGCCAGGTTCCATTTGGAGCATAGGGTCGTGAAAGATGCCCTCTATGTGTTTCTATTCTGGGTCGCCGTCTTGAGTTTCAACCACAAAAAATAACTGGCTTCCACTTGCACCGTTCTTCGACAGATGCTTTTTTTAAAACAATGTAAAGGTTGAAGATTATATCCTTTCGGGTTCAAGATGCTGAGCAGCACCTGAGCTGCAGTGGTCAGCGCCCCATAGCTGATTGCTAGCGTCATGGCCAGCGAACCAGAGCTGCCAAGACCCTTCTACACCTCCACGCGGTGATCCTGGATAACAGGCTGCAGCAGAGCAGACTGGCTAAGAAGAAGGGATCGAAGAGGGAATGCTAACCCGGTACTCAAAAATGTATGCTGAAGTCGAATGTGTTGGACCGAAAGGTGCAAATATCGCAGCCAAGCTGTAAACTACGACACAACGCATTCCGTTCTCTGGACTACATTCTGCTACTTAAGCCCTTTCGGGGTTTGGTTGTGGGATATTGAGAACGAACGAAGAAGAAGAAGAATATCCTTTCAAGAATGTCCCAAACGACGACTGAACAGGAATGTATGTAAGGCTTGCAAATTCACCATGTAAAACTAATTGCAACGGAAAGCAATATTGTAAGAGCACATGAAAATCTTGGATTGCTTTGTTGACTATGAGAGAATCGTTGGATGGGGATACACTCTTGGAGGGAACTACTCTGGCTCTACGAGATCCCCCAAAAGCACCCCAGCATAAGAGAGGGTGATGTATGTGTACATGCGCTGCGGGACTTTGCACGAGAGACATCTCACAGAATCATTTAACATTTAATCTGAGTTAGTCAAGGCTGTCATAACTTAACTAAACGTCTTTATACTGGTTTAGATGACTCTGCAGAGTATAGACTATACAACCCGTTTCATTTACATTTCCATACTCTAAAAACTATGCGCATCCAATCTATTCGTAAATGCATTAACTGTCACTTCCTCCACTACGTACTGTGGCAATTCATTCCAAGCATACACCCCTCTCTGATTACACAAATATTTCCTAATATCTGATCTGGACCTTTCTTGAGTTAATTTGTTTGTAGCTATACCCTCTTGTTCTTGTAGATGGTTGTATTTTGAATAACTTTTTATAGTCTAATTTATCCTTTGATTATCTTATAAACCTGTATTGTCTTTAAAAAAAAATTCTTCTCTGTTCTTAACACTGTTGGCCGGTTTTTCTTTCCTCGTAACTGTAATTCTGGAATCCCACTATCAACTTTGTTGCTCTTTTTTGTATCCTTTCCAGCATGTTTATATCCCCTCTATGATAAGGACTCCCCACCTGTATACAGTACTCCAATCTAGGTCTAACCAATGCTTTATACATTGTGACTATCACTTCCTTGCTACTATGTTTAATATGTCTTTTATCATACCTAACATTGCATTTGCCTTTTTTCCACTGCTACCTGGATTTGCTCACTCACCTTACCTGTGTGATCTATTATAACCCCTAGGTCCTTTTTCTTTTATATCATTCTAATATTGTTCTCACCCATTCTATAATTATGTTCCATATTGGATCTACCTATGTGGATGACTGTACATTTATCTACATTAAACTTCATTTGCCAACTCACAGACCATTCATGAATTTTATCTAAATCCGATCTCACTATATCCACTTCTGCTTTAGAAGAGACACTACTGCATAGTTTTATGTCATCAGCGAATTTTGCAATTATGAATCCGAAATCATTGTCAAAATCGTTTACATATATCTATAACATAAATTGGTCCTTTGAATCACGCCATGTCCAGTTTGACAACATATTTTCTTCTAGGTGCCATCGCGCAAGTACTTGCATCATGAGTTATCTTCAATCGTCTCGACTGATAGTCTTGACAATGGTACAGGGCAGCTCGTGAAGAGTGATGTCAATCATCGAAGTATTTTCTTCCTGTCTATAATCCAAATACAGCGCCACCTACATCATCAAGATCCCCCCCCCCCCCCCTTAAAAAACCACATACAAACCAAAACAAAACAAACAAACAAACCGTCGTCACTTTTGATGAGCAACTAACCTTTTTCTTTCCAGACTGGTTTTGGAGATCTTGTATCAAGTCACGCCAATGTATTTAGTCCATAGACTAGTTTTGGAGATCTTGTATTAAGTCACGCCAATGTATATAGTCCATAGACTAGTTTTGGTGATTTTGTATCAAGTCACGTCAATGTATTTAGTCCATAGACTAGTTTTGGAGATCTTGTATTAAGTCACGCCAATGTATTTAGTCCATAGACTAGTTTTGGTGATCGTGTATCAATTCACGCCAATGTATTTACTCCATAGACTAGTTTTAGAGATCGTGTATCAAGTCACGCCAATGTATTTAGTCCATAGACTAGTTTTGGTGATCTTGTATCAAGTCACGCCAATGTATTTAGTCCATAGACTAGTTTTGGTGATCTTGTATCAAGTCACGCCAATGTATTTAGTCCATAGACTAGTTTTGGTGATCTTGTATCAAGTCACGCCAATGTATTTAGTCCATAGACTAGTTTTGGTGATCTTGTATCAAGTCACGCAAATGTCTTCGGTCCTCTGCAGCATCTCTGAGTTCGTCACATGATATGATTCTCACATCTTTGTAGATCTGAATGAAAATATTTGTTCTTGGTCGATGTCTGCCAAGTCTCTGGAGATCTGAGTAATGAAAGTCGTTCTTGGTCGACTTCTGCACCTCCTGTCTTGTGCTTCTTCTCCAAGAGCTGCCTGTACTAGATCAGCGTGTCTTAGACTGTGGCCAAGCCAAGACAATCGCCTTCTCCGGATTATTGCCAGAAGCTGTCTTGTTTCGTCAACTGTCTCTATCACCATTTTATTCGACTTATTTCTGTCCAACTGATTCCTTCCATCCTCTTATAAAACCATATCTCAAAAGCCTCCAAATCCTCACTTGTTTATAGTCTATGCATCTGCTTTATAAAGCGTCACTGATCATGTATATGCATGGATAATTCTTTAATGAAGTGGCTTGGCTTCGTTCATTCTCAATCTCCCACTACCAAACACTGAAAGCTTAAGTAGCAGAATGTAGTCCAGAGAACGGAATGCGTTGTGTGGTAGTTTACAGCTTGACTGCGATATTTGCACCTTTCGGTCCAACACATTCGACTTCAGCAAGCATTTTTTGAGTACCGGGTTAGCATTCCCTCTTCGATCCCTTCTCCTTAGCCAATCTGCCCTGCTGCAGCTTGTTATCCAGGATCACCACGTGGAGGTGTAGAAGAGTCTTGGCAGCTATGGTTCGCTGGCCCTGACGCTAGCAGTCAGATATGAGTCGCTGACCCTGACGCTTGCAGTCAGCTATGAGTCGCTGACCCTGACGCTAGCAGTCAGCTATGAGTCGCTGGCCCTGACGCTAGCAGTCAGCTATGAGTCGCTGACCCTGACGCTAGCAGTCAGCTATGAGTCGCTGACCCTGACGCTAGCAGTCAGCTATGAGTCGCTGGCCCTGACGCTAGCAGTCAGCTATGAGTCGCTGACCCTGACGCTAGCAGTCAGCTATGAGTCGCTGACCCTGACGCTAGCAGTCAGCTATGAGTCGCTGACCCTGACGCTAGCAGTCAGCTATGAGTCGCTGACCCTGACGCTAGCAGTCAGCTATGGTTCGCTGACCACTACAGCTCAGGCGCTGCTCAGCATCTTGATCACCTTTAATGAAGTGAGATGTTCGTACTTATTTATGTTAACATTTTCTGCTTCTCTCTGAACTCCATTTCAATTCTAGTCCTAATATATGTCCGGTTAAGAGCATCTTCTGTCCTTAATTGTCCCAAATATTACAATTAAGTCATCTGTGCTTTGTTCCTTAATGACTAGGTTTGCTGTTTTGGGGTTCTTGCAGAACCATAGCCTTTGTCTGCTCCATTCCATACTCCTTAACGGTGTTGCTAATTTTATTGAGCAGTTCTTGTAGATATATAGAAGGATGAAAAATGAAGCTTAGTCATGTTGATGATTGGAGTTAGCTGATAAATGCAACAATTTTGACCCTTCATTGTTGCACAGGTCGCTGAACGAAAAACCGGAAGTGTGCCTCATTTTCATTTCACCCTTGACTTTTGAACATGACCTATTTTTGAAGCAGAACGCGCAACAAATAATCTGCAAATGTTAAATGTTTGTAATTGTGGAACTAACAACCGCTTTTGTCTATGTCCTGTTAGGGTAGATTTGTGTTTTTGTTTATGTGTATGTATCTACCTACGATTGGCTCATGGCGCAAAGTCTTCTTAGGATGGATTTACACTTTTATTTTCGAATGCCTAACCACCAATTGGTTCTCAAGTCTGTAAGTACTGTTTGGCGAAATGCAGTAAAACTCTCAGGAATGCACGATGGCCCACAAGCTGATGTTTTTGTCTTCATCTCCAATAGAACAGCAAAATAAACAAAGAACTTAGAATGTACACAAGTCTCACGTTGTCCAGTTTCGGGTTTTGGGCATATTTCCTAAATGACAGGTTTTAAATCTAGTTGTGCGGGTCATAGAATCATTGAACAAATTTCACTGAAGCTATTTCGCTACGCGTGGTGTCTTGTCCCTTCTTCAAGGAATCGTAAATTGATTCCTTTCTAGGGTGTTACCGACCAAGCACGTCGTTGTAGGATGTTACCGACCAAGCACGTCGTTGTAGGATGTTACCGACCAAGCACGTCGTTGTAGGATGTTACCGACCAAGCACGTCGTTGTCGTCTTCCACAATTGTTTTCTTTTTTAAATAAATCCATTAGATGTGAGCTGGTAACTCTTGACATCCTGACGCATTCAGGTCAGAAGCACACGCCTCCCTCCCTCAGTTGGAGCTCGTTTAAAAGCTGTCTTAAAGGCATCATGAAATCGGAAAGATGATGAGGGGGGGGGGGTGTGATGTAGTAGGTACCTTTCGAGTAGATTATCCCCGAAGGGAGGCAGTCCAGTGTGTCGATGTCAAGAAATTGTCTCGTTCTAACAAGGACGTAGCTCACACATCTGAGTCGATCAATTTTCTTCAATCTCGATTTTAGTAGGCGGTAAGAAAAATGTACGCTCACTAAAGCTATAAAGGTTGGTGCCAGGTATCAAAAGGTTCCCTGAACTATGCCATATTGGCTAGGGTAGATAATAGATACAGTATCATGACTTCTAAACCACTATTCTGCTGGAGTTGTACACGAGGACTACAGAATAGGGCCACTGTACCCCTCCAATAAGGCCATAGTGACCAAAAAAGGTTGTACTTGGGTCTAACAGCTTCATCAATTAAACCAAGTGCTTGATACAGACTTTCTGTACGGAGGTCAGTTCCCCATTGAGTGAGGGCTCTAGAACGAGTTGTTGCCAAGCGTATGTTGGATGGGTCTGGTGAACGTATTCTTCGCCGGCATTCGTCCTAAAATAGTGTTTGTGATGTTGTATCAGAGTTTACAGCGAAGATGTGATGTCTGCACCTATTGACCAGACACATCCAATTTCAGCACTGAATTTTTTAGACTGGGTTTACCTTCCCTCTTCGATTTCTAATTTCTTAGCCAGACTGCATGGTTGCAATCTGTTTCCAGGGCTGCCACTTGGAGACAAAATAGGGTCTTTGTCACTTATGGGTCACTGATCCGGATGCAAGTAGCCAGGAATGAGTCCCTGACCCTGCTGCAAGCAGCCAGCTATGAGTCACTGACCCTGATGCAAGTAGCCAGCTATGAGTCACTGACCCTGCTGCAAGCAGCCAGCTATGAGTCACTGACCCTGATGCAATCAGCCAGCTATGAGTCACTGACCCTGATGCAAGTAGCCAGTTGTGAGTCACTGACCCTGCTGCAAGCAGCCAGCAATGAGTCACCAGTTGCTAGCAGCTCATTCACTGCTGTATCATAGGACCTAGTCTGGTGAAAATGACGAACCGACAGACAGACAAATACTCTATCACCAGTTTTGTGGAGTGTATGTGGGATGAGTCTGGTGAACATATACAAGACAAACTGACAGACAGATGAATAACAACGATGAACTATCTATAAATAATGAAGAGAAAATAGACACACTTGAAACAGAATTTTAAAAATCCAGCGTTTATTGTATCCCACAGGTACACAATAGCACCACGTGACCAATTTCATAAATGTGTTAACCATACCAGAAAATGGGTACATGGCATAAGCAATAACATGAACTCAAAGCTCATCTCCCAGCCAACATATTATATAGCACAGTGGTTCCCAAACTTGTTTCTCTGTGCCCCTTTTGGATTGAGAAAATGGTAAAAACCACACTTTTTGTTGATAACAAGTGCTTTCAAAAACATACAACTTGTAGCATTGCTTCATTTCTAACATACATCATAAGTACTTGATAATATGATCATGAGACATCCAGGATCCATTATAAGTTCAGTACTTTATAATATGATCATGAGACATCTAAGATCCATCAAAAGTACAGTAATTTATAATATGATCATGCAACATCCAAGATCCATCATAAGTACAGTACTTTATAATATGATCATGAGACATCCAGGATACATCCCAAGTACAGTACTTTATAATATGACCATGAGACATCCAGGATACATCAACAGCTTCAAAACACAGACCATAGTGGTCAAAGAGAGAGAGATGGTAAAACAATTATCAGATAACCCTGGGAAAACAGCAACTGGAACAGGTCATCCAATTCAAATATCTTGTAGCAGTAATAGACCATAAGGGAGGCACCAAAGAAGAGTTAGCCAAAGGAAATTAAGCAGCTGGTAGACTTCTCCATGCAGTAGACAGAGGATCCCACTGAAAAAAAGGGAAGTTAGCAAAAAAATAAGATGGATGTATACCAGTCCACATATGTGCCTGTCTGACGTACATATGTGAGTTATGGGCAGTGATCATATCCGGGGGAAATACCAGTTACAATCCTCAGAGATGAGGTACTTAAGAAAGGTGGTCTGAGTGGCAAGAAGAGACAAGATCTGTAACCAGACAATATGTCAAGATCTCGAAGTCCAACACCTGCAGGTCCGATTGAAGCAGTTTCAATTATGGTGGTTTGGACATGTCTGCAAAATGAGAGAAGACCAGACACCACAGCAATCATGGGAGGTCAAGAGCCAGGGACCCAGAGTCCCGAAGTACAATGCAAAGACAACATATGACAGTCTCTAAGAGGCTGAAGGCTGGAAGCAGGCCAGGTGAAAACCAACAGAACAGTCTGGTGATTCTATCTGGTAAACCTCAGGGTAGAAGAGGAGTGAATGAGCAAAGAAAAAGTTATTACTCCTCAGGGTAGAAGAGGAGTGAATGAGCAAAGAAAAAGTTATTACCCCTCAGGGTAGAAGAGGAGTGACTAAGTAAGTAAGACATTCAGTGAGCTTGGTTTTGCCAGGTAATCTTATTTTTATTGTTTTATTTGAGATAAACAAACTCTCATTTCATTATAAAAAGTCTTTCATTGTTCTGATCTTTGATGTTTATAATTTACATGGCAGAAGCTCGCCTGATGGTGTAAGCATCTATGAAGCTCGCCTGATGGTGTAAGCATCTATGATGCGATCACAGGAAGAAGTAGACTATTAAAATCCATTTCATACACAATAAATGATATTTCTGAAAAAATCTGCAAACTTCTGGAAAATTCTACATTCATACACATATTTCCCATATCTAAATCACATATATTTCTTATACCATCACATGTAAAAAACTGATTAAGTAAATAACGACCACATGAATTTTGTTTCAAGCCTCAAAATACTATATTGTCTTTTAATCTTCCTGCCATCTTCTCAATCCACACCAGTGTGACACACAGCACCACTTGAGAACCACTGCTTGAACATAATAACACCAAGCAAAAAAAAAGAAAAAACAAAAGGAAAAAATGCAGTATATCAAAAATTTTTCATTATGCAAGAATGACTAACCGAAAAGCATGTCATAGCCTGTGAAAGGGGCTGGTATGAATACCTGAGTGAAAAACGTTGTCAGAGATTACAGAAATAAATAGCATAAATAAAAAGGCTAACATAGAGATAAACAAGTAAATAGCTTGTGAAAGGGATAGAGAAAATAAAGAGAAAAGCGATGAAAATAAATTCCAGCATGACTGCTCACCAGGTGAAACAGTTTTTTTTCCCTGTTGTTGATTAAAATGTAAATTTCAACCAAAGGAGTGAAAAACCTCAGGTAAGTTGAATGAATCACTACCAAAAATGATGTAGATTGTAGATGTACATGGAAGATCACAACGCGATAGAATAGATTTTTAATTGATATGAAAGATGCACTTTACTTTAACAAAACAATCTTTGAATCTTTTCAAATAAAACACACAATAAGCTGGTCAATGTAGTCAGGTAGGAAGGAGAACTGCTGTCAGGGATAACGTGTTAGAGGCGTTATTGTACCAAGTCTCAAATCTTTTTGAGGTTGGACGACAATTTTTCTTTCCTCGTCGTTTTACCTTCTTTAACTATAAAACCATTTTCAGTTGGGTATACTGAAGTATGTTGAGTCTTGGAGTTGAACTCAGTCCCTTTGTCGTGACAGACAGGCACTCTAATCTGCTCTGCCACTCACTTACTTATCCTCTTAGAGGATAATCTACTTCTTTTAAATACAAAATAGAGGAAAACAACTGTAATATGCCTTAACAGGAATAATTGCACCAATATAGCACTGCAGCTGGACAATGAAAAATCAGTTCAATCAATCAATCAATCTAAACGAAAATACGTTGAGAAGCAGAGAGATCGATAAGCTCTGTGTATATCACACACACAATAACCAACATGGTTAAACAAAGCAAAATGAGTGAAACATTTAGAAGCAAACCACACCTATACAAATGAGCATATAGATTGCACCTGAGCGGAAAAAACACTTAATGATAAATAACAAAGAACAGCTGATGGGCAGCGGACAAACATCAACCATTTGTTTCCATCTACAAGTGGCAGTGATGTCAGCAACTAAAATATGAGTTCTGTACATGAGGGCTAGCAGTATCATCATGCAAGGAATATAACTACAGCAACAACTATCTTAAGGAAAATAACTACAGCAACAACTATCTTGTATGATTCTCAGGGCTGCTACATCATCAGCATAGGATGCATGTGGAGAGAGGATGAATGATGACGCATGTCTCCTGACTGAAGGGACAATTGCTCAAAATCCTGGTAAGCCTTAGGTTTTGCTCATCAGAGGTCAAAATAAATACCTTGACTGCACACTGTGGTGACAGCAAACACAAGTGGCCTTTATTCCTATGCCTTATAAAGCTTCAGGAAGACCCCATCAAAAATGGTAAGAGTAACTATGAACATGGAAGGCCACCCCCAACCTCCCCTCACATTCTTGGGCAGTTCTTCTGCTTCTCTTGCGTTTGTTCTCAATCCCTAAAGGGCATAAATATAATTTTGAAAGGGATAAAGTGGAATAAAATAAAAAGTAATCTCACACCAGATTTGGTTGGTTAAGGCTTGAGTGTTAGAGACCTGAATGTACGAGCTTACAAGTTTTGAGTGTTAGAGACCTGAATGTACGAGCTTACAAGTTTTGAGTGTTAGAGACCTGAATGTACGAGCTTACAAGTTTTGAGTGTTAGAGACCTGAATGTACGAGCTTACAAGTTTTGAGTGTTAGAGACCTGAATGTACGAGCTTAGAGTTTTGAGTGTTAGAGACCTGACTGTACGAGCTTACAAGTTTTGAGTGTTAGAGACCTGACTGTATGAACTTACAAGTTTTGAGTGTTAGAGACCTGACTGTATGAACTTACAAGTTTTGAGTGTTAGAGACCTGAATGTGCGAGCTTACAAGTTTTGAGTGTTAGAGACCTGACTGTACGAGCTTACAAGTTTTGAGTGTTAGAGACCTGACTGTATGAACTTACAAGTTTTGAGTGTTAGAGACCTGACTGTACGGGCTTACAAGTTTTGAGTGTTAGAGACCTGACTGTATGAACTTACAAGTTTTGAGTGTTAGAGACCTGAATGTACGAGCTTAGAGTTTTGAGTGTGAGAGACCTGACTGAATGAGCTTAGAGTTTTGAGTGTGAGAGACCTGACTGTACGAACTGTACGAGTTTTTGTGAGCTGTGACAGACTAGTTTTGTTTGCTGTCTTGATTTTCCTTTCCTATGAGAGGCAAGTAACAATTTACAGCTGGAAAATTGGCTGTTATACTACTAGTCCATGTAGTCGGTTAGCTTTGTCTGTGTATGCAAGTTTTCTAGCTGCTCAATCCAGAAAATATGAAAAGACACAAAATGAGAAAAAACGTTATTTTTTAAAATGAACATCTAGAAGATCCTTGTGGCTGAATGCTCTACCATCAAAAGTGGCAGTAACCATGACAACAATAATAATAAAGCCAAGAAAGGTAACAAGTTGCACAAGAAAATTACAAGATGCAACACAATATTCTAAATATCATTAATTACTATGAAATAATGCACCAGGATTTTTGGTGAGGAAAAAAATCAATTATAAAAAATATAGAATCACAAAAATGCAAACACAGGAAGAGAAACAATCTTCCATAAAATAAATGACACTAAAATAGTGTACAACAAGAAAGATGTGGCTTTGTTCAAATGTGGTTGTCTATGCAAATGAACATTAACAATGAGACAGCACATTTAAAATGTTTAATTCTCAACGTAAATATTAACATTGAGGCAGTGCAGTCTCTCACAAAAAATATTAACATTTTAGACACGCTTCAATCTCTCAACATAAATATTACCATTAAGACAGCACATTTAAAATGTTTGATATTTCAATGTAAATATTAACATTAAAATAGCACATTTCAACGAAAATATTAACATTATGAAAGCACACTTCAGAATCTCAGACACTTTACAATTATTTTTGATGAGACAGAAATGCATAGAGTATTGAAGTTCTGGGCTCCAGGAGCTGCCAACAAACTTGCATAGAGAACGCTGGAGACTGAAGCTGATCTTATAGAAGTCATACTTCGACAGTCAACAACTTGACTTAGCTCGCTGTTACAGCCATCTAGAATTTCCCAATAAAGGTCTTTCAGGATGACACATTAATATGACATCTGTTTTCTCTTTCTTCTTCTTCTTCTTCTGATCTCTGCTGGAATTGCAGTGAAAGAAGGAAATGAGAGTTGCATAGAAGAGATTGGCATTGAGGATACAAGTGTTAGGAGACTTGACTGCACTAGATCTCAGCTCCTTTTAATGGTTGGGTGACTAGCTCTCTTCCTGCCTTCATTAACTGTGGATCACATGCCAATTTACAGATAGGTAGACTGGAACATGTTAAGATTGAATGGAAAGGACATATTAGACTATAACAAGTTTTTCCAAATACAACCAAACACAAGAACAAGAGGGCACAGATACACATTAATTAAAGAAAGGTCCAGATTAGATATTAGGAAAAATTTTGTTAGAGTGATTTATAAATGGAAGTAGTGGAGACAGGTATAATTAATGCATTCAAGACTAGATTGGATGCACATAGTTTTTATAGCAAGGAAATGCAAATGAAACTGGTTGTATACAGACTCTGCACAGTCTTCTAAACCAGTATAATGACATACATTAGACTCTTTGTTGTGGGGATGGGGGCGCTCCTTGTTGTGAGAGATGGGGGCTCTTTGTTGTGAGAGATGAGCTCCTTGTTGTAAGAGATGGAGGCTCCTTGTTGTGAGATATGGGAGCTCATTGTTGTGAGAGATGGGGGTTCCTTGTGAGATATGGGGTTCCTTGTTGTGAGAGATGGGGGCTCATTGTTGTGAGAGATGGGGGCTCATTGTTGTGAGATATGGGGGTTCCTAGTGAGAGATGGGGGCACCTTGTGAGAGATGAGGGCTCATTGTTGTGAGAGATGGGGGTTCCTTGTGAGATATGGGGTTCCTTGTTGTGAGAGATGGGGGCTCATTGTTGTGAGAGATGGGGGCTCATTGTTGTGAGATATGGGGGTTCCTAGTGAGAGATGGGGGCACCTTGTTGTGAGAGATGGGTGGCTCATTGTTGTGAGAGATGGGTGGCTCATTGTTGTGAGAGATGGGGGCTCATTGTTGTGAGAGATGGGGGCTCATTGTTGTGAGAGATGGGGGCTCATTGTTGTGACAGATGGGGGCTCCTTGTGAGATATGGGGGTTCCTTGTTGTGAGAGATGGGGGGTTCATTGTTGTGAGAGATTGGAGCTCTTGTTATGAGAGATGGGCTCCTTGTGAGAGATGGATGCTCCTTGTTTTGAGAGATGGGTGCTCCTTGTGAGAGATGGGGTGCTCCTTGTGAGAGATGGGGGCTCCTTGTTGTGAGATGGGGCTCCTTGTTGTGAGAGATGGGTACTCCTTGTGAGAGATGGGGGCTCCATGTGAGAGATGAGGGCTCCTTGTTGTGAGAGATGGGTGCTCCTTGTTGTGAGAGATGGGTGCTCCTTGTGAGAGATGGGGGCTCCTTGTGAAAGATGGGGTCTCCTTGTTGTGAAAGATGATCCCTCTAACTGCACTGCCCCTCAGATGAGAAGGAAGATAAACAACTGAATCTGGTATGTTTATTCCCTGTATCTCACAACATTGAGTTTGTTTCTAGTATTCTTGAATACCAAGATGGCTACTCCACAAGTTTAATACAAATTTTCATACAGTACTCGACCGCTTTAAACATTCAGGTCACGCGGCAATGAAATTTAAGCTGACAAAGTTAGTGATATAGTGATCATCTGCTGGACAGAAAACCTGACAAAGGAAATATAAACTACAGTTACAATACCTAAGCCAGATATTTGTTACATGTGTTTGGCTCAAGGGCTGAATGAGCAAGTGAGAAGACCCAGTCAGACACATACATTTTCTATGGAGTGTCACACCCACATTTAAAAATAATTGATAGCAGTTTTGTGCATTAGAAAGTTTCATTCTATATATTATTAATATATTTTTTCAACAATATGATAATCAAACTGCTATGAACAGCATTTCAAATATATTTTGGGGCCGAGGATCCAACACTAAATGAGCTAACAGCAGCCCGCATCAGGGTCAGTGACCTATAGCACGGCTCTGGAAACAGACTGCAACCATGCAGCCTGGCTAAAAGAATAGCGATCGAATAGGGAAGGCAGACCCAGGCCAGAAAAAACTGCTGAAGCTGGATATGTCAGGCCGTAAGACGCAGATATTGCGGTCTCAAACTATGACATGACGTGATAGTGTTATTTTCAGGATGAACTCTGTAGAAGAAATAAAAATGCAATTTTAATGGGAGTAGTCTAAAGGATTGTGATAACGTGTTTGGTGGGCCTGACTGTATTATTCATTGAGCACCTCCCACAGGCCAGGTTGGAAATCATGCAAATAGCTGAGCCTGGCTGTGGCCGTGAGTGTGAGTTAGTTGCACATGCTTGATCTAAATTTTAGTCGGAAAACACCAACAGGGAACCAAATTATTTGCTATGACAAAGTAATATTATTTCTTTAAAATGTCCTGTAGTTTTATATCTAATTTAATGGCTTGCATAGAAACAAGTATCCCACTCTGATTTAAAACAAGGGAGACACCATATTGAAAACTAGTTAAAGTTGCATCAACTGTGAGTGATTCTGGCCAGGACGGACAGCTAGATCGAATGTGTTGCCCAGAACAGCACACCACAATCACTTTGTGGATGCGACCACACTGACGTATTAATATATTCGGAAGACCCCAATACAAAGAAGATCCTGATTTCATTCCAGTGTGGCATATTGGCACTATGGTGTTAGGCATATATTTTTCTTGAAATACGGCACACTAGGCATGATGAGGTTAACAGCCAACCGATCTCCTTTACTGTCCCAAATTATTCTGCCCTAGCTGTTTTACGATCTAGATAAATCTCGCACTAACTGCGGATTGATCTTGATCACTGCACTACCTCGACTGCACACTCAGCCATGTCTTACTTAACCAGGTGTTTTCTTCCCTCCAAAAATAAATTTACGTGACACTTTAATTTGAATAAACCCAGATCCTAAATAGGATCGCTACCCCAGGGTTGTGCAAGGTTGCTCTAGAACATTCAGCACAGCTATTGAAAACTTTGAGCCTCCATGGTCAGCCTGCACAGTATGGACGAGCTGCTGTCTTGGAGGTCTCCTATATCATCACTTAGCGAGCGATGGTGGTCAGCGTAAGACATACCTGATGATGTTTCACTGATCTGGAGGCAAAGGAGTCCCTCGTCCAAGCTATAACTTCTTCTGTCTAATGGCTTTATTTGGTCGACAGTGAGTCCTATGTCAGCTCCATTGCTGACTTCAGTGTCTGGGGACTGTCCTGCCCCATGATTAACAAAGTGATCACTGTCTCCGCTATCGTAGGAAAGATCCAAGATATCTGCTGACGAGTTGGACCCAATACTGCTGACACTTAACCTGTTTCTTCCATCATCAAATGAAGACTTTTTCAAAATACTCTTTGGTCTGTGGACAACTTTGGCCGGCTCTTTGTTGGCTACATTATCACAGCTAGAATTTGCAGGTGATAATTTGGCCCCGTTTTCATGGTGACATTCCTGCTTAGTTGGCATGGCTTGCAGTTCTGATGATGCATTTCCTTTGCACAAAGAATTAATGATATTAGCACTGTCCCTCTGGGTCATTTCTGTGTTGCACTGAGAGTGTGGTGCTGGTAGAGTTGGTGCTTCTTCTGGTGTTGTGGTTGGATGAGGCTGTTGCTCATGATGTGGTTGTTCCCTGAGTGGATGAGTAGCAGAGCTAGACCAAGCTGAGTGCGAGATGGTACTACTGCAACTTTCGTGGTAAGTGCTATCCGACGCAGACTCAAGGAGCTGGCTAGCCCGATGCTTGGAGACAAAAATACCATGAGCCTCATCCCTAAAGGACGGAAGCCTACGTGGAAGATGCCCAGATTTGGGGATTGCATTATCTTCACCCCTCAAAGTCATCTCCTCTGGCATAGCACAGCCACTGTCATTACCAGAAAACTTTCCTTTTCTTTTAAGAATTCCTCTTTTTGGTTTCCTCTCTGAATCAAAAACTGATGACATCTTCTCTGAGCTTGCATTCTCCTCTGACATGTCTTCCCCGTTGGTCTGGCTTGGTGTATTGTTGTTATTAACATTAATGGCCATGTCAAAATGAGAAGATATCTCATCCTTGTTTAGCAGAGCTGCTAGTGACTTGCTACTGCAGACTCTCAAGATTTCTAGAACATCAGGGGTAAATTTCAGGAGACCAGCCGCTATTGCTGGATCATCTTCATTGTGGTCATGCTCAGAGTGTCTGTAGCTGTCTGGTGTTGGAGCAGGGCTGCCAGTCACAGATGATGAGACACTGTTGCCTGTGCTATCCAAAGAGATGGTTCGTTTTGACCATCGGTTCGGCCTGAAGTCCAGCTCGAGATCAGAGTCTGAAGAAATGCTGCTCTGGTTCCTGTGATGAATGACAGCAGGAGGATTCAAGGGAGAGATGAGTAAACTTTTCCCAGCTGCTATACTGTGTGGCATAATGGGAGGTTCTTCGTCAGGGCTATACGGCATGTCATTCGGCATCTGGCTGTGACCAAAGTTGATCCACCAATGCCGGAGAGCATCCTCTATTGTGGCACGTCTGGATGGTGCTACAGTCAGCATGTGGCGTATAAGACCAGCTGCATCTGAAAGCAAATCACAATTGAAAGAAATTAAGATTTTCGGAACATCATAAATAATAGATAATCGTGATCACATGTAACCAACAGAAATGACAATATAATTTGCCTTCACATGGAAATTTGAAGATAAACAATGATCATCATTATTAAAACCTGTTCAGTTCCCTTTGGATCACAGGTCACAACATTTGCTTGCAATTTTTGTTGGTAGAATTTATGACTTCTACAGGATGGAACAGCCAGACATTTATGTCTGACCTTCCTTAGCCTGAGAGGTTACAGTATTACTGTGTGCTTTTCTCCGTTTAGACCAAGGTAATACTCATGTGATTTAACACAAAGAAGAGTAATATCATTATTGTTCACTACCTGACCTACTATTGAAAAGGCAAGACAGGAAGCCAGGAACTGAGATCGTCACAACCCTGAGACTTACTTCAATGATATGTCTACCATCTGTCTAATATGGGGTGGCTACCTGAGCATTTCTTGTCGGTGGTAGGCTGTACTAGTTCGAATCTTTTCACATCATAGTAAGATGTTTCATATAGAACAGCAAATGGGAAGGTAGAAGTAGTGAGGTGGTACAGTTAATGTGGTGGTACAAGAAACGAGATGGTATAAGTAATGAGATGGTACAAGTAGTGAGGTGGTACAGTTAATGAGGTGGTACAAGAAACGAGATGGTACAAGTAACGAGGTGGTACAGGTAATGAGGTGGTACAGGTAGTGAGGTGGTACATGTAGTGAGGTGGTACAGGTAATGCTGTGGTACAGGTAATGCAGTGGTACAGGTAATGCGGTGGTACAGGTAGTGAGGTGGTACAGGTAGTGAGATGGTACAAGTAATGAGGTAGTACAAGTAATGAGGTGGTACAAGAAACGAGATGGTACAAATAGTGAGGTGGTACAAATAGTGAGGTGGTACAAGTAATGAGATTGTACAAGTAATGCGATGGTACAAGTAATGAGGTGGTACTAGTTATGCAATGAATGAAGATGGCAGGGTCGCTGGAGTGACAACGTAAGGAAATCCTCGAGAGACAGAGGACGAAACTGGAATGAGGCAGAAAGAAGACATTAGATAGAACAGTCATGTTCTCTCTCTCTCTCTCTGACAAACCTTACAAGCCATGTTAATTCAGGAGAGACTTACTTACGTGTAAATAGACTGATCTGAATACTCTTCACTATTGACACAATTATAAAACTTTACGAAAAGAAATAATAATGGTTTGCGCTTATCTCAGAATGTCAACCCCAGTCTGTAATCTTTATTTACGAGCATCGCTCCCCATAGGTGATATCCGTGGCCGTTACGAAAGAGAAGGGCAAGGTGTAACAGATGGCTGGGACCATAAACATTGATATCAAGCAACAACAGAGAAACATGTCCATCTGACAATGCTGGATGATTTCAGTCCACAACTACACGATTTTATGTGGTTCAGAGAGACGTCAAATATGCAAGCTTATATAACAGCAGATGAGTTCGACCCTCTCTTCTCCAACCCATCCCCCTTCTTTGTATAATAGGTAACGTGTCTCTGGTTTACGATTTAGATTCTCAACCGTTCTTCCACGGAGGAAGGCACACTTGACTGATATTTTAATATTGGAAAGTAATAATATCATACAACGATTAATAATCACTGTGGCTGGCCGAGCAATTTGCTTATCACTCTTTGATCACGAAGACATGCGTTCACATCATGAGTAATCCTTAGGTATTAGTTATCGGGAGATACAATGACAACAAATTATATAAGACGTGCGGCGACTGAAGGGCAAGCGGCCTTTGTTCATAAGACATATACATCCTCTTGGTGGACGTCAGCAATGGCAATAAACACTGCAGTGGTAGTTTTGTGAAGATTTAAGAGTAAGTAACTTAGCGTAATGTGGTCATGTTGGAATAATAATAATATTCCATCCTTCCAGTGCGGAGAGGAGACTAAGGCTTGGTCAGGCAAAACATACTGATCGGACGTGTTAGTCAGGGTCAGGCAAAACATACTGATCGGACGTGTTAGTCAGGGACAGGCAAAATATACTGATCGGACGTGTTAGTCAGGGTCAGGCAAAACATACTGATCGGACGTGTTAGTCAGGGACAGGCAAAACATACTGATCGGACGTGTTAGTCAGGGACAGGCAAAACATACTGATCGGACGTGTTAGTCAGGGACAGGCAAAACATACTGATCGGACGTGTTAGTCAGGGACAGGCAAAACATACTGATCGGACGTGTTAGTCAGGGACAGGCAAAACATACTGATCGGACGTGTTAGTCAGGGACAGGCAAAACATACTGATCGGACGTGTTAGTCAGGGTCAGGCAAAACATACTGATCGGACGTGTTAGTCAGGGTCAGGCAAAACACTGATCGGACGTGTTAGTCAGGGCCAGGCAAAACATACTGCTATGCCAAATGACATATTGAGGAATAATTAGGTAGTATTGAGATACATAGCATACGAGTTTACGAGAGGTAGAGCTCTGGCTTGTCACGGCTTTAGTCGACCGAGTTGTAAATGAGTACCAGGCTTTCTGTTGAAGAAACGGCAGGACGGAAATAAACGGACAATTCAACCTCAATAAAACCGAGGACTAGTACAGTACAATGATGGCTAGCAACACACCTTCCACGAGTGCTTGCTGTGAGACTAACTTGCCTTTCTATACGTATTATTTCCATTAAAACTATACTTATTTATAACGTGTCAGGTTCCGCCTTTAAAATGAAAGCTTATTGTTCAGGTCAGATTGTAGGACAGGTGGTGAGGTAGGACAAGTGGGGAGGTAGGACAGGTGGGGAGGTAGGACAGGTGGCGAGGTAGGACAGGTGGCGAGGTACGAAAAGTGGCGAGGTAGGGCAGGTGGCGAGGTATGAAAGGTGGCGAGGTAGGACAGATCACGAGGTAGGACAGGTGACGAGGTAGGAAAGGTGACGAGGTAGGATAGGTGGTGAGGTAGGATAGGTGGTGAGGTAGGACAGGCGGCGAAGGTGAGATCTTCAATAAGTAAGGAGTGGACATGACTGACTACTAGCAACCATACAGCCGAGGTTAACGTAAGCTGCACTAGCTGGTAACAATACATTAGTCCCTTCAATGTGGGTCGTCATTCAGATGTTGCCATACGCGGACTGCTAGGCAAGCTGTGAGTTACAAATACTGACTACTACATTGTTAAGAGATTATAGACATAGAGATATATATAGATAGAAAGATAGATAGAAAGAAAGAACGAAATATAGATAGACATATAGATAGATAGAGACAGATAGAAAATGAATAGCAATGTATGTATACACACCCACACATACATAAATACGCACGTAAGCAACCCCCCATTCAGATATGTCGTTCAGGAGTCCAAGTACCCTCTTCCAGACAGGCGCCAGCAACCACACAAATGAGTGTACCGCGATGGCATTAATATACAGCTATTAATTAAATGTTTCTGTATCTGACCCCTTCCAGTTTGCCGCCTTTAGGTGCGAGACGAACGACAACTCGCCTCACACTGTGTCATTCACGGATAACTTCCGGCGTAAAAATACTGGCATCAAATTGACATTATTAACAGTTTATAGTATTAGAAAACGGTCGCCTGTTAGTGGCTGAAGTTCCTAGCTATCTTCTCTCAGTTCATTTTTGAGATGGGTATATCATTATACACTGGTGAATTGATTAAAATGGTGCAGTTAGTAGTTAATTAACCGCTGGTTGGAAATTGGGTTTTTTGAAGACTTCATTGTACTAAGCCGCAGAGGTTGGGTTGGGTGGCCAGTGCTCTTCCTTGCTGTCTTTACTTTCACTAACTCATGTGTCAGGTACCCATTTACAGCTGGGTTGACTAGAGAAGCGGTCCCCAATTAAAATCACAACCCGGTTTTTTTAGTCTCCCGACGCGATTCGAATCGAGGCACGCTGTTACCACAGAAAGTAGAGAATTGCTCGCTATGAACCAAGGCACGCTGTTACCGCAGAAAGTAGAGAATTTCTCGCTATGAACCAAGGCACGCGGTTACCACAGAAAGTAGAGAATTTCTCGCAATGAACCAAGGCACGCGGTTCCCACAGAAAGTAGAGAATTTCTCGCTATGAACCAAGGCACGCTGTTACCACAGAAAGTAGAGAATTTCTCGCTATGAACCAAGGCATGCTGTTACAGAAAGTAGAGAATTTCTCCCTATGAACCGAGGCACGCTGTTACCACAAAAAGTAGAGAATTTCTCGCTATGAACCGAGGCACGCTGTTACCACAGAAAGTAGAGAATTTCTCGCTATGAACCAAGGCACGCTGTTACCACAGAAAGTAGAGAATTTCTCGCTATGAACCAAGGCACGCGGTTACCACAGAAAGTAGAGAATTTCTCGCTATGAACCAAGGCACGCTGTTACCACAGAAAGTAGAGAATTTCTCGCTATGAACCAAGGCATGCTGTTACAGAAAGTAGAGAATTTCTCGCTATGAACCAAGGCATGCTGTTACAGAAACTAGAGAATTTCTCCCTATGAACCGAGGCACGCTATTACCACAGAAAGTAGAGAATGTTTCGCTATGAACTGAAGCACGCTGTTACCACAACAAGTAGAGAATTTCTCCCTATGAACTGAGCTAACGCTCACCTCAATAGGTCTTTATCAAGGACTAGACAAAACATACACAAAACAGTGAATTAAGATGACAATCTATACGGCTAGGTCAATGATAAATGAATGACGCTACAATGAACAGTTGTACGAGATTGCCAGATAGATATTTTTCCCTGACGGGCGGGACTCGTAGGTTACCTGTTACCTATAGGTTACCTGTTTCTAAATGTATTTATCATCAACATCGACAGATTGGTCAGTCCGAAAACTGCTCATGCCCGCCATTGTCCTCTGTTCTTGGAAGATCTCTTCAGCTCAGAATAAGTCTGCATCCCGATGTTCTCTCACGTCTTCGTCATGTGATTGTGTCATGTTCGTCCTCTCGTTTCTCTTCCTTGAATTTTGCCCTTCATTAGTAAGCCTTGCTGTCTCGTATTGTGACAAAGCCAATACAATCTAGCTTTCAGTATACTTTTCCACTATTTTTCTTTGTGTATAATCCTCAATAACTTGATCGTTTGAGGTGTTTTTTCTGTCCAGCGCCTAAATGTATTGACATACAATCATAAAGATACTTGTCAACATCTGAGACAACAGCTGGCTGGGTAATACAGGTTGAAACGGATCGCACTTTTGCCATCACTCTAATGCCCACATCTACACAGCCTTAGCGTCACATGATGACATCCACCCATAGGGCACATAATTGGGACCGAGCTGCGTCAGGCATGGCCTCATTAATGCCATTTGCCCCTAGGACACGTAACTTCGACTGAGCTAAGTCAGTGATGGCGTCACTTTATGTAAATAGTCCCTAGGGCACATAACTGCGACTGAGCTCAGTCAGAGAAGTCTCAGTTCAGAATGCACCACGATTACAACACTGAATTAATGTGGCCTCATCTACATGAGCAACAAAAGTGACATGATTACAAACCAAGTCTAAACAATCTTCAGGCTGTTAGACAGCTCAAACTTGTTGCAGATCTTTTAAGATTACAATTTCAGGCTAGAAGATTAAATCATTTGCAGTCCGCACTGGCAGGTCAAGGTTGCCTGGCGAATTGAAAGGAACACAATCGAAACAAAAGAAGACATACGTCTCCCACTGGCTGTGCCTCAGGTAAGCGTATGCTGTAATTAAATCCAGGTGAAACAGTAATAAAGTCCGCCTGACTGTGACACGCACAAACACATGAAACCGGACATGTCTATATTTATATACTTAGAGCTGATTGTGACATTTACGGTGTTATGCGGATACCAGCTCGTAGATCTTCGGCACTCTTACCTTTTATGTAGTTAAGACAGAACATATACACTGCGCACTAAAGTGTGCATGTCGTCAGTGGTGACTAACGATGGCTGTACACAGTTCTGGCAACCTTGCCATGCTACATAAAAGTCGGCTAAATATAGCCCGCCGACCGATCTAATCTGTCCGACTCACCGACCAATCTAATCTGCCAGGCCCTCAGACCAATCCAATCTGTCAGGCATGCTGACCAATCCAATCTGTCTGACTCACCGACCAATCTAATCTGTCCGACTCACTCAACAATCTAATATGTCCGACTCACTCAACAATCTAATCTGTCCGACTCACTCAACAATCTAATCTGTCCGACTCACTCAACAATCTAATCTGTCCGACTCACTCAACAATCTAATCTGTCCGACTCACTCAACAATCTAATCTGTCCGACTCACTCAACAATCTAACCTGTCCGACTCACTCAACAATCTAATCTGTCCAACTCACTCAACAATCTAACCTGTCCGACTCACTCAACAATCTAATCTGTCCGACTCACTCAACAATCTAACCTGTCCGACTCACTCAACAATCTAACCTGTCCGACTCACTCAACAATCTAATCTGTCCTACTCACTCAACAATCTAATCTGTCCGACTCACTCAACAATCTAACCTGTCCGACTCACTCAACAATCTAATCTGTCCGACTCACTCAACAATCTAACCTGTCCGACTCACTCAACAATCTAACCTGTCCGACTCACTCAACAATCTAATCTGTCCGACTCACTCAACAATCTAATCTGTCCGACTCACTCAACAATCTAATCTGTCCGACTCACTCAACAATCTAATCTGTCCGACTCACTCAACAATCTAATCTGTCCGACTCACTCAACAATCTAATCTGTCCGACTCACTCAACAATCTAATCTGTCCGACTCACTCAACAATCTAACCTGTCCGACTCACTCAACAATCTAACCTGTCCGACTCACTCAACAATCTAATCTGTCCGACCCACCGACTAATCTAATCTGTCCGACCCACCGACCAATCTAATTTGTCCGATCAGCCGACATATCTAATCTGTCCGGCTCGTCATTGCCTTACAAAATATATGCTCGATTGGAAACCTCTCCGGAACAAACTTATTGACTAAAATATCACAGCTAACCAGCTCCATTAAACGGTCCCAAATGATTCTCCCCAAGACCAAGGTCCCTCGCGCACCCTTATGAACCACACGTTATTCTCAGAGGGGCAAGCCTGGAAGTCCACAGCGAATCGTTTTATCGTAGGTGCTCACTTATCAGGCATAATAATCTTGATACAAAACTAACAAGTCGAGGCCGTGAACTCTCTCATCATTCTCGCAGTCATGAATGGATGCCGGGATCTGACATTGCGCGCCTTTCTCTGCAACTTCTTGCAATGTGGATATGACGCAACGGAGCACCCACTGAGTGAACCAGACCTTATTCTCTACAGCCAGTATAAGCAGATTTTCCACAATTCCGACACACGCAATTGTCAATGGTGAGGGATGCAAGCAACACGTCCGAGCGCATGCAATACGCTTAAAAGGATTAATTGACCTTGACGCACGGCGACAGCTCGTACCCCAGAGGCATAAACGATCCCAGGCGTTTGTCAGATTCCTGCGCACTCCTTAACAACATCCACGATGCATCGGGAGGAGGGGGGGGGGGAGGGAGGGGGGGGGGGAGAGGGAGGGGGGGGGGGCCCACATATTGCCCACTGGACCCTCGTGATCCAGAATTGAACTATTTGAAGAAATTGAGACCCGCTGCAGTGCAAACACCGATGAACAACGGATCGTCAAGCAAATGATACTTGCTTTTGAATAAGTAAATCCTAGATTTGTTCTCTACGTTTCCTGATCAAACTGATATCTAATAAGCCAATCCTAGATTTGTTCTCTACGTTTCCTGATCAAACTGATATCTAATAAGTCAATCCTAGATTTGTTCTCTACGTTTCCTGATCAAACTGATATCTAATAAGTCAATCCTAGATTTGTTCTCTACGTTTCCTGATCAAACTGATATCTAATAAATCAATCCTAGATTTGTTCTCTACGTTTCCTGATCAAACTGATATCTAATAAATCAATCCTAGATTTGTTCTATACGTTTCCTGATCAAACTGATATCTAATAAGTCAATCCTAGATTTGTTCTTTACGTTTCCTCATCAAACTGATATCTAATAAATCAATCCTAGATTTGTTCTCTATATTTCCTCATCAAACTGATATCTTATGGCTCCAGGCCAGAGACAGCATCTGACTGTGACCTTGACCCAATAAAGTTCGCTAACCTCTGACACCAAACAACGTGTCGTAGATCCAACAGCTGACTCGCTCATGGTTCCTAAGTCTTGGCCGTTTTGTTTTGACTGCAACATGAAAAGGTTTTTTTTTTCTTTCTATATTCCGAGGCTTACAAAGGAGGTGGACCACAGTCCTTTTGGTTGTAGTGCAATGCTTGGCATCTCAGTAGACTCGCCACCTGAGCTGCAGTGGTCAGCGACCACTAGAACAGCGACTGCTAGCGTCAGGGCCAGCGAACCAAAGCTGCCAAGATCCGTCTACACCTCCACGCGGTGATCCTGGATAACAGGCTGCAGCAGGGCAGACTGGCTAAGGAGAAGGGATCGAAGAGGGAATGCTAACCCGGTACTCAAAAAATGTTTGCTGAAGTCGGATGTGTTGGACCGAAAGGTGCAAATATTGCAGTCAAGCTGTAAACTACGACACAACGCATTCCGTTCTCTGGACTACATTCTGCTACTTAAGCCCTTTCAGTGTTTGGTAGTGGGAGATTGAGAATGAACGAAGCCATGCCAAGCCAAGATACCACCTCGTTGACTAGGATATTTTACTCCAGTTTGTTTGCATGTATATGTCGTGGAAGTGAGGTAGAGGTTTGGTTATTATGTTGCACCTGATCCTGAAGCAAGCAACGCTCCAACAATTACGGAATAACATACATCCTGCAATGAAGCAAACTAGTAAAACAAGAGAGAAAACGAGGGAGGGGATTTTTTACAGATGACCGCAGAACCAGATAGTTATAATGTAGGCAGTCATAATGTAGGGGGGAACCCAGTGGTCTCGAGGTAAGGTGATCGCCTCAGCGGCTGGAGGTCGCGGTTTTTTTTCCCGTGGATCATTCGGTAAATATTTCCCCTGATCTATGTGTAGTGAGAACAGACACCCGTGTGCAATGGAGCGCGCGTTAAAAATACCACCAGTTCAGTTCATCCCGTAACTCATCAGGTCGTTGGGGCACACACGAAGACACACCCAAAATCCCACGCCATCCCTCTCTGTCTGCGCCGCCTGACGTATCTCACCGGGACGAAGGCCTCACCACTCAGCGATGTTGTCCACCCATCTCTTCCTTTGACATCCTCGCCCTCTCTGTCCCGGTACGGAACCAAAGAGTATCGAGTTGGTAATTCCGTTGGACCTCGCGACGTGCCCGCACCAGGTTATCTTTCGTCTTTTGATAGCTGTGAACAGATCTTCAAAAGGACCAATAGCGTCTTAACTCTCTGACGTATTACTACGTTCGTGACACGATCTTTATTTGTAACATTTATTAGTTTTCTATAGCACCTCATTTCCATTGCATGTATTCTGCCCTGGATATCTGCTGTAATGGTCCAGGTCTCGCAGGCATACAGAAATATTGATAGCACCAGAGAGCGCATTAGTCTAACTTGTATCGAGTCGCTTGTCTTGCCATGTAGGTTTCAGCCGAGTCAGCGCCGCTGTTGTTTCTGCTATTCCTGCAATTGCCTCTGGCTGCGATCCCTCTTCGCTGATCAATGATCCCAGATATTTGAAACGTTTTACCACCTGAAGTTCCTGCCCATTTACCTCTATTACAAATGTAAACCCTGTTATGTTTTTGGTCATGAGCTTTGTTTTATCTGCATTTATTTCCATACCAAAACTCAGGGCCGCTCTATCCAATCTACCAATTAACTCCTGGAGTTCCCTTTCTGTGCCTGCCAATACATCAATATCCTCAGCAAATCGGAAGTTTGTGATAAGCCTGTCACCTATTTTAACCGTGCCAACATGTCCGTTTAAGGTCGTCTCCATTATTCTCTCCAAGAATATATTGAAGAGTGTTGGGGAGAGTAGATATCCCTGTCTCACGCCCACCGTCGTACGAAACCAATAGCCTAGCGTTCCCTCTACAGAGACTGCGCTTGTCGCCTGCTCATAAAGGTTTGCAATTACCCTCACAATATCACTGTTGAACTTATGCTTCATTGTTGACCATAGCGCCGCATGCCACACTCTGTCAAACGCCTTTCTAAAGTCAATGAAGGCATGGTAGAGTTGTTGTTGATATTCTGAGTACTTCTCGTTCAGTAGACGAAGATTAAATATCTGCTCGATGGTACTCCTTCCCGCTCGAAAGCCCGCCTGTTCTTCGGCAATGATATTCTCTGCCTGTGGTTTCAGTCTGTTAAGTATTATTCTCAAGAGAACTTTACTTGGATGACTTATCAGACTTATCTGACACATATTTAGGTTTCCCGATTTAGGCAGTGGTATAATTACTGATTTTGTCCAGCTGGTGGGCCACTCTCCTGTCTGCCAAATTCTATTGCATATGTATGTCAGGATATCAATTGTTGCCTCACTTCCCACTTGTAGGAGCTCTGCTGGGATATTATCATCATCTACAGACTTCCCTCTCTTCAGCATTTTCACGGCTTCATATACTTCTTCCCTTGTTATCGTTTGATTTTCCTCTATCAGACTCACTTCATACCATAGCAGTTGGAAATCGAAAAGAGTAGGCTTAACCCAAGCGCTGCTCGAGTTAAAATTCGGAGTTAAAAATCTACTCAAATTATTCTATGGATTCTCGCCCCACAGAGAATATGTCGCAAAAAGGGGACTGTGTGTCGATAACATCAGGTTTTAGTTATGTGGTTAGTTGAGCGAAATTGATGGCGCCTGACAGGCTGCGTGTATACCTTGACCTAATTTGAGGTTCCACAACCACCAGTTCCAAAAATAGGCGATCGTATAGTCCAAGGGCTAACAGATGCTGGGATTGACTTGACAAGTCACCAGTGGATATTCACATGCCAAGAAATATGAAAAAAGAGGGTCACACCTCCACACGACGTCTAACGACATAGATAGACTGGAGATAGAAAGATAGTCATAATGTAGGCAGTCACAGTGTGACCAATGTGATGATTTAGTTGGGACAGAATTGTTAAACAAGAAAGAAAAAAGCGACCATATAATTTGTGCTCCAAAAACAGCGGTTTGACTCTTGATGTAAATAGATAGTCAATACAGACAACTTCCCACATATACATATATAAGGGACTTGTCATAAGTCTTTACCCTGACCATGAAGGAGTAGGAGGAGAAAGTTGAAATTTGACACAGTGACAGTGCTTATTCCTTCTCAATGTAGCCACCACCTGAATTTATACATTTCTGATATCCCTGCGTGATCTTGAAAAGACCTTCAGAATAAAATAACAAATTTTTCGAACGAAACCAGTTATCACAAGCCACCATGACATCTTCGTCACTGTCAAAATGATTTCCTTTCAGCTGTTTTTTTAAATTTTGGGAAAAGAAAAAAAATCTGATGGAGCAAAATCCGGAGAATGTGGTGGGTGTAGAAGAATTTCAATATTCAAATCGTTGGCTGTTTGCAGCACAAACCTTGCTTTATGGCAGGGAAAATTTGAGTGCGCGCTATCCCTCGTTTTCTAGTCACAGTCTTTCTTAGTTTGGTAAGGCGATATGCATAATATTGCCCATTAACCATGTTGCCATGAGGCAGGTAATCTTTCAATATCACACCTTTGACGTCCCACAAAAAAAACAGTCAGCATCACTTTTCTTGCAGATTTCTGTGCTCTTGGCTTGAAATGCGTTGGTGAGAACGGGTTTTCCACGGCATGCTGGAAAATTTTGAATTCTGGGTCATAATGGTGAACCCAAGTCTCATCTACTGTCGCCATGGTCGGCAACATGTTTTTCGACCGACAGATTTTGAGCAACTGGCCACAGCAATCAACCCTCGTTTGTTTTTGTTCACATTTCAGCAGACGCGGGACCCAGCGGGCACACACTTTTCTCTTGTTCAGTCTGTTGTGTAACATTCTAAAAACTATACTTTCATTCAGTTTTGCTGACCTAGATATCTCTAAATTGTCATTTTCCTATCCAGGTCAATGATTTTCTTCACTCTTGCAGCATTTTCATCGCTGCACTGAGGATAGTCTTCCTGATCTCGGAAGATCAGTAAAGTGGGAACGGCCACACGTAAACTGTCTACACCAGTTTTTTACAGAAGCATACGAAGGACAGAATACCCAAACACTGGTTCCATCTCCCTGCGTATTTCTGTAGGTGTTTTCCCCTGCAACATCCAGAAATTTATCACAGTTCTGGCCTCTGATTTCTCCATTGTTCAGACAAACCGCTAGAGTAGCAGATTCGGTCAATAAGGTGTGTTGCGCCATGCACCATATCGGGTAAACCCGAAATTCATACTTCTCAAGTCCAGTACAAATTGAATGATCTACATATGAGCCAAATTTCAACTTTCTCCTACTTCTTTATAGTCAGGGTAAAGACTTATGACAAGCCCCTTGTAATATGGTAACTCATTATGGCCATTCAACATAAACAATAATAACAACAACCCTAGTTGGATATGGTACATCCTCAGTAAGATACATAACAATATAACTAACCGTGTGCTGGATTGGAACCCACCAGAAACAAAATGTGTGAGGTCAAAGAACACCTGGCGAAGTCGAAGGAGTCACAACAGACGTCTTATGTTAGGAACTCAGGAAGACGGCCCAAAATATTAATCGTTGGAGGCAAACTGTATTTTCCTAAAGCAATGAGGAAGTCAAGTCAAGTCAAGTCCCAGAAAAATAAAAACAAAGAGAGAAAGAGAAGGACAATAAAGATAAGACCAGTCGCACGGTTTCGTAACCCAGGAAAGCTAGAGACCCGAAAATAGGAGATGAGATTACAAGGTCTGACTTTCACCTATGTAGGAAAATATAAAGCCTCTACGTCACGTCGGTATCAACAGCACGCGGGGCTGGAATTATGGTTTGTCCTTTCATGTTCCTCCCTTAATGTGGTAACACAACCTGGTAACACAACCTCCTCATGACCCGTCCTCCCTTAATGTGGTAACACAACCTGGTAACAGAACCTCCTCATGACCCGTCCTCCCTTAATGTGGTAACACAACCTCCCCATGACCCGCCCTCTCTTAATGTGGTAACACAAACTCCTCATAACCCACCCTCTCTTAATGTGGTAACACAACCTCCTCATGACCCGCCCTCTCTTAATGTGGTAACACAACCTCCCCATGACCCGCCCTCTCTTAATGTGGTAACACAACCTGGTAACACAACCTCCCCATGACTCGCCCTCTCTTAATGTGGTAACACAACCTCCCCATGACCCGTCCTCTCTTAATGTGGTAACACAACCTCATCATGACCCGTCCTCTCTTAATGTGGTAACACAACTTGGTAACACAACCTCCTCACGACCCGTCCTCTCTTAATGTGGTAACACAACTTGGTAACACAACCTCCTCATGACCCGTCCTCTCTTAATGTGGTAAGACAACCTGGTAACACAACCTCCTCATGACCCGCCCTCTCTTAATGTGGTAACACAACCTGGTAACACCACCTCCCCATGACACGCTCTCTCTTAATATGGTAACACAACCTCCCGATGACCCGCCCTCTCTTATTGTGGTAACACAACCTGGTAATACAACCTCCCCATGACCCGCCCTCTCTTAATGTGGTAACACGACCTCCTCATGACCCGCCCTCTCTTAATGTGGTAACACAACCTCCTCATGACCCGCCCTCTCTTAATGTGGTAACACAACCTCCTCATGACCCGTCCTCTCTTAATGTGGTAACACAACCTCCTCATGACCCGTCCTCTCTTAATGTGGTAACACAACCTCCTCATGACCTGTCCTCTCTTAATGTGGTAACACAACCTCCTCATGACCCGCCCTCTCTTAATGTGGTAACACAACCTCCTCATGACCCGCCCTCTCTTAATGTGGTAACACAACCTCTTCATGACACGCTCTCTCTTAATATGGTAACACAACCTCCCCATGACCCGCCCTCTCTTATTGTGGTAACACAACCTGGTAATATAACCTCCCCATGACCCGCCCTCTCTTAATGTGGTAACACGACCTCCTCATGACCCGCCCTCTCTTAATGTGGTAACACAACCTCCTCATGACCCGCCCTCTCTTAATGTGGTAACACAACCTCCCCATGACCCGTCCTCTCTTAATATGGTAACACAACCTCCTCATGACCCGTCATCTCTTAATGTGGTAACACAACCTCCTCATGACCTGTCCTCTCTTAATGTGGTAACACAACCTCCTCATGACCCGCCCTCTCTTAATGTGGTAACACAACCTCCTCATGACCCGCCCTCTCTTAATGTGGTAACACAACCTCCTCATGACCTGTCCTCTCTTAATGTGGTAACACAACCTCCTCATGACCCGCCCTCTCTTAATGTGGTAACACAACCTCCTCATGACCCGCCCTCTCTTAATGTGGTAACACAACCTCCTCATGACCCGCCCTCTCTTAATGTGGTAACACAACCTCCTCATGACCCGCCCTCTCTTAATGTGGTAACACAACCTCCTCGTGACCCACCCACTTATTAAGAAAGAGTGCAATAAAAACTGCTGCCAGGTCTCAGCTCATGTACATATACACTAACCAGGATGAACAGCCCAGGCAGTACATGTGTTAAACATATACACGGACACACTGGGAGTACAAACATTTGTTGGTGCTAAATCTAGATATCAACATCCTCGCTGTGTAGTTTAGTTACCTTTTTTCAGCCCTTCTCGTATGTGTGCTGCATCAGAGCAGACTGGCTAAGGAGAAGGGATCGAAGACGGACTGTCAACCCGGTACTAAAAAATGTCTGTTAAAGTCGGGTGTGTTAGACCGAAAGGTGCATATATCGCAGGCAAGCTGTTTTTTTTCTCTCGTTCGCCTTATTTCGTTGTTCCCCAAGGCGTTGTGCGTATGTTTTTATTTTGTGCCTATCGGCCCATTAGATCGACCTCGGCATGCATTGTCTAAAGGTTTACTTCCCAGGGGCGACGGCCGGTGCTATAGCTGGGGAGCGAACGTTTAGTCCTTAGTATGGAAGGCAACATATCCAACACACAATGCCATTGGGGGTGGAGGGTGAAGAAAGAGAAAGTGTCCTGTCTGAAATGGGTTTAGGCTGTCAAGGAGGCTCGAAGCGGGGCGGGGTGTGTGTGGGGTGTAGAGGTGTGGACGTGGTCACAAATTTCTGTGAAACTGATTGTTTCTTTCGACTCTTGTAACAGCCTGGTTGAAAATAATATGACCACTGTAACCTTGAAAGCATGTTGCAAAAGGCGACTAAAGAGGGTTTTGTACGGAGCCAACACACTCATCGCTTAGAGCGAAAAGGAGAAACCGACAGTCAGTCAATCAATCGCTTCCTATTAGGCATAAAGCAGGACCTCCGTAGCTCCAGCAATGAACCCGGGGATTTCTGGAAACAATTGCCACCATGAAACGTCCGACGCAGCACGAATTCGAACCCCGGCCGCCTGAGCACAAGGCAAACGGCTTCGCCACTTAGACCTCCATTCCCTATCACTATATGAAACACTATCTCTAGCAAGATTTGAAAAAAAAAGAAAACAATAATTTCTCTTACAGCCTGGAGGCCTAATTGTGCAACCCCACACACAAGCGCCAGTTATTCAAGAGAATACAAGAGATGGCTGTGTCGGAGGATTCTCATACGAGTGGTTTTCGGGAGGTCTCTGTGACAACGACAAGGTTAGGATTACTGTTACACTGAAGGCAAGAGATGGTCTAGCACCGCTGGCGTGGAAGGCTCTCAACAACATGCCTTGAACACTTGTCATTTAAACAGGTCAGAAGTATGTCCAGCCAGGAACATCATTTGTCATTTAAACAGGTCAGAAGTATGTCGAACAATGAAAAGCACTTGACACACAGGTCAAAAGAAAAATGTCCAGCCCCCTATGTTTGAAAGAGAGTTCTAAAGACAATGCAAGAGCACACGAGTGAATGCCTATATTCTCTTAGGATTTGAAACAGAAGAATAACAAAGAAGAAGATCCCGAAGATGACGAATAATAATAAAAATAATAATAAAGATACGATTCACAAAAATTTCATAACTACTCTACAAGACAAAAGTCAAGTTGTGTGCGCACAAAATATGTCTAATCTTTGTGTAAACACGTCTATCCTGGATAGTTCGGGACAACAAAAGGTATTTGTGTCAACTTCCCAGACAGCTTGTGGCGGTTCTTCTGGACGAAAGAAGACAGCTCAGTAAGACACTCCTTGTATCCGGTCTAAGAGAGATAGCAAGCACATTTGTATAGTAACACGAGATTTTGACACTCATGACGGTTGTAATACTAGCGACTACATCCCTGTATGGAGCCCCAGCTATTTGTTGGTTCACTTAAGACCACTTTGTATGTCTATTGGTCCACTTAAGACCACTTTGTACGTCTATTGGTCCACTTAAGACCACTTTGTATGTCTATTGGTCCACTTAAGACCACCTTGTATGTCTATTGGTCCACTTAAGACCACTTTGTATGTCCATTGGTTCACTTAAGACCACTTTATATGTCTATTGGTCAACTAAAGACCACTTTGTATGTCTATTGGTGCACTTAAAACCACTTTGTATGTCTATTGGCCACTTAAGACAACCTTGTATGTCTATTGGTCCACTTAAGACCCCTTTGTATGGCTACTGGTCCACTTAAGACCACCTTGTATGTCTATTTGCTCACTTAACACCACTTTGTATGTCTATTGGCCCACTTAGACTACTTTGTATGTCTATTGGTCCACTTAAGACCACTTTGTATGTCTATTGGTCCACTTAAGACTACTTTGTATGTCTACTGATCCACTTAAGACCACCTTGTATGTCCATTGGTCCACTTAAGACCACTTTGTAGGACTATTGGTCCACTTAAAACCACTTTATATGTCTATTGGTGCACTTAAGACCACTTTGTATGTCTATTGACCACTTAAGACCACTTTGTATGTCTATTGGTCCACTTAAGACCACCTTGTATGTCTATTTGCCCACTTAACATCACTTTGTATGTATATTGGTCCACTTAGACTACTTTGTATGTCTATTGGTCCACTTAAGACCACTTTGTATGTCTATTGGTGCACTTAAGATCACTTTGTATGTATATTGGTCCACTTTACACTACTTTGAATGTATAAGACATCTCATGAAGGTTGTGCAAAGGGATGGCACATACATTCTTAGTTGTACTCTAGCTGAAATATTCGCCCAAATCTAATAACACCAGGCGTACTAAACAAACATTTTTTCAGTGCGTTTATAAATTCCCTGACTACCAAATTACATTAACAATAATTATTTAAATATATTCCGGACTTGCATAATCTTTAATACATAATATTTGTTTAACTAAGTTCGGTGTTTTTTGTTTGTTGTTGGTGGGGTATGTTTTTTTTTGGTCAGTACTTAATAAAGGCCTTTTAGGTCGATACGTATGCACATGTCTGTTGGTGTTCTAATATAAAACTAACTTTTAACATTAGTTGTATTTAAGGCAGTGCAGTATTAACATGCTGTTAATGCAATGTTGACATGTCAGATACCGACATGGTTAAAACGAATATTGACTACGCAAAGGTAAACTACGACGATGAAAGGTAAACACCCGTAACCCGATGTTCTAGTCTAAAGCCTACACATCATATCAGTGTTTTTTAGATTATTTTCAGTTTTCGTCAACAGCAGTCCATACATTACAAAAGCAATGACATTTTGAAGACCTCTTGACAACTGTCAGAAGAACGCAGCTCATGTAGTACGAGCACATATCGAGATCAAATGGTCTTACAAATACGATCCTGCACGGACAGGTGCAAAGGCACTTCTCCACCCTACTGTCAAGTCTCAGTCTACTTCTCCGCCCTACTGTCAAATCTATGTCTACTTCTCCGCCCTACTGTCAAGTCTCAGTCTACTTCTCCGCCCTACTGTCAAATCTCTGTCTACTTCTCCGCCCTACTGTCAAATCTATGTCTATTTTTCCGCCCTACTGTCAAATCTCTGTCTACTTCTCCGCCCTACTGTCAAATCTCAGTCTAATTCTCCGCCCTACTGTCAAATTTCTGTCTACTTCTCCGCCCTACTGTCAAATCTATGTCTACTTCTCCGCCCTACTGTCAAATCTGTCTACTTCTCCGCCCTACTGTAAAATCTCTGTCTACTTCTCCGCCCTACTGTCAAATCTATGTCTACTTCTCCGCCCTACTGTCAGATATATGTCTACTTCTCCGCCCTACTGTCAAATCTATGTCTACTTCTCCACCCTACTGTCAAATCTATGTCTACTTCTCTGCCCTACTGTCAAACCTGTGTCTACTTCTCCGCCCTACTGTCAAACCTATGTCTACTTCTCCGCCCTACTGTCAAGTCTCAGTCTACTTCTCTGCCCTACTGTCAAGTCTCAGTCTACTTCTCCGTCCTACTGTCAAGTAAATATTAGAATATCCTATACTTTTAGTAAATATTCGAATAACCTATAACTTTTAGTAAATATTAGAATTTTCTATACTTTTAGTAAATATTCGAATAATCTATAACTTTGAGTAAACCTTCTAGTAACCTATAACTTTGAGTAAACCGTCTAGTAACCTATAACTTTGAGTAAACCTAGTTACCTATAACTTTTGGTAAACCTCCTAGTGAGAGTTCAGATTATTAATTTTTTTTTAAATACATTCACATAAAACACAATACAGTCCCTATCTCTAACGGAACAGATAGGTTCAACTGAACGGATGGGTTCAACTGAATGTAATGGTTCTACGGAATGGATGGGGTTCAACTGACCACAGGTTGAGAAACACGTTTCTATGAGAAATGGGTTCGGAGCACTGGTACTGTATAGGTATCACCTATCGTTAGCGGCGACTACTATAGCTGATGCGTTTATTCCTCAGCCCATAAACCCTCCTGGTGGACTTTAGTTAGTTAGTTGCCCATCGTAAGCGATGAAGGCGACACCAACAGACGGTTTTGTCTTGATGTAACTTGTTGATGTAACTTTTTGATGTAACTTGTTGATGTAACTTGTGCTGTATGAGGATTATAGTCAGATTAGATGCTGCCTTGGTCATCAACCTCACTCTCTGGTCTCGAAATACCTTAGGCCAGTGGCAAAACATAACACAAGACTACTGGAGGTAATTCAGGACGCAGGCACTTGGTCTCACCGCCTTAACACCCGGAGGACTGAGTGCAGCGCAGTAATTAAAGTGTTGTTTAATAGCTGTGTTACATATACTACATATATATCTCCTTCAACCCAGGTATCAGTTGTATTTCTCGCAGGAGATTATCTATTACTGGAGGTCGTTTCACTGGCATTGATTTTGAGAATTGTTGAGCTGGTAAATTAACTGGCAGCTGCGATCTTTCAAAGCTAGGAGAGGCTTAAATTTCCATTGAAGAGAGAGAGAGACAGAGAGAGAGAGACAGAGAAAGAGAGAGAGAGAGAGAAAGAGAGAGAGAAAGAGAAAAAGAAGGTAGGAGAAATGTTATATTGTAAGCAAACACACACAGTGATGGCTTTCAACATTAGAATAACATTGGAACCAAAGGTAGATGGACTCTCGGGAAAGTAATGCAAGAATAAAAGACAATAAGCACACGACAATGGCAGACCTCTTGATCTGCCTTCCCCTTACTCCATTACCAAAATACAATCAATCATTTCCCAATGAAATAAGATAACAGTAGACACGGAAGCATTTGTTGAAATCAAGCTAAAGAAACTGGGAACACACATACAGCCCCTATTAACGTGTTGTTTATCGAGATAGAAAAGACGCAGTCGCAAGAACATGCAATTAGGAATTGAATTACCAGTGGACAGAACAATCAATGCCGCCATATATTAACATGATAACTATGTCTGTTAACCTTTGATGATCTGTGCTGATCTCTTATTGGTCAAAAACGATTACGTGTTTCCATGAACTCATCATTGCACACAAACAAGATTTAACACAACAAAATTATAATTTAAAAAGTAAAAAAGGCTACATAGATGAGGATATTCTGGAACAATTGTCAAACTATGTCTATCTTGGCCAACTCATTTCGACTGATGGAAAATTCGAAATGAAGATCATTAAGAGAATTGCAATGATCAAGAACACATTCAATAGCATGAGACATACACTTCTGTCCAGGCAGATATCTCAGATCTCAAAAATGATGATCATTAATTGATACGTGCATTCAGTTTTATTGTGTGGAGTAGAAATCTGGACCATGACAAAGAAAATCGAGAAGCGCATTGAGGCCTTTGAAATGTGGGTATTCAGAAGACTTGGATTAGTTTCTTGGAAAGATAGGAAAACCAATAATGAGGTTTCTGGAACAGTGAGACTTCTGGAACAGTGAGGTTTCTGGAACAGTGAAATTTCTGGAACAGTGAAGTTTCTGGAACAGTGAGATTTCTGGAACAGTGAGATTTCTGGAACAGTGAGGTTTTTGGAACAACTCCAGGTAGAGCATATACTTCTGAAGAAAATAAAAAACAGAAAAATGGTCACGCCGAACGACATGAAAGTCTGCTATAGAATATATTGGAGGGGAGAGTGGAGTACAAGAAAGCTAAAGAGCGACAGCGGTACAGATGGACCAACAATACCAAGATGTGGTAAGGACACAGTTTGACTGCATGTACTAGCCTGACGCGGGACAGAGATAGCTGGAGATCAGATACCGTTAACCTCCGATGCGGAGACGGCATTTAATGATGATGACGTCATCATGTAGCATGTCCTTTGTAGAACGTCGCTCGCATCACAGTCTGTCTGAAAGAAACTCGTTCTCTTGCCCAAACTCCAGCTTCCGCCACTGTCATACTCAGGCATTCCTGGATATCTTGGTGCCATCGTCTTCTTGGTCTACCCCTTCCTCTTTTGCCTGGCACCATACCTTCCATCACCGTTCTCTCAAGACCGTAGTGTCTCTTGATGTGACCAAAGTATTTGCATTTTCTAGTCAAAATGGAATTGATAAACCAGTTCTCTTCTATGCTCAACTCTTGCCGAATGTCTGTATTTGTTTGTTTTTTCTCTGTCCATGGTATTCTGAGGATCTTTCTGTAACATTTTGACTCGAAGGATTCGATTCTTTGTCTAAAAGTGGTGATAATCGTCCATGATTCACAGCCATAAGCTGCCACAGGAAAAACACAGGCTCTCAGGACTTTTACTTTTATCATTTTGTTGGTGCCCTGCCATAATTTCTCCAGGCTGTTCAGTCTCTACATTGCCATAGCTAGTCTTCTTCTGATTACTTTCGAGCAGTCGCCATTTTTGTCAATTCTGGAGCCCAGATATTCAAAATGTGTGACCAGATCTATTTCCTCACCACCCACTGTCAATTTATGATGATGACATACACAAGATAAAGGGAGATCATTCACAGCACACGTATGACGAAATGCACTATATAATAATTTATTCAAATAATTCTTCTGTTTTACCTGTAAGATTCATTTTTACACTTTGTTGCACCTTTTCCCTATTTTTTTAGTCTTCACTACAGCATATTTCTACATTCTCTCGATGTGTGAGTTCTCAGATTCATTATGTATACATGACGCTAGAGAAACTGACTCTGCTGTCAAATACCGCGTCCGTACGTCGATATTGTACTGTTTACCGCCAAATTTCAAACGAAAGGTATCCCCGTGCAGTTATTTGAAGGAGTGACATTCCTGCCGTAGCACCGCCACAGTTAAATCCAACCTTCCGCGCGGTCTGCCACATACCTGCCATTGAAGATGTATGTACGGGTACCCCATGTGGAAGTAGATCCTCTTTATATATTACCATCAGAGTGACACCAGTTGTCTTGGCGTGACGCACTTGAATATACGCACTTCAGGATAACAACAGACCTCGCTGTGCAATTGCTGGACGCACGTTGAGTTTTATGAAGTAAACAGTTATTTTGACACCATTAAAGAGACAAATTATCAATTTAAAATCTGAAATTCAGCAATTCTTTGCTATTTCCGGAAATATCTTGCTTAGCACTTGGAAACTTTACGACATAACGCAAAGGAACAGCTGTTGAAAATAACTCAATTCAAAAATTGAACAAATAACGAATATATTATTGTAGAAACTTTGTTTGTGCTACTGTATATATTTTTGCACGGTCTGCTGATCAAAATTACGTGTTAAAAGAAATGTCTCCTTCTTGTAAGAGTTACTTATTATTCCTGTATCACATTTGGGCGTCTGTTTCTTGAGATGTTTTTTTCTCTAAAAGATCACATGACCTCGTCACGAGTGTACATGTCCTGTCTCTCTCTGTCTGATTGGAGTCCAAATGTCTATTTTTGAATGAAGTAGGAGTGTACGTGCCTCTCTCTCTCTCTCTTACATGTGGGAGTGTGTATGCCTCTTTTTCTCTGAATGGTGTGTGTGTGGAGGGGCGGGGGTGTATCCGCATCTCTCTGTCTGATGTGGGAGTATATATGCCTCTTTCTCTTTCCTTGAATGTTGTGGCTTTTATCTGCCTCTCTCTCTCTAGTGTGGGAGTGCATATGCCTCTTTCCTTGAATGGTGTGGGTGTTTTCTGCCTCTCTCTCTCTCTCTGTCTAGTGTGTGGATGTCTTTCTCTCTCACTGTCTCTATCTCTCTCCGACTGGTGTAGGAGAGTATGTGCCTCTCTCTATGGCAGACATGGGAAGAAAGTCAAGACTCTATCTAGCATCAAAGGGCTGCTCACACATGACAGCGTTACAAAGCAGCTCCCAACTTACAAGACAACTTGATGTCGGTTGGATTAGCACGTCTGCTGACTGTACACCAGATTGTCCACACTGAAAACACCATCAGTTACATACAGAATGATGCTTATTACCAGTTGAACAGAAGAGAGCAGGTGGTGGTCTTCAGACTCCGCACAGGCCACAACATACTGAGTTACCATCTATTCAAAACTGAAGATAGGTACTACTGACGAATGTGTCTGTGGTACAGAGAAAATGATCCCTGAACATCTGCTGCAAAATTGTCCGACATACGAGGACCAGAGAAAGCACATGTGGCCATCACTAGACACGCTAGCTATATGGCAGTGTCGACAGCCTCGGGATGACCGCTGCTTTCTTTAAACAAAGTCAAATCGACGTCTGACAGTGTACGAAGAAGAAGCAGAAACAAAAGAAGACGACATCGTCAGGGGCGTTGCTATTAACAATTAATCAAACCTAACTAATACACATAACTCATTTCTTGCACACACTGGCGGTATGTGTTGGGTTCACGGATATAGGTCACGTGTTTGCAAAATGCAGGTTAGATTCACTACGAATGAAAGAATATGACCTCATATTGGTGGTTCGAACATGTGTCCTCCTCATCACAAGACGGTGATTCTAACAGCTGACACCTTCTGGCTTCAAAGATGGCGATTTTAACAGCTGACACCTTCTGGCTTCAAAGACGGCGATTTTAACAGCTGACACTTTCTGGCTTCAAAGACGGTGATTTTAACAGCTGACACATTCTGGCTTCAAAGACGGCGATTTTAACAGCTGACACCTTCTGGCTTCAAAGACGGCGATTTTAACAGCTGACACCTTCTGGCTTCAAAGACGGTGATTTTAACAGCTGACACCTTCTGGCTTCAAAGACGGCGATTTTAACAGCTGACACCTTCTGGCTTCAAAGACGGCGATTTTAACAGCTGACACCTTCTGGCTTCAAAGACGGCGATTTTAACAGCTGACACATTCTGGCTTCAAAGACGGCGATTTTAACAGCTGACACCTTCTCGTTACAAGACTGGCGATTCTCACAGCTGACACCTGCTTCTGGGGGAACGCTCCTACTAACTTCCCGCTCCAAGACTGACGATTCTAACAGCTGACACCTGCTACTGGGGGAACGCTCCTACTAACTTCCCGCTCCAAGACTGACGATTCTAACAGCTGACACCTGCTCCTGGGGGAACGCTCTTACTAATTTCCCGCTCCAAGACTGACGATTCTAACAGCTGACACCTGCTACTGGGGGAACGCTCTTACTAATTTCCCGCTCCAAGACTGACGATTCTAACAGCTGACACCTGCTACTGGGGGAACGCTCCTACTAACTTCCCGCTCCAAGACTGACGATTCTAACAGCTGACACCTGCTCCTGTGGGACGTTGCTACGAACTTCTCGCTCCAACAAAAATGACGGTGCTCGCATTGCTAAATAAATGGAGGATACGACGGTGGACAACATGACATACACTAGCTCATAAACAAGACGTTGACCCTGCTGGTACTCCCAGTGGACTGAGTTGTCCGTCGTTACCTTTCCAACCAGGTATAAAAGGACCAATGAAGGCGTCACCATTCGACACATAAATCGGCCAGTTTAACGGTTTTGACGCGCCTCTAGCACACTTTCTTATGATCTTTGTATTTCTTCTGTTATAAAATATGTAAGGGCTCTAAGCTATTGCATTCTTCATTATAACATTTCTTCTTGTTTCTAAAGTATAGGTAAACACGTGTGGCATAGTAGTTAGACTACGGAGAATGAAGTAGTTAGAGACTTTAGTATAGTAAGTCACAGCTTGTATGAGGTAGAGTGACCGGTTCCTTTCCTCGCTGCCTTTCAACTCCATGGTCGTATACATTTACAACTAGGTCGTCTGGGGCGTAACGATAGCGGGATTCGTACACTACACCTAATTTAAAAAAAAAAAATTATAAATTTTTCTTATTATCTCGTCTAACTGAAAGAAGTGACGCATTAGATAGTGCTGTCGGTGAGAAAGTGTAAGTTATAGACTATTTTACTAGACATCATCTTCTTATAAGGTGAAATGGCAATTCCCTGTCTCGCTGTCTTTCCTTTTCTCTAACAGTAAGCATTTGCCCATTTACAGCTGGGTCGAATAGAGCGTGCCAATAACGAGGATCGAATCCAATATCTTTGCCGTGAGAAGCCAGCGTTTGTCCCTTAGATGTTCTTCTTCTTTCTTCTGTTGTCGTCTCACTTTCTACCGGGTTGTAGCTCAGTGTCGTCTCACTTTCTACCGGGTTGTAGCTCAGTGTCGTCTCACTTTCTACTGGGTTGTAGCCCAGTGTCGTCTCACTTTCTACCGGGTTGTAGCCCAGTGTCGTCTCACATTCTACCGGGTTGTAGCCCAGTGTCGTCTCACATTCTACCGGGTTGTAGCCCAGTGTCGTCTCACATTCTACCGGGTTGTAGCCCAGTGTCGTCTCACATTCTACCGGGTTGTAGCCCAGTGTCGTCTCACTTTCTACCGGGTTGTAGCCCAGTGTCGTCTCACATTCTACCGAGTTGTAACCCAGTGTCGTCTCACTTTCTACCGGGTTGTAGCCCAGTGTCATCTCACTTTCTACCGGGTTGTAGCCCAGTGTCGTCTCACTTTCTACTAGGTTGTAGCACAGTGTCATCTCACTTTCTACCGGGTTGTAGCCCAGTGTCGTCTCACTTTCTACCGGGTTGTAGCCCAGTGTCGTCTCACTTTCTACCGGGTTGTAGCCCAGTGTCGTCTCACTTTCTACCGGGTTGTAGCCCAGTGTCGTCTCACTTTCTACCGGGTTGTAGCCCAGTGTCGTCTCACTTTCTACCGGGTTATAGCCCAGTGTCGTCTCACTTTCTACCGGGTTGTAGCCCAGTGTCGTCTCACTTTCTACCGGGTTGTAGCCCAGTGTCGTCTCACTTTCTACCGGGTTGTAGCCCAGTGTCGTCTCACTTTCTACCGGGTTGTAGCCCAGTGTCGTCTCACTTTCTACCGGGTTGTAGCCCAGTGTCGTCTCACTTTCTACCGGGTTGTAGCCCAGTGTCGTCTCACTTTCTACCGGGTTGTAGCCCAGTGTCGTCTCACTTTCTACCGGGTTGTAGCCCAGTGTCGTCTCACTTTCTACCGGGTTGTAGCCCAGTGTCGTCTCACTTTCTACCGGGTTGTAGCCCAGTGTCGTCTCACTTTCTACCGGGTTGTAGCCCAGTGTCGTCTCACTTTCTACCGGGTTGTAGCCCAGTGTCGTCTCACTTTCTACCTGGTTGTAGCCCAGTGTCGTCTCACTTTCTACCGGGTTGTAGCCCAGTGTCGTCTCACTTTCTACCGAGTTGTAGCCCAGTGTCGTCTCACTATCTACCGGGTTGCAGCCCAGTGTCGTCTCACTTTCTACCGGGTTGTAGCCCAGTGTCGTCTCACTTTCTATCGGGCTGTAGCCCAGTGTCCTCTAACTTTCTACCGGGTTGTAGCCGTGTCATACGTATTTCTCTCTCGTGGTCCGAGTAATATTTTCTCTCACTTTACGGCAGGTCTCTTTCACGCTGTCTATCAACGTTTTCCTCGGCCTATCTCTCGCCCTTATTCCTGATGGTCTCCTATGGAAAGGGTTGTATGAACAATGTGGTATGGCTGCATTCTTCACATTGTGGTCTGGCTACATTCTTCACAATGTGGTCTGACTACATTCTCACAATGTGGTCTGGCTGCATTCTGACAATGTGGTTTGGTTGCATTATCACAATGTGGTCTGGCTACATTCTCACAATGTGGTTTGGTTGCATTATCACAATGTGGTCTGGCTACATTCTCACAATGTGGTCTGGCTACATTCTCACAATGTGGTCTGGCTACATTCTCACAATGTGGCCAAAGCAATTCTTTCTGTTGTTATATGACTGTAGGCAAGAAATTGTTTCAGCTTTCTACTGAATACTAATATTTGTGATTATATCTCTTCTTGTGTTTTAATCTCCTTCATAAGGTGGCTAACTTTCGTTCCTGGACTTTATTTATTCAATGCCCATATTTGGCACTAGTAGCACGGGTTTTAGAATGAAGATACTATTTATCATCTGCTATATTGCTTAGAGGGAAATATTGGGGTGCCTTAGTTGTGGAGAAGGTAAGTGACAGCGTTTGCCATCTGCACTCTCGTCTCTATCTCTCTGTCGAGTCTGCCATTCTCAGTAAAAACAGTTCTCAAATACCTACATTCTTGTACCTACTTAATTGTTGTTTCATTGACATGGATATCACAAGTGTAGTGTGCTTTCCAACTGTATTCGTTGTCTCTGTTTTCGATGTGTTGATATTCATACCGTACTTTTTACAGTTTAAGTAGAGTGAGCCAAAATGATATTGTAGGATTTGTTCATTGAATTGTATCAACCATTGGTCGTCTGCAGAGAACAATTCGTTGGTACTTTCCTGTTCTGTATTTGTCTCCTGGGTAATTTTATTCATATAAATGACAGAGAGGTGAGAGGACACTGACCCCTGATGAAATGGGAAACCACTCCGACATACCTTCTGTTGTTCTTACTGTACTCTGGCTGTCCTGATATAGGGCTTTGATGTTACTAAGGAGAGGACCTTGTGGTCTGCCACAATTTACTTCTGTTGACTCTATTGACGACAGACAGGCTAGCAAAAAGGGGAGGGGCGTGTGAACAAGACATTGAAATCAAAAGCTGTGAGAAAAAGAGAGCTAGTGAAGTTCTCAGAAGATAACAAAACCAACCAAGCGACGACCGCTTCACCCTTGACTGGCAGGGACAAATCACCATTCTTTGTCTTAGGATAGGGCATACCAGACTGAATAAACACAAGCCCCCACTGTCTCTTTCACTCCTGTATACATGTGGACTAAACAAAAACATGTTTTACATGACTGTGCTCTCTACGGTCAGTTACACTGGCCCAGTGAGTCAACACGAAACTTAACGCTGTACGGAGTTAAAGTGGAGCTCCAGACGGGTGGGGATCAACACGGGAGATGGACTGACGGGCCGATGTCATCACGCAAACCGACATGGCATTTCGAGTTCATCACGCAAACCCACATGACATATCGAGTTCATCACGGGAACTCGCATGACGGGACGAGTTGATCACAGGACCCGTCTGACGGTGTAATTATCAAACCAATGACAAGATACCGCCTGCATGACGCGAGCATTAGTCGAGTAGAAGGTCTGTGTAGCCTTTATTGGAAGATTTAAAGCGTTTCCTTTGCACTAATTTGTCACTATTTGGAAGTACTGCTTTATCTGTTGCAGATATTATTATCTTGTACGTTAGCACAGTATGATAACAGCTGGAGGCTTCAGCGATCTGGATTTTCCAGAAGTGAAAGTAACACAATTTAGATAAGTAAACAGTCTGTTATACCACAAAGGAACTTGAACAAACACAGACAGCGACAAGGGTATTATAGGAATTATCGTCCACACGGTTGTCAAACATAGGTTAGATAAGGTCCAATAAATTGTCGACAGAGTGGGTAAGTTTTAGAAACGGTAATCACCATTAGAAACTGTGGACATGCGCGTGATAAATTCTGTAAGTAGAACATTTGCCAACACGGCACAAATAATAATATTGCGAAGGTAATATGGCAGTTGATAACTATTACTGACCTTCATATTTGTAATGTTCAAGCATTATATATATATACACGCATACGAGGGACGTTCAAGTCAAACCAGGACTTTTTTGTGTGGAATTAAAATAAAAATGTATTTTTTTTTAGTAGTCAAAATGCCATTAATTTTTTTTATAGAATCTCCTGCAATGTTTATGCATTTATGCGTTTAAGAAATGCTTGATAAACATCAGCGCAGAAAGATTTGTCAGTATGTCTGAGCCAATCCAAGACAGCCTGTTTCACTTCGCCGTCAGTGCTCAAATTCTGACTTCCCAGGAATTCTTTTAGGGGTCCAAACAAGTGGAAATCGCTTGGAGGAAGGCATGTGCTGTAAGGTGGATGTGGCAATACCTCACATCGAGTTGCTGCAGATGGCAGATAGTGCGGTGAGCCGTATGAGGTCGAGCGTTATCTTGCAGGAGCAGGACGCTCTGTGAGATCAAACCAGGCCGCTGGTTCCGCAGACGGTTATGTACATCAATTAAAATGGGTATGTACTGTTCACTGTTGATAGTGGCATCACGGGTTAGAAAATCAACATGAATGAAATTTCCGCAGGTTTCACTGCGAAGCCTTCTTTCACAAGAAACTTCATCACAACACGCTGTGCTATGCAAACACTAGCAGTGGTGTCCGCCATTTTTATTTATCTGCCACGTGACTGGCCCATGGCAAGTGGGCCACCTAGCAGTAATAGGACAAGAGTGTCCCTAACACACGCTCTAACCCATTCAGGTTGAACTAGAACAAAAAGTCACGGTTTGATTTGAACGTCCCTCGTGTGTGTGTGTGTGTGTGTATGTATGTAGTGTATATATATGTTATGCTATACAAATTCTCACTTCAGTGCGGATGAACAAAATCTATGTAACCTTAAAATCATGCAGTCAAAGGCGAATGAAGAAGATTGTGCATGGGACTAGCAACCTCATCATGTAAGCCTTTGTTAACGGAACCGCTATTGTCAATGGTCAAATGTAGTCTCTGTGTACGTAGGTCAGTTTTAGTGGTGGCTTCATACGGGGACAAGAAAAAGTTCAATGATGAAAAAAATGTTAATGAAGATGATACAAGTTTTGAAAGTTCTTTCTGTTTTACATTATTGTTGTTGTTGCTGCATAAATAACCTTTAAACGGGTTCTCGCACCGTATGCTATCATGGCTGCTGTCACTCTAGTAGAAGCATAAGTGCCACCACTACAGCTGGCCTCCTTGCAGAAAGTCTGTGCCAAAGGGAGTTAATGGCAATGACCTATCTTAAATGGTTCATAGCAATGACCTATCTCAAAGGGTTCATGGCAATGACCTATCTCAAATGGTTCATGGCAATGACTTATCTCAAAGGGTTCATAGCAATGACCTATCTCAAAGGGTTCATGGCAATGACCTATCTCAAAGGGTTCATGGCAATGAACCATCACAAAGGCGTCCATAGTTGGGACTGGTTTTCAACAGAAGATCCACTCTCGGGTTGATCAATGACCGCCAATTAGATGTTGACAATGCAATAGGTAGGTAAGTTATACGCTTCGGTAACAAGGTCCCGTGGCGCCAACCGCCCATGAACACGATGAGTGGTCAAATCCCAGGTTGCACGCAATGTATGTCACGTGTTACAGTTTGACCTAACCAGGTGTTGCGTGGACGGCCGTGGGGGCGGGACCATGAGGGAGAGAGTTGTGTTTCATCCCTGATGACTATGACCTGCTTTAAGAGCTGGTGGATGGGGATGTCCTCAACGAAGCAGGCCAAATTTCCAAATAGGGTCAAACGGCGACGGTTTAGTTTGGTAAATGCGCTTTCAAGACCTGTCTGTCGAGTGACTATCATTTGAGACCCTGCCATTTTAGTGGATCGCAAGAATGCGCCTCTGGCTGGGCATGTGAAGGGCTTCAATGTCCTTCTGGCTGGGCATGTGAGGGGCTTCAATGTGCTTCTGGATGGACATGTGAAGGGCTTCAATGTGCTTCTGGCTGAGCATGTGAAGGGCTTCAATGTGCTTCTGGCTGGGCATGTGAAGGGCTTCAATGTGCTTCTGGCTGGGCATGTGAAGGGCTTAAATGTGCTTCTGGCTGGGCATGTGAAGGGCTTAAATGATTGTTCTGTAGAATAGTTTGGGTTAAGGCACCGTACACTGCAATATTTGAAGAGGAAATGTACAGACTATAGAATCTATATCGAGTGTTGTGAAGGAAGACTAAGGTCTGGTCAGGCAAAATATACTGATCAGATATGTTAGTCGGGTTCAGGTAAAACATACTGGACAAGACCCTCACCTTGGCTTCCTCGCAACCTTCCTGGAAACTAGTTGTTTTCATGGCAGCCTGACTAACAATGTGTGGGATCGACGCGATCCCCGTAGTAGTGAGCGACACAGATGAAGCCAAGCATAACACAACTGCCGGAAGGACCCCCGGTCTACCTTCATCACCAGGATCAGGATGTGAGGAAAGCTACGACAACCCGCCACTTAACGTCCTTTTTAGGGCGCACAGAAGAGTCATCCTACTCATTGTGGGCATTCAATAACAATAATATCGAGTGTTGCGCAGAAAAGAGCTCCAGAAAGAATAGGACTAGAGCATGTTCAACCAACAGACTCGTTATTTGCTGAGGGAAAAAGTCAGCTCCTAAGACTTTAACCGTAAGTGCAGTAACATCGATCACACAAGAGAAACAAAAAAGTGCTTCCATAGATTTCCAGTTATACTGTAGTCATTAACGAAGAAACAAAATATGAGATTTTAATGCCCGTCCAGACTACACAAAAGAATTCTTCATAAAAAGACGGCGCAGTTTCAAAACTCTCCAGGGAAGTATAAAAATAACTCAACAAAGGCTACAATTTCAATCGCCTCCCGAGGTAAACACCACGCCCCGCTCTTGCATAGTAGGAATATCGCATATCTTCTGCCAAGTTATTTTTGTCATTCTTTGTTTTTCCTATATTTATTTCTTTGGTTTTTGGGATGGAGTGAAGAAGGTATATAATACGGCAAGGTAGTGAATGCGGGCAGGTCTAAGATGCTTGAGTGACGGTGCAGGGCACATTACTCCCGCGTGCTGACTGACACAACCTTGACAGACTTGAGGCAACCTATGCAAAAATAACTTCTTTCATCGCGTGGATTCCACATACGCTGAATATGCATATTTCAGTGTCAGCAATTACGTATTGACAACAAAACTTGTTGGATTATATTATGTGAGACGCCACCCCCAACCCCCCTCCACCAGGTGTATAATCGGTATAGGTCATACATGTTATGGGTAACCTTCAACTGGTTTATAACGAGACAGTCAGTGTATTATCACACACAATCACTTTAGTGAAAATGTCCTATAGGTAAGATAGAAAAGAAAGAGAGCTTACAAATGCTGTTTTTATAAAATTTAGGAATGTCGTATTCGTGAGGCAAATAAAACTATATGAATGTATTCATGATTTTTATGAGCAAGGTTAAGCACACACATGTATTCCCATCAGAAATAATAAATAACACGTACATAGACTATTTATGTCTAAAATAAGACAAGTAACCACACAGTTAATGCATTTAAGGATACATTTATATGCGCATAGCTTTTAGAGCAAGGTGATGTAAATGAAACTGGTTGTATACAGACTCTGCAGAGTCTTCTAAACCAGTATAAAGACGTTAAGTTAAGTTAAGAAACCATACTTGTGTTTATTAATGGGAAAATAGAAAGTGTTATATGAAGGAAAACCATACTTGTGTTTTATTAATAGGAAAAGAGAAAGTGTTATATGAAGGAAAACCATACTTGTGTTTTATTAATGGGAAAAGAAAAAGTGTTATGTGAAAGAAAAAGAAAGTTCACAACTGTCGTGAAAGTCATGTGCTAAGTACACGATTATAATATGTATGGGATAGACAAAAAAGCCCACATATCTTAATGAGGGAAAAGTAGAGAAATGTCAAACAAGTAAAAGAAATGAACCATAGAAATGTCGAATTTAAGAGAATGAAAGAAATCACATACATGTCTAGATCAAAAGAAAGAAAGAAAGCAAACAAATGACAACTATAATAAAATTGGTGGCTGTCGTTGTAGGATAAAAAAAACAACCCATTCTTTTGTAGATAAAAACCAACATTCTTGTTAAATCTTATAGGGAAAGAAAAAAAAAGTCGAGGAAGGATATAATTATCAAAGTAATGAGAAATTTTTTTGATTTTTTCTTTTGCGTTCGCCTTATTTTCTCTAATCCCCAAGGCGGTGTGCGTTGCACTGTGGTTTTTATTTTGCGCCTGTATTTTCTAAGGGTTTGAGAAATAAAAGATCAAGGTTATGAACAATAAAATTATGAGTAGCAAAAACATTATTCTGCTTGTATGCAGAACACTGTCATATATCTCTATTTGCTGATAACGTCAGTATATCATCTTGATATACTATCTAAAACGTGTATAATGCTGCCTTTGATATCGGGTTTCACGAAGTTGTCAACAAAGGGCAGGAAATATATATCCGGTCTCAAAATGATCCCGTTCAGTGGTAAAGTAAAAATGAAATAATAGATGTAATTCTTCCTCTTCTTCTCAGGCTCGTTCTCAATTTCACGTCACCAAGCTCTGAATAGGGCTTTGCAAGTAGCAGGATGTAGCCCGTGGACCGGAATGTGTTGTCGCTAGTTTACAGCTTGACTGCGATATTTACCCTTTCGGTCAGATACATTCGTCTCCGGCAGGGAGATGCAGTTATTTTGTGGGGGTGGAATAAGACATAGGGGAGAAATCAAGAGTACTGGTGGAAACACAGGTCAGAGTACAGGTGGAAACACAGGTCAGAGTACAGGTGGGAGAGGAGAGTAACATCGGGACCAAGTTGAACATACTGATTAAAAATAACGTAAGTAAGTATCCTTCAAGGGACACAAATAAACAGCCAAGCCTTCAGGGTCTTGCAGCCACGCCATACAACAGAGCAAGAAAAAAAAACCCTTAAAGGTCATGTAGCGGGACCGTCCACACTAACAGAAGGCCACTTCTTAAACAACTTCTAGTGGGGCTGTCCAGATTAACAGAAGGTCACCTCTTGAACAACGTCTAGCGGGACCGTCCAGATTAACAGAAGGTCACCTCTTGAACAACGTCTAGCGGGACCGTCCACACTAAGAGAAGGCCACCTTTTGAACAACTTCTAGTGGGGCCGTCCACAATATCAGAAGGTCACCTCTTGAACAACTTCTAGTGGGGCCGTCCACACTAAGAGAAGGCCACCTCTTGAACAACTTCTAGTGGGGCCGTCCAAACTAACAGAAGGTCACCTCTTGAACAACTTCTAGCGGGACCATCCACACTAGCAGAAGGCCACCTCTTGAACTTATTCTAAGTGGACCGTCCACACTAACAGAAGGCCACCTCTTGAACAACTTCTAGCGGGACCATCCACACTAGCAGAAGGCCACCTCTTGAACAACTTCTAGCTGGACCGTCCACACTAACAGAAGGTTACCTCTTGAAGTTCATGTAGCGAAACCGTGCACACTAACAGAAGGCCACCTCTTGAACTTCTTCTAGCTGGACCGTCCACACTAACATAAGGTCATTTGTTGAACAACTTCTAGTGGGACCGTCCCCACTTACAGAAGGAGAGAAAGGTCATATTATTGGCTCATTATAAAAGTACAAACAAGGGGTGGGAAGGAGGTGGTTAATGAATAGTTACACTGTAACCTGCCAGGCATGTTGGTCGTAGTAAGCGACTAACGTGTGTCGGGCCTGCTACCCCATTTTGTAGACACCATGAGTCACAGAAAAGAAGACTCCAGGGTAGAAATGGAGGAGCTAAACTCAGATTAAGATAAACCCAAGTACATCAAAACTTACCAGACAGTTTAGATGGTTGTATCAAGATAAACCCAAGTACATCAAACTTACCAGACAGTTTGGATGGTTGTATCAAGATAAACCCAAGTACATCAAAACTTACCAGACAGTTTAGATGGTTGTATCAAGATAAATCCAAGTACATCAAACTTACCAGACAGTTTTGATGGCTGATTGTAGTCCCCTTCGGATATCTGCTGCTTCAAGTTAACTAAGTTGTTGTAATCAAAGGGCATGGCACCGTAGACTAGAGTGTAGAGGATGACTCCGAGTGACCAGACATCCACCTGCAAATCAACATACACCACATCAGACATCAAGAACAAATTTCCCAAGAGTCCGAAGACTCGTTTAAAAAAATGCAATAGGCAAGTTACACATAGTAGCATATCCCCATGAGGCTGGGTCCATTTTACCATGGATTTTCATAGTCTATCAACTGCTTTATCTTGTATGGTCGTTGGGCTATTGCCATAAGGAAGATCTTATATAATAGAAACATTACTCGATACTATTGGACAACAGGCTGACCACATTGAAGAACAGAGGTCTCCAACTCTCCCCCCCCCCCCCCACATGTTTTAAGGGTCGTATTAAGTCAAGAGGATGGTTCAAGGGCAGCAAGAAGTCAAGAGACTGATGAATGAGGTCATGTCAGCAAATCAGCTGGGGTGTAGCAGTTTGTCACGGTAATGGATTGCATGCAGCCAAGACAATTTCTGTTAGTTCTCAGCCTTTTCAATGTAGTCTGATGTCCATATAACTTTGAAATTATATGAGGGTCGACTGGAGTCAGGGAATGAGAGGACACAGCAAGTGTTTTCAACCAACCAGCTTCAGGAAACATTAATATTACATTTTCTAAAATATCATGTTGACTTCTTCTTTTTGTGTTCCTGTGAAAGTGAATTGTTCACTTTTTTAATTGCTTCATCATATTTGCGGTAATATTTCTAGAATTTGGTTGTTTAATCCAAAAAGGTACTCCACACTTAGTAGGCTGTTGGCATGTCTGAGTTCTATAAGCTTGAGAGTCTTCTATCCTAGGCGGATTAAGTCACTTAAAGAACGGATAAGCCCCAGGATTGTCGAAATATCAAAACATCGAGAAGAACATTCCATTGCATCACTTGTGATCCGTTTTACTCCTGATAAATGTGATGATCTGAATCAACGTGCCAGTGCCTTTGCCTGAATTATCTGGATCCTGATAAGTTTTGCGAGGGTAGTATGCTTCATGCAACTTTATTCAATATCAACATTATGTATTCATTGGGCTCGATATAACTTAACCTGATTGCAATAATCGGTGCAATGATTGAGAGGCAATTCAAGGCTAATTGATGAAACCATGAATCAACTACGCATACTGATGTTCTGAGTTTGTGAAGAAAACGGAAAGTCAATGAATGAATATTGAAACCGTTTAAACACACCTATTCAAAACAAGCGATGGAGAAAATTTATAATATTCGCACACATAACGCATGTCTATGTGACTTCTATTTGAAATAACAAATACAGCTGCTTCACATGTTTTGGTGAAAATCTGATTGAGAGATAGAAAAATCTTTATATTCAGACTGCATACCAGGAGCAACAGATGTTCCTATCGTATATTCGTTTCTGACGGTCTCTGGAAAATTTATACACAGATGAGGTTAATTTATACACAGATGAGATTGATTTATACTCATATGGGGTTAATTTATACACATATGGGGTTAATTTATACACAAATGAGGTTAATCTATACACAGATGAGGTTAATTTATACACAGATGAGATTCATTTATACACAGATGAGATTCATTTATACACAGATGCAATTCATTTATCTAGAGATGAGATTAATTTATTTAGAGGAGATTAATTTATATAGAGGTGAGTTTCATTTACATTGAGATGAGATTCATTTATACACAGATGAGATTCATTTATTCACAAATGAGATTCATTTATATAGAGATGAGATTCATTTATATAGAGATAAGGTGTATAAAAACATAGGAGCAAGGCAGTGATAGTCAAACTGTATAAATCATTGCTTAGACCTAGATTGGAGTACTGTGTACAGGTGTGGAGTCCTTATCAAAGCGGGGATATAAACGTGCTGGAAAGGATAAAAAAAAAAAAAGTGACAATGCTGATAGTGGGATTCCAGAATTACAGTTATGAGGAAAGACTCAGAAAAACCGGCCTACAGTGTCTAGAAAAGATAAGAATTCGAGGTGACTTAATACAGATTTATAAGATAATCAAAGAAATGGATAAATTGACTATAACAAGTTTTGAAAAAAATACAACCACGTACAAGAACAAGAGGGCATAGCTACAAATTAGCTAAAGAGAGGTTCAGATTGGATATTAGCAAATATTTTTTTAGTCCGAGAGCTTGGAATGCATTGCCAATAGAAGTAGTGAAGGCAGGGACAGTTAATGCATTTAAGAATAGATTGGATGTACATAACAACAGCAGAGTCTTCTAAACCAGCATAAAAACGTTAAGGTTAGTTAAAGTTAATTTATACACAGATGAGATTAATTTATAAACAGATGAGATTCATTTTTTCACAGATTAGGTTCACTGTGTTATAGTATGGATGTCTGTTATTTTTTTTGTATTCGGCAATATGCCCTAATATAGTCAGTTCACAGTTATATAGAGAGTGCTTTATCAGAATAAAACTGAACCAGAAGTGTTTTTTAACGTGCTAAAGAAATGAATAGATTTAAAGGCTTGTACTGTATGTGCATTTGGGCAGGCATCTGTCAGGGGGGGGGGGGGGGGGGGCTAACGTACATTGATAGCCTAATGTTTCACAAGGAGCTGAAACAGGGCAAGAGTTGTATTCTCAATTTGACCTCGATTAATGAAAAAATGGTCCATTTTGAGAAAGCAAAGAGTCAGCCTTGTGTCTTGGTCTACCTAGGTGTAAACTGGTACACAGAAAAACAGCTCGTAGAATGAAGTATCCAACTGACTAAAATGTCTGCTATTTGACTATTTTGAAAAGATCAAAGATGCTGCAGTGAATGAGCCGATCAGTTGCCAGAGGGTCATAGTTGGCTGTCTCCATTACAGTCATCAAATGAGAACTGGCCAATAGCCAGAGAGCTGGCTGTCTCTATCAGGGTCAGCAAATGAGAGCTGACCAATAGTCAGAGAGCTGGCTGTCTCTATCAGGGTCAGCAAATGAGAACTGGCCAATAGCCAGAGGGTCCTAGCTGGCTGTCTCCATTAGTGTCATCAAAAGAGAACTGGCCAATAGCCAGAGGGTCCTAGCTGGCTGTCTCCATTAGTGTCATCAAATGAGAACTGGCCAATAGCCAGAGGGTCCTAGCTGGCTGTCTCCATTAGTGTCATCAAATGAGAACTGGCCAATAGCCAGAGGGTCATAGTTGGCTGTCTCCATTAGTGTCATCAAATGAGAACTGGCCAATAGCCAGAGGGTCATAGTTGGCTGTCTCCATTTGTGTCATCAAATGAGAACTGGCCAATAGCCAGAGGGTCATAGTTGGCTGTCTCCATTACAGTCATCAAATGAGAGCTGGCCAATAGCCAGAGAGCTGGCTGTCTCCATTACAGTCATCAAATGAGAGCTGGCCAGTAGTCAGAGAGCTGGCTGTCTCCATCAGGGTCAACAAATGAGAGCTGGCCAATAGCCAGAGGGTCATAGCTGGCTGTCTCCATCAGGGCTAGCAAGTGAGAGTAGACCAATGCCCTATTCCATATCCAAATGGCTCCCCTGGAAACCGACTGCACCTGTAACACTTTGTAAACATATCTACAAGGCCGCAGCCGACTCATTTACTTTCTACCTGATGAACTTAGGTGTTACAACTCTTTAAGTTCTTAATGAGAGTATGTTGAAAGTTAATTTGCTACATTGTATTCAACAAAAAAGGTTTGGTAACCAATTCCCAACAAATTTTCAAGGTTGCGTGCAAGACTAAAACCTACAAGCACATATGACCAATGAGAAGTAGCTTAGCAGTTCCAGAACCAATCAGATCTATCGTATCAACAAAAGCATGACTCCATACAGGTCAGAAGTAACTGGAATCATAAGGCTGAAGTATTTCACTACAGCAACCGAGAGTTATCCGTGCATTAGTGTTGTTAGGGCCTGAAAGGGGAACAAAAATAGTAACAATGTAAACCTTTCAAGCATGTTGTTACAGGCAGCTATGGAGGGTTGGGCATTGGGCCAGCTACCTATTCCCATAGAAAATATTCAACAAATATGAATAAGTTAACTAAGAAGACAAATTCAATCCAATTATCCAAGACAAAAGCAGGTCCTCTTGTAAAGAGAGAAAATGATGTGACACTGACCAATTCATAACAGTAATGATAAATACATGTTATCTGAGTGCATGTCCTCATTTGAGTGTATGTCCTCATTTGAGTATATGTCCTCATCTGAGTGTATGTCCTCATTTGAGTATATGTCCTCATCTGAGTGTATGTCCTCATCTGAGTGTATGTCCTCATTTGAGTGTATACCCTCATCTGAGTGTATGTCCTCATTTGAGTGTATGTCCTCGTGTAAGTGTATGTCCTCTAAGTGCATGTCCTGCTCTAAGTGTATGTCCTCATCTGAGTGTATGCCATCATCTAAGTGAATGTTCACCTTCAATTTGTTTGTAGTGGTTTGGAATTATCACCTATCTGAGATCCTTTCTACATTAACTTTCAATACGGGACATGACTCTTGGTAAAAGAGATTTGTACTAACCTCTGGTCCATGGTATGGTTTTCCATTGACTATTTCAGGTGAGGCATAAAGTGGGCTCCCACAAAAAGTCTTCAGTGTGCTATTATGGCTGAAATAGTTGGCAAGACCAAAATCTGCAATCTGGGAACAGGAAAAACAATCAAACAGTATCACACACATGTTCCCACGATACAGCAGCTGCAGTTCTGATTATGTAAAGTTATCGAATATAATTTGCAATAAGTAACATATACATTATGCAGTTCTGTTTATGTAAAGTTATCGAATATAATTTGCAATAAGTAACATATACATTATGCAGTTATGTTTATGTAAGGTTAATAATAAATCCCATAGTAGACACTACCATCGCGGATGAAGTGTTAGTGACGTCATTGTACGGGGACGGTGTGGCCTAGTGACACGGCTCACAACCAGAAGGTGCTGGGTTCGATCCCCATCACAGCACCGCCCGTTACCACGGGGAAGAAACCCTTAGAAAATGCAGGAGAAAGCAGGCCCTAACATAAAATGCATGCTGAAGTCGGATGCACTGCGCCGATAGGCGCAAAATAAAAACCACAGTGCAATGCACACCGCCTTGGGAATTACAGAGATAAGCCGAACGCAAAAAAAATTTTAAAAAAAAATGTTAAACAAATAAAGAATTGTACTAATTCCCATCTTGTGTGAGGTAGGGTGGACAGTTCCATTTCTCTATGCCTTTATATCCCTAAACGTAAGTCAGTTACCAATTTTCAAAAAAACCCATTATACAGCTGGGTTGACTAGTAGCAAACATGTAGCAAACACATCACACGACATGTAGCAAACACATCACACGACATGTAGCAAACACATCACACGACATGTAGCAAACACATCACACGACATGTAGCAAACACATCACACGATATGAGAGCTGTAATTACATTAATGTGAGATAATCAAACAATCTGAAATAAGTGGCACACGCACAATATGAAAACAGCAATTCTGATTATGGAATAGGCCGATTAACCAGTAAGCAGTGAGTTCCTCACCTGGAAAGGGTAAATATAAGAAAGCGGACGCATAAGTGACAGAGGTGGACAGATTTCATCAAAGCTCAAGTGAAAACACAGCGATTTACCGCAGAAGGCAGCTAAATGCTGTGGTAGGGATAACACTAAAATAACTGTATAAAAAGTGATTTGAAGCCACATTTCTTTGATCATACATGTCTAGCCCGTGTGTTACCGTCGCTCGATTCAGGGGCAAAGATTAGCAGCACTGCAGCCCGCCAGGTATGTCATTAGAGGTTACTAAGGAGGGATGTGTGTAAACTGAACTGAATGGCTACCTCGTCCTGCAGAAACAGCTTACTGTCCATGTTCGACAACCTCACAGAGTATTGGATCAGAAATTAGTCGCCATGGAAGCTCTTTTATTTGTCGCTATAAGATCCGCCAAATTACATGGGTTATCCAGTCTTGGATAGTTATACAGGTGTTTGGAGTCTTGGATGGCTTCACATTCTTGGATATTTATACAGGTGTTTGGAGTCTTGGATGGTTTCACATTCTTGGATAGTTATACAGGTGTTTGGAGTCTTGGATGGCTTCACATTCTTGGATAGTTATACAGGTGTTTGGAGTCTTGGATGGCTTCACATTCTTGGATAGTTATACATGTGTTTGGAGTCTTGGATGGCTTCACATTCTTGGATAGTTATACAGGTGTTTGGAGTCTTGGATGGCTTCACATTCTTGGATAGTTATACAGGTGTTTGGAGTCTTGGATGGCTTCACATTCTTGGATAGTTATACAGGTGTTTGGAGTCTTGGATGGCTTCACATTCTTGGATAGTTTATACAGGTGTTTGGAGTCTTGGATGGCTTCACATTCTTGGATAGTTTATACAGGTGTTTGGAGTCTTGGATGGCTTCCCATTCTTGGATAGTTATACAGGTGTTTGGAGTCATGGATGACTCCACATTCGCAGACATCGGCGACCGCATATCCCCAGTTTTTCAAGTTCGATCTACACCTGGACACTTCATTCCTAATTCTCCACATTGGGTATGGCAAATTATGCCCTGTAGCAAGTTCTTATCTGATCTACATCCATTCCTCGCCATATCTTTGACTCTATTTTTCAGTGCGGTTTTGCTCATGTTTCTGGTTTGTTAACTGTAAAACTTACAGGACATTTGTCCTTCATTTCAGTGGTCCCCCATTCTGGATTATATTCAAAAAAGAGTCTCTGTTCGCAGGACTGGTTTTTCCTTTAGTCATTTGGTGAGAGTCAACTGATTTCTGGTGGTGCGATGCCATAAACAATTAGCCACAAGAACAAGATTAGACGATATATATATATGTGTGTGTGTGTGTGTGTGTGTGAGAGAGAGAGAGAGAGAGAGAGAGAGAGATAGAAAATAAATACCTACATGAAATGATACGATATCTTCATTATCTTTTAAAAATACTACATTAATAGTTTTAGTGTAATTGGTCATTAGTGTTTATACTGTGCTATTATCATATGTCTTGTTCTTGCTGAAAACCTTTCTGTGGAGAGACCAATCGTATTTGTTATTACAAGCTTTGTTTAATTTGACATGACCGTTGTTGGTTTGTGTGAACGTCTATTTCTCCTATTTTGACCACCTTCCCCAAAATCTAGAGAGCCTAAATTGTACATGTCTGTAGTACCACAAAACAACCAAACATATATGCGTGTACATTTAAGCTTTGGGTCACACAAACAAAGTTTATCTTAGTTATCTGTTCCACACACCCCCACCCCCCCCCCCCCCCCCCCCACACACACACAAACCGTATTAAAACTTGTATCATTGGTTCACCCACCATTCATTCCCTAACACAACCGTCTGGTTCGGGTTTCTCCTAAATAAATGTTCCTACACGTAAACGCATGGTGCGGCGGTCGACTCGCCCTAAACTGAAATGTATACAGAACTGCCGTGACGGAGACTACTTTCTGAAAATAATATGTCACATGATGATGACACGTAAACACGAATCTATATCACAGAAACACACACACCAATACAATGAGAATGTCTGTATACAAATTGTGAATACAGTTAGATTAGCATGTCATAGAAGGGACAATTAGAAGTTTGTGTCGGCCTTACCTTGACATTTCCTTCGTCATCTAGGATGATGTTCTCCAATTTCAGGTCTCGGTGAACTATTTCATTCTGTAAAAGTAGAAGGAACTACAATTGTTGGCATGGACATACAGTAAACTCTAGCTTGTAGAAAACCGTACAATCGACCAACCAAACCCTGCACAAGTGGGACACATCAAGCAGACGAAAAAAGGTTCATGCATGTAAAAGTAATTCTTGTGACAGCTGCTGTCAAACAGTTGACAGAAATGTACCAGTTGATTCTTGTGACAGCTGCTGACAAACAGTTGACATAAATGTACCAGTTGACTCTTGTGACAGCTGCTGACAAACAGTTGACAGAAATGTACCAGTTGACTCTTGTGACAGCTGCTGACAAACAGTTGACAGAAATGTACCAGTTGACTCTCGTGACAGCTGCTGTCAAACAGTTGACAGAAATGTACCAGTTGATTCTTGTGACAGCTGCTGACAAACAGTTGACAGAAATGTACCAGTTGGCTTGGCTTCATTCATTCTCAATCTCCCACTACCAAACACTGAAATGGCTTAAGTAGCAGAATGCAGTCCAGAGAACGGAATGCGGTGTGTCATAGTTTACAGCTTTACTGCGATATTTGCACCTTTCAGTCCAACACATCCGACTTCAGCAAGCATTTTTTGAGTATCGGGTTAGCATTCCCTCTTCAATCCCTTCTCCTTAGCCAGTCTGCCCTGCTGCAGCCTGTTATCCAGGATCACCGCGTGGAGGTGTAGAAGAGTCTTGGCAGCTATGGTTCCCTGGCCCTGACGCTAGCAGTCAGCGATGGCTCGCTGACCACTGCAGCTCATGCGCTGCTCAGCAACTTGATCCCAAATGTACTAGTTGATTCTTGTGACAGCTGCTGTCAAACACTTGACAGATTAGGATGTGATGATTCTTTTACAGATCACAAATACACTTGACAGGAACGTAACCTTGCACACCTGAAGATTCCCTCTGGATGATGGAGAGCGCGCATTATGACACCTCTTCATGTTCACCTCAAACAGGATGGAACCTTGCCTCTGGATGGTGGAGAGCGTGTATTATGGCACCTCTTCATGTGAACCTCAAACAGGATGGAATCTTCTGATTGCAAGTCGGGACAGAAGAGGGTGTACTGGAGGAAGGAAGGTGCTTATGAAACTCGACAAGTCAAGGGTAAGCAACAAGGGCCCATGCAATGCCTAGATCTATGATGCTGTATGACCTTGGCATTGACTGTTGTTGTTGAATGGCAACAATAAGTAAGATTACTCTTTTGTGCGCTCTGAAAAAGGCGTTAAGCCTGAAGTAGCGGGTTGTAGTAGCTTTCATCACATCTCAGGCAGGCTAATGAAGGTAGGCTAGGTCCTCCAGGTAGTTGTGCTATGCTTGACTTCACCTGCTTGTCAATAACTACTATGGGGATCACGTCAACCCCCATCTTATTATATTAGCCTGGCTGCCATGAAAACAACCCATTTTGAGGGAGACCTATGTGGAAGTGAGGTGGGTGGGGAGGGCTCGGGTGTTGGCCAGTATATTTTACCTGGCCCTGATTAACATTTCCGATAAGTAAGCTTTGCCTTACCAGACGATAGTCTACTCTCCCTTAGCATTGACTGTGAACGACCTAACAATTCGACGGTTCCACTTAAAGGACAACAATTACTGGAACCACATCAAGAAAAAGAACGTCAGATGCAAGTTTGGTGTTCTCTCTGCAAAATCTGCTCACCATAAGGTAGAAGAGGAGCGACTAAGTTATTAAAGCTGATGGACACGTCACTGCGTTATTTTGTTTGGTGCCTTTGTCCGAGCTTTACCACAGAGCACACATTTTGTATATCTCTAAGGCCTGGCTAAACGTCCCTGCTAGAAAATATACCAGGAAACAGTAAACTAAAACGAACTAAACAGTATTAATGTCTTCCTTTCCCATTCTACATTTCTCCAAACATATGCATGTCTTTACTCGTGTTACTGGGGTCCAAACTGGAAGTAAGGTCTAGTTAAACTGCAAGACATGCTGTACGAGGCAGCTGAGAAAGGTTTCTTATGGAGCTCAGTAATTCTTCATGTGGGAACATGAATGTTAAAAAGGTATAAACTGATTGAGGATAGCTGAAACATGTAGTTGGTAGTTTCTAAAGGTGTCATTAGATGGCAGCAACATCCGGGTTTGTGTTTACTGTTGGTAGTTTCTAAATCTGTCATTAGATGATAGTAACATCCGGGTTTGTGATTACTGTTGGTAGCAGACGCTAAGCGTCGCACGTGACCAGATCAGATACAAAATGGTGCTCACAGTGTACAATGAAAGAACAGCGTGTTATCTTGCTTTTGTTGATTTCTGTTTACGGTGAGAAGTGATTGCCGATACATTATATCAACGAGGCTCAACAAGTGCTGATGAAGCCTATCCTGGTCGTCCTATTCAGACTGCAACAGAAACATATGTGTGGCGGTTCGGGAGCTGATTCGAGCGGACAGGCGAGTAACGATAGACAGTGTAGCAACTGCAAATCCAGGTGTTTGAATGGTTTAGCCTACATGGGTATGTCTTTGCACTGATAAAGCGATGGGATACGTGTATCAATGTTGGTGGAAATTATGTTGAGAAATAAAGGACAGTGTGAGTGTAATAATACATTCTTATCAAGTTCGTAGCATATTTAGTATTTTATATTTGTTAAATAGCCATGTTTGATCTATTTACTGACCTTGACTCGTATACACTAGAAAACATATAACTCTACATGACAGAGTGAAATAGAAGCAACTATGTAAGTAGTTGCATTTCTTTCGTACACTTCCAGCCGCGCTCTACCGCCAGTGGTTTTCTTCGTACACTTCCAACCGCGCTCTACCGCCAGTGGTTTCTACCCTGCATGTGCATAATGACAACAACAACGACAACTTACCTGATGGCAGTAATGGATGGCGGAAACAATCTGTCTGAAAATCCTCCTAGCCTCGACCTCTGAGAGTTGTCCCATTCTGTTGAGATAGTCATAGAGTTCTCCCCCTTGAGCGTAGTCCAGTACCAGTACGATCTTGTCTTTTTTTTCAAACACTGTCGACATCAAACAAAAGCAACAATCAATCACTTGACATGTCAGTACTGATAGGAGGCATCCACAGTTATTGCGAGAAATATTCACACACCCCCCCCCCCCCCCCCCCCCCGAGGTAGTCAAAAGGAAATACCTGCTTGTTGGTTTCTTGTTATCATTGTTTTTATTGTTATTGTTGATGATGATGTTCATGTCGGCGCTATTGTTGTGTTTGTGTTGTTGATGATGTTCATGTCGGCGCTATTGTTGTGTTTGTGTTGTTGATGATGTTCATGTCGGCGCTATTGTTGTGTTTGTGTTGTTGATAATGTTCATGTCGGCGCTATTGTTGTGTTTGTGTTGTTGATGATGTTAATCTTATGTTGTCGCTCTTGTTGATGATTATGGTGTTGCTGATAGTGATGGCATTGTTGTCGGTGATGATGATGATGCTTAACTAGGTAGACTTTCCTTTTTGGTCGATCGATAAGAATACGTGTCTACTAGCGAAGTGGATATGGGCTCAAAACCTCGGTACGGTATAGTATTTTTATTTTTCTCAAAAAGAAACAAAATAAGCACCTAGTACATATCATGCTTGGCAATTACTGGAGCATGCGAGATTTATTCCTCAGCTCTATCAATTCTTCCGCTAAACCCCAGCAAATGGAACACGCCATGATAATTTTTCATTTCTATGCTGCTCACTTTTTGAATGTGCATGTATTTCTCATACACCTAAAATACTATCTACTCAAATCCCATTTGAAAGCCTCAAGTAAAACTGTTTTATACATGCCTATTATAACATCTGAGGTGGGAGCGAAGAGTAATCATGGTCAGGTGAAACATAACTGATCAAGATGGGAGCGAAGAGTAATCAGGGTCAGGTGAAACATAACTGATCAAGGTGGGAGCGAAGAGTAATCAGGGTCAGGTGAAACATACCTGATTAAGGTGAGAGAGAAGAGTAATCAGTAATCCGTGAAATATACTGATGAAGACCTCAACCTGATGGCCTCGTTCATGCTCATGGAAACAGACTGTATCATTGTAAACTGGCCAACAGAGACAAGGCGCAGATCGACACTGTAATCCCAACAGTGATAAGTTTACTGAGTAGCCTTGCATTGCACTACAGCCAAGAGGACCACGGACGCCGATGGATGTAAGAAGAACCACTGTAACCAGTTACCAAAGAAACACCAAGAGCACGAGTAGCTTCGAACAACACGATATAAGAGATACTGAAATGGTCAAAAGAACAGGTGGCTGAGAAAAGAATTGATTGTTTGACCCTGCAAGTCGCATGAGATTACAATCTTTATACCCGCAAGAACAGAGTACCGTAACTAAATATTTTTTTTCCCATGGGTCAACATGAGCCTGCATTCACACATGGATGGAAAGGGGGTGGTGGTGGAGTGGTTTAAAAAAAATCAAATTGTCATAGGTCACGTGCAAAAATGCAATTAGCAGTAAGGGTAACTAGAAGGCCACGAACGGTTGTGCTACGCAGGGAAATACAACTCAAGAGAAGAAAAACGAGTGTATGCAACCAAGTCTCTTTCTTTCTACTAGTACGAAGAACATTGGATTAGACCAGGACTCGGCAACAATCGTCCGGGCAAGAACCCGGAACCATCTTCCGGGCAGATGCTGGAGATCAGTGTCAGTCTCAATGTAATAAATTAAGCTGGCGATCATAATTATATGTGACAGGAACGATATTACCAATACTGGATAGTTAGTTGTGTACAAACAGATGGATACAATCGATTATAATTGTGTAGTTATACATCAACTCTGACATACACAACTGAATTATTGATTAGACTCTGAAACACCAGCCTTCAGTGTCTATCTAGAAAAGAGTAAAATTCGAGGTGACTTAACAGGTTTATAAGATAATCAAATAAACGGATAAATTAGACAACAAGCAGATTTTTTTCTTCAAAATTAAAACAACCTACAAGAACAAGAGGACATAGCTACAAATTAACTAAAGAAAGATCCAGATTAGATATTAGGAAATTGTGTTTGAAACAATATAGCAACATCCTAACCCCTGGATTAGATCCACCTTTCTCCTGTGATCATGGATTAGATACATCGTTCTCCTGTTATCGTGGATTAGATACATCCTACCGACAATACCCTGGTACCAAACAAGATAACAACATCCTGACCTCTGGATTAGATCCACTCCACCGACAATACCATGGTGCCAAACGACAACATCCTGACCTCTGGATTAGATCCACTCCACCTACAATACCACGGTGCCAAACAACATCCTGACCTCTGGATTAGATCCACTCCACCGACAACACCACGGTGCCAAACAACATCCTGACCTCTGGATTAGATCCACTCCATCGACAATACCACGGTGCCAAACACTATCCTCCTTCATGTCAGTGTGGGATCAAGATGCTGAGCAGGGCATGACCTGCAGTGGTCAGCGACCCATAGCTGACTGCTAGCGTCGGGGCCAGCGAACCAGAGCTGCCTAGACCCTTCTACATCTCCACGCGGTGATCCTGGATAACATGCTGCAGCAGGGCAGACTGGCTAAGGAGAAGGGATCGAAGAGGGAATGCTAACCCGATACTCAAAAAATGATTGCTGAAGTCCGATGTGTTGGACCGAAAGGTAAAAATATCGCAGTCAAGCTGTAAACTACGACACAACGCATTCCTTTCTCTGGACTACATTCTGCTACTTAAGCCCTTTCAGCGTTTGGTAGCGGGAGATTGAGAACGAATGAAGCCAAGCCATGTCAGTGTCTCTGCTGTGACAAAGTTTCCTTTCTCTCCGGCCATATCAACACAGTAAGTAAAACTACGAAGATTTACTTTACTTTTAGTTGTAAACTCTTCAAGAAACCCCGGAAACTCTCTTCAAAATGATCTCTCCACGTAAATTACAATAATGTACAATGACACAGTTTGAAAATATTCTGAAGACCACTGCATTGATTCTTCTTCTTCTTCATCGTATTCTTCTTCTTCTTCATCGTATTCTTCTTCTTCTTCATCGTATTCTTCTTCTTCTTCATCGTATTCTTCTTCTTCTTCATCGTATTCTTCTTCTTCTTCATAGTATTCTTATTCTTCTTCATCGTATTCTTCTTCTTCTTCATCGTATTCTTCTTCTTCCTGTGCTTCTTGTGTTGTCTCACTTTCTACTAAGTTGTAGCCCAGTGTCGTGGCATGTATTTATCTTTCGCCTCTCTCGTAGCCTGAGTGACGATTTTTCCAATTTTATGAAAGGTCTCATTTTATACTGTCAATCCATCTTTTCCTCAGTCTACCTATAGCCCTTTGTCACGATGGTCTCAAGTAGAAGGTTTCATTGACAACTGATTCATCAGTTGAAAAGACTAAAGACGACTGCATCGATACCCACCAACTGAAGCAGAGTACCATCATTACATGAGGAGGCTGCTAGCCTGGTAAAAGCCGATGGATGCGTGCTATGACAATAACAATACTTACAGAAGGTTAAGATGCATGCTTTTGACCACAGAGAAGCACGTGACTTTGAATTGACTCGAACCTTAGACAGATGCTCTTCATGCCAAAGGGTTCACCAGTTAGGGTGTTACGTTTTGTTTGATAAAATCATTAAAGCCTTCCAGCTCCCCGAGGACGTCAGGTTATTAACAAATACATGCGTTGTCTGTTGTCCCTTACGAACTGTCCCTGCTGGATCCAAGCACACACCAATTCTGAGGATTTTCCGACACGAAAATAGGTGTGCCCCGTGTAGATTCATTATGGATTTCTCTAGTCTCACTATTGGCAGAAGATCATTGTCTGTCTTTCATGGTTAAGATACAGCTTTGCTTGTAGTTGACCTCTCCATATTTGTGGCTTATAGTACTATGTAATCATGTAGCCGCCGCCCCCGTGCGGAATTATATCTTGTCTTTTACGACATGCCTAGCTGGTTACATTCTTATCATCTTGTGCTCCCCTTTTGGGCCCCGTTAACACAAGAGATATATTTTACAAAATAATGATAGCCTTAAATTGTACCAGACTTGAGACTAAATAATGATAGCCTTAAATTGTACCAGACTTGAGACTAAATAATGATAGCCTTAAATTGTACCAGACTTGAGACTAAATAATGATAGCCTTAAATTGTACCAGACTTGAGACTAAATAATGATAGCCTTAAATTGTACCAGACTTGAGACTAAATAATGATAGCCTTAAATTGTACCAGACTTGAGACTAAATAATGATAGCCTTAAATTGTACCAGACTTGAGACTAAATAATGATAGCCTTAAATTGTACCAGACTTGAGACTAAATAATGATAGCCTTAAATTGTACCAGACTTGAGACTAAATAATGATAGCCTTAAATTGTACCAAACTTGAGACTAAATAATGATAGCCTTAAATTGTACCAAACTTGAGACAAAATAATGATAGCATTTGTTTGCACCGCCCAAGAAACTCAACAATTACTCATTTAAATTGTACCACACAAGTGACTAAATGACAGACTTAAAATGTACCATTCGTAAGACTAAACAATAACAAACTTAAATTATACCAATAAGAAAACGAAATAATGACGGACTTAAATTGCACCACTCATAAGACTAAATAATTATCTCGATATCTTGTCATCGATCCTTGTCTGATGCTAACTCCCACAGAGATTTATTCCTGACAGCACACACTTCATGTTCGTGCTTGGAATGTATTGAGCGAACGGTGAAAGGTTCTGTAGCTTGGGATTCATCTCTGAACACGTCAAATCTGAGCTGAATGAGTATTATACTGAAGCTTCACTTTCCTGTTATAACGCGTCACCCCCAACAGGCAATATATCCACCTCGGTGTTGCCGTAAATCCACGTGGACATCCATTACCAACTCTTCAATCGATGTATCATTAATAGAGTATTGTTTCTACAGCTTTCTTTCAAACTTCGAAAGCTACTCCAATCTCTGCCGGATTTTGGTGTTCACAAAGTGTTGGAGAGTCTACTATTATAATGTGGTTCAGGCTCATTGTTTGTCGCCTCTCACGCCATGCTCGCAGCGTGGCAGTTGTCCTTTTCTCGTCTCTGTCACACACACAAAGCCCTCCAGGAAACGTTCGGTCAAAGTCGGCTCAAAAAGCTGTCTATTTTTGTTTTACTGCTAATAATAAAGAACCACCCACTTTCCTTCCTTGTATATCGTAGGAGGTGACTATAGATGGTTGTGCATGGTGCTGGCAACGTATTCACGTGAGAACCATTACTATGAAACGGCAGTGTAAATAACAGGTTTAATGCTTTCCTTAAAAGCTGGTTTTAGTAACCAAATCAGCGTAGAGCAGCTAGCTGATGCTTCAACATATGTCGCGACATGATTTGTATTTTTTTTTACTTTGACTATGTAAGTGGATAGCAAAATCAGGGTCAAGTGGCACACTAATCAATTTCCACACCTCACTTTCTTGTAGGGCTCATTGAAACAGGATGTGATACAGCAGTCGGACCAACGAGGTGGGGCTCACTGTGATGAGCTTATAGAGGAGTCTCGAATTGCATTACAGCCAGGAGTACCCCGACAACCCTCTCAAATATTTCGTGATATGTAATAAGAGTCACTGTAACTGGCCACTAAAGAAATATCATCAAGAGTTAAATTAGCTCAGTACGAGTGGCTTCAAACGAACCCGTCTAAATCCTATTATTTGTAGTTGTGTCTCATAAACAGGATACTGGCAGCATTTGTGTTGGAGACAAACGTGTATTCGTCTCTCTTGAGAGTAGACAGTTCCCAACCGATAAGTGGCGATTGTTCATTGCTCTAAGTAGTGATTGTCACATGGCTAGCCCTCTAAGTAGTGATTGTCACACGGCTAGCCCTCTGAGTAGTGACTGTCACATGGCTAGTTCTCTGAGCAGTGATTGTCACATGGCTAGCTCTCTTGAGTAGTGACTGTCACATGGCTAGTTCTCTGAGTAGTGATTGTCACATGGCTAGCCCTCCGAGTAGTGATTGTCACATGGCTAGCCCTATGAGTAATGATTGTCACATGGCTAGCCCTCCGAGTGGTGATTGTCACATCACTAGCCCTCCAAGTGGTGTTCACGTGTCTGGCTTCATGACGGATGGTTGCGACAATTTCTATCGTGGACCTTATGTGCACGTTATGTAAAATAATATAAGAATGTTCTATAGAACTATTAGACAAATGCTCTGTTGTTTTACAAGACGGGGATGGAGATATACTAAGAAAATAAGTAGGCATAAGAGCAACTAAAGGGTGTGTACAAGGCCGGTAACTTTAACATATAAGACACATTGTGTTACACAAACAATCACTGTAATAGCATATAAATATCTTCCGACAAGGATACCAACTGCTGTCATGCATGCCCTGTGCTTCTACTGGAGCGGGAACACGATATATGATGAATCAGGAAAACGGTTGCAAGTCTTAAAGTCAGTAAAAAATACTACTGACAAAGGTCAAGGTAGTCTCATATAGCTGGAACTGTCTAAAGAACGTGTTGGATGCCTTCATTATACGAGGCCAACGGTTGTTTACCCTTCCTAACTGCCTTTCCTTCTCTAACTGTGGGTTAGGTACCTATTTACAAATGCCCGTTTTACAGTTGGCTCTACTTTGGCGTGCCGGCAGCGAGAGGTGAACCCAGTACATTTGCCGTGAAAAGTGAATGCTCTACACTGATGATGCGTTCACACACTTGAGCACACAACAGCAAAATTAATAGCCATGCCACAATAACTACACAACAATAACAACGTAATAATAACCACACCACAATAACCCCACACAGACAATAACGTAGCACACCAAACTCGAATGCCACCGACGGACAGATTTCAAAATGTCAGAATAAGAATGTATATGATGGATGACAGCGTCAATCAGTGGCACTCGTGTCGTACCCTGACAGTCGACACGAAACAGGCTGCTGGCAGCAACAGGAAAACAGCCAGTGCCCCCTGTAATTGTTAATCCTGGAAACGTTCATATTTGCCCACTAAAATAGACGAATCGACAAAGGATCACATTCTGGGCATGCCACAAATTCTCTGCGTCTCGTCGGCTCACATTTCCCGGATGGATGCCAAGCTGCAATAAACTCATATGTGACGCTGTATCATAGGTACACTAAATGTGGTGTTTTCGTTTATTGCTGACTTTAACTAAAGAGAGATAACGAAAGAGATAACGCGAGAGAAATAACAAGAGCGAGAGAGAGAGAGATAGAGAGTATGTTTATTTATTTATTGGTTTTATTTGGGTTATTTTTGGGTTAAACATATGAATCTAAAATTCACTCCAATATACATGTCTCAGAGAATGAAGTGTTTACAAGTCTCAGAGAATGAAGTGTTTACATGTCTCAGAGAATGAAGTGATTACAGGTCTCATAGAACTCAGAGAAAGACGTGTTTACTGGTCTAAACAAATGAATTGATGACAAGTCTCAGAGGAAGAAGTGTTTACTGGTCTCAGAGAATGAAGTTATTACAGGTCTGAGGGAATGAAGTGATTACAGGTCTAAAATAATGAAGTGTCTACTGGCCTTAGAGAAAGAAGTATTTATAGGACCTTAGACCGTATATTCCTCATATTCCTAACCGGGAACTCAAATGGACAGGGATCGGCGGTATAGTACAAGTGTGTACACGGTTGCCACTCGCGAGCGAGTGTGGTGTGATTAGCTTCAGTATAAACGGCCACTAGGATAATAATGGTGCTCTACTACAGTCCTTTTCGTAGATATACCAAGACACAGCAGCAAGATGACTCACAAGACCACTCCTATACAATAAAAGAACACAGTCGCAACGACAGAAACGGCAAATTGGTCCTAATATAGCCAAAAGGTGGAGAAGAAGCACACTGAACGGGGTGTGGTCTTGCCAGAAATAGGCACAATTGCTTTAGCGATTTCAAAAATGTGCGATTACCCGTACCTAACAATACGTATTTGTACAAAATGTAATGAATGTGTTTTCCAACTGGCGGGGACCGCTGTAAAAAAGTAAAGGGTTGATGTAACAAGGTAGCTTGTGCCGGGATTTGCCAAAAGTGTGAATGTGAGGTTATAAAATTGCGCGTATGATAAAGACAAATGTGAGCCTTACTTGAACCCGTATCTTCAAACTAAAACTATGCTATCCTAGCTACCCGATAACCAGCTCCTCTCAGATTGATAGGAAACACATAGTACAGTCGAGGCTTGTTGTTCTGAACAGTTTAAACCTCCTTTTGAAGAATACGCTCTACTGAGACACAGACAGTCTTGTACAACACCCGTGCTAGGCCTCATCAAGCGACAACAAACCAAATGGTTCACGTGACACATCTTACACCAGATAGTATCCCTCAGAAAGCAATGCTACACAGATACAATGGATACAAAGCCAAGGGCTGACCACGCAAAAGATGGATTTCAGAAATAACAGAAGCAGTAAAACTTCCCATGTACGAAGCACATATTAGGACCCGGTCAAGAAACCTCTTCATAACCTGACGCTGAAAGGCACAAGCAGATACTAGGACCCGGTCAAGAAACCTCTTCATAACCTGACGCTGAAAGGCACAAGCAGATACTAGGACCCGGTCAAGAAACCTCCGAAACCTGACGCTGAAAGGCACAAGCAGATCATAAGCGAAACGAAAGGAGAAGACAGTCTTATTTGGCTATATCAGGACGTAGGAACCACCCTAAAATAGTTCAGCTCCGCTAGGAAGCTCCAGGAAAAAGGCTGCACACCGAGATAGTAACCGCCCGACTGTCCTGTCAGTATGTATGTTAGGGTCGCAGTGGTCGAGTGGTAAGGCACTAGTCTGTCAAAGTGAAGAACGGGATACGAAAAAAGTCGATGGCTATATAAGATTGGTTTCTGGGGCTCGTCTGGTATTGGGAGCCAGGACTAGCTTCAGACTAAGGTGAAACATATTGGCAGCCAGGACTAGCTTCAGACTAAGGTGAAACATATTGGCAGCCAGGACTAGCTTCAGACTAAGGTGAAACATATTGGCAGCCAGGACTAGCTCCGGGCTAAGGTGAAACCTATTGGCAGACAGGACTAGCCCCGGGCTAAGGTGAAACATATTGGCAGCCAGGACTAGCTTCAGACTAAGGTTAAACATATTGGCAGCCAGGACTAGCTCCGGTCTAAGGTGAAACATATTGGCAGCCAGGACTAGCCTCGGGCTAAGGTGAAACATATTGGCAGCCAGGACTAGCCCCGGGCTAAGGTGAAACATATTGGCAGCCAGGACTAGCTTCAGACTAAGGTGAAACATATTGGCAGCCAGGACTAGCTCCGGGCTAAGGTGAAACATATTGGCAGCCAGGACTAGTCCCGGGCTAAGGTGAAACATATTGGCAGCCAGGACTAGTCCCGGGCTAAGGTGAAACATATTGGCAGCCAGGACTAGCCCCGGGCTAAGGTGAAACATATTATTCTTGACCCCACTTCATGCCCTCGACATGCTCCTGAAAACAGGCTGTATTATAGCAGCCTAGTCAGTTGGTTGGGGATTAACGCTGTGATCCTCATTGAGAAGTCCCAATTGCACTAAAGCCAGGATGAATGAAGTAAATGTTCTTCAGTACGCATCAGGATACAAGAAGAGCCACTTTATAACATGCAATCAAAGAAACATTGTCAAATGGGAAAAGGGAGTAGCTTCTATAAGTACAAGAAAGCAGCTGACATGTAGACCTTTCTTGGACGTACTACACACCAGTAGACGATGTGGAGTCCATGTTGTTGAGCAAATGAGTACAGTATATAAAGTATAGAGGGACTTTGAATCTAACTCACAACGAATCCTTTGATCTGATACTAGGCAAGAAAGTCATTTCACAAATTAGTCACAAATTGAGATATTCAATTCGTATAGAGATCTTCCTTCTTCTTCTTCTTATGTGTTTGTTCTCAAATATCCTGCTACCAATCCCTGAACAGGACTTTGCAAGTAGCAGGATCTAGTCTGGAGAACGGAATGCATTGTGTCACTAGTTTACAGCTTGACTGCAATATTTGCACCTTTCGGTCCGACACATCCGTCTTTGGCAGCGGAGGTCTTCCTATACAACAAATATAATGTTGATTTCGTTTCAGAAAACTACCAGTTGCCAGCATTTCCATTCTTTCTAGTTGAGGGGACTTTAAGAGTCTGATGGATTGAGTAAAAGGTAACGTGATAAAGCGTACGATGTATATATTTATATATATATATATATATATATATATATATATATATATATATATATATATATATATATAATCGTTTAGCATGGTAATGTGAGGTCAAAGAGATTAGCCTGGTAAAGTGAGGTCAAAGAGATCAGCCTGATAAGGTGAGGTCAAAGAGATCAGCCTGGTAAGGTGAGGTCAAAGAGATCAGCCTGGTAAGGTGAGGTCAAAGAGATCATCCTGGTAAGGTGAGGTCAAAGAGATCAGCCTGGTAAGGTGAGATCAAAGAGATCAGCCTGGTAAGGTGAGGTCAAAGAGATCAGCCTAGTAAGGTGAGGTCAAAGAGATCAACCTGGATGGGTGAAGTCAAAGAGATCAACCTGGATGGGTGAGGTCAAAGAGATCAGCCTGGTAAGGTGAGGTCAAAGAGATCAGCCTGGTAAGGTGAGGTCAAAGAGATCAGCCTGGTAAGGTGAGGTCAAAGAGATCAACCTGGATGGGTGAGGTCAAAGAGATCAGCCTGGTAAGGTGAGGTCAAAGAGATCAAAAAGGCATCCGTATGCAGGCAGTCCATGATAGACGGGCGATCTGAAAGTCTAGAGCAGAGGGATTACCAGCACCAGCTACAGACCATGTTTGCCAGTCATGCCATAGAACTTCTCGCTCCCGTATTGGCTCGACCAGCCACAAGTGAACCTACAAACTCAAGGATGAAATGCGGCACAGGATGTTGATAGCGGTTCATTGTCGATGACGATTATATTATAGACTACACTACATTTTATTACATACACACATCACGCAAGCCCTCACGCCTTTGCCTTCCAGTCTAGACACCGTTCAATTGACATGCTAAGTGCCTGTAATACCAGATGAACATGGTGAGAATTTCTAGTTAATGTAGCCTTTGTCCATATAATTGTTGGCGAGCCTACTTTTACCAAAGTGGAGTTTTAGTTTGTAAATAGAAAGTACAATTTCGCCTCTATTGAAAATAGTTCGGTTAATAAATGTGAGAGCGTTGTGTAACATGACATTAAGAAAATAACAGACGCTCGGATAATGGTTTCCGCATCATTTCAAATATACACTTCTTCATGCACACATGTTCTATCCAATGTATATTAATATCTTTGTTATTGAAATCTTTGTCAAATATTCAAAAACAAACCCAAATAGAAGTAAGGGGTTACTATTGTATTCTTATATTAGTTGCTTTACTTCTTTCAAGGTCCACATCATTTTACATTTATCTTCGCAAATTTCAAATGACCACATTTATTTCCCATATCCTGTCAAATGTGTGGACAGAAAGATGCAAATATCGCAGTCGAGCTGTTAACTACGACAGAACGCATTCCGTTTTCTAAACAACATCCTGCCACTTACAAGGCCCTTTTCAGGGCTTGGTAGAAGGATATTGAGAACGAACGACGAAGACCAATTCCCCTTACAATCTTGGTGGTCTGTCTCAGCCGTTTCGTAATGGTTGATGCAAAGAAGGGTGACGATAATATAAACAAATGTCTGACTCACATCCAAAACTCCCAAAGCAACCAACAAGAAGAGTGGGATAGCAGGGTCGAGTCTCCAAAACTGAGTTCTCCCCGGTCTCAATTATTCAGAAAACAAGAAAAGAAAACGCGCATTACTAAAACCCTGATTGAATAGGGAATACCACACTTGAGCCGACTCTGTCAGGTGTCAGGTGTGGTGCGGTGGGTCTAGACACGTAAAGGGGGCTAGGCGACAAGAGAACTGTTTGACAGGGTGGATGGGGCTACTTGACAAAGGAGGCTGACGGAACACATAGGCTCGATTCCTAGCAGCATAACTTGAATGAAGAACAGATCATGTTTCCGTTCCATTGGCCAAGGATAAGGAGAAGGGCTCAAGTTCCGTTACTCTGGTCCAGGCTGGGAAGAAAAGATTAAGTTCGGTTCCTAACGGCTCAGCTCGGACGGATGCCATTTATTAACCACTGTCTGAACCGTAGACAAGGCAGCTTATAATAAACTAGAAGTAGTGTGTTGTGATAATGATGTATCTTTGAAGTCCTAGCAACATTGAAGGTATTATAACCAGTGGTACCCGACACCCTGACATATTTAGTTTATGGTAAGTAGGTCACACGGTCTGAAAACCAGCTGACACACGAGACTAATGACCGAACTAACGCCAACAGTCGAGCTAGATGTGCCATTTCAGTGAAAGGGCGCCATAAATCAATGTTCATTATGCTCCCACTTCTCTACGTTTACGAAATAACCTCATTATCAATCACGTGACTCATCTGGTAACTGATCACTGTGTCATCTTACTGTGTTGTTCGGGAAGTACACGGCGCCCTAATGTTTAGTTATTGACGTATTCTGTGGCCCTAATGTTGGTGTGTGATCGAAGTCCGAGTCATCGACACGACTTTACAGACATACCTCCTGTAAGGACAGGTTAGGGACCAGAGGGCCAACTAAAGTCGAATCATGGCCTTTATTTAGCTTATAAGGGCCGACACCAATACCAAAAACAAAGGAAAAAAAACAAATAAGAAAAAATAATGAACATGACCATATAACATTTCTGAATGCGCGTAAGATTACAAAATAATAAATAAACATAAGAATAATTAAAATGCAACCATTATTCTGAGCAGAATGCTTGGAGTAACAAGAATGGATAGAATCATAAACGAAGATATTAGGAGACAAGTAGGTACAACACCAGTGCTAGACCTCATCAGAAGGCAAACCAAATGGTTCGACCACGTGACACGTCAAACATCAAATAGTATCCCCCAGAAAACAATGCTATACAGATACAATTGATACAAAGCCAAGGGCCAGCCACGTAAAAGATGGATAGAAGAAATAACAGAAGCAGTAAAGCTCCCCGTGTACGAATCACATACTAGGGCCCGGTCAAGAATCCTCTTCATAACCTGAACAAGCAGGACAAAAAGCGAAAAGAGAAGAAAAGAGAAAGAAAGAGAGCCAGTAATAAATCAACGATCAGTAAATCAAATCTGATTTTCAAATGAATCTTGGGTAAGTAGACGGTGAATATGTAGAGCGTGTATGGTTTCTGTCGGTGAATGAGGGGGATTATAGATGTAGAACAATTGTTGGAGACAATTGAGGAGGTTCCAAAGGTGTAACTATCGCAGTCAAGCTGTAAACTAGCGACACAACGCATTCCGTTCTCCGGACTACATCCTGTTACTTGCAAAGCCCTGTTCAGGACTTGGTAGTGGAGATTGAGAACGAACGCAGAAGAAGGAGATGAGGAGGTTCATCTTCAGAACTGGTGGAACTGAAAAACTAACATGGGCTGATGCTGATAGTTTGGGATATAGAAGATTGTGTGACTACAGTTGGTTGTGGTGGTTGCTTTTTGAAAATGGAAAACAAGGACGCTTGCATTATTTATGGTTTCTTTATTCTACTAAAACGTTCTATGTAACACGCTATTTGGTGTTCTTCTTCTTCTTCTTCGTCGTACGCTGTTTACAGCGATATTTACGTTGCACTGTTTTATTTTGTTAAGCCTGTGGCTCAGGGCATCCGATTTCAACTGGCGTTTCTGTAGGGTTGCCCTCCTTAGCGTTTGGCTGTCCCCAGCCTAACTGCAAGGCAGCAGTTGTTTTTGGTCAGAGTTGTCTCTCTTAGGAAGTTGTCTTGCAGGACCATCAAGTCTTCCCTACTCGTGTCTATAGAGTTTGGCAATGATATGATGGACTATGGACTAGTTTGTACTATCCCGGAAGAGAGGCAGTCCAGTGTGACTGTGTCCCAGGATCGTCACGTCCTGCCAGAAACGTAGCATATGCATGTGAGTGAGGTATCTCTTTGATTTGGTGTTCTATCTCACTATTTACTTGAGAACTTGTGCCAATATTAAGATCCATCCTTTCCCAATTTGCAATTGCAACCCCTATTTTGGCGATTTGAGCTCTAGTTGTTTGTAGGGCATCGCCTTAGGCTGAGCTTCGGGCATGTCCTGTTTATCAGCAATCTTCTTTGCTGTTCCATCGGCAGGAGATCCACCTCACACGAGACTCAAGCGTCTCTCTAACATCTCCAGTCCCTACTTCTTATTCCAGCTCATGAGCCCTGACCACAACATTTGAAGTAATGGTCTCCGTGGTTTCTTCAAGCCTTTCGAACTTGTCTATTGGGGATGGAATCCACTTTACCAAACGCCTTTCAGATTGGATTCTTTAACGTCAGACCTATGATAGTTTTGATGTCATCAGGAACACTAAATCCTTTTAATAAAGTGTTACATTAATTTTTGTTTAGGGTTCTCGTCAACATGCGTATCTAGTAGATCCTTGGTAAAATGTCCACCTGATTTAGTCAGATATAAATGATGGCTACTCATTGGTCAACATGCTGCAGTAAATAAGTGTGTGTGGAGGATCGCTAATTTTTTTGAGGTTTTTTTTGTTTTTGCGTACGCCTTGTTTCTCTATTTCTTCTAAGGTGGTGTGTGTTGCACTATGTTTTTATTTGCGCCTGTCGGCCCAGTGCATCCGGCTTTGGCATTCATTTTATGTAAGGGATCGAACCCGTGTCACTAATCCACTAGACAACGCCGTCCCTGGTTTGTGGAGGCTGAAATACAACTTTAATTTCTTTGCGAGCCTGAATCACACGTCTTAGGTAATAAATAGCATTATTCAAGAGCAATATGTTTTTTTAAGGGTTTCTGTTGTTCCCAATAATTCCCAACCACAGAATTGAAATTATTAGTGAACCAAGTTGTAAACAATTCACCAGTCATTCAGGATTTTTTCATGAGACTTGAAATGAACTGACAGGGAAGACTTTAAATAATGTTTCAGGGCCCCAGGTTATTCTGAATATTAAATGAGAGGCTTTAGCTTGCAGTTAGCGGCTGCATTAGCCCCTAGCAACACGGTAAGCCTAAATTTAGCAGCTGTAAATCTAGAAAGAAATTTTTCCTCTTTAGCAAATAAAAGTTATGGATGACATCTTCTTTCATCTCTGAACTACGTGGAAGATATGTTGCTTTACGTGGCTACTGTCTTCTATACATATTTCAAGATTTACCGGAAACACTTCTTCAGCTACAGTATCTGCGGTGGCTACTTCTCCCTGGGCTGCTGTGTTTTGTAAATGTGATCTTTCTTTAAATTTGTAAAACTAGGCCATGCTACCTCCATATTTCTTTTCAGTAAAGTCCCCCCTTTTTCAACAAACATTAATTAAATAAAGCCTGGATCAGACCTTTGTCTAGAGACACGATATAGCCGATTTGGTATTCAAACCACATATTTAACACTTTCTCGCCAAATAAATTGTGCCATTTGCCAGTAAGTTTGCTATTCCCTGGCAGAGCGTTTGTAAATACCACTCATACTTATAATTTAGAACTTACGAAAGCGTGCAGCGACGTTAAGTAGAATACGCCTGTACAATATCCCTTGCATATATATACATATACAGGGAGCGTGAAGTCGCGGAGTGGTTAGAAAGATTGCTTCTCAGGGTAAAGGTGCCGGGATGAATCTACTGTCTAGAGCTGCATCAATATACCCTGCTGTCTTCCGTTAGGAAGGCGATCATTTGGTTACAACACTAGCTTACAACAACTGACGCAAAACATTTGGCCCAATGACGACTACTTTAACTGTCCACTAGCTTCACAGGGACAAGTTGGCGGATAACTCAACTGAGCTATATGACCAGATGCATCATTCTTCGGATGTTATGTTCATCCCAGTGGTACCCGAGTGGAGAAGAATAGACCCACTATAACCCTCCAAGAATGTAGTAAATGGCAAATTGAGAAGGGGTGTGTCATTCAACCTGATTATAGAAAGCCACTACTATTGAATCTGTCACTTTAAAAACTCGGATACTGTAAGGGATCAGCTCTCTGGTACATGTTTCCCGTTAATGGTCAGCTCTCTGATACAGGCTTCCTAGAAGTGGTCAGCTCTATGATACAGGCTTCCTAGAAGGGGTCAGCTCTCTGATACAGGCTTCCTAGAAGGGGTCAGCTCTCAGATACATGATTCCTAGAAGAGGTCAGCTCTCTGATACAGGCTTCCTATAAGGGGTCAGCTCTCTGATACGGGCTTCCTAGAAGGGATCAGTTCTCGGATACAAGTTTCCTGTTAAGGGTCTGCTCTCAGATACAAGTTTCCTGTTAAGGGTCAGCTCTTTGATACATGCTTCCTAGAAGTGGCCAGCTCTATGATACAGGCTTCCTAGAAGGGGTCAGCTCTCTGATACAGGCTTCCTAGAAGGGGCCAGCTCTCTGACACAGGCTTGCTAGAAGAGGTCAGCTCTCGGATACAGACTTCATCTAAGGAGACAGCTGTAGAGGTGACCCTAAGTTTCACTCGAACCGAAAATGCAAATCATCGTCACAATGACATACTGCCCTCGTCACAGCTGACCTCCTTGCCGGAAACAGCCATCAATGCACATCACGTGTTTTTGAATCAGCTCTTCCTGTGTCACATTACGTCGTTTCTCCTCCTTATCACGTCTATTTTGATCTAAAGAAGATTTAGAGCCACCACGACAGTTGACCTCGGACTGAAGCTTTTGTTAAAGCAGTGGTAGTTTATGTTGCAGTTTGTTTAACGTTATGAGGTTGCTATACCCATGTACACCTCCCTTTTACACCAATCTAGAAGCGCTCTTATTCTTGCTTACCGGGGCCCACACTCGGAAAGCATCTGTTGTTTACACAAATGTCTCTACGTTTTAGACGGCATCAGCAAATACTAGATGGGAAGGAAACAAGAGGAAAGAATGAAAGAAATGAAGAGAGAGAGAGAGAGAGAGAGAGAGAGAGAGAGAGAGAGAGACAGGAGTATCAACAAAGAATATTGCTCTGTTTTTGTGTTCACGACAGGGGTATCAACATTGCATATTGTTGGCATATACACGAAATATCTGTCCTTCCTCCAAACTATGCTAGGAAGTCTCTGTTGGGCGCCATCGTCTACAGCAGCCAAAAAGTGCTCGAAATGTTTGTCTGTACTTGGTATTCATTTTAAGATACAGAAAAATGGTAATACTTGAGTGTAATACCTCACACAATGATGCATAAGACCACAAGACAAAGTTTAAGTTAGAAAATATCCCAGCCACGCCAAACTCGGGTTCGTTGATGGAAATTATGAACATAATCGCGCTTGGAGAGTAGCAGATAATGAAAATACTGGCAATGACAATAATTAATTTCACAGTTTTACGGTCTCTGTCGGACAATGACCTGGACGATTGGGGACTGGTGTCCATGGTTTTCCGCCACGTCCTTTGTTGTTTTATTTTTCTAATTAACACAGCATTGAAAACGATTACGGTTAGGAAGGACACGAGTCCTACAATAGATTGAACGATGTACGTATTCCGAGTCACCGTCCCACTATTGCTCGCAAAGGTTAGACCTGGAATAGTTTTGTTCAGAACTGGGTTAAACTGCCAGGAAATGTTGATGGTACAGAATATAGGAACAACAGTAGGAAACGTCAAGACATAGACAGCAACAATAAACATGGCGGTTGTCCTTGAGCTGAGAGCCTGTCGGACACGAAATGGACGTGCCACGCAGAGACACCTCTCAGCTGTGATATACGAGATGATAATGCACGAGATCCTAGAGAAATACTCCCGAGGTAAGGCAGCAGTGATGTAATTAAGGTTGAGAGTATTGAATGCCACGTCCGAACCCTGGAACCACGGATTGTTACAGATGTTGAACCACTGTTGGCAGATGTTGCAGCAGAGGTCGGCCATGGTCATTGCGAAAAGACTTGTGTTGACGGTTGTGCCTAGACCTTGTCTGTAGAAGACAACCAAGCTGATCATATTAGTCCCTCCACCAAACAGACAGACAAAACTTCCCAAACTGATGCAGTTCACAATTTGAAATATGAATTTCTGACAATCATTTATTATTTCGATAACGCCATGTTCTTCGGCTACAGAATGGTTCTGAAACGCCATGTTCTTCGGCTACATAATGGTTCTATAATGTCATGTTCTTCGGCTACAGAATGGTTCTATAACGCCATGTCCATCGGCTACATAATGGTTCTATAACGCCATGTTCATCGGCTATAGAATGGTTCTATAACGCCATGTTCATCGGCTACAGAATGGTTTTATAACGCCATGTTCATCGGCTACAGAATGGTTCTATAACGCCATGTTCATCGGCTACAGAATGGTTCTATAACGCTATGTTCATCGGCTACAGAATGGTTCTATAACGCCATGTTCATCGGCTACAGAATGGTTCTATAACGCCATGTTCATCGGCTACAGAATGGTTCTATAACGCCATGTTCATCGGCTACAGAATGGTTCTATAACGCCATGTTCATCGGCTACAGAATGGTTCTATAACGCCATGTTCATCGGCTACAGAATGGTTCTATAACGCCATGTTCATCGGCTACAGAATGGTTCTATAACGCCATGTTCATCGGCTACAGAATGGTTCTATAACGCCATGTTCATCGGCTACAGAATGGTTCTATAACGCCATGTTCATCGGCTACAGAATGGTTCTATAACGCCATGTTCATCGGCTACAGAATGGTTCGATAACGCCATGTTCCTCGATTACAGAATGGTTGAATCCACTCTCTATTCTACTAATTTTTCTTTCTGAAATTCTTACAGCAGAACAATCAGCTAGCAATAACCTAACAGTGATTGGAAGCCTTCAGAAGTGTTTGTTCTTCATGTTGCAAATCTGTCACCCCTTTTCAGTATTTAACGGCCCTGTCATTGCGATCGTTTGAGAGGCAGAGTGGTTAGAGCGTTTCCTTTTCGCAGCAACCCTATCTGGTTGAATCAGCTGTCTCGACACGTTCCATTATACCCAGGTGTAAACAGGTACCTGCTTCACCGTTACAAATTGTAAGGCAGCGAAATGAGAACAGGACTCCACCGTTATGTAGAACAGCGAAATGAGACCAGGACTCCACGGTTATTTAAGACGGCGAAATGAGAACAGGACTCCACCGTTAAACAAATAAACATTTGAGATTTAGCACAATGAAGTCTTCTAACACGTCATCCCGTGACGTCAGTGCCTCATATAGAGGAGAGTAGAGGGGTAAATATCTCTTGGCATTGTCTGTCCTGCAAACATTATACTTCTCCATTTACTAATGTAGATTATAGCATCTGCGCTTTGATACTCTACCTCTGTGAGGTCTTTCGTATATATCTCGTATAAATCTGTCTGGACCTTTGCAATACCTCTATCCGTCCGTGAGGTCTTTCGTATACCTATCATTTGTTAGACAAGGTAATATGTGACCTATTAGGCACGGCTAATCTTGCTCTTACTCACAGATTCTAACGAGTTCCTATAATTGCTGCTACTTCCTTTTGTTAGTGCACGTCCTGTTTGAACTAAAGATTTAAATTATGTATATAAAAAACGTAAATTCTCGGCTAAACGCTGAAAAAGTTATAATAACTCTTGTCATCAGGGGAGAAAACTGTTCCAACGTGCCAGCGGTTGAACGAAGAGCAGTGTTAATACATTTCTTTAGATTTGTGCAGCTGATAGTGACACACATGATGATGATGATGATAACAGGCTTGCCAAACAAGATGTGTACACATGACAGTTCTGCGATGAAAGACGTCATATTCTTCCTTTCATAATGTCAATAATACATTAAGTATAGTATTTTAGACGGGATCAGTTCTGTTTCTCTAAGAGATTATGGAAGATAACTGCACCATTTAATATCAAAATGGCGTGAAACAGCTTTTCACCATACCTTTTAGTCAAATATTGTTTCTTCATTTTTGGCGAGGTCCGTCCTTTCCACCAGAGACCCAATTCCTTTTGGTTACATTAGCCCCGCGTAATGTGTTTCTTGCTCTTCTTCCTGTGATCGCATCTTTGCATGTTTACACCGTCAGACGAGTTCTCATTATGAACTCCCACTGTTGTTTGAAACTCCTCTTTAGCACAGCACAGGTTTGAGTTAAGCGTTGAGGCATTGGATCTTTCTTAACTGACCACACAGGGGCCATGCCTGTAATACATGTCCAACAGTTTGTTCGTTTAGTCCACAGTGATGCAGACATCCAAAGTATGTGCAAGTGTTTATTAAGTTATTCTGAAGGATGGCACGCATTCTCGTGGAAAGAAAACCAAACAAACAAGGTCATGAAGAGATCGAGAATGGGAAGAGACCTATTGAAGGAGATAACAATTAGACAAAATATTATGGACATATAAAGAGACACGATGTAGTGCTGAAAACAAAACTGGAAAAAGATGGACGGTAGGCGGCAAGAGAAAGAGCGATATAAGTAGGAAAACATCAAGAGATGGACTGACAACAGCTTGTTGGCGGAGTGTTATATGATGTTAGTCCATCGCGTATGATGAAGACCACTATCTTTGTTCAGCAGTGTAGATAATCGTTCCACTGTGTTCTGTTCGCTGAAATGGGTGACTTCAGTTGTGAATTGGATTAAAGTGAGGAAGCTATGCGCAATATGTCAAGCTCACTCTCTCGTCCTGAGCTACATGTGATCAGTGACAAGACATTGTCGAGACGACTGGACATATCCCAGGATGCATATTTGTCTTCAGGGTTTACTCCTGAAGCTTTTCCCGTAAACAGGTACCCCACAAAGCAGCGGGTGAGTGACATCTAATAGGTTGGGAAAGTAGCAAGATCAGGACCAAATGTTCATAACCAATGGCACAGAAAGAATATACCAGATATTCACAAAGTGAGAGTTAAACTCACCCACATAGTGATACAGACAATATGGTTAATCCGGTTTGCTTGTAACCATAGAAGGTAGCCAAGGTAGTCCAGCCAAATTGTGATGACGTGCGCGAACCTCAGATACAAGCCGCAACAATTTCACCGACAAATGAAGAACTAGTCGATCGATGCTGGTAAACCTTTGAGAACCTTAACTATGTGAGGTCACATGATGTAAGAATGGCAAGTATCACAGACAAGGTAATCAGCGACACGACAGACATCCCTCACATTCACACACTCGTTATGCCCATATCAAATGTCACAGGAAAATAATGATACGCATGTATCCGGCTTGCCTCTAGATGACGAAATATACATCAACTGGTAGTAGTGCGCGTCCAGCCATCCTAAAGAACAATACCATGTGACCAGAGACTCTATTTATAAGCACTGCATCTTCTGAATAAATTTACCACTCGTTCGACAGGTTACACTAATCAAAATTTAGTCGTTGTCAATTCGCTGAACACAATATGGAACATGGCCAGGAATAACAGATTCGAAAAATGAAAGCAACACAGAAAGCACAATGCACATGTCAGAGATGACCCCAGACTCTAGAACACATCCTGCAAACAAGTCTACTGCACCAAGGCTCCCGTGAGAAGACCTGGCCCGAGGAAAGAAATATACAAGACAAACTGTGGGGAACCATTGAGGACCTGCCACTGACGTGTCACTTAATGGAGGCAGCCCACCTGGTGGCATGAAACGAGCATACGAAACCGAACGCAAAGAAGAAGATACCTTAGTCTGAGTCGACCTGTACTTCTACAGATCCCAGCTCTGACGTGAACTGGATATAGTCGGGACGAGTCTCTCCTACTTAGCAGGTTAGGCTCGAGCAGCTCATTACTCCGATGGGTTGGAACAAGTGCGGCGTAGGGTGGTTAACTGGTGTGCGAGTCCATCTTAATATCCCCCCCCCCCCACCCCACAAGTTGCGAGCAACAATAGTTTCTCTTTCCGCATTAGACAACAGCTGTGGAATTTAACAATCGAGACACTGCAACCTGTGAGTTTTCAATATAGCACGTGGTGCAATGCTACCGCACGTGGGACCATTCAACGCATTACGTGTTAGTGTATGTTACATGATCCAAACCAACTAATCAATTCGCCAGAGGATAAGGATGCAAAGTGCAGTCACATATCGTTCTGGCCAGCATCTCTCGCCGGTCTACCGAGCAGTAAACGGGTATCTGACTTAATTAGCGACGGCAAGGCAGATAAGAGTGAAACCAGTCCTCACATATCAGATTAAGTTGCAGCTCAGTACAATGTAGCATCAACCACTTGATCCCTGATGGCATTGTCTGCTACTGGACTATCTAGGACCTAAGGGAGAGAAGACTAAATCCAGGGGCAGGTACATTCTGATTAATGCCCCTATTCATCCCTTCACGGTGTTCTCCCGAAAACAGGTTGCGTTACAGCAATCTGGCCAACGAGGTGAGAATTTTTCTCCCACTTTTTCGTTCATCCTCGGATCAAAGTCCCGGTTTCTCTTATGAACACCGTTGTTTGTAAGGCTGTTTTATCTCCATACAGCTTTTGTCTCATACATGTCTCGTGATGCCAGTATTCTCTCTTCCTACGGGGCCATGGCATGCTCACCACATGGATACCTCTCATCTGTCCCAATCCTCAGTTTGTTGTAACGATGACCCTTAAGTCTATTATGCCCAGTTCTCAGCCTGTAGAAGATGACTTACTTTTCTCTAGCTAAGTCTTAGCAGTTTTCTTTTCGGAAATAAGGCTGTTGACCAGACCCTTTCCCCCTGAAGTTAGCTTTAACTATGGTCTTGGCCTCAATTTATGTGATGTCCAGGTCTATTTGAGGGAATCTAATCCACATTTTGCTTGTTCGTCTGTGGTTCCATTGCCTTTAGTAAGAATAGATCCGCTGAATGTCCAACCTTGGGTGTTCTGCTGAGAGCTGTGTCAGGGAGTTCATACATTGATCGAGCTCTTCATCCGTGTGATGTTGTAGCGCTGCTAATACTGACGCGACATCAGTCAGGAATACTATATGTTTCTTCGGTTCACATCATCATCTTGAATTACAAGCCCGGCAGCGGCCTTCAGTGCCTGTGCTTCCGCACGGAAGTTATTGGAGTATGTTCCCGTTGTTTGTACTAGATATTGGTCTTCTTCATTCCATATTCTGTAATAGACCCTTGTACCTCTATTGGATGTGGCTTTGTTAACTGAGCCATCTGTATATATGTGTCTGATGGTTATACGTTCCTTAAATATTATTCAGTGATAACTTCTTCACTATACCTTCTATGGTTTCTACCATCTCAGGGCATTTTGCTTTTTTTTTCATGGTGAAATTTGGGATGTTTGTTTTAGATCTCTAGTCACTGTCTGGTTTATGATTGGGTTTGCTCTTGCAAGATCTTTTGTTTTTATACGAAGTGGTTTCTCTTTAATCTCCCTCTTCCCATGCGATTTATCCTGTCATATATTGGGTGATCTGGTATTCGTTTGAACTTTTATGATCCGTGAACCTATTAAGAACCCGAGTACTACAATACAGCAATGGAGGACCCAGGGCGACCGTCTTCATATCGCATAGGGATTTAAGAAAAGCTAGAAAATAAACGTAGTCAAGATTGAAATGACCTCAACATACAACAGCGAGAATAACAGGTATATCCAAAAGTGACCTCTCAATGTTACCAGTTTCCATGGAGATCATTGGAATGGCACTCCCACACCAGCTTCAACTTTAACCTGGAATATTGATATTAGCAAAAGACCCAATGTCTATACCCAGTACATCAGATTAGATATCATCTCCGTATCGAAGGTCAGAACGTCTGGCTAGCAGAGTGGTAGATGTCTTTTCTCCCACAACAAAGCTGCTGGATTAGATCCAAATTAAGAAGGGCTCCAGTCGATCCAGCTATAAATGGGCACCCTGTTTACTGTTAGGGAGGGAAAGGCAGCGAGGAAGAGAACTGGCCAATTAAAAGCTGAGGATTAGTACTATGGAGTCTTTAACACTTCATCCCTGACGGCAGTGTATGCTAGGAGCGTACCTTGTTACGGGGGACTGCTGCAAGTGCCTCCGACATCTTTTATCACCAGCCGTGATGGTGCAAATTAATCTGACCGGCTATTCGAAGTCGTGTCTTTATTTGATTTGGGCTTTAACCTCTCCCCTACAGTAGTGGCTTCGCATCAGAGTGGTCCTGGGTTCATTCCCCAGTTGAGGCGGTAATATTTTTTTCAGACCACAATGGCTCCCGGGTCGACTCAGCCTTAAATGGGTACCGGTTCAGTCCGGGAAGTAAAATCGGAGAGGGAGAGAAGGTGGCTACCGCCCTCATATAACCGAGCCTTTGAAATGTGAGATCGCTAACACCTCACACCCCTACGGCAGTAATGCTATGGGATACTTTACTTTACTATACCGTAATATTAATATCACCCGTAACTTCTCACATATCGTAATTGATATCACCCGTAACTTCTCACATACCGTAATTGATTTCACCCGTAACTTCTCAAATACCGTAATATTGATATCACCCGTAACTTCTCACATACCGTAATTTATATCACCCGTAACTTTTCATATTCCATAATTGATATCACCCGTAACTTCTCACATACCATAATTTATATCACCCGTAACTTATCACATACCGTAATTTATATCACCCGTAACTTTTCACATTCCATAATTGATATCACCCGTAACTTCTCATATACCGCAATTTATATCACCCGTAACTTTTCACATTTCATAATTGATATCACCCGTAACTTCTCAAATACCGTAATTGATATCACCCGTAACTTCTCAAATACCGTAATTGATGTCACCCGTAACTTCTCAGAGACCATACTTGTTTTCATCTGTCACCTCTACAAGACATGTATTTCCTTGTCTGTCCAATGTGATTCACGAAAGACTTAAATCGAAGCATTTCATTCGTGAAGTTATTTACTGATGGATAGCTGGGCAGCTTATAATGGCGAGAGAAAATGTAAAACTAAACTGAACTCAATGAACGTCACCGCTAACTTGACCGCACGAACCTTCCACGGGGGCAAGAGCCACTTCACCTCCTCTGACAGCATATGTTTACCTGGCTTCAGCCCCCATTTAAAGGCCGAATATCTGACGCACTGACAACTCTGGGCAGAGGGGAATAATTCATCTCAGATTTCCCCAAAGTTGAATGCCTGTATTAACCTCGCCTGGCTTCAACAATAGGAAAGCTCTTCAGAGACTTCTGGGCAGGTCCTGAAGTCGTCTGAAGTGGCAGGACTAGTGTCGCCTATGACATTTCATCAAAACCTGCTTCACGAAGCAGGACATCCGCCAACAGAGTGACAAAGACCGCTACTTGTCAATACTGATATTACTGGTTATTTGGAACATATCTATCACAAGAGAGTGAACAGTTCTCAAACAAAGGCTGGCAGGTGTAAAATGGCATGTGTAATAACTCATGGCTTACCTTCCTGTTCATCGTCACTACATGGCCACATCTCATCCCAAACCTCTGATCTGTCACTCCATCGTGTCTAATAAACACGCCCACTCCATCGTCACATCTCATCATCTTTCTCTGATCTGTCACTCCATTGTGTCTAATAAACACGCCCATTCCATCGTCACATCTCATCATCTTTCTCTGATCTGTACTCCTCCATCGTGTCTAATAAACACGCCCACTCCGTCGTCACATCTCATCATCTTTCTCTGATCTGTACTCTTCCATCGTGTCTAATAAACACGCCCACTCCATCGTCACGTATTGCTGTCCCATTATACGGAGGTGAATAAGTACCACTTTTACCGGCATCTCTTTATGTGGTGATAAAGATGTCGTCCGGCCTTTGTGAAATATAATGGTACCACCACAGCTGTCCTCTTTTCAGGTAGTCTGTATCCGAGAACTTTCCCTGTCAGTTTCACTAGCAACGGTTTGACATGATGACAGGTTGCTAGCTGCACGCATAACCCTCTTAATTCGAATTTTTAGACCTAGAAACACATTGTTTCACGAGAGTCTGGCTAACAACGCGGAGATCGACGTGATGCCCGTAGTAGTCAGCGACAGACAGATGAAGCCAATCCCAACACACTCCTGAGTGCCAGCTGTGTACACACGCATGGAACATGTTTCTTTCTCCTAGGCCATATAAATGGAATACTGTGTATGGCACTAGACAACAGCTGATAAACACGTGCAGATACCATTACATGGCATTGGGCCGAAGGGCAATAGCCCGGATGTCGCTGTTTGCCTCTGGCACGTTTGTCCTTCACCTTTCCTTCCAGTATTGTTTACAGCTTTAACAAAATATCTGAACTACCTGACTCTGGCTGGATTCGTTCATCAAATCTCTTTACATTCCTAATTTCTCCAAGACTTCCTTACGAGGGGTGGTCGAAGAAATGTGTGCACTTTAGTGAAGGAGTCAAAGTACTTACCTATAAATTTGTGCACTTTAGTGAAGGAGTCAAGGTATTTTACCTAGAAATTTGTGCACTTTAGTGAAGGAGTCAAAGTACTTACCTAAAATGTGTGCACTTTAGTGAAGGAGTCAAGGTATTTTACCTAGAAATTGGTGCACTTTAGTGAAGGAGTCAAGGTACTTACCTAGAAATTTGTGCACTTTAGTGAAGGAGTCAAGGTACTTACCTAGAAATTTGTGCACTTTAGTGAAGGAGTCAAGGTACTTACCTAGAAATAGGTGTGAACCATCGTTCTTCTCTGTGTATTCACCCTGCAAGTCGATACACTTCTCGCACCCATGCTTCACCTTCTTGATTGCAGAATCTCTTCACATGGACCAGTCACCACGTCGAAAACAAAGTTTCCACCAATTTCCAGCTAAGTGCCTTGACTCGTTCATAGTAAATTGCACAACTTTTCGACCATTCTTCGTAATTGTGCCCCGTTCTTCTACATAACTAAATATATCACACCTCTTATCAAACCATTTGGTCATTGTCTATGTTTTCCCGTCATACTGTAATTACGAGTATACATAACTCATTGTTGTATTTGTGTTATTTCTTTGTGTATTTCTTTCCATAAATGAATACGCTGACAACACATAGACATGCCACCTTATATAAACACACCCAGCACCTCAGAGAACTACATTACGTGGCGGACGTTAGTGTGCCCATAAATCTGACCGTGTCGACGTGCCAGTTTTAACGACTGATATGGAGTACAAAAAAGGTAAAGATAAAGGTGGGTCCCATGGCAACAATTGCCGTGTAGGATGAAGATAACTCTTCATGGCCTAAGCCGAAGCCTATGTGAGGTGGGGTGGCCAGTCCCCCCACCCCCTTAATGTTTATACCTTCATTAACTTATACGTCAGGTACCCATTTACAGCTTGGTCGACTGGAGGCGAGGTCGTATCAGGAAAGACAACGTGCGGGTTTTGTTTCTGTCCGTCCGTTATTTCGAACCCTGAAGTAATGTCTGAAGATGCACGAAGAGGAAGACTTCAAATATAGGAGCAGCAGAGAAAACCGCGTCTGGCCTTCACCAATACAATTCCTGGGCAAGAAAACCAATAACCTTAGGCTGGTCACTTTTTCCAAGGCTATATTTAAGTTGACGTCTGAAAATGTACAAATTATACTGCTGATGAAACGTGTGTCACGCCTTTGCGAGAAAGATTTCCTGTAGAGCTCTGTAGGTATGGTCATCGTCATTTTCTTCTTATTTCTCTTCTTAATTTATCTGCGTTAGATCTCACTCTCCTGCAACCAAGCCCTGAACAGGGCTTTGCAAGTAGCAAGATGCAGCCTGAAGAACGGAATGCGTTGTGTCGCTAGTTTACAGCTTGCATGCGATATTTGCACCTTTCAGTCCGACACATCCGTCTTCGGCAGCAGGCATTTTTTGAGTACCGTGTTAGCCTTCCCTGTTCGATCCCTTCTCCTCTGTTGCAGCCTGTCATCCAGGATCACCATGTGGAGGTGTACAAGGGTCCTGATAGCTCTGGTTTGCTGGCCCTGACGCTAGCAGTCAGCTATGAGTCGCTGCAGCTCATGCGCTGCTCGGCCTTCTGATCCCTCTGTAGGTGTGACAGAGCTGACGAAATCCACATCCAGGCGACAAACAGTGCGGCATAACTTCTCATGGACAGAAACCATGAACTTGCAGGTCCTTCCGGGTTTCAAAGAAAACTCTTAAACAAAAATACATAAATATGAAATTGGAATTAAAAAAAGACCGAATGAATACGTTTTCTAAGGGACCAGAAACATAAATCGGAGGCTTCTCACACAATCAGCAAGTACTTTAGCTTGTCAAAGCCCGGGATTTAGCCAAACAGACTAAGCAAGCAGTGTCGGTGTCTATTGCTTAAGCAATAATTTCTCCTTCGTTAACTGTACTAACACAGCCTGTCCGCGGATCGTTTACTTTGGTGCTGAATGTCAGCCATGCACATCGACGAAGAGAATATCTCGGTGCGGTAAGAAAGGAAATATCAAGTGATATCTGTTTCCTATTACACGACGTTAGCTCGTTGAGTCACGTGTGTCAGAGGTTTGGTAGCGCGAGGAATGCGCAGTATTTGTTTGCAAACAGACCGGTCTGAATAGGGAGAAGAGTATTTTGTAGCGTTGATGGTAACACCTGAAAGATAATAAGTCGTATAGCCGAAACTGCGGTCAGGAATGAAGTGTTAGAGACTTCATTATACTAAGCCACAGCTTGTGTGAGGTGGAGTGGCCAGTTCCCTTCCTCGTTGGCTTTCTTTCTCAAACCGTAGGTCAGGTACCCATATAGAAATGACCCCTAATATAAGTGAGTCGTCTAAAGCGTTCCGGTAGTGGGTATTTAACCCCATACCTTTGCCGTGAACATGTACTAATCAGATAGTAACGCAAGAGAGAAACCAGATAACAAATGAGAATAGGGCTACTGTAACCGTATAAGTATGTCGCAACAGGTGACGAAAGAGGGTTGTAAATGGGGCTAGCAACTGCATTATGTAAAACGAATCGTTACAGAAACACGCACTGGATCTGCTCGCAGAAGCCATGATACAAGTTTCAGGTAAGGACGTCACGTGTCGTAGTGACCCTATGCTTCATTGAGTGACATACCTGTCACTTTGTCGGGAGACACGGGTTCGAATCACTTTTTATATCAGGGGTCAAACACATACAGTATCTGCACCATGAGCAGCGATTACCTGACGAAAGATAACCAATAGAGTGCGTCTCAGTGGTTAGTATACCTGTCACTTTGACGGGTTACACGAGTTCGAATCACAGTACGGCGAAGGCTATTCTTGTATAGTGGATCAAACATTAAGAATGCACACTGCACGGCGATCACCAAACAAGTGATATTTATTTATGAGTCCTATAAATATTCAATGAGATCACCCGCTAGCTAGCTAACTCCACAATGACAGTTTTGACAGTAATCAATAATGCACATATATCGATGAATCAACAATTCGCATTTGCCCAAATACAGATAATGGCCAGAAGTTCATCTTGGATGGACGAGTGGGTTTGGCCTCGATCTTTTCACAACGAGGACATGCATTCTTCTCCTTCTTCCTTTGTTCTCAATCTCCAGTTACTAAGTCCTGAAAAGGGCTTTGCAAGTAGAAGGATGTTGTCAGGAGAACGGAATGCGTTGTGTCATAGTTTACAGCTTGACTGCGATATTTGCACCTTTCGGTCCGACACATCCGACTTCAGCAGGCATTTTTGAGTACCGGGTTGTCTTTCCTCTTCGATCCCTTCTCCTTAGCTAGTCTACTCTGTTACAGCCTGTTATTCAGGATCATCGCGTGGAGGAGTAGAAGGTTCTTGGCAGCTCTGGTTCGCTCACACTGAGGCTAGCAGTCAGCTCTGAGTCGCTGACCGCTGCAACTTGTGCATGGCTTGGCATCTTCATCTCGACTTGCATTCAAAACATCAGAAAGACGTGCGAAAGAGCAAAACAAACATCTAGAAATTTTCTACTTCGTGGCGACTGCAGAGACACGCGACCTTTATTCCCAGCACTGTCCTGGTGAACCTCTGTAATGGAAATACAGGTCGTGATGAAGTTTGTATTTCTTTCCAGTTCAGACACCGGAATCATGGGGGAGAGGGGGGAGGTTAAGTGTTTGCTCCTGTATTCTACTGGCGAGGGTCGCTGCTTTCCACCCCGGGCCGCAGCCTTTCAGGTGATATTAGGATGTATTTATTAACCAGTGCTTGTATGTGTATGTGTGTGCCTGTATGTATATACCTAGGCTAGATTTAGGCACTCTCAGAGGTCAATCCACACAAAGTGCAATGGAAGGGTCTCATCTTGAGAGCTCGTGTAAGAGTGTGATTGTTGAACAAGAAAAAAAAATGTATGACTTGACCATACACATGCAACCTAGCTCGGAGAATTGGTATTGAAGAGCAAACATGGTATTAAAAAAAATGAAGTCAGGTGTATCGAGTCGAACTACTTCTTCTTCTTCTTACGCTGTCAGACGTCGACCTGTATTTTTTCGAAAAAAGCAGCGGTCATCCTGAGGCTGTCGACACTGCCATAGAGCTTGTCTAGTGTTGCCATTGGTGATGGCCACATGTGCTTTCTCTGGTCCTCGTATGTCGGGCAGTTTTGCAGCAAATGCTCAGCGGTAATTTTCCCTGTACCACACGAACATTCGTCAGTGCCACCTATCTTCAATTTGTTGAATAGGTGGTACCTCAGTCTATTGTGACCAGTGCGAAGTCTGAAGACCACGGCCTGCTCTCTTCTGTTCAACTGGTTATAGGCATCATTTTTTGTGTAGCCAGTATGTTCTGTTTCCCATTTGCCATGTATCTGGCCCTAATAAACCTTTTGGACTTTTCGTAGGTCACACTAGGATCTGGTTGTGGTAGTCTTGCACCTTCTTTTGCCAGTCTGTCTGCCTCCTCGTTGCCTTGGATGTTGCAGTGGGATGGAACCCACTGTACCACTACTCTTTTTGGTGCGGATTGCTGGCATAGTTGACAGAGTACTGCTCTTAAATCATTAAGTTCAGTATTTTTTGTCGAACGACGCAGATATCGCATCCTCGCTGTAAACTACGACACAGCGCATCAACGCTCGTTTCAGAGAAAAAGCCAGAGAAGAATATGAAGGCGCTCGCCACTGGCAGTGAAAGTTACAATAGGAAGATTAACAAGACTGAAGCTATGCTGATTGGTAGACGGCAGGGTCCAATCGACGTTAAGTGTCAACAACATCAATAATAATCATGCCTGGTGAGTTCATATACGTTGCTGTGATCAAGATGCTGAGCAGCGCACGAGCTGCAGTGGTCAGCGACTCATAGCTGACTGCTAGCGTCAGGGCCAGCGAACCAAAGCTTCCAAGACCCTTCTACACCTCCACGCGGTGATCCTGGATAACAGGCTGCAGCAGGGCAGACTGGCTAAGGAGAAGGGATCGAAGAGGGAATGCTAACCCGGTACTCAAAAAATGATTGCTGAAGCTGGATGTGTTGGACCGAAAGGTGCAAATATCGCAGTCGAGCTGTAAACTACGACACAACGAATTCTGTTCTCTGGACTACATTCTGCTACTTAAGCTCTTTCAGTGTTTGGTAGTGGGAGATTGAGAATGAACGAAGCCAAGCCAAGATACCTTGCTGTTGTGATGTGTAAGCTTGTCGCCATTGCTAACATACACACTGGACACTAGAGTACACAGTTGATACTCAAATAGAACTCATCACTACCATGTTTAATTACATTACTGAAGTACACGAATATGATTTATAAGGCAGGGAAATAAAGGCCGATTACCCATGCAGTCACCTCGCACTACACATAATAAGTTTTTATTTTACTGCCGATGAAAAAAATCAATCTTGTCGAGGATTTGAACGCATGCCATCGTGGTCGAGAGCCAACATCAACACCGTTAGACCACGTGGGACTACATAGCAACAACTGATAAACAGTACGTATGTGTTCGCACTTTGTTATAAGTGTCAGACAGCCCTTATCATAGACTCGGAAGCGGACAATTTCTGCGCGCGAAATGAAATGTTTACGGATGGTAATTGATGTCACAAGAAGCCATTTATTGAACTACTACACCCCCCCCCCCCATTTTCCCACCATTCCTCACTAACTCGTTACGTTGAATACATATCTAGGTAGACATTAAAGGCGGTTCGGTCACCTGTTGAAGATGCGTTCAGATTAACTCCCACTGCGCGCCTACAATGTACTAGATTTTGAGGCAGGCCGCGTAGCAGATGGATTTGTTATAATGATTTTACAGCAACTCGGGCACACAATGGCAGACGCAACACACTTAACCCAAGACAGATGTCTTATGCTGCCCACGGCTCTCTGTGGGAAAAGTGGACGGCCAATTAAAACTGATCTGCGCTCTAATCTAAGAACACATTTGAAATGATTTCTCTGCAACAATTAATGAAACATTTAGTTCATGTAAGTCTTTTACAGTCTTCTATAAACTTTGGCGATTCGTCAACTTGTAATGAAGAAAGCTACTCTTTCACTCTCTCCAGTTGTACTTTCCTTATTTGTCTATCCATGTTCAATTTTCCTCCAGCAACCCTTTCCTTTTTCATTTTCGTCTTTCATCGATTTCAGCGTTTCTTCTAAAGCTTGCTAGCAATCCTTATTTCTCGTGCCTTTGGACATCACTCATTCTCCAGCAGTGCTATCTTTCTTTGTTTCAGAATTGATTGTGCCCCAAATCCTTATCTGGCTCGCCTTGATGGGGACAGTCTGTACAAGCGACTCGTGCTCATTTCACAGGCACACAGATTCGGGTCGCCAGATTTATTCTAGAATTATATTATATCTGCATCTTGGCTACTTTTCTTGCTGACTTTCCTTCTTAAACAGTAAGCCAGGATCAAGATGCTGAACAGTGCATGGGCTGTAGCAGTTCTGACTGCTTTAGTTAGGAATAGCGACCCAGACTGCCAAGACCCTTCTCCGCGTGGAGATCCTGTATAACAGGCTGTAATAGAGCAGACTGGCTAAGGAGAAAGGATTGAAGAGGGAAGACTATAGTCGGATGTGTCAGACCGAAAATTGAAAATATTGCAGTAACGCTGTAAACTACGACATGACGCATTTCGTTCTCCGGACATCATCCTGCTACTCACAAAGCCCTTTTCAGAGCTTAGTGGCGGTAGTTTGAGATCGAACGACGAATACAAAATAGTTTGAGATCGACCGACGAATACAAAATAGTTTGAGATCGACCGACGAATACAAAATAAAAACAGTCAGGATTTTGTTGTGTAAGAAAATGATGCTAGCCATGTTCACAACCCTATTGAGTGGCTTTTTATGAGAATCATTTTGTGGTGCTATTCTTCTCTCTCCAACAAGATTGTCTTGGATCCACACACATGTTCATCTAGTAGAATCATTTTAGAACACACTAACTTACTGTCAGTGTCCAGGGTACCATGTCAGACTAACTTACTGTCAGTGTCCAGGGCACCATGTCAGACTACCTTACTGTCAGTGTCCAGGGTACCATGTCAGACTAACTTACTGTCAGTGTCCAGGGCACAATGTCAGACTAACTTACTATCCGTGTCCAGGGCACCCTGTCAGACTAACTTACTGTCCGTGTCCAGGGCACCATGTCAGACAACATGTTTTCAATGCTCAACCACATGGATTGCCTTGTCATTTCCCCATCAACAATGTCATGCATATTATATAACACTTTCCAGAAGGATGGAGCAGATCACCGGGTGGTCTGGGTCTTGTGATGCTTCCTCGTCGCATGTCTCCTCATCCATATGCCTCCATCTCTTCCAAGTTCTTTCTGCACCGTGATGCCCCAGTTCAGAGTTTATTTAGTGATGTCCATGTTCCGAAAGGCAAGTAAGTTTGACATGCGCAACGAACGATGAGACACAAGGCACGTGATGTATCTTCTTCCTTCTTGTTACCTGGCATTACACCGCATGGGACAGTGTTTGATCCAACTTTACACCCAGTTATTTGGAAGCCGACCTGTTTTCCGGCTCCTGTCCTTGACATTAGATATGTAGTTTTCTTTCTGCCTATCTATTTCTGAGGTGGAAAGCTCATATTTGGGTTTTGCGTTAGAATATAGAACGAATTTTGGTGGCTGTTGAGTTTCGAATGGCACAATAAAATCTATAATCCCACAACTTTTGATAAACGAAACTAAATTGCAACCACTAAAACATGCTTATTCTGCACACACAATTTAAAAAAGGTGTAATTTAACATCGACTGTCGACAGATTGGATATATTGAATACATAAAACACAATCTCCAAAGGTTTATTGGAACGTGATTGACAGGCACGAGATGGACAATGAGATTTAAATAGACGTAGATCAAGACTAATGCTACAGTCGATATATCCATCATGTATCCTACAAGATAACACGACAATAAACGCACGTCAAATCTGAGGATATCATCACGTGGCCTGATGTAACATAAAACAAACTGCGTGCACGTTCCAGGTCGAGTTTTTATTGCTGATCAATCAATTCCGAGAGGGCATAAGATGACATCAATGTCGGAGAATCCCCCATTAAATAGCATTGCAGGCGCAACAACATTTGCCAGATGTGTGAAAAGATCGATACTTCTGGTCTAGCTGTCGATGATGGCGATATTATCTATCACACGGATCGTTACAATGCACGCCCAATAAACAAACAAAACACATACGAGATGGAGATCAAATGAGAGCAAAAATATCAGTGATCAGGTAACTGATGCACAGTGCCTTATTTTGATGTTCTGTAGAAATCCATGACTACTGTTTCTCCCCAACCGCCTGCTCCCCTGGTTGTTGTGTTATTTCCCCACAGATCTGGTTTGCCGTTATATCTGACCATCTAACACTTATATGTGACGGAGACACTTGTTAAGGAAGGTCTGCAGCCTAGATGTGACACCCTTAGTACCATGCTATGTCTCAGAGCCATAAAGCAGGGCAGACTACACTTGTGTTAAACAATCTAATCCTTTTCTTCTTCGTTCATCCTCAGATCAAGGTCCCGGTTTCTCTTACAAAGACACCGTAGTTTTTAAGGCCGTTTTATCTCCATTCAGCTTGTCTCATTTCATTCTCAGATCAAGGTCCCGGTTTCTCTTACAAAGACACCGTAGTTTTTAAGGCCGTTTTATCTCCATTCAGCTTGTCTCATTTCATTCTCAGATCAAGGTCCCGGTTTCTCTTACAAAGACACCGTAGTTTGTAAGGCCGTTTTATCTCCATTCAGCTTGTCTCATTTCATTCTCAGATCAAGGTCCCGGTTTCTCTTACAAAGACACCGTAGTTTGTAAGGCCGTTTTATCTCCATTCAGCTTGTCTCATTTCATTCTCAGATCAAGGTCCCGGTTTCTCTTACAAAGACACCGTAGTTTGTAAGGCTGTTTTATCTCCATTCAGCTTGTCTCATTTCATCCTCAGATCAAGGTCCCGGTTTCTCTTACAAAGACACCGTAATTTTTAAGGCTGTTTTATCTCCATTCAGCTTGTCTCATTTCAAACAACCTAATTAGGGGACGGCGTGGTCTAGTGGTTAAGTGGCACGGCTCACAACCCGAAGGTGCTGGGTTCGAACCTCATCACTGCACCAGCCGTTATCCCGGGGAAGCAAACCCTTAGAAAATGCAGGAGGAAGCAGACCCTTTCATAAAATGAATGCTGAAGTCGGATGCATTGGGCCGACAGGCGCAAAATAAAAACACAGTGCAACGCATACCGCCTTGCGGATTAGAAAAATAAGGCGAACGCAAAAACAAACCCAAAAGAAAACCCTAATTTTTCTTCTTCCATCCTCAGATGAAGGTCCCGGTTTCTCTTACAAAGACACCCTAGTTTGTAAATCTGTTTTATCTGTACCCAGCTTTTGTGTCATCTCAAACAGCCCAATCTTCTTCTCCATGGAGATTGCTGCTGAGTTCCATATTGGGAGAAGAGAGCACAAAGTAAATCTGGGATTGTTAATCACGAGGTTAACATCTTGCTGTGATTCTTCATCTGTATCAGTGTTACCTTCCAAATAGGTCAAATGTTGCCCTTCCTCAGTAATGGCAACCTGCCTTTAAAAAAAAAAAACAAAGCATATACATAGTAAAGTGTAGCCTATGTTTTTGATTACATGCTGGCATCTGGTCTTCTAAACAATGATATCTTCAGTGATGGGAAAGGTTGCCTACATTGTCCCTTTAGAACGCTCGGCTATGGTATTCTGATATTCAATTGTGGTGCTTGGGTATGCTCATTTTCATTGTTTGACACTGTTATTGTTTCATTATTCTGGTTGCTGACAGTATCTCCTTTCCACTTAATATGATCTGCGTGTGGTCTTTGAAACACCCCCCCCCCCCCCCCCCCCCTAATCCAAACAGACACACCGCATCACCACAAACCCAACCACACACAAATTTAAATAAACAAAATCACCCATCGTATTACTGAGCCGTGCATTGTTCGGATGTGATGACTCAGTGTTCGGCTCCCATCATTATTTAGAAAGGACGATGACTCCTATCACCGCCAGACTCGTCAACCGACATTCAACTGTTGCATTCAAAACGTTCGGGTCAACAGATTGTATTATGGCTGAAATCTGGTACCTTCGGTGAGGGTGGTGGACGGTGCTGGACTTTAGTTTTAGCTAAAAGTTTCATACGTGTGCGGTTGATTTAGGAAGATGAAACAGGGTATAGTTTCATACAGATGCGGTTGATTTAGGAAGATGAAACAGAGTATAGTTATGCGGTTGATTTAGGAAGATGAAACAGGGTATAGTTTCATACAGATGCGGTTGATTTAGGAAGATGAAACAGAGTATAGTTTCATACAGATGCGGTTGATTTAGGAAGATGAAACAGAGTATAGTTTCATACAGATGCGGTTGATTTAGGAAGATGAAACAGAGTATAGTTTCATACAGATGCGGTTGATTTAGGAAGATGAAACAGAGTATAGTTTCATACAGATGCGGTTGATTTAGGAAGATGAAACAGAGTATAGTTTCATACAGATGCGGTTGATTTAGGAAGATGAAACAGAGTATAGTTTCATACAGATGCGGTTGATTTAGGAAGATGAAACAGAGTATAGTTATGCGGTTGATTTAGGAAGATGAAACAGAGTATAGTTTCATACAAATGCGGTTGATTTAGGAAGATGAAACAGAGTATAGTTTCATACAGATGCGGTTGATTTAGGAAGATGAAACAGAGTATAGTTATGCGCTTGATTTAGGAAGATGAAACAGAGTATAGTTATGCGGTTGATTTAGGAAGATGAAACAGAGTATAGTTTAATATCAATATGGTTGATTTAGGAAGATGAAACAGAGTATAGTTTCATACGAATGTGGTTGATTTAGGAAGATGAAACAGAGTATAGTTTAATATCAATATGGTTGATTTAGGAAGATGAAACAGAGTATAGTTTCATACGGATGCTGTTCGTTTAAGTACATGAACCAATAGAGTACAGGTTCACACGGAAGCGGTTGATTTAAGTAGACGAACCAATAAACGTCTTGTGATATAGCCGAGAATGGAAAGAGACAGGCTTCCAAAATATGGAGGAGACACAAAGCCCCGACTGTCTATGTCACCACAGTACACATGTGTACTCAACGAACAAAGCTCCGACTGTCTGTGTTTCCACTGTACACATGTGTACTCAACGAACAAAGCCCGACTGTCTGTGTCAACACTGTACACATGTGTACTCAACGAACAAAGCTCCGACTGTCTGTGTCACCACTGTACACATGTGTACTCAACGAACAAAGCCCGACTGTCTGTGTCAACACTGTACACAGAAACAAACTGCTGAGCATATGTTTGCAAGACTAGCACGTGTCTGCAGGACTGTATCCTGTACGCTAGGAGTTTCTATGAAAATCAACTGACGGCATGCTAGGATAGTTCTAACTTCTTGCAAGAGCCCAACTGTTCTGTTTCCGTCCCCATTATCAGACAGTAGTGCAAACACGTCATCATGCAATCAAAGAATTATGTATGTGGCTAAAAGTAGTGTGTCTCATCGGAAAGAGGGAGGAAATATCTGTCTGAAACGAGAACGAGAAGAAATTATAAAGAAGATAAGAATATTACCTATTTGGAAAGTTCAGGAACAGCACAATTAAAAATGTATTTCTGTGAAAGGCTTCAGTTACCAGAATGGGTGCAACTTGGAAGTCAGCCTACCCCTAAAAGGTCAAAAGGTCTAGTAGGGAAGTGTTCACAATACAAACGAAGCTCAGATTACCAATTGCAAATCTCGTCAGGTAGTTCAGCACGTCTCAGGTGACAGAGCAGCTTGTGTTATGTGCTCAGGAGGAGCCTTAAAAGACGGACAGCCAGTCTGAGATTCAATCAGACCATATCAGTGAAGAGTACCAAATTCCGGAGTTGATTTGGTGAGAAGTATGCTGTATTTGAGTGTCGTAAAAGAAACCTTCTATCCACCAACCAAATATTTTTATAATTGTGTAAGACCGGGGCAGGTGGGCAAATAAATACGATGTCATCATAAAGCAGCTGATCTTGGTCAATTAGTTTCAATGAGATAAGTATCATCTCATTACATTAATATGATACCTAGTTGATGATACATTTATTTTGTTGCAATGTAAATTAATAGTCCCCATTATTAGTTCTTCTAGTTTTACCAATATCCCTCCACCCCTAACCACCACTGATGATGCTACTACTGCTGATGCTACTACTGCTGATGCTACTACTGATGATGCTACTACTGCTGATGCTACTACTGATGATGCTACTACTGCTGATGCTACTACTGCTGATGCTACTACTGCTGATGCTACTACTGATGATGCTACTACTGATGATGCTACTACTGATGATGCTACTACTGCTGATGCTACTACTGCTGATGCTACTACTGCTACTACTGCTGATGCTACTACTGCTACTACTGCTGATGCTACTACTGCTACTACTGCTGATGCTACTACTGCTACTACTGATGATGCTACTACTGCTACTACTGATGATGCTACTACTGCTACTACTGATGATGCTACTACTGCTGATGCTACTACTGCTACTACTGCTGATGCTACTACTGCTACTACTGATGATGCTACTACTGCTGATGCTACTACTGCTACTACTGCTGATGCTACTACTGCTACTACTGATGATGCTACTACTGCTGATGCTACTACTGCTACTACTGATGATGCTACTACTGATGATGCTACTACTGATGATGCTTCTACTGATTATGCTTCTACTGATGATGCTACTACTGCTACTACTGCTGATGCTACTACTGCTACTACTGATGATGCTACTACTGCTGATGCTACTACTGCTGATGCTACTACTGCTACTACTGATGATGCTACTACTGCTGATGCTACTACTGCTACTACTGATGATGCTACTACTGCTACTACTGATGATGCTACTACTGATGATGCTTCTACTGATGATGCTTCTACTGATGATGCTACTACTGCTACTACTGCTGATGCTACTACTGCTACTACTGATGATGCTACTACTGCTGATGCTACTACTGCTGATGCTACTACTGCTGATGCTACTACTGCTACTACTGATGATGCTACTACTGCTGATGCTACTACTGCTACTACTGCTGATGCTACTACTGCTACTACTGATGATGCTACTACTGCTGATGCTACTACTGCTACTACTGATGATGCTACTACTACTGATGCTACTACTGCTACTACTGCTGATGCTACTACTGCTGCTACTGATGATGCTACTACTGCTACTACTGCTGATGCTACTACTGCTACTACTGATGATGCTACTACTGCTGATGCTACTACTGCTACTACTGATGATGCTACTACTGCTGATGCTACTACTGCTGCTACTGATGATGCTTCTACTGCTACTACTGCTGATGCTACTATTGCTACTACTGCTGATGCTACTACTGATGATGCTACTACTGATGATGCTACTACTGCTGATGCTACTACTGCTGCTACTGCTGATGCTACTACTGCTGATGCTACTACTGCTACTACTGATGATGCTACTACTGCTACTACTGATGATGCTACTACTGCTACTACTGATGATGCTACTACTGCTGATGCTACTACTGCTACTACTGCTGATGCTACTACTGCTGCTACTGCTCATGCTACTACTGCTGATGCTACTACTGATGATGCTACTACTGCTACTACTGATGATGCTACTACTGCTACTACTGATGATGCTACTACTGCTGATGCTACTACTGCTACTACTGATGATGCTACTACTGCTACTACTGATGATGCTACTACTGATGATGCTACTACTGCTACTACTGATGATGCTACTACTGCTACTACTGATGATGCTACTACTGATGATGCTACTACTGCTACTACTGATGATGCTACTACTGCTGATACTACTACTGATATTACTAGTATTGGTAGAAGTAGTAGTCACAGCAGCAGAAATTGTAGCAGTAATAGTACATGAGGGTGTGGGGGTCCACATTGGTGATAGAGTGACAGATTGCCATTAAGTAATCGTAGCCCAAAGTGGTGCAGGGGGAAAGGTGAACATAGCTCGAGGTTAACGAGCACGGGATCAGCCAGGATAGTGGTGGCAGCATGTGTACCTGTGGGTCGGGACTTCTCTGTTAGAGGCCAGGTTGGTGCTGAGCGGAATGATGCAAACAACGCAACCCCAACCTCTGGTATGAGAATGTAGATGGGAGCAGTGCTATATGAGATCTCCTTAACAAGGGCAGTCAAGGTTTCAGACTATCAATCCTTACCACGGAAATTACAGAAGCGCTGTCTATGACATGAGTAGGTGGCGTCTGTGGAAGCTTCGCACCTGCAGGAGCTGGTATGGATCTACTGTCTCTGCTGGGGTTCGGGCAACAACAGAGCTGACATTCTTGTTTGACAAGCACAAATTATGGGTCAACTTGATATGAGTGGGAGTGAAATTTGAAGGTTTACCAACGGTCGTTTGTTGTGAGATTACACAGTAATAGAAGAATCAGCAATTCACTGACAAGTGAGCTTTAAAATCAAGTGAAGTTCGACTGGAGTTGTGCGCATGAGGATGGAGCAGAATTGTGTACAACCAACGAGCTACAGGAACCATTAGTACCCAAACCCTTCACCAGTTACTAAGAGAGACCGAATAACTTTAGTATGCCCGGAGTGCAGTAAAGTCGATTCTTAGGAGCAGAACACAATGTAGCTCCTATTTTCTAATTCAATCCCTAATATATCAAACTGTTAAGTCGGGATCAAGATGCTGAGCAGCGCATGAGCTGCAGTGGTCAGCGACCCATAGCTGACTGCTAGCGTCAGGGCCAGCGAACCAGAGCTGCCAAGACCCTTCTACACCTCCACGCGGTAATCCTGGATAACAGGCTGCAGAAGGGCAGACTGGCTAAGGAGGAGGGATCGAAGGAATGCTAACTCGGTTCTAAAAAAATGCTTGCTGAAGTCGGATGTGTTGGACCGAAAGGTGCAGATATCGCAGTCAAGCTGTAAACTACGACACAACGCATTCCGTTTTCTGGACTACATTCTGCTACTTAAGCCCTTTCAGGGTTTGGTAGCAGGAGATTGAAAACGAACGAGGAAGAAGAAGAAGAAGAAACTGTTAAGTCTATGGGGGTGAGTGAACGTTTCAAACAAGCTGGGTGGAAGGTACGGAGAGTGAATACAAATACAATAGACAAGATAGTCTTTCGTTTCAATATAGACAAAACTGCACATATATGTCTCAAACATAGGGAAACCAGCGATCAATTGTAAAAAAAAAAGTAAAGTAAACCATAGCATTACTGCCGTAGGGGTGTAGGTGTTAGTGATCTCACATTTCAAGGGCCCGGCTATATGAGGGCGGTAGCCATCTCCTCTCCGTCGCCGTTTTACTTCCCGGACTGATCCGGTATCCATTTAAGGCTGGGTCGACCCGGGGTGCCGTTGCGGTCTGAAAAATTATTTCTGCCTCAACTGGTGAATGAACCCAGAACCACTCAGATGCAAAGGCAACTCGCTTACCACTGCGCTACGCGCCTCCCTTCGATTAATTGCCAAATCAACAAACGATCGGGAAAGATGAAGTTCAGAACATAATAGCCAACAAGAAATAATAAGTTCGATTAGGCATCGGTTGTGTCGATCAGTCACATCTGTGACCCAATACTACGGCACGGCTCCAGGTCTCGTCCAGGGCGGAAGTGGAGCCTGCTATCTGCTGGAATTATACTATTTTCTTATGCGCCTCCAGCCGTTCGGGGTTTCCTGGTCCATCCACATAGCTGAACAAAGAAAGTCAGTGGCGGTCCAGTGTTTCCGAGCCTGTTTTAGCAGATACCTTCACGTTGCGTTGTAGTCATGCCATCGGATGTCCAGGACACGCCGCTGGCTGCGCACTTGGAAGGCCTCTAGCCTCGATATGCCAACAAGAAAATGAGGAATAGTTTAGAGATTTTGATATTCTTGCCATAAGGAGATGTACACCATGCGGGGAACGTTGAAGATGAGAACATGATGTTTTACATGGACGTGAAACACGAATGGAGAGAACGTGCACAGAATATCATGTTCAATAAGGAGATGAACAAACTGATGGAGAGATCTTGTTTTGGACATATCGCTCCTTAAAGACGCAAAACGTAGATCGAAGGATATAACTGCGAACATAAGGAATAGAGACATGGGTGGAGAGTTCGTGCGGAGGGTATGTTTCACAAGGAGACGCAGTGGAAGAAAATATTGGCTGCTAGTTATAATCATTACAAATGCTGATGTGATTTCTTAGTGAGGAATATTGCTTTAATATAGAAAATAAAAGCCCAGTAAGCCGCAGGAAGTTTTCAATACCTACTACGGATAGCCGATAGCCTTTGGTTACGTGGCAGTAGACATTAATATGCATGTTTGAATACCAGGATTCCGAGAATTCCAAGTCTAAAACAACTTTGTTTTATAGCAAAAGCTGTCATTTATGGCGTTTATCTCACTTGCTTAGGTGCACCGGGACGGGCGGTATATAGTACTGAGGAATATAGGTCGCTTGCCCAGGCAGTCCACGCACTGATTTTTAGTTACCTCCGACAGATATGTATACGCCTTACCGATGTTCAAGTCGAGTGCCTTCTGATTAAGGGACGTCTGTCAGCCGAGTTCGACAAGATATTCCGATACGCCCTATATATTTATTCCTTACAAACAAACACGCTCTCTCTCTCTCTCTCGACTCTTCCTTCTCACACCCCCCACCCCCCCCCCCCCCCCACCCCACTACTGTTTAAAATGGTTTAGATTCCTTTTTTGTAATTTCTCAAATAATCACAGACATTGCACAACTTGGAATAAACTTCTCTCGTGAGTTTGTCATTAAGCAAGGTTGAAGAGGACAGCACATGTTGTCACTCTGTTCCTATCGTGGAGTAGACATATCTGGAGATACAGTATGTTTATATTTTCTCCCATGTTTGTGTGTACAATGTTCAATTTGTTGAGCATATTGTGTTCGCGTCTGCAGCCTGAATATCGTTCCCTGAATGTTTGTTTATACCCTGGTTATATTAAACTCTGGGATCTCTATCTATGCCAGTTGTTTCTGGCAGGACTTAATGAACATTCACATAACCTTTAAACACTGGAGATGTACGAGCCTCCGAACAGTCCTACACATACGTGACAAGCGAACAAGGAGTCAGGACAGGCACATTGAAATGGTTTGAGCTATTGTTAGTGACACGCAGCCGCCGTCTGCCGTGATGGCGGTAATCGATCTGGCAACGTGTGACCCACAGATGGATATGATTCATCGATCGATGCAAAAGTTGCTGTAACAAGATTAGAACGGACAGTAATTAGTCTCCTAGATGTAAATGTCTAAACACGCTTCATTCCACCCTGATATCACTCTCCACATGTAAGTCTAACTTGCCGAGTTGGACAGCTTGTACGCCCCAACGGTCCCTGCAGCTATGCATGTGGGGGTCACCTATTGAAGATAGGCATACTAAGGGACTGAAGAGCAGGTAGAGTCCTACAGGTTTTGCTGTAGGACCCCATGGCGAGTCGTATATGCTCTGGGTTGCACCAAACCATTCCCACTTCGAGTAAAATGCATTTCTGCCTCGTTCGTTCGTTCGTCACTGTATGCTATCTATCAATTATGCCCAAGGATGACGAAGAGATGCAGACCAGCGGACATTGCACCTCTGACCTTTGTGACAATCTCCCAGGCTGCGGGGCATGCCAGACGTATAATCTCTAGTGATGGACTGGTAAGGCTGACAGAACCACAAGACAACCGACCCAGAGGTATGGCATGACGATGTGACCATCGGGCACTGGCACTCTCGACTGCCTGTCATCAAGGATTCTCTAAAAATGCGTCCATACCGCCTCCCTCTCTCCTTAATCACGATGCTTGCATGACAACAGATACAAGCACCACGCATCTTTCAGACAATACATGCATGTGCTTTTGTCCATTATCCTGTTGTTCGGTTCCGAAACCTGAACTTTTCTGCAGGACGACCAGCAGCGCATTGATGCAGTCCACATAGACAGCCATAGGCGAATTTCTACGGTTTACTGATATGACCAGTTCTCAAACGACGAGGTCACCCGAAGGACATACCTCTAGAGCAGACTCACTATGTTAAACTGTCGCCGTTTGGCCCTAATGGTCCGCCATGTCGAGGATGCCCCAGCTCATCAGCTCTTAAAGCCAGCCATGGACATCGAAGATGGGTAGCAACCATCCGCGTCATGGTCTCGACTTCACGACCGTCCACACACTACATAGGTTGGATCAAATCTGGAAGACATCATCCTCATTGTATGCGGCCTGGGACTCAAGTTACTCGTCGTGCTCATGTACGGCTGATGAGACCGAGCGTTCTTGGACTACCTACCTACCTACCTACTTTCAATGGGGTCAAGCGGAAATAGCCACAGTGTGTTCCGTACGGAGCGATAACACACCATTCAAATGAAAGCATTTAAATATAACTATTCATTGTTCTAAAACCTGCGAACAGAAAATGTATGGTCTCTGTTTATACCCGTTGTTACTTCATCCTAGTCTAATTAATCGCAAAAATTAAACCACCAAAACGTACTACCAATAGTCAAATGTGAGTCCCCCAGGCACATCATGGATCACACAGGGCAGCATCTTTTCAGGCCAGACAAGATGATCTTCTTCTTCTTCTTCTTCGTACGCTGTCAGACGTCAACTTGTTCGAAGAAAGCAGCTGTCATCCTGAGGCTGTCGACACTGCCATAGAGCCTGTCTAGTGTTGGCATTGGTGATGGCCACATGTGCTTTCTCTGGTCCTCGTAAGACAAGATGATTTGAAACATAAAAGAATAGGTTTTGGCTACCTGACATCCGTAACTGGCAGAATAACCATGATTGTTGTAAGACTGTCGACACGAAGAATACACGGTGGACAACTGCCACAAATTTTAAAAAAAGTCTGCATAAAATGGACAACTTACATTTGTGTGACAAGTTAGCTGTGCTACGGAGTTCGATTGACTGGTGTTCCAGTGTAAATGAGCAATGACCGTATAAGAATTGAATTTCTTCAATCTACAACTAGCCGACATTGGTGGTTCAGAAGTGTAACTGATTGAATTGGCGCTTAAAAATATGCCCGAAGTCTCCGCTGTAATAAATTATTGCTAAACGAGAAGAAGAAAGAGAGACAGAAAGAAGAGAAGAAGCAAGAGAGACGGAAAGAAGAGATATAGAGAGAGAGATACACACATAGAAAGGTACAGAGAAAGAGAGAGCGAAAGAGACATATAAAGAGATAGAGAACAAGAGAAAGAGAGAGAGAAACAAAGAAGAGATATAGACAGATAGAGAAACACAGGCATGCAGGACAATTTATTATGGGACACGAAACGTTTCAGTTTGTAATATCTATACATTATTCCTTCTTTGCTTTAACATTGACATGTAGTAGCCACTACAACTGGACTGCCTGCAGACTGCGCGCAGGAAGCCTGTGTTCAGCTCAGGCATCTATGTGCTCTTACAGATTGCAGGTTTATGTAACGCCGTAGTACGTTGTTGTACATACGTTTACCTGCTCTCTGTACATCTTCGATAAATCAATCAAAGGTCATCGCTCCTCTCAGCGGCCATTGACCACACGTCGCCAGCATACACAGTCCTGTGCTACTCTTCATATCTCTCTCCAGGTGCTACCATTTATTTGTAGTTCCCTCTCACATTTTCTTTGTGTATTTTAAGTCTACCACTATTTCTCTTTCCTTGAAGATTCCATGGGAGAGTCTGTCTGGCTATGTTGAGCGGTGCATTCTTCAGCATAAGTCCTATCCAGTCCCATTTGTTATATGTATGTGCTGTTCCTTTCCCACAGGTCTTCAGTTCTCGCCATGTTCTGTCACTTAATAACCATTACTCTTCGTGTGTATCTGTTAACGAAGGTATCGAGTCTTTGTGGTATTGCCTTGGTAGCTCTCCATGTTCGGCACCATACAATAGCACCGACTTGACACTGGCGGTGAATACTTTAACTTTGGTGTGAATATTCTATGGATCCTCACAAGTTATTTAGTGTCAGACGTTCCACATAATAGCTATCAGCTAAGACCGTCTTATCGTATGCCAGTGTTGTATTAATGTTATATTTCCTATTCATATCGTGTTAACCTTCAGTAGATTCAGTATTCAACGTTGGCAAGATATGTTGGTTACATAAATGAGAGAGCATGTGGCATATGGGTCGTAAGCTTAGTGTACAATACCCAGGTAATAAGTTCAAATCACGCCATGCTCAGCTAAACAGTCTCTTCGTTTTATGAATGCTTTTCAAAGTTGCTCCAGTTGTAAATGGGCACCTGACGAAGTTGGGGGAAAATTACAGAGCCATTGCGTGAGCGATAGAGATCGTTCTCTGTCGACGGCACTTTCAGCAATGCAGAGGACTGAGCACATACTGGGTCGTCTATGTGCAATGAAGTAGGTTCTATGAGACCTTTCCCACATAAGTAAATAAAAGTAGTCAAATTGGATTATATTTAATATGTACTGCCCACATTGGTATCACTTGTAGAAACAAAACCTTTATTGCAAGGATAGCTTAAGATTTTTGTAAGGGGTTCTCTTTCTCCGTGATAAAAAGGTTGAAAGAGGATAAGAATACCTATACCCTTTTACCTGGAATTCCTGCAGTAGCGTTTCGGCCCTTATCTAGGATTACTTAAACCTTTTAATCAGGAATTCCCCAAGTAGCGTTTCAGTCCCTTATCAAACAATGAAGTCCTCACGTTAATGTAGGTTAACGGCTAAATTAGGAAACTGTTTATCTCGCGTGTAAACGTAACAGACGGGTTATTATCTCTACTCTCATTGCCCGTTCCCAGCGGAGATAGTCAGATCGCGGAAGCCTGCAATTTTATTCCAGACAAAAGGTGGCCTTTTCCTAACCAGTGGGATATGATGTGTTGGCTAGTTCGCCCGGTTAGTAATTTATTTCTGAGGGACCGTGGCTTATCATCTCGGTGTCAGTTTGATGAAGAAAGCGCGTGATCTTTGGGTGATAGCAAGTTAAATAAACACGAACTGAAGAGTACTGTTGGTCTCAGAGAAACTGGTGCATGAAAAACTCTGCAAGAATGTTCAAGGTAAAATCCAGAATGAGATTAACCTCACACGAAAATAGTGATCAACAAGAGTAGTTCACCTGTCTATGGAATGTGTCAATCAAAAGGCACACAAGTGTATACAATTAAAAAGAGATGAATCTTTGTAAGCCAGTCACAAGTGAGATTATTTTTGTGGCATTCAGTATCAAACAATTAGACCTAGATAGCAACTCGAAAACCAGTTCTTGGTGGATTTCGTTTGGGATCTGTATTTGAGCCAAGTCAAGAATTTCAATTATAAATAAGAATGGCTGGTTTCTGATCACCAGACATCAGCTTAAAGAGCAGCTAAGAGAGTAAGAGGTAAAGAGTGAGGAGGGGAGATGGAGAGACTAGACAGACAGACAGAAACGACCGGCAGACAGGCAAATTTGAGGCCGAACAAAGAATATATTTTGAGGAATTTTATGAAAAGATGACATTTCTAAGAATTTAATGAACCAACAAAATTTTTTTTTCAAGAATTTGAAAACCAAATTTGTTTTTAGAATATGAACTTTACATACATTAAGAGACTGAAGTTAAAAAAAACACATTTTGTATTTAAGAAATAAAACAACGATAGGTAAAAACAAAATATATTACTACGTGCAAAGGAGCAAACATAGGGAGATACAGAAACAGAGCGACGGGACTGATAAGGAGAGAGAGAGAGAATGTGGTTGAAACTATCAAATATTAAAATGTATTGATTGTTTCCAAAGCGACTGACTTTTAATGATCTTCAAATGAATCTATGCATATATGATTGCAGCGAGACTCGAATCACAGACTATGATTAAATATCAGCTCATTTCATCTGTCTATTTATGTTGCTGGACCTCGTTAGGAAGTACAATTTTCATTCACATGTCATCTGTTTGACAGTTTCTGTATTCTAAACTTAACGTTTTTATACTGGTTTAGAAGACTCTACAGAGTCTGTATACAACCAGTTTCATTTACACGTCATTGCTCTAAAAGCTATGCGCAGCCAATCTATTCTTAAATGCATTACTTGTCCCTGTCTCCACTAGTTCTTGTCGCAATGCATTCCAAGCATTCACCACTCTCTGACTACAACAATATTTCCTAATATCTAACCTGGACCTTTCTTTAGTTAATTTGTAGCTATGCACTCTTGTTCTTGTAGGTGGTTGTATTTTGAAAAAAACTTGTTATAATCTAATGTATCCGTTCCTTTGATGATCTTATACACCTGTATTAAATCACCTTGAATTCCATCCATGATTTTGTAGGCTTTCTTTACACGGCAATTTCAATTTGATCTTGCAATTATCCATGTCTGAAATATTGCAGGCCGGTGTAATAACCTCGCGCGGCGGACAGATTTTGATGCATTCTTGTCGCTGGTCCAATTCAATTAATTCTGTGTCCGTAACATCCTATTCATGACGCTGTTAATCTGTCTTTTCTAGGGTCTGGCGGCTTTCGGCAAGCGTTTCGTGTCGCATGTTGACCGTCACCTTCCGTTCTTGCCACACAAACCATGCCTGCTACTGCTCAAATCAGAAGTTAAAGGTAAAGGTAAAGGCAGTATATTGTCATCAGGGATGAAGTGTTAGGGACAATTTATTTGATCTTAAAATGTTGCGAGTTTTCTTTCATATTGTCTCGTCTACCCTTACAGTCATTCAGGTACCCACTTACACCCGGGTAAACTGCATGGTGTAGTTAGTTAACAAATCGTGATACCTTTGCCGTGAGGATCAAGCGCAGTTCCCTCTGTCACTTAAACGCTGGTTTTAAGACATCCTATCCCATCTCCGGCGAGGATGGCATGACCAAGACGCAGCAGTAAATGAGCTGACAGCAGCCAGCTGCTTATAGCTGGCCCCTTGCATCAGGGTCAGTGACTCATAATTGACCAATACCCTTTTCGGCCTCCAAGTGGCGGATCTGGAAACAGGCTTTAACCATGCGGTCTGGTTTAGAGGTTATGGGTCGAAGAGGTAAGGTAAACACAGTCCCAAAAATTATGTGCTAGAATCGGATGTGTCGGGTCGAAAGGTGCAGATATCGCAGACCCGTTGTAAACAACGCCACAAACGTCCTTTCTTGAACGGAACGCAGCAGAAGAAGAAGCAGAAGTAGAAGACGATGAAGAAGAAGAGGATGAAGAAGAAGAAGAGGATGAAGAAGATCAAGAAGAAGAAGATGACATGTCAACTAGTCTTACCTTCTCGGATGTTGACAATGTGCTTGTGTCTGAGGCTGGACAAGATTTGGATTTCTCGTCGTATCCGGTTGAGGTCGTTGCCATCTTCAATCTTTGTCTTCTTGATGTACTTGATTGCAACCTAGAAGGATGTCAAAACTACAGTCAGCCTTAGTTGTACAAATACCTCTGGTTCTTCTTTTCTTCGATCAACTGATGCTACGCTTCTAGTCCGGGGAGGTTCACGATGGAGAATGTGCGTTTGGGGGTCTTCTCCTGTCCCCCACAGCTTTTCGAGAATGGTCGTTTCCCCCAGCCAGACTGCCTCTCTTTTGCCTACATAAGTGGAGCGGTCCTGCAGGATATGTCTGGTGTTTGCTTGGGTGCTCCACAATCGCACGTGTCTCTAATATCGATTCTGTGCTGCGTGCATAGCAATGGTTAGGCTGTCCACATAGCAATGGTTGGGTTGCATACATAGCAATGGTTGGGCTGCATACATAGCAATGGTTGGGCTGCATACATAGCAATGGTTGGGCTGTCCACATAGCAATGGTTGGGCTGCATACATAGCAATGGTTGGGCTGTCCACATAGCAATGGTTGGGTTGCATACATAGCAATGGTTGGGTTGTATACATAGCAATGGTTGGGCTGCATACATAGCAATGGTTGGGCTGTCTACATAGCAATAGTTGGGCTGTCCACATAGCAATGGTTGGGCTGTCTACATAGCAATGGTTGGGCTGTCTACATAGCAATGGTTGGGCTGTCCACATAGCAATGGTTGGGCTGTCTACATAGCAATGGTTGGGCTGTCCACATAGCAATGGTTAGGCTGAATATATAGCAATGGTTAGGCTGAAATATATAGCAATGGTTAGGCTCAATATATAGCAATGGCATTCGCTTGTAAAGGAATAAGAAGACAAATACTAGCACAACAAGGACTGCTACAATGACTTATATTTTCTACTACAATCATTACTAATACTACTATTGTTGTCGTTAGCTCCTTTGTTTTTCTTCCCATCTTGGCTAGAAGTACTCTTTTCAATAACAAGTAGAGTCCTTTCGGTTATATCATGGCGTGCTGGTCGTCTTGATCATGTAGTGGGGCCGGTTTTGGGTTAACCATGATAACGGTTGAATTGTGTATGATACTATAACTGACACAAATAATATTACCAATACTACTACGGCACACTACTTGGAAGCGCTCTGTAGTCCTGAGCCAACTACACCAGAAATGGGAATTAAGTCGTACGACAGTACGATGACTACTTCTGGTCTGTTGTAACCAGATTCAACGAGAAAATTAAATCGCGTACAGCCAAAGACACAAGCACATTGGGAACATCTAAGAAGGTAAGACTCCGTTACAATCCTAGCGGGAGATAAGATGGAGTGTCTTAAAACCAGCGCTTGAGTGACAGAAGAAATAGAGCGATTGAGCCTCGTGGGAAGGGCATCAGGTTGTGAAATTACTACTGATTGGAGGCAGGGGCGTGTGCTTTCCAGTGTGCTGTTCAACATCTACATGTATAGAGCCACAGCAGAGGTCAATCAAATTGAGACAGCGGAATCAGAACCGAACCCAATACAGAAATTACTCTCTGCAGATGATCAGTGTCTGTTGTACAATGATGAAAATAAACTGCAAAATTACATGAACACGATAGCGACAACCTGAGCTAGATACAATATATGGATTTAACGAGACGAAGATAGAAACTATAAGGATAGTAGAACACATGTGCCACTCAACATTAGCAATGATATTGCTCTTTAACAGGTGGGATCAGGGCGGGATTTGTTCGGCAACCGCTAGGATTGACAGGGAAATCGAGACCAAGTGTCAGAAAGCATATGATGTGACTTAACTGGCACACTGCTAGACATCCGAGCATTAGTTTGGCAACATATCAACAGCTGATAGACAGTTTATTTATGCCGAACCTGTGCAAACAGTGTCAAACATGGCCTCTGTCCAAGGCGCGTGAGAGCAGAATTTCGAGCTGTGAAATGATGTGTTTAAGGAAATTCATCGGTGTCACCAGGAAAGACAGATTGCAAAAGAAAGACATTCGAAGTATGGTCGCCACTACGTACGCATTGTACATAGTCGTCTTGTACAGAATCGTCTTGTACAAAGTCGTCTTGTACAAAGTCGTCTTGAACAGAGTCGTATTGTACAGAATCGTCTTGTACAGAGTCGTCTTGTACAGAATCGTCTTGTACAGAGTCGTCTTGCACGGAGTATATTTCCAGGCAAAAAATAGGCTGATTCGGTTATCTATTTAGAATTCAACTACATCAACTTGCACTGATGACTTATGACGCTGGTAGATTTAGCTACAGGATAAGAGGGCGGCCGCGAGGCAGGTGGATAGATGCTATTATTAGAGTGATTGTGCAGCGACACAGGCTCACAACACCAATATTACATATTTGTTTTCCTTATAGTTTCTACAGGATGTGATATTTGTGATTCAAAACGTTACCGTTGGCGAACTGTTTGGCTCAAGTGACCATCAAATCATCCGTTGGGATCTTATTGCAGGGAAAGAAGTAAACATAAACACGCGAACATACGACTACTCTAAGGCAGATGTTAAGAGGATGAAAGAGGCAGCGAACCACATTATCTGGAAAGATATTATTGTAGGAACAGATGTTGAACAGGAGTGGGAAAGTTTTAAAACAGTTCTAGAAATGCTAAAAGAGGAATGTGTTCCATGTAGGGAGGTAAACCCCAAACGTAAAAAGTGGATAACTAGATTTGTAGTGACATGTAGAAGAGCAAAAAATAAAGCATGGCAAAAATATATAGAGGCAGGTAAATCAAAAGAAACATATTTAAAATATTTGGACAAGCAGAACATATCTCAGAAAGCGAATACAACAGCAAAAATAGACTTTGAAAAAAAACTTGCTCAGAGGATCAAGACTGACAGTAAAAGCTTCTTTTCTTATGTTAGAAATAAACAAAGAACGAAAGACAAAGTAGGCCCTCTCATAGACAGTACAGGGAAAATAATAAGTGAGAATAGGGAGGCTGCTAATCTGCTCAATCAGTACTTTGGCACAGTCTTCACAAAGGAGGACTGCTCCGAGATCCCAGAGCCTATAGATATTTTTCAAAGAGACATGGATACAGCGGGATTAAGATCAATCTGTATTACAGAGGAAATGGTTTTTAAAAAATTGGAGGGGTTGAAGGTGAATAAATGTCCAGGTCAAGATGGTATTCACCCAAAATTGCTGTATGAAATTAGAGACCAACTAGCAAAACCATTGGCTATATTATGTTCTCAATCACTTACAAAAGAGATTGTTCCACGGGATTGGAAAGATGCAGGAGTGATCCCCTTATTAAAAAAAAGGCAAAAAATCAGATCCGGCAAATTATAGACCGGTGAGTTTAACGAGCATAGTCTGTAAATTGTTAGAGTCAATAATCAAAGAAAACATTGTAATGCATTTAGAAAAATGTAATCTAATTAGAAATAGTCAGCATGGGTTTACTAGAGGGAGATCATGCTTAACAAATCTATTAGAATTCATGGAGGAGGTTACTAAAATCATAGATAAAGGGGAGCCAGTGGATGTTATTTATCTAGACTTTGCAAAGGCCTTTGATAGAGTACCTCATCAAAGATTATTTCGAAAGTTAAAATCACATGGAATAGGTGGCGAAGTTGCCAAATGGATTGAAATTGGTTAACGGGAAGAAGGCAGAGGGTGGGCATAAATAAGGAGTACTCTGAGTGGAGTGAAGTGAAAAGTGGTGTGCCATAGGGCTCGGTTTTGGGACCGAATTTGTTCTTGATATATATAAATGATTTGGACATTGATATGAGATCCATGATTGCAAAATTTGCTGATGACACAAAACTATGCAGTAGTGTCTCATCTAAAGCGGAAGTGGATATATTGATGTCGGATTTAGATAAAATTCGAGAATGGTCTGTAAGCTGGCAAATGGAGTTTAATGTAGATAAATGTACAGTCATCCACATGGGTAGATCCAATATGGAACATAATTACAGAATGGGAGAAAACAATATTAGAAAGATAGATAAGGAAAGGGATCTAGGGGTTATAATAGATCATACAGGAAAGGTGAGTGAGCAAGTTAAGGTAGCAGTGAAAAAGGCAAATGCAATGTTAGGTATGATAAAAAGAAATATTAAACATAGGAGCAAGGAAGTGATCGTCAAACTGTATAAAGCTTTAGTTAGACCTAGATTGGAGTACTGTGTACAGGTGTGGAGTCCTTATCATAGAGGGGACATAAACATGCTAGAAAGAATACAAAAAAGATGCGACAAAGATGATAGTGGGATTCCAGAATTACAGTTATGAGGAACGACTCAGAAAAACCGGCCTACAGTGTCTCGAAGAGAGAAGAATTCGTGGTGACTTAATACAGGTTTATAAGATGATCAGAGGAATCGATAAATTAGACTATAACAAGTTTTTTTAAAATACAGCCACCTACAATAACACGAGGGCATAGCTACAAGCTGATTAAAGAGAGGTCCAGGTTAGATATTAGGAAATATTTTTTTAGTCAGAGAGGTGTCTGCTTGGAATGCATTGCCAGGGGAGGTAGTGGAGGCAGGGACAGTTAATGCATTTAAGAATAAACTGGATGCGCATAGATTTTAGAGCGAGGTGATGTAAATGTAACTGGTTGTATACAGACTCTGCAGGGTCTTCTAAACAGTATAAAGATGTTAAGTTAAGTTAAGTTAACACCCCCGACGTGGCGTACTTTGGGCAGGACAGACGACGTGAGCTCCCCATGACGCTCAACAACATAAGTGGACAAGCGGACAGAACACTAACATCTAACCTTCTGCTCGCTCCATATTGTGTGTGCTAATATCTGACAAAACTAATATTACCTAATATAACTACCACACTACTAATTCTTCTAGTCTTGCTCGCTCCATACAAAGCATATGACGACAACTGTCGCTGGTCGCCATTCAGCCAGACTATATAAGCACACTCGTGCGATTTCCTATCCATATTGGTTTCTGGTTGCAGTTAGTTTTACCTGACCAGGTTGCTAGCCCCATGTCGCCTTTTCTCCACATGCTCGGGAGGTAACAGTTGTCATATTCTGCCATCCGCGGCACCATACGGGCTCCAGTGTTACTACAAATATTAACTTGACTTAGTTGCTCCTCGTGTACTGTGTGTGTAGTCGCTTTGTTTCCTTATAGTTTCTACAGGATGTGATTTTTTTGCCCATGCCCAATGCTCCCTAGTCGCTCCTATACTACCCAGTTTAACTCACAGACACATACCTACTTGCACTTCTTTTACTTCCCATTACTCCCTCGTTGTTCTCCTTGCTCATTTTATTTCAGCAAATGATGAATCAACAATTTAAACAAGTACTAATGTATTACTTCACTTTCAGTAACAATTACTATTTAACAAATATAACTTATCTGTAATCTGTAACCCTGCTATTCAACTAGACAAAGGAAGCGCCTGGCGCCAAGTAGCAACACGTTTAAACTCAATGTGTCTGTTGCTCTGATTGTACCATGTTGGACAACCGGTTCTCATGCATATATCATACAGGAAATCAATGAAAATCACGTTCCAGCATCCTCATTAGTACACTTCTCAAGGGGCAGACTTTCCAGGTAAATAACAGAGGGTGGATGCAGACGGAACGGTGCTGAAGACGGGCGGAACTAGTGAAATCATCGTCCCTGATTAGTACTGGCCCTCTGATCAGGAAAGAGGTGGCCAATGACAACCCCAGTTCCATCAGCCCAGTGACCTTCAGCGCCAGAATGACTGCGCGGGTGTGACTTCAGGGGACATGGACATCCCAATCGTCTACTGGTCAGTTTGTGACGAAATAAAGGACTGGAATATGACATTGGTTGTCTACAGACTCTGCAGAGTCTTCTGGAAGTAGCTGTGGTCGAGACCACAGGAAGTCGCCTCCCAAAGCGGTGAACAGAAACGGTGGGTAATCGAGTCCCGCAAGTTTTAAAGTGACCCAGTCTCAAGGGAGATGGGACCAGAGTGCCTGCATCCTTAGTTTATTTCAGTCGTCTTGACTAATGTCTTGCCACAGGTCCAAAGTAGTTCGGGGCCAGAGAGTGAGGTAGATGACAAGCGCAGTTTCTTCCTCATTGTAATCCAAATGCAGCGCAAATTACATCATCAAGACAAAACTGTCTGCTGATGTGACCATCATCGATGGGCAACTAACTTACTATGTTGAAACAAGGGCTTTACTGTCCATCTATTGGTGGACGTCCACGTGGGAGCTTAAAGTTGTAGGGCTACTGTACCAGGACATTACATTTCGTATCCTCTATTTTTTAACAATGCAATATCATATGAGGTCATTGTGGGCGGTTTGGCGCCTGATTTTGGTGTTGTGAACTCAGTCCCCTAGAGAGATTGTCAATATGTTTCGCTCCGTTGCTATTTATGCGACTCGGATATTCTCCGCTCCTGTTTGTCTTAGGTTCCACACCTCACAGTCACTGATCATGGCTGGAATAATCTTCTTCTTCGTCTTCGTCAAGCATCCTGGTAAGGACGCTTGTGTCGTAGTTTACAGTGAAGCTGCGACATCTGCGCTATTGGTCCAACACATCCGACTTATGCAAGGTATTTTTGGGACCCGGTTTGCCGTTCCTTTTGGATCCCTAGTCTCTTAGCCAGGTTGCTAGATTTCAGTCTGTTAGGGCGTTACTTTGTATGCTATATAGGACCATACATCTGTCGTAAAATGACTTAGCATTGTCTCTGATTAGATTGTATGGTTTTCCTATTAAAGCGCCACTAGATAAGCAGAGTGGTAGAGTTCGGATCACTGATACCAATACGCACTAGTCAACTCAGTAAATTGCAGCTGATTTACTGTTAGTAAAGAGAAGACAGTAACGAAGGAAACTGTCCACCTTACCTAATAATAAACTAATACCTAGTACAATGAAGTCTCTCTAACACTCCATCCCCAACAGCAGTTTTGGCTGTGAGACAACTTTTGCCTCTACACTGGGCTGCACACATGTGTCGTGTAATGGCGGCACACGCGACTAGCACAGCAGCACGAGAGCACACACATCCCGAGTGGTATTTCACAAACGGCTTTAGACCATTTAAATGGTAAGTGAGAAAGGGAAAAAAGTCTGTTGATTTGTAGTCATGACTCACAAACTGCAATGTAGGTATCGGTTTATTTAAAACAATAGAGCAGCAGGTGGATGAGTTGTTAGGATATATTTGACAAAAGAGATTCGGGTTCAAATCATCAGTAAGGTGTAGGATAGTTGAGGTCGGGTGTAAAGTGAAAGCATAGCCTGTACACTTTTGTGATGACTAAAGAGGTAAACGGTAACTCCAGAAGGCCCTAAGTTGTCCAGTTTCTCTCTCTCTCTCTCTCTCCCTCAGCAAGTTGCGAAAGCACGGATATCACTTTTTCATATAGCTCGTCGCTGGTGCTATACAATTTTTTTTCAGACGACCCTGCTGCATGTCCCACGCATAATGTCAAATCTGCAAGCTGGCGAGCATCAATTCATCAAACAACAGTGGATCATTTGATTGATTTCATAACAATCCCGCTATACATATCGCATATTCCCATCATAACAATCCCGCTATACATATCACATACTCCCACCATAACATCCACACCATATACTTCCAATATGGCTTTCTTTCCAAACATACAATTTTCCTTACCATTCACAATCTCATCTACCGAACTGTTTGATGTGTGATTGTTTCCTTATCTTCCTCCTCTTCGGCATTCACATTGAAAATGACGTTGTATCGTTGTTTACAGCGAGGCTGTTCTACCTGCGCCTTCGGACCGACACAACATTTCGGGGACCAAGTTTCCCGTCCCTCTTTGGTCCCTATTCTCTTAGTCATGTTGCAGTCTGCTAATAAGGCCGCCGCTTTGAGACGGTGAAGGGTTGCCATCAGCTATGGGCTGCTGTACCTGATACAAGAAGCCAACTATGAGCTGCTGTACCTGATACAAGAAGCCAACTATGAGCTTCTGTACCTGATACAATAAGCCAATTATGGGCTGCTGTACCTGATACAAGAAGCCAACTATGAGCTGCTGTACCTGATTCAAGAAGCCAATTATGGGCTGCTGTACCTGATACAAGAAGCCAGCTATGGGCTGCTGTACCTGATACAATAAGCCAATTATGGGCTGCTGTACCTGATACAAGAAGCCAACTATGAGCTGCTGTACCTGATACAAGAAGCCAATTATGGGCTGCTGTACCTGATACAAGAAGCCAACTATGAGCTGCTGTACCTGATACAAGAAGCCAATTATGGGCTGCTGTACCTGATACAAGAAGCCAGCTATGGGCTGCTGTACCTGATACAATAAGTCTATTATGGGCTGCTGTACCTGACACAAAAAGCCAACTATGGGCTGCTGTACCTGATACAAAAAGCCAACTATGGGCTGCTGTACCTGATACAAAAAGCCAACTATGGGCTCCTGTACCTGATACAAGAAGCCAACTATGGGCTGCTGTACCTGATACAAAAAGCCAACTATGGGCTGCTGTACCTGATACAAAAAGCCAACTATGGGCTGCTGTACCTGATACAAGAAGCCAACTATGGGCTGCTGTACCTGATACAATAAGCCAATTATGGGCTGATGTACCTGATACAAGAAGCCAACTATGAGCTGATGGCAGCACATTTTTTGCTATATATTCTGCCCATGTATCCTAATAACATATCAATTGAGAACTAATGTTAGAAGCATGTTTAGTTCGCGAACAGTCAATGTACTCTTCGCTGACTCACCCCACAACCCCCTCCCCCTATCAACTCATTTGACCCACTGTACCACCCGCAAACCCCATAGGTAGGAAGACTAACGTATGATCAGGCAAAATATACTGATCAGACATGTTAGTTAGGGTCAGGTAAATTATACTGATCAGACATGTTGGTCAGGGTCAGGTAAATTATACTGATCAGACATGTTAGTCAGGGTCAGGTAAAATATACTGACGAAGACCCTCACCTTGGCTTCTTAGTAGCCCTTTCTGGAAACGGGATGTTTTCATCGTTATCCCCGTAGTAGTGAGCGACAAGCAGATGAAACCACCTGGAGGACCCAGGTCCACCTTCATCAGCACGCTGGGGATGTGATGAAATCTACTGCAACATGCCACTTAACGTCTTTTTCAAGGCGCACAAGAGAGTAACCTACTCGTTGTGGGCATTCCTAAACAACAACAACCAGCAAACCCCCAAAGTTATTTGTCGAGGACTACCACGGCACTCTTCATGGAACTCCCTTACACTCTCCGCGGGAAATAACTGTTTACTTCACAGACCTCTGCTGTACAGTAATATCCGCGGGCTCCCACAGTACTCTATGTGGACTCCGGGTTTGAACCACTAACCGTTTCGGTGTTGGTATTCGTGTGTGTACTTCAAGAAGTGTGCAAACAATGTTATGTATGGCGCAAGCGATCATATTACAAACACGGTTGTAAGGAACGCGAGCTATAAAGCCATTATATCGATCCATCCAGGTTATGGTCGAGAGAGCAAGCACTGAGCCAACAATAATCTTACGAAGCTATTGGCACACATTTTGAAACCGCCTTCAAAGGAACAAAATTCCTGACATCCCATGCAAGGGTAGAAATGATGCTTATAGCTAGGGTGGAAATGATGCTTATAGCTAGGGTGGAAATGATGCTTATAGCTAGGGTGGAAATGATGCTTATAGCTAGGGTGGAAATGATGCTTATAGCTAGGGTGGAAATGATGCTTAAAGCTAGGGGTGGAAATGATTCTTATAGCTAGGGTGGAAATGATGCTTTAAGCTAGGGGTGGAAATCATGCTTATAGATAGGGTGGAAATGATGCTTATAGCTAGGGTGGAAATGATGCTTATAGCTAGGGGTGGAAATGATGCTTATAGCTAGGGTGGAAATGATGCTTATAGCTAGGGGTGGAAATGATGCTTATAGCTAGAGGTGGAAATGATGCTTATAGCTAGAAGTGGAAATGATGCTTATAGCTAGAGGTGGAAATGATGCTTATAGCTAGAGGTGGAAATGATGCTTATAGCTAGAGGTGGAAATGATGCTTATAGCTAGAGGTGGAAATACTGCTTACAGCTAGAGTTGGAAATGCTGCTTATAGCTAGGGTGGAAATCATGCTTATAGCTAGGGGTGGAAATGATGTTTATAGCTAGAGGTGGAAATGCTGCTACCAGCTAGATTGGAAATGCTGCTTATAGCTAGGGTGGAAATGGTGCTTATAGCTAGGGTGGAAATGATGCTTATAGGTAGGGTGGAAATGATGCTTATAGCTAGGATGGAAATGATGCTTATAGCTAGGGTGGAAATGATGCTTATAGCTAGATGTGGAAATGATGCTTATAGCTAGGATGGAAATGATGCTTATAGCTAGGGTGGAAATGATGCTTATAGCTAGAGGTGGAAATGATGCTTTTAGCTAGGGTGGAAATGATGCTTATAGCTAGCGTGGAAATGATGCTTATAGCTAGAGGTGTAAATGATGCTTATAGCTAGGGTGGAAATGATGCTTATAGCTAGGGTGGAAATGATGCTTATAGCTAGGGTGGAAATGATGCTTATAGCTAGGGGTGGAAATGTTGATGAACTCTAAATAAAAATGCTCGTAAAAGCACGCGCAACACATAGACCGGGCAGATAAGGCCAGCACCTGGTCTATCTCGGCGGCGTAGTTCCCGCTGGCAACAGAAGAGGCGAGGTACGAGTCGTTGGCGCTCTAGAACCAGCATTACCTGGGTTTACGAGCTCAGTAAGTAAGACGTGGCAAGTCACCTGGACGCAAGAAATTATGGCTTTACACCACCTGGCCCCTTGCAGGTGATCGATCTACTAACAACCGATAGTAAATTAAAAAATTGTAAACTTGCCGAAAGCGGATATGCAGCTAATGTAGTTCAACTGTAGAATGAACATTTGTTTTCTTAAACAGTGGAAGAAAGAAGTAGAGGACGATCCATGAAATTACTCACACGCGTTGGGGGAGATAACGGTGTCAGGCTTACAAGTATAATTATAAGTATCGAATAGCTTTTAAATTTTAACTGTAGTGAAAGATTCAATATATAATATAGAAAGGTAATGCAGTATTCGTCGATATGGTTATATTATAGAAAGTTTGACAGCTGTTTTACTTACTCTCTTTATCTCTCTCTCTCTCTTTCTCTTTCTTGCTCGCGCTCTCTCTTTCTCTCTCTCTCTCTCTCATGTGGGGAGACTAGCGTCTGGTCAGGTAAAACATACTGATCAGACATGCTAGTCAGGGTCAGGTAAAACATACTGATCAGACATGCTAGTCAGGGTGATGTAAAAGACACTTATCAGACATGCTAGTTAGGGTCAGGTCAAACATACTGATCAGACATGTTAGTCAGGGTCAGGTAAAACATAAAGATCAGACATGTTAGTCAGGGTCAGGTAAAACATACTGATCGGACATGTTAGTCAGGGTCAGGCAAAACATACTGATCGGACACGCTAGTCAGGGTCAGGTAAAACATACTGACCACACATGCTAGTCAGGGTCAGGTAAATCATATTGGCCAAGATTCACCCCCCCCCCCCCCATACCCTCCCACTCCCGCGCAGTTTTTCATGGAAACAGACTATTTTATGACAGACTGGCTAGCTAACGAGGTGGGGGATCGATGTGATCCACGGAGTAGTGAGCAACACATAGATGAAGCCAAGAATAGCACAACCACATGGAGGACCCCAGTTCACTTGCATCAGCACGCCCGGGATGTGAGGTAAGATATTGCAACCCGCCACTCAACGCCTTTTTCATGGCGCACAAAACAGTAAAGTTACTCAATGTGGTGATTCATTCAACAACTCTCACTTTCTTTCGCATTTGTGGAAAAAAAAACACGCACGCACACACACATATATATATCTATACAAGTACATATATGTGTGTGTGTCTCGACATTTGTGTGTGTATCTCGGCATGTATGGGTATGTGTTAGTGCATATACTTAATGATTTCGTGTAATGATACGTGTGCGCATGTATGAATGTACGTGCTTATACATGCTGTATAACATATACGCGTGTTTGTGTAATCCTACTATGCCATAAATGAGATTCTGACCTTGGCACATTCTTGGCCACTATTTTGCTAATGGCTGCAGTCGTCAGTTGTCTTGTGTCCGTTATTCTGACCTTGGCACATTCTAGGCCACTCTTTGGCTAATGGCTCCAGTCGTCAGTTGTATTGTGCCCGTTGTCAAGACCCTTCTCATTGTCAGTGTGCACGTTGTCAAGACCCTTCGCATTGTCAGTGTGACTTGTCAAGACCCTTCGCATTGTCAGTGTGACTTGTCAAGACCCTTCGCATTGTCAGTGTGACTTGTCAAGACCCTTCTCATTGTCAGTGTGACTTGTCAAGACCCTTCTCATTGTCAGTGTGACTTGTCAAGACTCTTCGCATTGTCAGTGTGACTTGTCAAGACCCTTCTCATTGTCAGTGTGACTTGTCAAGACCCTTCTCATTGTCAGTGTGCCCGTTGTCAAAACCCTTCTCATTGTCAGTGTGACTCGTTTGTTCTTTATCCCCGACAAAGACGTTGCTGCTGTAACGAGAGTCCCGTTTTGTTTCTGTGTCAGGTCGGTAACTGACCCATGCCTATTTATATGTTGGTATCTTTTCTTCCAGTATTGTTTCTAGAGCTTTCTTTAATATCAATATGACGGCTCCAGCCCGTGAACAGCCGGGTCTGCAAAGCCGCTGGAGAGTCTTCTACCTTAGAGTCGTTACATTTGCCAGCAATTAACATGCAGATATCCTTTTAAAAAACTGGATATAATGGGTATTATTTTGGCCACATCAAACACCATAATGGCCTAAACAGAACGATACTGCTGGGTATGGTACATAGAAATTCAGGCAGAGCCAGACCAAGGAGAAGATGGAAACAAGACAACGTGGAGTTCCTGAAGATGGTAGCGACAGAGGCGGGAATTGTGGCAAGAGATTGAGAGTCTTAGAGATCGGCTGTTGTGAGAGCGACGTTCTGGCAAGAGATTGAGAGTCTTAGAGATCGGCTGTTGTGAGAGCGACGTTCTGGCAAGAGATTGAGAGTCTTGCAGATCGGCTGTTGTGAGAGCGACGTTCTGGTAAGAGATTGAGAGTCTTACAGATCAGCTGTTGTGAGAGCGATGTTCTGGTCAGAGATTGAGAGTCTTACAGATCGGCTGTTGTGAGAGCGATGTTCTGGTCAGAGATTGAGAGTCTTACAGATCGGCTGTTGTGAGAGCGATGTTCTGGTCAGAGATTGAGAGTCTTGCAGATCGGCTGTTGTGAGAGCGACGTTCTGGTAAGAGATTGAGAGTCTTACAGATCGGCTGTTGTGAGAGCGATGTTCTGGTCAGAGATTGAGAGTCTTACAGATCGGCTGTTGTGAGAGCGACGTTCTGCAAAGGACATGCTACATGATGATGAGTTCGAATACTTTGGAATTTCGCCAACAAACAAGAACCGTCGCAACATAAACCCGGCGAGTGATATGATAAATGAACATTAGATAAGATCCGCGCTGCCTTCCCTCGCTATAACCGAAGTTCCTCCATAACTCTATACCTCTGGATTATAACAGCAGATAAGAACTTCGCCGAGTTCTGACAGATGGAAAAAAGTAGCTAAAACATTAGATGTGAATTGTAGAATTGGCATGATAACATAGCAATACGTAAATGATGGTTGAGCAGTTAGGATACATATCGTCGTAATTAGGGGACAGCGGTTGGATCCCGATTATAATCAAACATATTATAATCTAGGAACTGAGAACGCACATATGGCCAAGACCAGTAAGATGCTCCACCACGCTCTATGGATATTCCAATACCCTCAGGCTAACTGAGCACTGTTATCTTGAAATATATCCAAGTTGACGTTTTAAAGAACATAAACAAGAAAACAAAAACAGATTTGGCTTGGCTTGGTTCATTCTCAATCTCCCGCTACCAAATAGTGAAAGAGCTTAAGTAGCAGAATGTAGTCCAGAGAACGGAATGGGTTGTGTCGTAGTTTACAGCTAGACTGCGATATTTACACCTTTCGGTTCAACACATCCGACTTCAGCAAGCATATTTTGAGTACCGGGTTAGCATTCCCTCTTCGATCCCTTCTCCTTAGCCAGTCTGCCCTGCAGCAGCCTGTTATCCAGGATCACCGCGTGGAGGTGTAGAAGGGTTTTGGCAGCTTTGGTTTGTTGGCCCTGACACTAGCAGTCAGCTATGGGTCGCTGACCACTGCAGCTCATGCGCTGCTCAGCTCTGGTTCGCTGGCCCTGACGCTAGCAGTCAGCTATGGGTCGCTGACCGCTGCAGCTCATGCGCTGCTCAGCGTCTTGATAAATAAAACAAAAACAGATTTGAAAGTGCAGGATTAAGAAACTCATATACATAAGTCACTCGTTGTTCTAACATATAAAAGGCTCGATAGTCCTGCAACACAGCTTCGACAATAAACAACTGCTGCTTTGCAGGTTTCCTGTAGACAGCCGAAGGTTACGGTAGCAGATCCAAAGAAATACATGCTGAAAAAGGACGCCTTGGTACCTTGATCCAGAACACAGTGTAACTCAACGAGCCTCATAAAGGCAAGGCACGTCAATAATAATGTTCGTTTATATGAGTCAGTGACCTGCTGGGTCGATCAACCACTGTCATGACCACGTGCTGCAGCCTGTTGCCAGGCCTCATCCAGGTCTGCTACCTGTCGGTATCATGAGGTGTGGGAGTGACATCTCCTGCGGGTGCTCCAACCAGCCGGGGATGAAGCTTCAGTGACTTTTGGTTTCATGATGAGTGTGTCGACTAAGATGAAGAGGATATTTATAATTTCATAGTCAGTGTCAAACGAAACAATCAAAAGACGGCGAACTTCAGATGTAGCCTCGTGCTCCCATAGGAGCGAGAAAAGCGGAGAAAAAACCCCCAAATAGACCAAGTTGTGACAGCAGACAAACCAACATATACCACTGTCTCCCGGTAGCCACTCCTGGGCAGGTACGTCATGAACATTCGACTATGTTTAAAAGAATCGGTCAACACGTGAAACTGTTGTGTCATTCAGGATTGTCGGTCCGCTCTTTCAATGCCTTCGGCGACAACACAGTGACCAGATTTGTCTGGCCTTGTTCTTCACCTGTATGTTGATTAAACCAACCACTCTTACCTGTTGCTTTTATCTTCTGAAAGCATTTCCAGCACATCTAGAATGCCTTCAACCATACCCTCTGTCAAGGATATACCATCAGACAGATTAGAACCAGAGTAGAACCAAGAAAAAGATGGATTGGTGGTGTTAAAGGGACACCGCAGAGAGGCATGAGTAAAATATAACGACCACAGCACGAAATAAGAAAGCACTTTCTCATGCCAACCAAAGCGTGATACCACAGGCACGTTGGTGTGAAGAATGGCTTGTTCAAACTCATGATGAATAGGTCGTGTTCTCAACATGCTTCGTTCTCCTCTTTCTAAATACTAAGGCAAGGGGGCGGCGTGGGCTAGTGACACAACTCACACACCTAAGGTGCTGGGTTCGCTCACCATAGAAGCACCGGCCGTTACCCCGGGGAAGCAAACCCTTAGAAAATGCAGGAGGAAGCAGACTGTTACAAAAAAATGCATGTCGAAGTCGGATGCACTGGGCCGACAGACGCAAAAAAAAAAACCCAGTGCAACGCACACTGTTTTGGAGAATAGAAAAATGAGGAGGAAAGAAAGATACTAAAATAAAGAGAGTCTTACATAAGACAATGCCGTCGGAGATGAAGTGTAAGCGAATTAAGTATACTAAGCCACAGCTTGTATGAGGTGGGGTGTATAGCTTCCTTCTTTGTCGCATTTAAAGGCGGGCTGGTTGCAGAGTGCCGGTAGCGGGAGTTGAACCTCGTCCCTCTGCTGTGAAGGGGGCGTGCTAATCAGATGTTTTTCATCTACTACTAAGAACATTTAACAATGCACGTAGGCCTCCACCCTATCACGTTTCTACAAGAGTATCGCCTGTCTAACTCGACAGTATTAACTTGGCCATGAGTCCCTTGAACAGTGCCATAACACCACTGACCCATTACATGCACTAGCCAGGAAGGTTTGTTGTTGTTCAATGGCCACAATGTTCATGCTCACACTTCCGCACGCCCTGAAAAGGGCGTTAGATGGCGGGTTGCAGTAGTTTCCCCCACATCCCGTATGTGCTGATGAATGTGGACCGGCTTCATTAAGATAGTTGTATTATGCTTGGCTTCACCTGAGCGTCGATCACTACTATGGGGACCACGCCCATTCAAATCTCGTTATCTAGACTGCCTTTACAACAGCCTGTTTCCAGTTCACGTTACTTGGAAGACAGTTGTTTTGGGCCAGTACTTTGCGCCTGACGCGGTGCCCTAGTCAGTAAGTTGTGCCTGACCCTGACGCGGTGTCCTAGTCAGTAAGTTGTGCCTGACCCTAACGCGGTGTCCTAGTCAGTAAGTTGTGCCTGACCCTGACGCGGTGCCCTAGTCAGTAAGTTGTGCCTGACGCGGTGTCCTAGTCAGTAAGTTGTGCCTGACCCTAACGCGGTGTCCTAGTCAGTAAGTTGTGCCTGACCCTAACGCGGTGTCCTAGTCAGTAAGTTGTGCCTGACCGACTAACGTCTCAGTCCCCTAGCCAGGAATGATAGCAGGAATACACTTGGGAACATGCTTTCTGTTGCCATGTTTTACATGATGAGGTTGCTTGCCCTAGTCACCTTTTACGATAAGCACGGCGTTGCAGTTGCGCTGTTCTGTCCTTCCAAGTCCTGCTACTATATTTGGATATGTCAGAAAGATAAGATGGAATATGGAAACGTGTCTTCGATAAGACAAACCTGCACTTGAACAAGAGACAGTTGAAACCACTGCAATCATTCTCAACTTTGAAAGTGTGGGTGACCTTTCGTCGAGGCCCGGGCGTGGGTAAATAGAAACACAACAGTGACTCGACGGCACGACAGCCACTGGGTACGATCGTGTAGTCCGACTTCCGGGTAGTCTGATTGTTATCTTGTGAGATTACAAAGTATTTTTATTGGACCAGCACATGTCGCTTCTTCCGTCCCTAGCTGTTGTTATCTCAGATTACTTAAGTGGTCGGCCCTGAAAAGATTGTTGGAGCAAATGTAACCACGAGTCGTGGCAAGTGGACACTTGCTTCTCGTTTAGTGGGGGCTGTAACATTACAGGGGTTTATTGGGACTCCACCGAGCCGCGTGCTCTACGGGTTGCATTAACGGCTCCATCAGTTACTTGCTTAATCTCACTAGTACTACTTACATCTCCCCAGGAACAAGATTGTTACAGACCAGTCTCTCTACTTGCACCTCCACAGGAACAAGATTGTTACAGACCAGTCTCCCTACTTACACCTCCCAAGAATCCAAACTTCTACAGACCAGTCTCCCTACTTACACCTCCCAAGAATTCAAACTTCTACAAACCAGTCTCCCTACTTACACCTCCCAAGAATCCAAACTTCTACAGACCAGTCTCCCTACTTACACCTCCCAAGAATCCAAACTTATACAGACCAGTCTCCCTATTTACATCTCCCAAGGAAGCGCTAATACAACCTCTGAGATACTTAGCATTCACACTGAACAATGAGAAAGATTATAACTGAGAGAATAAAGAATCTGACTTTATCCACCAAAGTGTGTCGCTAAGCAGTGTTGAGAGTTGGTATTTCTTCTCGTACGCTAAGTGTGTTACGCTACAGTTGCTGTCAGCTCATGTTTTGGGGCATCTGTTATGTCATCTGCTTAGCACTCTTTTTTTGCGTAAAGTAGGTAAATCTTATTGTGTCATAGGCTCGCAGTGGTAGTTAATCAGGTTGCGTTTGTCACGAGATGACTGAACTTTTGGTTTGTTTACCGTGTATACATCACAGTAAGTACAGTTCACAATGTGTGTGTCATCATTTCCCATTCTCTCTCCAGGTGACATTTAATCACTTTCCCCAGACATTTCGTTTCAGAAGTTGTCATTTTCCTGTCCTGTGCATTGTATGAGAATCACGACTGACATTGGTAAGTAGTGATGCTGTTCTCCCTCCTCCTATTTGAGATCTCTTATCCGGTTTCCAGACGCTATATTGCATTTATACCTTAGTACATCAACAACTCAGGGTATGAACAATTTTAGTATCAAGTAAGAGATATGGTCTTCTCCTTCGTTAGTTCGAGAGCACCATTGTATCATGTTCAGTTATATCTTGTTATGTCTGGTCCTAAAGTATTATGTATCAGTCTTGAGATCAAGATGCTGCGCAGCGCATGAGCTGTCGCGGCCAGCGATCCAAAGCTGACTACTAGCGCCAGCGACCAAGAGCTGCCGTCCCTTCTCAACCTCAACGAAGTAATCCTGGATAACAGAGCAGACTGGCTAAGAAGAAGGGGTCAAAGAAGGGGTCAAAGAGGGGAAACGAACCCGGGTACCCAAAAAATGTCATGCTGAAGTCGTATACCTCGGACCGAAAGGTGCAAATATCTGAGTCAAGATGTAAACTATGACACAACGCATTCCGTTCTCCGAACTACATCCTGCTACTTGCAAAGCCTTTTCAGGGCTTGGTGGCGGGAGTTTGAGAACGAACGAACGAACGAACGAAGAAGAAGAAGTAGTAGTCTTGAGAGACAGACTTTGGACAGGCCAAGGCGGAACGAATCAAATTGACACAACAAACTGCTAAATCCATTGGGTATGGTCAAATCAAGCGATTTAACGAAAGTAATGGAAGACGTTAATGTCACAGTTGGAGAGCATAAAGGAGGTGCAAAAATGGTCTTGGAGTAATAAATGAGAATGGTGAGATATTTTTGCACACGAAATCAACAAGTCATTGTAGAAAATATCCCAAAAGAATATTCATTGGGCAACATGGATTTCTCCAGACCATGTAAGGTAAAACCAAATTGACCTCATAATCACAAATATGAAATGTAAACGAGCTTTACATGACGTCATGTCTACAGATGAGCGGATGTGACTTCAGTCCACAATCTAGCGGTGGTCAAAGTTAAACTTCATCTACGAAAGAACAGAACAACTCACTAGGTATGCTATAATGTGGGATATATCAAAGGAAATCAGACAAAAAAAGAGTTTAGCTTCACACTAGACAATCAATTTCAAGCACTGGAACAACAAGACACAGAGGCCGGCTTCTTCTTCTTCTTTTCGATTGTGCCTTTCAGCGTCAGGTTATGAAGATGTTTCTTGACCGGTCCCTAGTATGTGCTTCATTCACGGGAAGCTTGACTGCTTCTGTTATTTCTGCTATCTTTGCAAGGTCGGCCTTTAGCTTTGTAGCAATTGTATATGTATATCATTGCTTTCTGAGAGATTCTATCAGGTATTTCTCGCGTCACGTGGCCGAACCATTTGGTTTCTTGTATCTTGATGAGGTCTTGCATTGGTGTTGTACCTACTTGTCTCCTAATATCACTGATGACAAAAGGTCCTGAAAACAATGTGCAAGACATGTTTTGGTAAAACAGGGGCGAACACAACGGTCTGGTTACGACAAAAACGTTCACCTCACAAAGTTTCAAAAGATGCGAGGAAAACAAAGTTGATTTACGAAACAGCAACATTAGAGCCACCGAAGCTAAAGCACACAAAGTTTACACAGAGGTTAACAATGAAAAAGACAAAAGAACATTGCGGTAGACAAGAGAATTCTTCTTCTTCTTCTTCTTAGTACGCTGTAAGACGTCAAATTGAATTTGTTTGAAGAAAGCAGCTGTCATCCTGAGGCTGTCGACACTGCCATAGAGCTGATCTAGTGTTGCCACTGGTGATGGCCACATGTGCTTTCTCTGGTCCTCGTATGTCAGGCAATTTTCCAGCAGATGTTCAGCGGTCATTTTCCCTGTACCCCAGGTGCATTCGTCAGTGCCACCTATCTTCATTTTATTGAATAGATGGTACCTCAGTCTGTTATGGCCTGTGCGGAGTCTGAAGACCACGACCTGCTCTTTTCTGTTCAACTGGTAATAGGCATCATTTTTTGTGTAGCCAGTATGTTCTGTTTCCCATTTGGCCATATATCTGGCCCTAAAAACCTTGTGGACTCTTCATAGGTCACACTAGAATTTGGTTGTGGTAATCTTGCACCTTCTTTTGCCAGTCTGTCTGCCTCCTCGTTGCTTTGAATGTTACAGTGGGATGGAACCCACTGTACCACTACTCTTTTTGGTGCGGACTGCTGGCATAGTTGACAGAGTACTGATCTTAAATCATTAAGATCTATATTTTTCTGGCTTTTTTGGTGCTGTAACCACGGCCAGGGTATCTGTAAACAGGACTATCTGGCTTTCATTGCTTTCGCATGTCAACATTGCTTTTGCTGCAGCCTTCAGTGCCTTTGCCTCTGCTCTGAAATTGCTTGAGAATTTTCCAGTTGCCACTGACAGTGTTATTTTTCTACCATTTGCTAGGCTCAGGAATACCCCTCCCCCTCCATTCTGTGTTGTGTTTATTACAGAACCGTCGGTGTATGCATGGGTCCAGTCCATGCTAGGGTAGTTTTCCTCTATGTACCTCAGGGTTATGTCTATTCTTTCTTCTTCAGTCTGGTTGTTCTTGTTTCCAATACCTGGTATATTTTCTACCACCTCTGGAATGATATGCTGCTTCCATGTGGGTTTGCGTACAGTAGGGATGAGCTTTGGTGTTTGTTGGTGTTCATATGGTTTTCGCTCATCTTTGCTTTGGCTATTTCTGCAAAGTTTCTCCGCTTTAGTTTCCCTTTTCCAAATCTATTTAGTCTCTGATGCATTGAATGGTATGTTAGTCTTTTTAGTTTCTCTGCTTGCTGCTGAGCTCTGCTGTCTCTTCTGTCGGTCATGGATTGCAGATTTGTAATCTTTTCAAGTTCTACAATTGGCGTTGACTTTATGCCTCCTGTTATAACTCTCATGGCATGGTTTTGATGTTTGCTAATTTTATCAAAGTTCGCCTTTGCTGCTGTTACCCATGCCGCAATGCCATACTCGAGAACTGGTAAGAGAATTCACATTGATAGTCTGGTTATAGAAGCCAAAAAAGCTACAGAAAAAGAGCACGAAAAGGTGTGTACATCACTACCAGAAAACTGTCTGGAAAATACTAACAACAAAATCGACCAATAAAAGACACATTGGGGAGAAGGAAAACAAATCTGGAAAAACAGAAAAAAGATGGATGAAATATCTTGAAGATCTCTGACATAGCCCACAACCAGTCAATCCACCTCACATTTTACCTGCTAAAGAAGACCTCAAAGTTTACCGTGATAAGCAAGGCAAAGAATAGCGAAACATGAGACTTCTAAGGAATGAAAACCGGCGACAGAGCCTGATGTCATACCAGCGGAAGCTATTATAGCAGGCATAGAAGCACCCACCTGTACGTTTTAGTTGTATTGATAATTTTTGAGATACATAAAGCATTCTTACAGGTTGTAGAGAAGACTATCAGGTTAAAGTACCAAAGAAAGGCGATCAACAAGAGTGTACACATCATAGAGGAATAATGATCTTGTTTAGTGGATGATAAAGCAAGTGTTAAATAGAGTTGAAAGCCTTAAAAACTTTGCGCGTTCAAAGTTAATAGATAAACAAGCAGGTTTCGTATCAGACAAACTCGAGCAGACCAGATAACCACATGGTGCATACTTGTTGGGCAGTCATTGGAATATTAGAATGGAATTCAAGTCTGTACACAAACTTTCTTGACTAGAATTGGAAAGTTGGACACTCTGGAAACTGCTAAGACACTATGGTATCACGTAAACGCTTACCAGCATTTGTAGAAGTCCACGTGTGAGGATATACAATGAAGAGTTTTTTTTCACGAGGGGCAACTCCCATACTTATATAACATTACATCTGGAGTTTACAGCCCAAACTTGATGAAGTTTAGATTAATAAAACAGCACGGTCGTGCCTTCATTAAAAAAGATCGTGCTGACGTCGGATACACTTGGCTTAAAGGCACAAAGCACAGTACAATACACTCCACGATATGAAACACATGAAGAATGACTGGAGAAAACAACGAGAAACAATTACGTGAACCTCGAGTTCGATCGTTTACTTCTCATAGTTGTGACGCGCACCCAGTCACCAAGCTGGTAATTGTTATCTTCCTCTATTAAGGTAAACAATGCGGCAAAGAGGGGAACTGGCTAGCCTATTCAACAAAGTTCAGACCGCGTACATAGAAACAGTAGCACTAGCCATAAGACTATTTTAAATCTCAGCTATGTATGTTCTTTCGGTGCGCACCAGTGAGCCTTTCGGTAAATGGGTGTCTTGGCTGTTAGAGATGTAAAGGCAGCCAAGTCAGCCTACCATATAAACATTGATGATGCCCGGTACACTGAAGTCTCCAATACCCCATTGTCTGCTATGGGATTATCTTCTATCTATTTTCAGTCCACTTGTGTCGTTAGACGTTGTGGGGAGGTGTGACCTCCTTTGTTTCATATTTTTTGGCAGGTGAAATTCCGCTGGTGACTTGCCAGGTCAATACCATTATCTATTACTAACCGTTAGACGGTTAGAAGCCCCTGGAATACGATCACCTATTATGGTGAGACTGGTGGTGGTGAAATCGTAAATTAGATCAAGGTAGACCCGTAGCCTGCCAGGCGCCATCTATGCCGCTACACTAGCCACATAACAAAGACCTGATTTATAACCACACACTACCTTTCCTTATACTATGTCTGCTATATCCGTATGTTACCGGGGCCCGAAAAGAAAGCAAACAATGGCAACAGTGTAACCTGCTTTCCACGTCGTAATATGTGACTAGGGATGAGCATGGGGTCTGCTAGCCACATTAAACGCCACATAGAAAATAAAAGATAATTTCCACACCCCCCGATAGAACAGGGGGGACAAGATCAGCACCCTGTCAACTATGCCAGCAGTCCAAACCCAGAAGAGTAGTAGTACAGTGAGTCCCATCCCACTGTAACATGCAAGAGAACGAGGAGGCAGACAGACTGGCGTTAGAAGGTGGAAGGTTACCACAACCATATTCTAGTGTGACCTACGAAGAGTCCAAAAGGGTTATTACGGTCAGATACGTGAACAAATGGGAAACGGAGTATACTGACTATAGAATAAATGATTCTTATTACCAGATGAACAGAAGAGAGCAGGTGGCAGTCTTCGGACTCTGCACAGGCCACAACAGACTGAGGTACCATCTATTAAATAAACTGAAGAAAGGTGCTACTGGCGAATGTAATTGTGGTACAGGGAAAATGACCCCTGAACATCTGCTGCAAAATTGCCTGACATACGAGGACCAGAGAAAGCACATGTGGCCATCACCAGTGGCAACACTAGACAAGCTCTATGGCAGTGTCGACAGCCTCAGGATGACAGCTGCTTTCTTCGAACAAATTCAAGTTGACATCTGACAGCGTACGAAGAAGAAGAAGATGAACAAATTCAAGTCGACGTCTCACAGCGTACGAAGAGGAAGAAGCCGAAGAACAGTGGAAACCAATCAGTAAGTACTACGTTATGACTGCTCTTCTTGAACCTTAAGAAAATCTTCCACAAAGAGGACACAACATCCCGAAAAACTTGATTTTGTTAAGAGTCACTTATAACTGCAAGGTAATCTTTGAGGCATGTAAACATGCGTGTCTTTGACATTAGAAAGACAATTACTCGTATCTAATCTTTGAGTGATCTAAGAAGGGCCATATCTCATTGGGACACGGCAATTTTCTGAGAAAATGTAGCCGTTTAAATAAGTTGTCTGTTAGTTTAGGCCAAGATAACTTCTAGAAGGCTGATATAATTACGAGCGAGGTAATGTCATTACCTGCAAAAAGTGCTACGTCAGATAATGAGCGCGAACAAGCTTCATTCTTCTTGTTCATTAACATTTTGTATACGTTTTGCCAAACACGCACTTTCATCCAGACGTGCTGTGCTATTTTAGGGTGTATTATGGTATCAGGAAAAGTGATCCTATAATAGCAGACTACCTTGGGGATAAAGCAGTGGAGGCTATGTTGTACTAGGTATCAGCCGATTTTGAGGTGTTCACAACTGTAAGTTAGGTACCTATTTACAACTTGGTAGACTGAAGCACATACGGTTACTGCGGTAACCTGTTGCAAGAGTCGGTCGAGTGATATTACGGTGCTTATACTGTTCCTTATTCTGTGACAATGATCATATTCATATAACGAGCGGCGCAGCTCACATACCAAACTTGCATTTGTTCCGATTCATTGACCAGAAAGGTTGCATGGCAAGTTAACCAATAACAAATATGTGACGAGTTGGGATGTGCTGGACCGTAAGACTCCAACCCCTAGCACATCACATACCCATCCTTAGGAAACAAACTGAACGACAAACAAGTAAGCAATTATTCATATTATCGTTTGTCCACCTAGCTCCCATAGGAGCATAATGGGTTTTTAATAGATGACCTCTGTTTCTATTTTTCGAAGTCTTTTTATTTCCGCACAAGAGTCCCCGATTTGGGCTGACTTTCTCCTCGACCGTTCCCCGCCAATTGTTTCTTGATCTTCCCCCTCGCCAATTCCCCTATGGGCTCCAATAAAGCGCATGCCTAGTTATACTGTTCGGCTTCTTTCCGAGTGTGCCCTATCCATCCCCCGTCCTCATGGTTGAAGCCGCGTTCTTTCCCAAGGATCTGTGTTTCACCTCTGGTCATCCAACGAGCAGTGTACTTCTTCTTCTTCTTACGCTGTCAGACGTCGACCTTTATTTTTTCGAAAAAAGCAGTCATCCTGAGGCTGTCGACACTGCCATAGAGCTTGTCTAGTGTTGCCATTGGTGATGGCCACATCTGCTCTCTCTAGTCCTCGTATGTCGGGCAGTTTTGCAGCAAATGCTCAGCGGTCATTTTCCCTGTACCACACGAGCATTCGTCAGTGCCACCTATCTTCAATTTGTTGAATAGGTGGTACCTCAGTCTATTGTGGCCAGTGCGAAGTCTGAAGACCACCACCTGCTCTCTTCTGTTCAACTGGTAATAGGCATCGTTTTTTGTGTAGCCAGTATGTTCTGTTTCCCATGAGCAGTGTACGACTAAGGTACTTGATGAAAGACTGTCGCTTGGATCCGGTATACGTAGTCACATGCCATGCCCCCAAGCCATACAGCAGTACCGACGTTATATTTATGTTATTGAATGCTCACAATAAGTTTGTGCGCCGTGAAAAGGGCGTTATGTTATAGTAGCTGTCCTCACCCCACCCCCACCCCACCCCCCCCCCCCCCCCCCGAGCATGCTGATGCGGTTGGACTATGTTTGGATTCGTTCTAGTGTGACTTACTATTACGGGGGTCACCTCCCGTTAGCCAGACTGTCTTGGAACCAGCCTGTTTACAAGGAACGCTGCATGAAAGGGAGGTGTGGTCTTGGTCAGTATGTTAACTTAACAACGTCTTTATACTGGTTTAGAAGACTCTGCAGAGTCTGTATACTGGTTTAGAAGACTCTGCAGAGTCTGTATACAATCAGTTTCATTTACATTTCTTTGCTCTAAAAGCTATGCGCATCCGATTTATTCTTAAATGCATTAATTGTCCCTGCCTCTACTACCTCCAGTGGCAATGCATTCCAAGCATTCACCACTCTCTGATTAAAAAAATATTTCCTAATATCTAATCTGGATTTCTCTTTAGTTAATTTGTAGTCATATTCCCTTTTGTTCTTGTGGGTGGTTGTATTTTGAACAACTTGTTATAGTCTAATTTATTTGTTCCTCTGATGATCTTATAAACCTGTAAGCCGGTTTTTCCTGAGTCTTTCCTCATAAATGTAATTCTGGAAACCCACTATCAGCTTTGTCGCTCTTTTTTGTATTCTTTCCAGCACGTTTATATCCCCTCTCTGATAAGGACTCCACACCTGTACACAGTACTCCAATCTAGGTCTAACTAATGCTTTATACAATTTGACTATCGTCTTCCTTGTTCCTATGTTTAATATTTCTTTTTATCATACCTAACATTGCATTTGCCTTTTCACTGTTACCTGAACTTGCTTACTCACCTTACCTGTATGATCTATTATAACCCCTAGGTCCCTTTCCTTATCTTTCTTTATAATATTGTTCTCGCCTATTCTGTAATTATGTTCTATATTGGATCTACCCACGTGGATTACTGTACATTTATCTTCATTAAACTCTATTTGCCAGTTTCCAGACCATTCATTTTAACTTCTCTAATTTCGAACAGCAATTTTGGATGAATACCATCTTGGCATGGGCATTTATCCACTTTCAACCCCTCTAAAAAACCATTTAAAAACCATGTCCTCTGTAATACAGATTGATCTTAATCCCAATGTATCCATGTCTCTTTGAAAAATATATTTAGGCCCTGGGATCTTGGAGTAGTCCTCTTTTGTGTAGACTGTGCCAAAGTACTGATTCAGTAGATTATCTGCCTCCCTATTCTCACTTATTATTTTCCCTGTACTGTCTACTATGAGAGGGCCTACTTCGTCGTTCGTTCTTTGTTTATTTCTAACATAATAAGAGAAGCTTTTACTATCCTGAGCAATTTTTTTTCCAAGTCTATTTTTGTTGTTTTATTCACTTTCTGAGCTATGCTCTGCTTGTCCAAATATGTTTTATCTGTTTATTTTAATTTTACCTGCCTCTATTTTTTTTCCATGGTTTATTTTTAGCTCTTCTGCATTTAACTACAAATCTAGTTATCCACTTTTTACGTTTCGGGTTGAACTCCCTACATGGAACACATTCCTCTTTTAGGCGTATGTTGTGCCTCACCCCGAGGCAACGTCTTGGTCAGTACATTGTGCTTGAGCGGACTAGCGTCTCAGTTCCCCTTTCCGTTAGTGTTAAAACATCCTAATCTTATTCTACACTGAGAATACTGTCCGAGTTCCATATTAGGCGCCGGGAATTGAAAACAAATATGTCCTTCTTAATCCTGACGTCAACGTGAATGTTTTCTATATTCATAATAATGAATATCAATACGTCAAGTGCAGGTGATAAATGTATCAAAGGATATAACTACTGAAACCATCCAAACATGCAAAATGTGGCTAAAGAGGGTTGTGCATGGGGATAGTAACATCATCATGTAAAACAAATTGCTACAACAGAATTCACAACTACAAAGGCGCACACAATGATCTGGCACATACTTCCTGCGAGGGACCAGCAGCAAGGGTGCATGTCTATACTTTATGTGGAGTGAATATGGACATCCCAAAAAAAATAGAAGACATCATCTGATAGTTTGGCCCACCTTTCCCACAAGTGGGAAAACATGCTGATTGTGAAGTAGACTTGTCAAACAAGTGGGAAAACATGCTGATTGTGAAGTAGACTTGTAAAACAAGTTTCAGATATAATATCCCAGATACGCTATGGCAATAAAGGAGTGAAAAACTCGTTTCTCGTGATTAAAAAATTTCAGGGAACTATATAATGTGAAGGATGTAATCTTTGGCGCTCTACGAATGTGTCTGTACTCTTGTTTACATAGCCCCGACTGGGACTGTTTATTAGCCCCAAACAAAGCCTATTTGTTGAAAGGTTGAACGCCCCTTTAAAACAAGCCGTATAATCGACTCGGTTTTACGCTCAGGCTAGGACACGACAGGTATTTCACAGAGTCCGACAAACCCTCGCGAGTGGACGCTGTTAAACAAATAATATCAAAGAATCAGGGACGCATCAAATCAATAGGGACTCCAGCTCACTGCGGCTGTCTGTCAAAGAATGCAGCGGAGATCCAGCCTGGACACTTTCATCCATGAAGAGCAGTGACCTAAAGTTGTAACTTCAGCTACCTTATTTAAGTGACACAGGTTCAACTGGTTAATAGATAGGTGGGGGAATACCTTCCGGGCTCTCTCTTCTCACCTCGCACTTTGTTTCATTTTACTCTGTCCAACAATCACGCTCTAACACAACTTTCATACGCGTTTTCAGGGCGAGACCTTTCCATTGCACTTTGGTTGGGTTGATCTCTGAGTGCGCCTTTAACTAGCATTGGTACATGCAGACGCACACACGTATCCAAACACTGGTTAATACGTCCTGATATCACCCAATAGGCTGCGGCCTGGGTGTAAAGAGCGTGCCTACGCCAGTAGAATACAGAGAGGCAAACCTTTTACCAAACAAAAAACACATGTAAAGGATCCTTATCAGTATGATCACTTCTTCACGTACAGAAAGGATTGGCAAAACTACTTCACTGCAAAAAATGCCATAGTGGATCACATGAAACACTATACATACACCCATCCCCTGGCCCAAGCGTTCGCCCTACAAACAGAAACACACATACACCCATCCCCTGGCCCAAGCGTTCGCACTACAAACAGAAACACACATACACCCATCCCCTGGCCCAAGCGTTCGCACTACAAACAGAAACACACATACACCCATCCCCTGGCCCAAGCGTTCGCACTACAAACAGAAACACACATACACCCATCCCCTGGCCCAAGCGTTCGCACTATAAACAGAAACACACATACACCCATCCCCTGGCCCAAGCGTTAGCACTACAAACAGAAACACACATACACCCATCCCCTGGCCCAAGCGTTCGCCCTACAAACAGAAACACACATACACCCATCCCCTGGCCCAAGCGTTCGCCCTACAAACAGAAACACACATACACCCATCCCCTGGCCCAAGCGTTCGCCCTACAAACAGAAACACACATACACCCATCCCCTGGCCCAAGCGTTCGCACTACAAACAGAAACACACATACACCCATCCCCTGGCCCAAGCGTTCGCACTACAAACAGAAACACACATACACCCATCCCCTGGCCCAAGCGTTCGCCCTACAAACAGAAACACACATACACCCATCCCCTGGCCCAAGCGTTCGCCCTACAAACAGAAACACACATACACCCACCCCCTGGCCCAAGCGTTCGCACTACAAACAGAAACACACATACACCCATCCCCTGGCCCAAGCGTTCGCCCTACAAACAGAAACACACATACACCCATCCCCTGGCCCAAGCGTTCGCCCTACAAACAGAAACACACATACACCCATCCCCTGGCCCAAGCGTTCGCACTACAAACAGAAACACACATACACCCATCCCCTGGCCCAAGCGTTCGCACTACAAACAGAAACACACATACACCCATCCCCTGGCCCAAGCGTTCGCCCTACAAACAGAAACACACATACACCCATCCCCTGGCCCAAGCGTTCGCACTACAAACAGAAACACACATACACCCATCCCCTGGCCCAAGCGTTCGCCCTACAAACAGAAACACACATACACCCATCCCCTGGCCCAAGCGTTCGCCCTACAAACAGAAACACACATACACCCATCCCCTGGCCCAAGCGTTCGCCCTACAAACAGAAACACACATACACCCATCCCCTGGCCCAAGCGTTCGCACTACAAACAGAAACACACATACACCCATCCCCTGGCCCAAGCGTTCGCACTACAAACAGAAACACACATACACCCATCCCCTGGCCCAAGCGTTCGCCCTACAAACAGAAACACACATACACCCATCCCCTGGCCCAAGCGTTCGCCCTACAAACAGAAACACACATACACCCACCCCCTGGCCCAAGCGTTCGCACTACAAACAGAAACACACATACACCCATACACTGACCAATACGTCCTATTGTGACCTAAACAGGTATGGGGTTGAAAGTGGCGTGTATTCGCCTGTAGAATCCAGATAGGCAAACCTTTAAACAAACAAAAACCACGATAATAGCAGGGGTTAACTATTAGGGATAATATAAAAACCAAGCCTACACACTGCGTGGCCACTGCAGTGGAAAGCGACCTTTTCTTCAGCTGTATAAACTTGCCACCGGACCTCAGCAATGGGCACGTCAACAGTAATCATTTAGCAGTAACTGCTGGCCGTCGAGAATGAAGTGTCAGAGATAAAATTGTAGGAGTACTGAGCCTCAACATGATGTGGTGGTGGGACGGCGTGAGCTAGCAGTTAAGTGGCACGGCTCACGACGCGAAGGTGCTGTGTTCGATCCCCATCACAGCACCGGCCGTTACTCCGGGGAAGCAAACCCTTAGAAAATGCAGGAGGAAACAGACCCTTACATAAGATGCATGTTGAAGTCGGATGCACTAGACCGACAGGCGCAAAATAAAAACCACAGTGCAACGCACACCGTCTTTGAGATTAGAGAAATGAGGCGAAAGAAAAACATTTTTTTTTTTTAATTTGGTGGGGGTGACCAGTCTCCTTCCTCGCTAGGTGCCCATTAACAGCTTGGCCGACTCGAACCCCGTACATCTGCCGTGAAATGGGTATAAACGCCATAATTAACATTTGCGTTGTTTTTATTGCAATAACTGGCGCATGTATTTAGGCGTGATTTTGCTGCTTCCATAGCAACCGCTACAGATATGCCGAAGGGAGGCTTGCTATTGGCTGGTTCTACTAAGCTGGACGGGGTGAGGAGACTAACGTCTGGTCAGGTAAAACATATTGATAAGATTATGTTATCCCCGGAATGGCATATGTTGTTTTTCTGTTGGGGGTAAAGTAAACAAACATAGCCAGCACACGACGTGGCGAAGCGGCCTGTAGTCCTCAGCCTTCAAAACCCCTGTTAGTTAAGGTCAGGTGAAATATACTGATCAAGATTCTCGGCTCACTTCCAATCGGTTCTTCCTTGGAACATGCTTCTTCACGTTAGTCTGGCTAACGAGGTGGTGATCGGCACTGTGAACCCCATAGTGGTGAGCATGCTGACGAGCCTCGCATTGCACTACATAAATGATGTCCCCGGTTCATTTTATCAAGTACGGCTCGGGATGTGAAGATATCCCCTGTAACCTGCCACCTAAGAATGTCCTTAAGAGTACCTAACTCAAGTACGAGCTGTATTACCAACAACAACAACCACTCTGGATTGGTCTTCCCTGTTAGGGGTCAGAGAAAAGTTACCACCTCGGTGTCGGGGGTTTTATCACACAGCCGACACTTCCGTCCGCCTAAACAAAGAGCCACAAGCAAACACACCTCGCCGAGAGAGGGACATCCGGGGTAGGATCCAAAACATGTCCGCGAGTGATGAAAGCCCAGTTTGAGACAGCCGTAGGCATTTACAAACGGAAGCGCTGAATATGAAACTTGATCAAATCCGGAAACAGGTCTAGGACACATTATACATGATGGACGCAGACTGAGAAATGTTGATGGAGTGAACTTGTTGCTTCCCGTAAAAGATACCCCCAGTCTTAATGGTCACTGATTGTGTGTGTGTTTTTTCCAGGCATATATGAAGGATACAAGAATGAGATAACGCTCAGGGTAAATAAGAGTCGAGAAACAATACTGGAAAGAAAAATGTCAGCGGTCAACAACGAAATAAGCGTGAGGATAACATTAAAATATAGGCAGAGAAAAGTCCGTAAGATTGGGGACATCGTGGTGAGAGACAGTGGACGTTGGAGATCTATTGATGCCGACCTTCGATGTAGAGATGGTACAGGAACCGAGCTGAAACAAGAGAGGAGGTGTGTCATTTAGCGAGATAAAGCAACAAGGTGTCTGAGAAAATACAAGACTTATAATGGCTATTACCAGTGTGACGATTTTCTTGCTCCGTTTGATGCTGTTGGAGATAACGACGCAAGATCCCAAATGCGATTATCATGGAAGTGAAAGCCAGGTACACCTACAAATACTCGTATAAGATGATGTTAGAGGGAACTACAATTATATGGATGCTCCTGGGGAGAGGCAGAAAGAGAAGTCCGTGACCGTATATACTGGCGAGCAGTGGCGAATGCGCCGAGAGGAGGGATGGGTTTTGATTGACTAAAGAGGGTCGAAGATGCAATACAGTGAATGAGCTGTCAGCAACAAGCGATTCATTATTGACTGCTGGAGTCAAGGTCAGCGAATCAGAGCTGACCAAGATCCTATTCCGCTTCCAAGCGGAGACATTGGAAACAGGTTGCACTAGTGTGGTCTGGCAAAGAGAATGGGCATCGCAGTAAGAAGGCAAACCCATTATTTTAAAAAGTCAGCTGAAATCGAATGTGTCCGGCTGAAAGGCCCATATATCTCAGTCTGGGATCAAGACGCTGAGCAGCGCATGAGCTGCAGTGGTCCATAGCTGACTGCTAGCGTCAGGGCCAGCGAACCATAGCTGCCAAGATCCCTCTACACCTCCACGCGGTGATCCTGGATAACAGCCTGCAGCAGGGCAGACTGGCTAAGGAGAAGGGATCGAAGAGGGAATGCTAACCCGGTACTAAAAAAATGCTTGCTGATGTCAGATGTGTTGGACCGAAAGGTGTAAATATCGCAGCCAAGCTGTAAACTACAACACAACGCATTCCGTTCTCTGGACTACATTCTGCTACTTACCCTTTCAGGGTTTGGTAGTGGGAGATTGAGAACGAACGAAGAAGAAGATATCTCAGTCTCGCTTTAGTCCGACTGAAAGGTCCCCATATCTCAGTCTTGCTCTAGTCAGACTGAAGGGCCCATATATCTCAGTCTCGCTGTAAACTATGACACAACGTCCTTTCCAGGAAACACGCCCACGAAGGAGATCTTCAACTCCTGTTCTCTGTAATATTCATTTAACACCGATAATCCATATTTTTCTTGGTTCGTCTATGGCTCTGGTCCGGCTGATAATATATCTTTGACATCACGTAGGTTTGAAGACATTCTAGCATAGAAAAGACTTTGGAAGTAGCAGGATGTAGTCCGGAGAACGGTATGCGTTGTGTAGTAGTTTACAGCTTGACTGCGATATTTGCACCTTTCGTTCCGACACATCCCACTTCAACATGCATTTTTTAATAGCGGTTATCCTTCCCCCTTTGATCCCTTCTCTTTAACCAGTCTGCTCTGTTGCAGCTTGCTATCCAGGATCATCGCGTGGAGGTGTAGAAGGGTCTTGGTAGCCCTGGTTCGCTGGAGCTGACGTGAGCAGTCAGATATGGGTCGCTGACTCGTGCAGCTTCGTACACTCTATATAATACAAGAATAAACAAGGGATTAGTTCCAACAATGTCAAGAAGATGTTACTTCTGAAAGGTTACTCTGGAATAAGATCCCCCCCCCCCTTCCCTGCGTCAAAACCATCGTAACTGATTGAACCATTACATACCCCTTTAAATACAGCAGATTGTTACGGTCACAAGAATCTAGCCAGTCACATTAGCCAAGCGCGGGTCAGTCTTACGACGTTTCTCGTAAATTACCACGCCGTACCGTGGTGTAAATTAGGATCGCTTGAAGCCTTGACCTGGTCAGCTGTTACAAGTCTTGACCGTTGGACACACTACTTGACTGGCTAGAATGTTGTATAAAAAGTAGTCCCATTGTAGTCCGTTGTTGTACTGCATCTATCTGTCCTAGTGGAACACATTACAAACCGATACATTATTCACACACGCATCCACTGGCCAATACACCCACACTACAAACAGATACACACACATACAAACTCATCCATCCACTGGCCAGTACGTCTTCACATGACCTAAACGTCCACCATCTGGAGTTGAAAGGACGTGCAAACGCCAGTAGAATACAGACAGGCAAACCTTTACTCAAACAAAAACACCGTTGTCAGAGATAAAGTGTTAGACTAGCTATGCTAATTCAACTTTTTACGGAATCCCCTTCTTTACACCATTTTCTTCCCTAATAATAAGCTAGTTTCGGGTTTAAAGCCGCTTAAATGGTGCATGCCAATAACCGGATTTAAATCGGTTAACTTTGCTACGAGAAGAGAACCGTTCTTCTACTCAGCCACTCCTCCCTGATGTAAACAAATGTAAATAGCATATCCTTCGCAGAACGTCGCTTCTTACAACCGCCAACCTATTTGACTATTATCTTGGCAGCTGACAGTACGGTAGGTTGCCATTAATGTTCGGAAATGGAAGAAGCCATCATTTCGAGGAACAAAAAATAACTAAATGTTTGCCCAAACTGGACACGGTGTAATTCGATTCCGGTGCTTCGACCACCTTGCTGTACATTGAGTAAATCGGGTAGCTGTCATATACCTCCTAGACAGCTGCCATTTGTCCTGTCCTGATCAGCTGGCGTAGTCGTTGGCATGGTGAACTACCATTGTCCTTGACCACTGGACAACACTACTTCAGAATAATAACTGATTAGAACAATGTGTACTTTCCCCGGTATCTTGACCAAACAGGATCGGAATGTGGCCAGACCACGTGTTGTAATATTACATAATTAGAGGTTCAACACGCGAGTAGACGCGGGGTTAGACTGTAAACAGATACGTCCTGGTTTTGATAGTGCGTTAAATTAGGCACCTTCGCCGGAGCAAGATCTTCGAGCCCATCCTAATGCATGCAAGCGTACTCCAATATATCGATGATACGAAACAACGAACGCAAAACTAAACTACTAATCTAGAACAATGAAAGTGGCGTGTTCAAATGAAACCGGATCTAACGGCACCATGTGAACATGCGTACGATGACGTCACTTCTTATGTAAACAGCATATACCAATCGTCAAGTTTGCAAAATGTCATTATGTCTGCTAAAGGAATCCTTTATATTTTGTTTTAGTACTTCTTCGTTCGTTATCAAACTCCAGATACTAAGCCTTGAAAAGGGCTTTGCAAGTAGCAGGACGCAGTCTGAAGAACTGGATGCGCTGTGTCGTAGTTCAGTTTGACTGCGAAATTTACAGCTATCGGTCCGACACATCCGACTTCAGCGTGACATTATTGGGTACCGGGTTAGCCTTCCTTCCCTCTTCAACCTCTTCTCCTTAGCCTGTCCTGTTGCAGCCTGTTATCCAGGATCACCACGTGGAGGTGAAGAAGGGTATTGGCAGATCTGGGTCGCTGGCCCTAACAGTTCAACCACCTCTCAGACTACTATATACAATCAATAAAAGTGTATTAACGTGGTTCAGCATTAAACACACGCGTGGATCTCTGCGCCAGGCTATCAGCAACTGAATTTTTTACTGATTTCGGGCATCCCATGGGCCAGCCCTTAACAGGCGGATTTGCTGTTACTGGAAGGGACAAAGTAGGTTTCAACTTGAAAATAGAACTGACGAATAAAGTCTATGGTGTCGTCACACAGTGCAATTACCGTAATGACATTTGAACTTGCAACGCCTTGGCCAGAAGACCAGTATTTAAACCGTTTGTTCGTGCAGGAAATTCATGCCAAACTACTTTGCTTGTTATGGTGTTCGGTAAAAATGTGTTTGACGTGTTGAGGTTGCTAATCCTATACACAATCCTCTTTAGTCACATTTAACGACATGCTTGTGGTGCAGTTCTTTATTCCACAGTAAGAGCACCAGAAATCAGTGGGAGAGCAAACTGATGTCAACAGCCAAGCCTGAGACGATGGAGTAGAAATGTGTACAACCGGCGAGCTACGGAAACCATTAGTATCCACATCCTTCACTGAAAGCGACTGAGCCCCTATTGGTATCCCGATGAGTGCAGTGATATCGAACGGGAAGTCAAGAGTCGAAGGCTAGGACGAATAGATAGAAGATGCAACTATCCAAATGTTATACAAACGTGCCCTAAACCCGTGGTCGTTAGCGGAACCTCCAGCCACCTGTTATAGGGCACCCATCCCCTGCAAGCTCAAGCAGATTAGCGCCATGACATCTTCGGGAGGCTGTTGTCGCTCAAACTCAAATAAAGAGAAGCACAATACGCGCGAAATGTGCTGACATATTAATCCTAGTTGAAATCCGTCAATTCAACACAATCCTAAACCCACATTGAGAGAAGGGACAAGGTGAAGGTTAGCTTAACTTGTCTCCAAAGCTCTACTTCAAAGATAGATGACGGTGTGAATTGTGTCGCTATAATTGCTCTGGGTAAAAACCACTTACTAGAAATCGTGACTTGGAAGATGAGTCACGACGCGCTGATTAACATATCTTCTTGCCACTTTCAAGTTCATTGCACATATTGTCACGCTGACCCGGCAACGCCCTCAACCCTCTTATAGACTAAAATACTGATTTCCAACACTTCTTCAATGACGGCATCCTCAAGTCCTGCATCTTATTCAGTGCCATCCCTCGCCAATTGTCATGTAAAATTCCTTCCCTAAATTACTTGTCAATAAAATAATGGCAATCTCCATTAAAAAGTAAGGTTGCACTTTTCTATGGTTGATCAGCGCTAAAAATATACAACGGCTAAAGTTAAACAAAGAAACAAGAACACGTAATTAACATGACCGCATACAACAAATGTAGATCACCGTGACAGGAACAAACAAAAACATATTTTTACTCTTGGACTTGATTCGATTCGCAAATTAGTTTAGGTGTCTTCTTTCGTTCGCTTGAAAATATTGTCTGCATCTGTAATGCTGTCTGTTGTATAAACTTCTGTCTTTCGTAGTTCACATATAGGTCCAAAAGGTTTTCTTCCAGTGTTGTTTCTATGGGCCAGTTGTATTTTCTCTGTATATGTTTGGGGCATTTCTGTAGTATGTGCTCTATGGTGTCTGTCCGCATGTTAAGGATACATTAGACTATAACAAGTTTTTTGAAAATACAACCACCCACAAAAACAAGAGGGCATAGCTACAAATTAACTAAAGAGAGGTCCAGATTAGATAAGAAATTTATTTTTTTAGTCAGAGAGTGGTAAATGCTTGGAATGCATTGCCACTTGAGGTAGTGGAGGCAGGGACAATTAATGCATTTAAGAATAAATTGAATGCGCATATCTTTTAGAGCAAAGTAATGTAAATGAAACTGGTTTGTATACAGACTCGTCTAAAGCAGTATAAAGACTTTAAGTTAAGTTATGTTCACATGGCTGAGTTGCCAACTAGTTTCGGTGTAATATTGGTCAAATATACTCTCCTTTCTTCCTCTACCGTTTGTGTCGTTTCTCTGTTGCTATATTGTTATGGTTGTGAGCACAGTACCTCCCATAACACACTGGTAAAATGTGGGGGAACACTGCAAGAGAATCACCGGAATTGTGTATTTTGTAACATGCGGGTATTCATTGTTTATATCTATCCAGAGCTGGTCAAGAAGTACTTCCCTATGCCTTCGTACAGAGTGCCACCACGACGTTTATATTCGGACAGCCATCGTGACGTTTATATTCGGACAGTTAGTTAGGCCTGTGACCCACATGGTGTGGTGATAACAGAGTACCATCATCACGTTTATATTCGGACAGTTAGTTAGGTCTGTGACCTGTGGTGAAAACAGAGTGTCATCATGACGTTTATATTCGGACAGTTAGGTCTGTGACCTGTGGTGACAACAGTGTCTTCATGACGTTTATATTCGGACAGTAAGTTAGGTCTGTGACCTGTGGTGACAACAGAGTGCCATCAAGACGTTTATATTCGGACAGTTAGTTAGGTCTGTGACCTGTGGTGACAACAGATTGTCTTCATGACGTTTATATTCAAGACCACGCTACTCTCGTAAGAAAGTAGGCCACCCAAGTTGTTCTCGGAGCACACAGAATAGAACCACTGTTTCCTTCATTGCATGTCGTAATAAGAAGTGACCAAGTAGGGTTGTATATTGGGGCTGACAACGTCATGATGTAAATACCATTACTATGATGGCGCAAAATGACTAGAATTAGGCTTTACTAAAATCTTGTCAGGGTAAGCCAAATGCAGTGTCGTACCGACCTATACTCCAATAAAATTGGCGACGAGACATGAAACTGGCTACACGGTTGTATTATACAATTAGATACATGAAACAAAGCTGCACTGAAACTAACTGGCGGTCCCATCTCACAGAAGCGGAGACCTCATTCAAAACCATTGTACCAATGCAGATATCGCCTAAAAAATAACAGATCTAGTCATGCACTGGATTCCGGACCACAGACTCGTCATCAACACAGATATAAAGAAGCAAAGACGCTCATTAAACGATTCACGAGGATGGAATAGAGAGACGAACACAAATAATACAATCCAGGAAATGACATCTGGCATGGTCAGACACAGATCGTCAGAACGGGATTCAAGGCCTATCTCCAGAGATTGGGTCTCAGAGACACGATTATGGAGCACTCAATCAAATACCAGAGCGTATCCTGCAGGACTGCCCCTATATACATACCAAAAAGAAAGTCTGGCCCGAGGGAGCGATTATGCTCGAAAAGCTGTGGGGGACCGGTGAAGACCTGGAACGCAGTCTTCTTCGTGAATCTCACCGGGATAGAAGCATGGCAGCAGTTGACCGAGGAAGAAGATGCCGCCATGTAACCTCCTGATTTAAAAAAAATGTTCATATGCCTACAGCTTGTAGCTTAATGGCATTAGCTAAACCGAGTGAATTGTCACATTATGCGGTAAGTACTGCGTTATATAGGAAAATTGGTGAAGCGTCCGTGTCACAATCCCAACGCACCCGGTTCGAATCATGCTGGTATGAAGTTTGACAGGCATGGGTTTTTGTTTCGCTCCTCCACCTATGGAAAGTAATGACAACCTCCCGTACTGCACTCCTGAAGTTGGCGGTTGTAAGAAAAACGTTCTGCAAAGGACATGCTACTTACTTAATTTTGTAGATGTTTAATCCCGTACCCCTTGCAACACCTCCGACAGAACCTACTTACATATCGTGCTGTCTTTTACAACATTTGCTAAGACACACGTATAGCCCTCCGTACTTGACTATAAATAAATATGGATATAATAGGAAAAGTGTTAGTTGGTTCATGCTCGGAATGTAGAACGTGGGAGAGGAATTCGGTGGTATCTAAGGTATTTGCGGTGACGTGTAGGCAAGTACAAACGGATCATAAATAGACTCGGTTCCTGCATGCTGTCGTATTCACTCGGACACGTACGCGTGCAGGGACCATTCATTGTAAATATTCTTACAACTCCATTCAAATGAAGCAGCAACTGATACACTATGCATAATGATACATATTATTGTTGTTATCGTTTGTAAATCTATGACCTGCGTGACATTTCGTAAGATACGACTGAGGAAAGTTAGGCATGGAACCGGATACAGCATAGGATTGAAACTAGACGTCTAAAACAGAGAAGAATTAGAAGTGACAATACAAGTTTATAAGTTCATCAATGGAAAGAATACATTTAGACTACCAAGCTTTGGTTTGAAACTAAACGTCTAAAACAGAGAAGAATTAGAAGTGACAATACAAGTTTATAAGTTCATCAATGGAAAGAGTACATTTAGACTACCAAGCTTTAGAAAGTACAACCGGCTACAAGAACAAGAGGACACAGCTGTAAATTGTGTAAAGACGGGCCTAGGTTAGAAATTATGAAATATTTTTATTAGTCAGAATGGTGAATGCTTGGAATGCTTTCAAAATACATTGGTTACTCATGGTTATTTTTAGTATCGGTGGAGTGGAATCAACTGGTTGTATACAGACTATGTAGAACTCTGTAAACCAGTATAATTAAGTTCAGTTATAAGCAGAAACAAAATAAAAGAAGACATACAAACCAGGATAGATGGACCATGACCAAGTAAGCAAATCTATTAACGGTTCAGATTCCAACACAAACTCGCATTCATAGACGACAGAGGCAGGTTTTGGAAGGTGGTAAACCGAACACCCGACATTGCAGCATACATATTAATAGCAACACAATGGTAGAAGGCCACGATTAGGAAATTTGATGGACGAACGAAGCACAATAACAAGAGACGTGTCCTTTTCTGTACTACTAATTCCCACTTGTGTATCTCCGTCAGTTTGTCGTCGTGACACGGTAACTGATCATTGATCCCCCACGACTTCGTGAAACATGTCTGTAATTGCCTCCTTACATAATACAGTGGTTTGAAGTCAACCTTTCCTTCTCCTAGATCAATTATCACATATGGCTAAGCTGATTAAGCTACTCATAAAATCAATGTTTTAGGACAACAAAGACGAGCAATTTCGCCTGTTATTAGAAACAGTATCGTCACGTGAGGACTAAGGCTAGACTTGTGTTGTGCATGCCCATTGAACGTTTAATTAGAATAGATCGTTTCAGAACTATCACTCCCAATGAGGGCATAATTTGGTACGTGAACTGTTACTGAACGCAGAACAATGTCGCTAACACTAAAAATATGACATACCAAGAGCACATATGACATACCAAGAGTACGCCAAGTTTAAAGTTAGGATAGAGAAGCATCAACCATCGTTCAAGCATCAGCGCGGCGCACGATACCGCACTTACCAGAAGAAAGTACACCTGTTACTGAGAATAGTTAGCGAGGTCGGCCAATGTAAATACTGGACATAATAAGACACAGATGGAACAGGTCTTGGTTGATCTCGATGAGGCATGTACAATAAACGCCCAGCTGGAGGACCTTGATATATAATAAACGCCCAGTTTGAGTATATGTTTAGGACAGTGTTTCTCAAACTGTGCTCACGACACACTTAGCATAAGACATCTGTCTCCATGTCCGAATAAAAAGTAAATTATTAATATAGTTTCCTTCTCCGGTTTTAAACAGCAAATAAATCAACTAAATTAAGGCAACTTTGCAATATACAAAACTGTTCTTAATTAAATGAGTCGTATGGAGCATTGCTTAACGAAATGTATGAGTGACATGAGTCATAACCCAAACGTGTATATGTTCGAATTCAGCAAGGAAAGTAAACTAAAAACGTTTGATGATATCGACTGCACTGGGTCACAAGGAGAAAAGCATATTACAACGCACTGCGTCTTATGAAACAATGTAGGGAAGGAGGAGACAATATGGTCAGTTGTATATTATGAACAATTACTTCCCCTATTAATTTATTCAACAGCCCCTATGATTCTATAGCCTGCCACTACTGCTAATGTGAGGGACCACTTGCTATATTCTCTCGAGGGGAGGTGCCGTGGTGTCAGTTGAGAGCAAGCTTGATTTGCAATCCCAACATACCGGGTTAGAAATCACTTCGTTTCCAGTTTGACGGCATGTCGGGGATTTTTGTCGCTATGACAACTTCTCCACGTACAGAAAAAGGACTAGGAAAACTGCCATAATGGAACACATTGCAAACAGCAACACTCACCCATCCATGCAGTGGCCAATACGTCCTGATATCGCCCAAAAAACTACGGTATGGAGTGGAAAGCGGTGTGTCTTTGCCAGTAGAATCCAGAAAGGCAAATCTTTGATCACAAAAATCTCCTTCGAGTATGTGTAGTCGTTCTTACGTTATAGCTTACTGCTGGTCTCGTACCTTCACTCCTCTCACTCCCCGCTGTCACGAATAAACATTATCCCTTCTTATTTAAGAACCACGCATCGGGTCTATTTAATTTCCTTTTTTTAAATACACACGTTATGGTTTTTCATTATTTTATGTAATACTGTAAATAGTGTCGCGACACACTTAGGCGAGTTGGCTTACTCAGCATTTTAGAAACAGTTCTATTATATAGGCAGCAGAGGTGTGTGAAAAATAATCTATGTTTAATCAATTTAATTAGAGACGGCAATAGCCAGCATTTCAAGTTTATGTGTCATCGACCACAGATAAAATAATCAACACAACTTGGAGGACAAAGAAATAAGGCGTACACAAAAAAAAAACAACAACTTATGACAGGCGCCAGTTGTAGAATTGGTCTCATAACTTGAAACACTGATTTGTGACTAAAGTAAATTGCTACATGATCTATTTACATTACTGAGGTATACCGGGTGGATGAGTAATAAAGGCCGTCTTCATCTGTAGTAGCCACACAGTATGCAGCCTATTTTTTTATATTCGCATCAAAAGAAAAAAAAACATGTTGTCCTGAGGTTTTGGCTGCACATCCCCATGACCATAACTCTGACATCCAAACTACCCATCAACTAATTTGGGTTAGTAAGCAGCATTCTTTTGTGATGTCTTTGTGTATTTTAGTTGTTCACTCATTGTATAATATATGTCAGCGTAGCAGACTAAATTAACATGATCAATGTAGACCTATAGCTACTAAACTGTTTGTCAAAACATGGCAAACATTGCACTTAATGTCTTCAATGATCCCTATTGTAAGCAATAATTGTGTCAAATGTCTTTGTTACTCTGTAATGTTCTTTCAAATGATCCCTCCTGAATCTCTTAGCTATTAGCAAAGATTTTCTACTGTCAACTATAACATGAAAAGGGAAATTCAAATAGTCACCATGACAATGACATTACCCCAAATACCACCAATCATTTGAGCTTGTCATTCTTTCAGATATTAACTGTTTTTCTCAACCCCCTGGAAATATCTTCCAAGATCTTTCTATTTTATCTTTTTTTTTACCATTTTCTTTCATGATGCCACAATGCAATTTGTACCCCCATTTTAAGCATGTGGCGATTGATGAATTTGTTCCTTTTTCTTGCAAATTATGTTGGTACAAACCGTATAATAGCTTCTGGTTATATTGTAATATTTCATAATGTTATTTCTGAGCTTCAAATGACATGAATAGATGCTGAGCAGCACATGAGCTGCGGTGGTCAGCGACCCATAGCTGCCTGCTAGCGTCAGGGCCAGCAAACTAGAGTTGCCAAGACCTTTCTACACCTCCACCTGGTGATCCTGGATAACAGGCTGCAGCAGGCAGACTGGCCAAGGAGAAGGGATCAAAGAGGGAATGCTAACCCGGTACTCAAAAAATGCTTGCTGAAGTCGGATGTATTGGACCGAAAGGTGCAAATATCGCAGTCAAGCTGTAGAACTACGGCACAACGCATTCTGTTCTATGGACTACATTCTGCTACTTAAGCCTTTTCAGGGTTTGGTAGCTGGAGATTGAGAAAGAACGAAGCCAAGCCAAGCGACATGAATAATATTTGCTGCTGAGTACACTTTTCCAATTGTGTGTTATTCACTATGGTTATATGATTCATTCATTCTCCTTTTCGCTTTAATGTGAGGCATAGGCCATCTAAATCATGGTTTTTATTGTTTATAAGATTTACCATCCAAATACTATGAGTACTATTGGTTTTATGTGGCAACAATGAAGGTTGTTGGATATGAAATAGCTAGGGAAAAAGTATTCTGATAGCATTCCTAAGCAGTCTCTGTTATGGAACATCTAAGGTATGAGGCATCGGGACAGATCTTGGCACATTTGTAGACATGCCGTGGAAGCTAACCAGAAAGACGTTGGTCCATCATGGACAATGTTGGCATATGATACACATGCTTGGTGGCTGTTTGTTGAAGACTTATGCTCCGCACAGACTTGAATGATTTTGATTTTTTTATGCAGCACCAAAAGATCCTCATTCTCATTTGTATTTTCCACAAGAACTTATACATTATGATATATACCATATGCATAAACTAGTCATGAGAAAATAATACGCTAATATGTTTCCCAGTATTGTATGAGCATATATTATCATTAGTACGGAAATACTCTAAATGAACAAGAAGATACAACTACAAATACTTACATGTTCTCCAGTAGCCTTGTCAGCTGCAAGTTTAACTTTTCCATAAGTTCCCTCACCTAATGTTTTCAATAAATGGAATCTGTTCTTGAGATTTTGCCTTTGATGATGAATTAGTGGTCTTTTCACATTACTAAGAAGTTTCATTTGGCTTTCACCAAGAAATTGAGAATGGCCCAACTTCGTTTCTTGGCATGATGCACTGACTCCGTCTATAGTGCTTGGTACTTCACGTGCAGCATTTCTATAACTTTTGGGCCAAGAGCTTGTGTCTTGCTGCTGCCGTTTATTTTGAGGCTGCAGAGAAGATAATGTTCGAATCCCAAGTCGTAGTCTTGGGGGCTTTGCAGTCACCGGTATTTGCCTTCGCAGACGAAAATCTACTCCAAAAGTCGACATCTTTGAGTTGTTTTCATTTGCAGAATGAATTTGTTTTCTATAAATATGCATTCGAAAATCATTGCTGTGTAGTCAATTTACGTCATTTCACGTCAACATAATATTTTTTTTATCATGGTGATAAATAAAGATTAAAGTTTATTATAAGTCAGGCTGGATGAAACACAACGTCCGTGTAGTGTGTTTATCACTCATCACTGTAACATTAAATAATGTTATTAATCTTCCTGTATTTATAATACTAACTAATTCAAGTAGACTAACTTAATAGTTATTCTTTCTATTGAAAGTTCGTCAGTTTCTCTGTCTTTTAAGTTTAATGATAATTTGGAGTTAGTCCCGTTAATAAATAACAATTAACATTATTAACAATTCTGTCCACTGATACAATACATCATGATGCAGTCAGTGTCACTCACTGACTCACTACTAGTACTACTACTTCTCATATGTCTAGCAACGAACGTTACACTTGTAAATAAACTATTCAACACTGTTAGTAGTCAGTACTAGTAGTCCACTTCTTCTGGAAATACACAGCACTAGCGCATTATTCCCATGGTCATTCAGGAGTCGACTGGTAGATCAAAAACTCTAGGGTGGAGATTGACGACTGATCTTTAATAAAGTCCTCATCTGTTCCCTCTCCCGTAGAGAAACCACCATCGCCGTTCTAACTAGCGTTCACAGTTGTCTGCTCTTACTGTTTCTGGTTGACTCGATGCATACATCCGGCTGTTTATCGCGAAATAGTCCGCTAAATATAATCCTTTGGGAGAATTATATTTTACATACATCAACAAGTATTATTAAACTATTTTTGCATTAAATACAGTTGGATAATTATTATTATTTTATAAATTGGTATTCTGTCAATTAGCGTACATTTTTAGATAGATGCAAATATGTGTAATAATATAAGTGTTGCTCAAAAGTTCAAAGGTTGCGTAGAACCTTACGAAGGCACCTGTCGAGGGCAGCTGTTCCGGACAGTGTATAATTCTGGGAACGGGCCTTTAGTCCGGAACGGGTAAAGGTCGGCTTAGCTCTCAACAACAAAACCGCAGATTCATTATTCATTTGTTATAGCGATTGGCTTAGCTTTCGGTTCTTCTTAGGGCTAAGTGCCTCTCAATTCTGCTCAAAAGTTCATACTGAACACTGTTTATTTTTGTAATGGTCATTATCACTAATTAGTAATCAGCTATAATATAAACGCATTAGAAGGTGAACTCGGTTCTATAGTTAATAGTTTACGTTTAACGGCTTCAGCGACTCCGCAGAGCCACTCTCCCACTGAAATAATGTCGTAAGATATAAAAGCAGCGATCTTTAAGTAATTTAGGGTACAAGATTCAAACTCCGATCTTTGTACACCCTATCATTCACAGTTCAGAATTTCAGAGTATCCTTCTATCAAGGCTAAGGGAGGTGGCGTTGTATTATACTGCATAAATTCTGTTAATATAACGATCCAAGATGATTTATCATGTGGTAACAAAAATGAAAGTGTATGATGAAAAATAGAAAATGGGGGTGATTGGAGTATGATAAAGGTGTCCATCAAGTCAAAAAGAGGAAGACGAGGAGCTCAATAGTAACATAGCAAAGGCAAGTGAAGGGAAATTATTATTAATTGGGGATTTCAACTTTCCAGAAATAAAATGGAATATGGCAGAAACACTTGTAGAGTCAAAACCTTTTAAGTGCATAACTGACAATTTTTAAATTCAACACGTAGAAGCAGCCACCAGAGGAAAAAAACACACTCGACCTAGTTTTTACTACAGAGGAAAATATGATTGAAAACGTTAGCGTTTGGGAACTGTTTGGCTCAAGTGACCATCAAATCATCTGTTGGGATCTTGTTGGGAAAGAAGTAAACATAAACACGCGAACATATTACTACTCTAAGGCAAATGTTAAGAGGATGAAAGAGGCAGCGAACCACATAACCTGGGAAGATATTGTAGGAGGAACAGATGTTGAACAGGAGTTGGAAAGTTTTAAAACAGTTCTAGAAACGCTAAAAGAGGAATGTGTTCCATGTAATGAGATAAACCCCAAGCGTAAAAAGTGGATAACTAGATTTATAGTTAAATGTAGTAGAGCTAAAAAATAAAGCATGGAAAAAATATATAGAGGCAGGTAAATCAAAAGAAACATATTTCAAATATTTGGACAAGCAGTACATATCTCAGAAAGTGAATAAAACAGCAAAAATAGACTTTGTAAAAAAACTTGCTCAGAGTATCAAGACTGATAGTAAAAGTTTCTTCTCTTATGTTAGAAATAAACAAAGAACGAAAGACAAAGGCCCTCTCATAGGCAGTACAGGGAAAATAATAAGTGAGAATAGGAAGGCAGTTAATCTACTCAATCAGTACTTTGGCACAGTCTACACACAAGAGGACTGCTCCAAGATCCCAGAGCCTTTAGATATGTTTTAAAGAGACATGGATACATTGGGATTAAGATCAATCTGTATTACAGAGAAAATGGTTTTTAAAAAATTGGAGGGGTTGAAAGTGGATAAATGTCTAGATCAAGATGGTATTCATCCAAAATTGCTGTTTGAAATTAGAGACCGACTAGCAAAACCATTGGCTATATTATGTTCTCAATCACTTGCAAAAGGGATTGTTCTATGGGATTGGAAAGATGCAGGTGTGATCCCCTTATTAAACAAAAGCAGATCCAGCGAACTACAGACCTGTGAGTTTAACGAACATAGTCTGTAAATTGTTAGAGTCAATAATCAAAGAAAACATTGTAATGCATTTAAACAAATTTTATCTAATTAGAAATAGTCAGCATGGGTTTGCTAGAGGGAGATCATGCTTAACAAATCTGTTAGAATTCATGGAGGAGGTTACCAAAATGATAGATAGGGGGAGCCAGTGGACGTTATTTATCTAGATTTTGTAAAGGCCTTTGATAGAGTACCTCATCAAAGATTATTTCGAAAGTTAAAATCGCATGAAATAGGTGGGGAACTTGCCAAATGGATTTAAAATTGATTAACGGGAAGAAGGCAGAGAGTGGGCATAAATAAGGAGTACTCTGAGTGGTGTGAAATGAAAAGTGGTGTGCCACAGGGCTCGGTTTTGGGACCAATTTTGTTCTTGATATATAAATGATTTGGACACTGAAATCGGATCCATGATTGCAAAATTTGCTGATGACACAAAACTATGCAGTAGTGTCTCATCTAAAGCGAAAGTGGATATATTGAGGTCGGATTTAGATACAATTCGAGAATGGTCTGGCAAATGGAGAAATACAAAAAAGAGCGACAAAGCTGATAGTGGGATTCCAGAATTACAGTTATGAGGAAAGACTAAGAAAAACCGGCCTACAGTGTCTAGAAGAGAGAAGAATTCGTGGTGACTTAATACAGGTTTATAAGATGATCAGAGGAATGGATAAATTAGACTATAACAAGTTTTTTTTAAAATACAGCCACCCACAAGAACAAGAGGGCACAGCTACAAGTTGACTAAGGAGAGGTCCAGATTAGATAATAGGAAGTATTTTTTTTAGTCAGAGATTGGTGAATGCTTGGAATGCATTGCCACGGGAGATGGTGGAGGCAGGGACAGTTAATGCATTTAAGAAAACATTGGATGTGCATAGCTTTTAGAGCAATGTGATGTAAATGAAACTAGTTGTATACAAACTCTGCAGAGTCGTATAAACCAGTATAAAGACGTTAAGTTGAGTTAAATTATAAGTTATTGTATTGTTACTAAACTTACTTGGATTCATTTTAAGCACATTGAGTGATTCACTTTTTAATGTTTACTATATTTGAAAATCGGGATTTGAAAGAAAGCTCTAAAAACAATATACCACATATTCTTCTTTGACGTTCATTGGGAAAAGGACGTTTGTGATCTAATGTCGTAGTTTATAGCGGGGCTGAGACATGTGTGCCTTTCAGCCCGAAACATCCAATTTCAGCAAGACATTTTTGTGACCGGGTTTACTTTGATCCATAATCTCTTAGATGACTACATGGTTGTAGTCTGTTACCACGGCTGACACTCGGAAGCAAAATAGGGTCGTGATCAACCATGGGTGACTGATCATGATGGAAGCAGCCAACTAGCTGCCTGCTGTTAGCTCATTCACTGCTGCATCTTTTACAGCCTATACCAAATATCATCTGGAACAAAAGAGTAAATAACCCATTGTCGTAAGGGATCGAAAGATAACAGTTGAAAAACGAAACTTACCATCGCTAATTTAGATTCCAAAAATTAATTCTTATTAATGCATATACTATTTAAAATGACAATATGAGACTAACAATTAATGATTAGTGTCATCATCCTCTATAGAACGTCGCTACCATCACAGTTTGTCTGAAAGAAACTCGTTCCTGTGCCAGATTCCAGCCTCCGCCATAGCCATACCCAAGCATTCCTGGATATCTTAGGGCCATCGTCTTCTTGGTCTACCCCTTCCTCTTTTACCTCCCATCACCGTTCTCTCGAGACCGTTGTGTCTCTTGATGTGACCAACGTATTTGCATTTTCTAGTCAAAATGGAATTGATAAACCAGTTCTCCTCTATGCTCAACTTTTGCCGAATGTCTGCATTTGTCTTTTTTATGTCCAGGGTATTCTGAGGATCTTTCTGTAACATTTTGACTTCAATAATTCGATTCTTTGTCTACAAGTTTTGGAAATCGTTCATGATTCACAGGAAAATACACATGAAAGTCAAACATGTGTTCAGATATACGTACGAAAAGGATAATGTAGTGAACAAGCTGGGCTAGACGATCGGACGCATGCCCACTAGATTCCTTTTTGTCCAACCACCCTGTTGGAATCAAGCTATTGAAACGGCCTGGAGAGAAAAGGAGGCGGTTACGAAAGATTGGCGTAAAGCCAGAAATAGAGCTGGTAATAATGTCGACTCGTTGAACAAGAAGAAGGAGGTCAAACGCAAAGCTACAAATTCCTTTAAAGCGTTAGCTAGGGAGTCCAAAAGCGAGCGATGGAAGTCTATTACAGGTGTGGGTAATGATAATACCCTCCGGAAGCTCTGCACATGCATCGAAAGATGAATGGAAGAACTACAAGCCAGCTTATCCCCAGCATTCAAGACACCACATGAAGTATCCTGAAGATAGACGAAGAGAAAGGTCTGAGTATTTTCAGTCGACATGTTGCCCAGACAGACAAAGGCAACAGAAATGCCCATCAGGAAACTCGGAAAAGCATCTTAGACGCAGCCATTAGGAAAGAAGCTTATGTAGACCTTATCACCGAGGCGGAGGTCGCAAATAGCCTACGTACCAGCAAAGACACTGCCCCAGGTCCTGATGGAGTACAATATTTCTACATCAAGCAATTGGATGAGACAGAGATAAGAAATATTGTGAAGAAGTTCAACCACACTGTAGAAACGTCATCCGTGCCTGAAGTTTGGCTTAATAGCTATCTGTGCTCACTGCCTTAACCTGGTAAGGACTCCACGCTTCTCAGCAGCTATCGAATAATCACCATACATAATGTATATGGCATATTGCTCGAGAAGATAGTGGCCATGAAAATAATTGTCTAACATGAACGGGAGCAGATTCTACCATAAACGCTGGGCAGCTATAGAACAGTGAAGGAGACCTGGGCTAAAGCTGGAACTTTCGCGTATGATGTGTATGAGGGTTTTCAGTCACAGCAAAAAACAGTCGCGGTGGCACTCGACCTGGAAGACGCATACAACCGTGTCGATTTTGGGACCTTAATTACCTGTCTGAAGCAGTGTGATTTGAACCAGTTGCTGGTTAGTTGGATATCAGCTGCCCTGATGGAAAGAACAGTTGCGCTATGCGTGAGATCGTGGGCATCAGAACCGAGGCATATATGTCCAGGACTGCCTCAAGGGTCTCCGTTCTCACAGGTGCTGTTCAACAACTACACAGTAAAAGTGGCTAATATTCAACCCACTGGGACAGGGCGTACGTTGACATTTGCTGATGACATCCTAACGTACAGGACTGGCTCAGACAGGCAAGAGTTGGACAAAGACATCCAGGAAAGCTTGCAAGCAATCTCACAGTGGTGCGGGAACTCAAGCTTCAAGATCCATCCGAACAAGGCCTGCATGATGTGGTGCTCTTTGAATAATTCCATAGTAAAGGCTGAACTCCCGAGCATCACTTTTGATGGTTGCACCATTGACAGGTTGAAATACCTCGGAGTGACATTTGATCGCAGTCTCCTATAATTGCCATGTTGACCATTTCGTACAAAGATGTAAGCGAGGGTTAGAAGCACTCAAGACCATGGCTGCTGCCGACTAGAAACAATGTCTCCTGTTCATCCTATTTCGTCAGGTCGTGTTATCTGTTATCGATTACGGACTAGGCATCCTCACACTGTCAAGAACACAGTGTGAAAGGTTGGAACGCATCCAGAATGAAGGTATGCGACTGGTTCTGGGCTGCACTAGAGATACCCCGATTGTGATGATGTGGTACATGTTGGGATTATTATCGGTGACATCCAGGCTTAAACTGGCACAAGTCAAAGCCTATGTGCGTGTCACCACAGACACACGGTACCCTCTGTACAGCAGTATCTCAGACATCAAGGGATCAAGAATCAAGAGAGAGGCGTCATGGATGGCACAGGCAGAGACAACAATCGGACACGTCACTCCAGCTGAGACGATAGTCAAAGGGAAAGAATGGGTCCACACTGGTGATAGAATGATAGAGTACGTGAGAGTCATCATAACCTTAGGTAAGGAATGCAGAGAACGGAGCAATGGGAGAGCAGAGAACGAGGTGAATCAGCTGATAACTGAGAACACGCAGGAGAGTGATGCCGTCACATACACCGACGGATCAGTAATGGGCAGTGAGACATCAGGCTGGGGTTTCTCGGCCAGAGTGAGAGGACAGGTCGTTGCTGAGCGCAGTAGGGCTCCAGTATGATAATGGAGACGGAAGCAGTGACCTCAGCACTGAAATGGATATCTGAGACTTCTATAACAAAGGCAGTCATCGTGACTGACGCGCTTGCCGTACTTCAGAAAGTACAGAAGAGATGGCTTAGGTACGAATGGATAGCAGCTGTTGAGGGCCTCAAACCTCCAGGGGTTGACATGGATCTACTGAACTGCTCATGCTAGAGTTCAGGGCAATGAAAGAGCTGACATTATGGCTTCACAAGCTCCTATCATGGGCACATTAGTGATGGACAGAAGTGACATTTTGGAATCAATCAATGACCCCCTGCTAGATGAGGACACCGCAATAGATAAATCAACAATCAACAGACTGCAAAGTTTCGAATTTAAACAAGTTTTGAGCGGAGTATAGCGCACTAGAGGACGGAGCAGGAGAGCGTACAACCAGCGAGCTACATGAACCATCGGCATCCATATCCTACACCGTTTGCTGAGAGAGAGAGAGAGAGAAAGACTGAGCACCGTTGGTATGCCCGGAGTGCAGTGACGTCGAAACAGAAACAGATTCATAGCCATAAACTGCCACAGTAAAAACACTGGCTCTCAAGACTTTCACTTTTGTCGTTTTGTTGGTGATCTGCCATAATTTCTTCAGGGTGGTCAGTCTCTGCATTGCCATGTCTTGTCCTCTTCTGATTTCTTTCGAGCAGTCGCCACTTTTGTCAATTCTGGAGCCCAGATATTCAAAATATGGGACCTGGTCTATTTCCTCACCATCCACTGTAAATGTATATTCACATTGTGTTTTGTCGTTGATCAATATCTTTGTTTTATTTATGTTTATAAACAGGTTTTGATCTTTACAGTGTCCATTTACGACTGAAATCTCCTGCTCTAGCCCTTCTGCACTTCTTGATAGTATCACTGTGTCGTCTGCATACAGTAATTTTGGAAACTCGTACCCCTCAATCGTAAATGTATCAAAACTTTCAATGTTCTCGTCTTCTCTAACATTTCTCATTATACATTTCGCATAGATGTTATATAAATAAGGTGCGAGGATACATCCCTGTCTTACTCCCTTTTGTACTGCGAAGCAATCTGATGTTTGCCCAGAAAGTCGACAGCGGCTCGTTGATCTTGGTATAATGTTTCAATGAGATTTATAATGTGCTCAGTAAACCCTATTTCCTTCATGCTGTTCCACAGATTTTGATGTTTTACCGTATCGAAGGCCTTGGTGTAATCAATGAATAATGTGTACAGATCAACATTAAACTTTCTACATTTTTCGTAGATAATCCTCATATTGAATCTGTGGTCCCTGGTCCCTCTGTCTTTCCTAAAACTTCTTGGAATTTGTGAATTTCAGATGCAAACCTTTTCTCTATCCTTCTTAATATCTTCTTCTTCTTCTTCTTCTTCTTCTTCTTCTTCTTCTTCTTCTTCTTCTTCTTCTTCTTCTTCTTCTTCTTCTTCTCCTTCTAATTCTTCTTCTTCTTCTTCTTCTTCTTCTTCTTCATTCTCAATCTCCCACTACCAGACCCTGAAAGGGTAAGTAGCAGAATGTAGTCCAGAGAACGGAATGCGTTGTGTCGTAGTTTACAACTTGGCTGCGATATTTGCACCTTCGGTCCAACACACCTGACTTCAGCAAGCATTTTTTGAGTATCGGGTTAGCATTCCCTCTTCGATCCCTTCTTCTTAGCCAGTCTGTCCTGCTGCAGCCTGTTATCCAGGATCACCGCGTGGAGGTGTAGAAGGGTCTTGGTAGCTCTGGTTCGCTGGCCCTGACGCTAGCAGTCAGCTATGGGTCGCTGACCACTGCAGCTCATGCGCTACTCAGCATCTTGATCCCCTTCTTAATATGATCCGCAAGAGTATCTTGCTGGTGTGGCTGATTAGCGCGATAGGTCGGTAGTTTGTGCATAGCTTTATATTGCCTTTTTGGGGGATGGGAATATAAATTGATTTCTCTCATGCTTCTGGCCACTTTGCGCTGTGTCATATCTGTTTACACAGCTTGTGATAAACTCAAGCATTGAACTCTCCTACTGCTTGTATTGGCTCTACTTGGATATCATCACATTCTGGGAACTTTCCCTTTTTCAGGCTTTTGATTGCTGAGCGTACTTCCTTCAATGTTGGTTCAGGTTCTTTCTCATCCTTTGGTAGGATTGTAACTGAGCGCTTTGTGCTATCTTCATACATAGTTCTGCAGTACTCTCTCCATCTATTCAGTATGTCTTGGGTTTCTGTTAATGTATTATCCTCTTTGTCATTGATGACATGCGGAACTGGGCGGAATTCCCTTGTCAGTGTTCTTATCGCCTTAAAAGCATCTCTCTCTATGCCTTGTTGTTGCAGATTTTCTATGCCTTTACAAGTGTCGACTATGTATCTTCTTTATCTTTTCTTATTTATTTTCTAACTTTTCTTGCGCAGTTTTTATATGCTGTGTTATTCTCCTCACTTCCCATTTGTTTTATTTGTTTCCTCTCTTCAATGAGTTTCAGTGTTTCATCTTATATATAGCTCTGTTTCTTGTGCGACATCCTGGGAATCATTTCGTTCGCTGTCGAGATTAAAATATCACTTGCGTGTGATATCCTCAGATGTCATCTCTTCATGTACCGCAAGCAAGGCCTTAAATTTGTTTTCTACTTTGATGTTGTATTTAGTCGGTATTGCTGTTACATCGAAGCGTAGTGTTAATCCTACGAAGTCTTGTCTTGAAAACTGTAAACACTAATTCGGGGTCCGTATCGCAGGCCGCTCCTGGCAGCGTTTTTGTTGTCGGCACATTTGACCTCCATCTTGGTTGTGCCAGGATGTAATCAATTTGATTTCTGCTGTTACCATCATGGGAGATCCACTTGTATATTCTTCGCGGATATTGTTTAAATAAGGCGTTGGCAATGGAGAGGTTATTTTCCGTGCAGAATTCAACCAATTTTTCTCGCTCATTTCTGTGTCCCAAACCAAAAGATCCTCGTACACTTCTCTCTTCTTCAGCTCTTTCCTCTCCAACTTTCGCATTAAAATCTCCAGTGATGATCAAGATGTCTCGTGTTTCTACTTTTTCCATTTTTCCTTGTAAGGTGTCATATAAATCTTCCATTTTGCAATCATCAGCTGCTTATGTTGGTGCATAAACTTGAATTATTGTTCAATTTCTTGTCTTCCGCTTTAGTCGGATTACAATTATTTGGCCAACCCCGCTTTTCCCACTCTTCTCCATCCCAGAGTATGTGATGTTTCTCCTGATGTACTGATACAGTGCCCGTGACCAGCCCATCTGTGTTCAGAGACTCTCAGAACATATATTCTTATTACCTCCATCTCTCTTCCAATCATGAACAACTTGCCCTGGTATAGGCTCCTGACGTTCCATGTACCTATTCTTATATTTGTTTTTAGTCCCATTTCAGAGTTGTCCACTGTAATGCAGCCGGGCTTTAGGCCGTCATCTCTATTACTTGTACTGACTCTGAAATCGGCCTCTTCCCCAGTTGGCGTCGATGATCTGCCTCCCTATCAGATCTTTGAGTTTCGTTTCTATCAACTGTCGTAGGTTTCTTGACATTTTACGTCCAGTAGTTTGCCATTGCTTTCTGAACGTTGATAAGGTCGCTTACCAACTATGATCTCTGGTGATTAGTGTAAATAAACTAAAATACCAGATTGACTTTTTTAAACTACATCGTCTTAAACTGTAAATTTCTTTTTTATTTCGTTATCCTCTTCTTCAAAATAATTCAATTGAAGAAATAATTTCAGTTGCTATATTTGTTGCAAGTATTTTATAACTTGAAAAATAATCAAATATCCAACGAAACAATATTCTCCCAAATACATAATACGTTGTGTAAGTTAATTAGATAATATTTAAGCAGGTCTATACTTCTATAAAGCTTGGCACACTGATAACATAAGATGGGAGATTCAACTCACAAATGAGTCGCTGACAGCGACAGCTAATGCAATGCTCGGCGTTTTAATCCGGATCAACTGATTCAACATCAAACAATTCTCAGTTATCAACTTACTATAGTTCTTCGTTATACTGGAATGTCAGATAATAAGCTTGTAGAATATTTGCCACTTTCATTCTCTTTGGAAGTCACACTCTTGCCAACATTGTCTTGACATTCATTCAACGAACTGGATTGGATGAAGCTAATCTAAGAGGCTAATTGATGACCATGTATTCGTAAACAAAGAGTAATCGATCAAATTAAACATGCTGATCACGATTCCATCTCACGTACCGTTCGTGTTTCTGGAAACGGGCTGTGCAACAGTAATCTGGCCAAAGAGGTCGGGATCGACACTGTAATCTCCATAGTGGGAAGCTTACTTGGGAGCCTTGCATTGCAATACAAACAAGGGGATCCCGCTCCGCCTTATCAAGTACGCCTGGGGATGTCAGAAGAGCCATTATGATTCGCTACCAAAGATATGTCCAGTGTTAACTCAACTCAGCGCGAGTAGCTTCTAGCAAGAACAACCTGACAATACTTTACACATGTCAGGATCTACAATCAGATGCAAGCACATACTGTTAAAGTCAATCATCTTGCACATAACATTTCGTGTGCTGCAAAGCTCCTTAATTCTGTAAGTGTATGTACTAAATTAAGTTGCATTGGATCAATTTCAATCTTTAGTATCATACAGAAACTCTACAATTTATTTTCTGGGTTAACTACAGCGTTGTTCAGCAATGTTGCAGTGCATTAAAGCTAAGGGGAATCTACATTTTGGTACTTTGAGGAGCGTCAAATATCAGATGGTCAGGAATGGGGTTGGCGTGGGCTAGTAGTTAAGTGACACGGCCCACGGCTGGATTCGCTCCCCATCACATCACCGGCCGTTAGCCCGGAAAAGCAGCCCCTTAGAAAAATGCAGGAGGAGGCAGACCCTTGCATAAAATACATGCCGAAGAAGGATGCACTGGGCCGACAGGCGCAAAAATAAAACATAGTGCAACGCACACCGCCTTGGGGAATAGAGAAATAAGGCGAATGATAAAATAAACCAAAAAAAAAGGTTGGTCTGAAATAGCCGATGCCACAAAAACCTTGTCTGAAAGCTACAACGATTTCAAGAATCTTTGAAGTTAATCTCAGAAGATGGAAATCAGAAGGTGTGACATAAAGTATGAAAAAAATACTATCAAAAGTTGAAAACAGTTCTCTTGTCAAACTTATGGGATGTCATTCTAGATAGGTTCAGTCGGGTCAGCGGGATCAAGATGCTGAGCAGCGGATGAGCTGCAGTGGTCAGCGACCCATAGCTGACTGCTAGCGTCAAGCCAGCGACCCATAGCTGACTGCTAGCGTCAAGCCAGCGAACCATAGCTGCCAAGACCCTTCTACACCCCCACGCGTTGATCCTGGATAACATGCTGCAGCAGGGCAGACTGGCTAAGGAGAGGGGATCGAAGAGGGAATGCTAACCCGGTACTCAAAAAATGCTTGCTGAAGTCGGAGTGTTGGACCGAAAGGTGCAAATATCGCAGCCAAGCTGTAAACTACGAAACAACGCATTCCGTTCTCTGGACTACATTCTGCTACTTATCCTTTCAGTGTTTGGTAGTGGGAGATTGAGAACGAACGAAGAAGAAGAAGACAATCGGGTCAGCAAACCACTTCCATTTTAAAGGCCATCAGCTCAGCAAGCAATAAAAAGCCTTATCCACTACTAGATTTTTGTAAACATCGAGGCGGGATCAGTTTGAAGTGTGTGAAAGGAAAATAAGAAGTAGAAAATACAGACTACTGTGACGAACAAAAGCTAGAGCACTGGAAAAAGAAACAAATCAATGATAGTCACACTGAAGATGTTGTTTTGTACGGAAGCCCATTCATTATTTGGTTTTCTGGCCGAATTTACAACAACCAATAATAGAAAATGTCAGTGGCATCAGCCAAGTTTCAGCAGGTTTACTCAGATGACATCGAGCTTGGATTTGTGCCAGAAACTCTTCATTTCAGGAATGTAGTTGGACAGTTTGATGAAACACTATAAGCTTCTTATGTGTCATCATTGGCTTTTCCGACTTGTCAGAGGATTGTAAAAAATGGATGTAACTACAGTCCACGATGATAACGAATGTAACTCGTAAAAATAATCCAAGCCTCTGCTCTTTCACAGTGTTTGCAAGGAAAATCATGACTGTTTGCGGCATCGCATGGTGTGGCGTGGAATCTCAAATGCTGAGTCCTTAACCTATCAACAATTAGCATCTCCCTTGTCTGTATGCCATGCTTAACCGTATCCCTCAATGTAGCACGATCCATGGCGTTCTGTTCTCGTGATTCAAAATCGATGTCTGCATCATTAATATCCCGCTTGCATACATCATTGTGCCGAAATAGTGGCCAGTCCAGAAGCATTTTCCCTCAACTGTAATTTCCCTTAGAAATATCTACTATAGATGAACGTCTGATATGTACATGAAGAAGCGTTTGATAGGGTAGACATGACTAAACTGTGGAAGATTATGGTGTGCAAGGCCAGCTTCTTGATAATGCCATAACATTATATCGTTCGAGTACAAACGTCGTCGGAACGACTGATGGTGTCACAGATGCTTTTGAAATCACTACCGACGAGAGAAAGGTTATCTGCTTTCTCCTCTGTTGTTTAACATCTATATGGACAACATCGCACCAGCGATCAATCAAATTGAGACATCTGAAGCAGAACAGAACTCAATAGGTGAATTGATTATTGCAGATGATCAGTAGCTGTTGTATGACGATGAAAATAAACTGTAAAATCACATGAATGCGCTTGCTACCACTTGAGTTAAATACGATTTGCGAATTAACGAGAAGGAAACAGGAACTTTGAGGATCAGCAGAACACCTGAGCCACTCAACATAGGTGTAAATGATATTGCTCTTCAACAAGTTTACGAGTTCAAGTATTTGGACAGTATTTTTTTTCCGCAGACGGCAGGATCGACAGGGAAATCGTGACTATGTGTCAGAAATCATCTGCAGTAACTTATCAGTTGTCACCACTGCTTAGGCACCAGAGCATTAGTTTGGCAACAAAGCAACAACCGATAAACAGTATCTTTATGCCGACTCTGTGCTACTAGAGTCAAACATGGCCTCTGTCCAGGGCACATGAGAGCAGAATTTCGACGTGTGAAATTAAGTGTTCGAGGAAGGTGGTACGGTACCAAGAAAGACAATGTGAAATGACGACATCCGCAGTATGGTCGGCACTACGTCTTGCGCAGACAACTTTCACTGATGGCTAGCAACGCTGGTAGATCTGGCTACATGTTTATTGGGTGACCACGAGAAAAATGGATATCTGACATTACAGTGATTGTACAACAACACGGGCTTGTTTTGACCGACGCAACGGAATTGGCGAAGGACAGACGACTTAAAGCTTCCCACGACGCTTAAGGACGTAAGTGGAAAGAAAACTAACTAACTTGTTAACAATCTTTTTCTAATGACTGCAAGCGATTTGTACTCAATGGGTAGGTGTCTACATGTTTCTTCAGGAGAAGAGCGGTGTTTACAGAGGACAGGTGCTTAGTATTGATGCGGGTTAACTAGCTGTTGACCCTAGTGTGTCCTGTTCGGAACTGAAAGAGGAGACATTGTTCTCTCCGGTGTAGTATATTCGTGTCATCATTATTTTTTTGACTGTGACATTTCGTTAATTCACTGCGACCTGAAGTGCCATTCGCTAATCTGTTCGGCCAAATTTCTCTGGTATTATTTCTAAGGTCCCAGACTTGAAGCGATGGTGACTGACTTGTTTGCTTGTTAGCATACTGGAATATAATTTTACGCTAAGATATTTCAATCTTTCGTGCATTTTAATGAAACTCATCAAGGTTAGCGCTTCAGGTGTCATCCTTCGCCATTGAGTTGTTCGAGCAGGAGCACAACCAGATCATGCATGGCTTGGTAGGATTGATCTGGAAGCTGGACTCTCCACACACACTAAGAAAGATGAGAATGCTTGTGATAATCACATAAACAAAAAAGGCATTACGAACAACATTTACTCTTAGACTAACAGGCCGTCGCCAGGGACAAAGAACAACCCGAAAGAAAATAACGAACTAAGAATCATTTGATTTGTAATCTAGCTCCAGCTTCGATAACCACCATACTTTTTATGCCTAAGTGAGATTTGGGAAGACTGACCTTTCCTTAAAGGATTTGTAGCTGCGCCCTCTTGTTCATGTAGCGTGTTGTACTTTGAAAAACTTGTTATTGTGTAATTTATCCTTTTAAAAAAAATATCTTATAAACTTCTATTGAGTCATCTCCAAATCCTCATTTTTCTAGACACTGTAGATGTTGTTCTTTTCTCATAACAATAATTCTGGAAACCAACTATATGTTTTGTTGCTCTCCTTTGTATCCTTCTAACATGTTTATATTCCATCTTTTATAAGGACTCCACACATGAACACATTATTCAAATTTAGTTCTCACTAATGCTTTTTACAGTCTGACTATCACTTCCTTGCACCTATGTGTAATATTTCTTTTTATCATACCTAGCATTGGATTTGCTTTTTTTTTACCTGCTACCTGGACTTGCTAACGCACCTTTCCTGTATGATCTATTAAAACTCATATGTTCCTTTCCTTTTCTATCTTCCTAATATTGTTCACTCCCATCCTGTAATTTTGTTCCATATTGGATCTACCCATGTGGATGACTGTACATTCACCTAAATTAAACTCATCAGCCCATTCTTGAATCGGATCTACATCCGATTTCAATAGATCCACTTCTGCTTCAGATGAAACACTTCCGCATGATTATTTGTCATCGGCGAATGTTGCAATCATGGACCAGATTTCATTGTCCTAATAATTTATACATTTCAAGAACAAAATTGGTCCCAACACCGATCCATGTGGCACTCCACTTTTTACCTCGCACCACTCAGAGTGATCATCATCATCTGTCCCATAACCTGAAAGGTCATTGGATCCCCAATACTGCAGATTGTTGGACCAGTTCCCGCCATTCCGCTCGGTTTTGTGCCAAGATATTTGTTGTAGCTATGGACTTTTTCATCTACTCTCTGATGTCTTCCCATATCTTTTTTCTGCCTCCCTCTCTAACGTTTTCCAGACACAGTACCTCGCAAGACCGTCTTGGTCAACCTGGACGATCTTGAAACATGTCCATACCACGTGAGCTTGCGTGCTTTTACCACACTCAATGTGTCTTTATATTGGCCGACCTCTCTCTTATTGGTCTCCCCAACTGCCATATTCGTGACGTGGTCTAGATACGAAATGCCAAGGATTCGACGCAGACATCTAATCTCCATTGCCTACATTCTTCGCTCTAGAACTGTTGTAAGAGTTAAAGTTTCGCCCTCGTGAAGGTACACGGAAGTGACGAGTGCATACTTTAAAGTCAAATTGGATTTCAGGTTGATGCTTTTTGTCCCTCCATATGGGCCTCAGTTTGCTCAGAGTATTCATACTCAGAGTATTCACTCTATACTCTTGGTATACTATTTTCAAATGAATTAAAAAAATAAAATTCAAATAGCAAAGCTGTTTAGAAACACCGGATTCAATGCCAAAGGACGACCACGAAAAAGATGGCTTAGGGAAAAATCGAGGCGGTGAATGTCACTATTGCATGAAGCACACAGTCGAGCTCTTTCTAGAAATCTCTTCTGTTCTCATCTCTTCTCTGCGGAGTCTTCTAAACCAGTATAAAGACGTTAAGTTAAGTAAAGTTATAACTTCACGCAGAGAAAGGCAAAACAGGATAAACGAAGAGAATGCCATTCAGAGTACTCCTTATGCGCACTCTCTGCCTTCCTCCCGTCAGCCAATTTCACCTGACCCTGACTAACATTGTCCAATCAGTATGTTTTGCCTGACAAGTTATTAGTCTCATATACCCATATCTATGCGGGAAACAGGTGCGATTGTTCGAGAGCGAACGACGAAGAAACTGACAGAAACGTGTTTTTGACAACAACTACTCCCACAAGGGACACTATTCCTCATACCGGAAGTTTACAAACATTTCCAAATTCATAGAAGTTACTGGACAGGTAATACATGTCAACAGAATTCTCGATATTTCAGTGTTTTCGTCTTAGATGAGCGTTTCTTTTACAGTGATTTCAACATATGTTATTTCGAATAAATAAATTATTTAATATAAAATTTACATTACACAACTTTTGGCTTCTGCAATTGAGTAAATGTGTGACTACTCACTGTGAGTGTGACCCTTCTAAAATTTTCTGACCTATTTTTTCATATATTTGTCTACTTACTACTATAACGTATCTACTATTTTAGTATTTACAAACAGTAAAAGTAAATTAAAAGTAAAAGTATACTTAACTACTACTACTACTACTACTACTACTACTACTACTACTACTAATAATAACTTAACTTAACGTCTTTATATTCACTGGTTTAGAAGACTGCAGATAGTGTACTTTAGACTAATTACTTTATTACTCAGTACTGTATACAGTCATTATCAACAATGACACTTATTATACAAAAAACTAGTTTCATTTACATTACATGACTACTTCTTTGCTCTAAAGCTATGCGTATCCAATCTATTCTTAAATGCATTAGTTGTCCCAGCCTCTACTACTTCCTATGGCAATATGTATTCCAAGCATTCAGCACTCTCTGACTAAAAAAGTATTTCCTAATATCTAATCTGTACCTCTCTTTGATTTTAGTTAATTTGTAGGTTTGCGCTCTTGTTCTTGTGGGTGGTTGTATTTTTAAAAAAACTTGTTATAGTCTAATTTATCTGTTCCTTTGATTATCTTATAAACCTGTATTGTCACCTTGAATTCTTCTCTTTTCTAGACACTGTAGACTGGTTTTTCTGAGTCTTTCCTCATAACTGTAATTCTGGAATCCCACTATCAGCTTTGTCGCTCTTTTTTGTATCCTTTCCAGCATGTTTGTATCCCCTCTATGATAAGGACTCCACACCTGTACACAATACTCCAATCTAGGTCTAACTAATACTTTATACAGTTTGACTTTTACTTCCTTGCATCTATGTTTAATATTTCTTTTTATCATACCTAACATTGCATTTGCCTTTTTCACTGCTGCCTGGGCTTGCTCACTCACCTTTCCTGTATGATCCATTATAACCCCTAGGTCATTTTCCTTATCTATCTTTCTCTCCCATTCTGTAATTATGTTCCAAATTGGATCTACCCATGTGGATGACTGGTCATTTATCTACATTAAACTCCATTTGCCAGCTTACACACCAAAAAAAAAAGACCATTCTTGAATTTTATCTATATCCAACCTCAATATATCCACTTCTGCTTTAGATGAGACACTACTGCATAGTTTTTCCATGGCCTCTTGCTATAGACTTGTGAAGTTGCTCGTGTTGAGTTAACTCTTCATGACTTTTCATTAGTAGCAGGTTACAGTGGCTCTTCTTATATCCATCGCATGCTTTAAAAGGGGCAGCATGGTCTTCCTGACTGTTGTACTATACAGGCACGTCAGGAAGCTCACCACTATGGAAATTACAGTCGCAATCCTCACCTCATTGGCCAGACTGCTGTGACACAGCCTGTGTCCAGGAGCACAAACAATGACGTAAGGTGGGGGTCTTGATCTGTATATTTCACTCACATAGGTTTGTGAATAACCAGTTAAGAGTTATTTGCTTACCAATGATTAAAGATATTAAGAGCTGTCTTAGTCTTTGAACTAATCTTTTGTTATTGAATTGACATTAATTGGCCCCATGATTTTTTGTTCATTAAATTAGACAGATAACAAGTCTGCAGTGATTGAATCATGGGAAAAGAGAAGCCAGGTTTTCTTTCACCGAAAGCAATAGCCAATCGCATTAAGGCAAAGGGCCTTCAAAAGCTGCGATGGTATTGTCAAATGTGTCAGAAGCAGTGCCGAGATGAGGTAAGAGCTGACAATCACCTGCTTTTTTAATTGTTTTTTTAAAAAGACATTTGTCTGATTCATAACAAAATTTCATAATCATGCAGACATTGAAACTAAATTAAATTGCAAGTTGACATATTTTCATTTCATGTAAGTACAAATATTTTGTTCCTCTTCTGTGTTCGTCCTGAAAAGGATGTTGTGATGCTGTGTCGTAATTTACAATGACGTTGCGATATCTGTGCTTGACACATCCAGTTTCAGCTGGCTTATTTGGGTACAAGATTTGCCTTCCCACTATGATCACCATTCTCTTAGACAGACTACACTAGTGCAGCCTGTTTTCAGGGCTTGGAGGCAGAATAGGAACTTGGTCAGCTCTAGTTTGTTGACCCTGATGCAACCAATCAGCTGCGAGTCACTGGCTGTTGTTAGCTCATTTACTGTGCTACCTTGGCTACATAAGTATAAAATGAAAGATTTAAGAAAAAGCAGATAAATGCTAAATATTGGTATATTTACTCAATAAGAACTGAGCTAAACATTATCCAGAGGATCTCAACAGTTGTCTTTCAGAGACTATGATCCCACTGTGGAATTACAGAGAATGAGAGAGCAGATGCCCTGTCCAGAGGTAGTAGGAAAATGGAGTATTCCTGTGTACAGTGACATACAGAGAGGTAAAAACTATCATTCACAGCCATTACAACAACCTATAGAAAAAAGAGATGGATTTAAGCGGTAGACATGATCCAATCCACTAACTTCAAAGACACCAACAAACTACTCTGTTCTGCCTGAGAACAGGCCAGACTACTAAGTCACCTACCGAGTCCAGAAATCCTACACAAATGAATGTCCATGTACATTTTGAATCCAGACCTTGGAATATGTACTGCAAGACTGCCCAACTCACAAATCCTATGACACCAAACCTGGCCAGATGAAGCAGTGCTAAGACAAGCTTTGGGGCTGCCGTTCAGACCTAGGTATGATTGTGAATATCGTTCTGGCGATAAGACTACAGATCTAGCATAATCAAATACCTGAAAGCAGAAGAGGAAAGTTTAAAAAAAAAGTAAGTAGCATGTCCTTCGCAGAACGTCACTTCATGCAACCATCAACCTATTTGGCTGTTATAAGTTTCTTGTCCAGTATGCAGTACGGTAGGTTGTCATTACTTTCCGTACGTGGAGGAGCGGGGGAAAAAACCCATGTCTGCCAAACTGGACACGAGTGGGGTTCGAACCGGGTGCGTTGCGATTGTGAAACGGACACTATTCTTAGGCCATGCAGTCTCCATAGAGGAAGGTATATTTTTAAAATATATATAACTGATGGCCTCAAGTAAGCTCTAAAGATCAGCTGCTTAAATTGACATGTAAATTGTAACCTGACTCTCCCATACTTAAGAATGAGCACTGAATTAGTGAACTTATCACTATCAACTTTAAAGGACTGCGGAATAAAGGTAGCTTTTGCCTGCAGTCACTATGCACTGTAAAGGATAGGTTTTTATTTCACCTCAGATAGAAAGAACCTATGCAATACCAATATTTTGAATGCATGTCATTGTGGTCAGAGGACCTACATATAAACCACTTGGCCACCCACTCCTCTGTCGCTAAACCTTACAAAAACTGATACACCATAATTGAAATATCACACAATGGCAGTGTATGCTATTAAATTACTGTTACTTATTGTGGTATATCCTTTCACCTGAAAACTTCAGCTCTTCTGTCTGTCCACATTTTTTTTAGCCTTCCCTCTGTCCATATTTTTGGCCCTTCCATCGTTTCTAATTTTTGCCCTTTCCTCTGTCCAAATTTGTTATCCTTCAATCTGTTCATATTTTTGGCAGTGCTCTTTATAATTTGCAGTTACCATTAAATCCTTTTAAAGATTAGTGTTCAATCCAGGATCATGATCAAGATTTGGGTCACACCTAACTGAATGATGGATTTCAGAAATTCCTAGACCTGTTGTATTGTGAAGACAAATGGGTACTAGTGTTGTTTGGATTGTAAGACAGATCAGTCTTATGTTTATTGTCTCAGACAAATGTATTTGGGAACTACTGAACATAAGATCAATCAATCAAAACCTTTCCATCTCCCTGTGGAGCATATAGCATTGACAAATATATGTTCAGTCATGAAGTGGCTTCCCAGTCAAGCGATGAGGATTCTGTTCAAAGTTGGTGCGGGATTTTTTCTGATTGCAAAAACAACTCAAGTTTGATCATCCAGCCCCCAAAATTGTGTGCCAGGATAATCTGAGGAAGTAAAGGCGGCCGGCATGATATTGACCACATCACCCCTAGTGTGCCAATGGTCATAACAAATATTCCCCATACATCACATGGCAGATAAATCTTAACTTTACTTTACATCAAATATTGACCAGTCTTTGTGTTTGGTTAATTGACATTGCACCACCTGACATAAGAAGAGGTGTAGCTGTGGAAATCGAACGAGGGAAATAGGAAAACGACCCTAGACACCCATGTTTGGCTATCAGGAACAAGCCACAAGACTTAAATCAAGACACAGTTTCTTAAAATCGACAGAGACCATCCAGACAAGCCCGGAAGGTCGACGCATCGAGAGGTGGTGCGAAACAATGCAGGATCTATGGATAGAACTCAAGGAAGAGGCTGCGCCTGGACACCACCTGCCCTATGCTGTATGGAAGGCAATGAACAGACTTCGAACTGGTGTGTCAAGATGCAGAGTGAACTTGAAGAAATGGGGATACTCAGATGTCGACACATATGAATGCGGCGCAGTTCAGGACCAAGATCGTCTGATGTCCTGCCCCAACCTCCCTGAAACCTGTGACATGATCGACATGATGGAGGCGAACAACCAGGCAGTTCAAGTTGCTGAATACTGGACGGATGCCGTGTGACATGGTGTTTGGACACGGAAAGTAAGTTTGTGTTTTGGGTTTTTGCAGCTTAGTTTCTACAGCGTAGGGTAGCCAGCTATATGAACAACCTTCCTTAGTTGCATCTAACAGCATACCTTTCAGGTTACAGTTTTACTATTATTACTTCCTTTTTGGTCCTGCTAACATCTGGGAGTAAGTCAACTTGCTAAGACTGGGATTACACTGTGCCAGGATTCGTAAATCACATATGGAGAGAGAAAAAAATCAAGGCGTGGTTTGTTCCCAGTATAACTGCCCCTCCAGTTGACCCAGCTATAAATGAGTATGAGTTGGAGAAGATATAAACAGCAAGAGCTGGAAATGACCACTCCATCTTACATTGGCTGTGACTTAGTCCATGAAGAGTTATCTTTATGACCAAAGGAAATTGTTGCCATTGGGCCCACCTTTACCTTTAAAGATAATTGGTCTTTATAATGCGACTTTCAATATATAATACAAACATTTATATACATATGATTTCCTACAGAATGGCTTTAAGTGCCACCTGACTTCAGAGTCCCATCAGAGGCAGCTACTGTTGTTTGCAGAGAACCCAGACAAACATATTGACGAGTTTTCCAAGTAAGTTTGGGATGGAGAGCTTAAAGAGAATTATGATAGAAAGAGTAAAATAGAAGGGAAAAAAACCAATCAAAGAAAATAGAATGGAATAAGATCATTTATGGGAAGAACAAGACAAATAGGAATGCCAAAAGGAGAAGAATGGAAAATGAAGGGAATAAACAAAAACAGTACTGGCACTCGAGCAGGGAGTACCCCAAGGGGGAGTACTGTCACCCACACTCTTTCTGGTATATATAAACGATATTACAGAGAATATACCAAGAAGAGTCCATAGCTCAATGTTTGCAGACGATCTGGCTATGTGGACCTCTGAAAAGAATCTCACCATAGCAAGAAACCGGATGCAAACGGCCCTAACACCGCTGGAAGAGTGGGCGAACTCATGGCTGGTAAAAATAAACGAGGAGAAAACCACGTGCACAATATTCTCGCTCTCATTAAAACCCCAAAGTACCAAATTAAGCCTAAACGGCAAAATCCTGCAGCCAAACGACAACCCAACCTATCTGGGAGTCACATTTGATCGGCGCATGACATGGAAAAGTCAGATTGAGAGAAACCGAATGAAAGCCAGAGAAAGAATGGCGATCATGAGGAAACTTGCTGGCACAAGCTGGGGAGCAGACGAAAGCATACTAAAGAAACTGTACACTGGAAGAGTGAGACCAGTTCTCGAGTATGGCATTGCGGCATGGACAACAGCAGCGAAGGCGAACTTCGATAAAGTTAACAAACTTCAAAACCAAGCCATGAGAATCATAACAGGTGGCATGAAGTCAACGCCAATTGTAGAACTTGAAAAGATTACAAGACTGCAATCCATGACCGATAGAAGAGACTGCAGAGCCCAGCTGCAGTCAGAGAAACTCCGAAGACTGACGGACCATCCAATGTACCAGAGACTAAACAATCTGGGAAATGGGAAACTGAAGCGGAGAAACTTTGCAGAAATAGCCAAAGCAAAGATGCACGAAGATCCCACAAACGCACTAACAACACCAAAACCCATCACTACTGTACGAAAACCTACTTGGAGGCAGGATATATTTCCAGAGGTGGTAGAAAATATACCAGGTATTGCAAACAAAAACTGCCAGAGTGAGAAAGAAAGGAGAGACACTACCCTAAGCTTCATAACGAAAAGCTACCCAAGCATGGACTGGACCCATGCATACACCGACGGTTCTGTAACAAACACTACACAGAACGGAGGGGCCGGAGCATTCCTGAACCTACCAAATGGCACAAATATAACACTGTCATTCGCTACTGGTAAGTACACAAGCAATTTCAGAGCAGAGGCAGAGGCACTGAGGGCGGCAGTGGAAGAAATGGCAACACACAGTGAAAATGAGAGCCATATAGTCTTGCTGACAGATGCTCTCGAAGTAGTCACAGCGCTAAAAAGCCAGAAGAACACTGAGCTTAATGACTTAAGAGCAGCACTCTGCAAACTGTGCCAGCAGTCCGCACCAAAAAGGGTGGTGATACAGTGGGTTCCGTCACACTGCAACATCCAAGGAAACGAGGAGGCCGATAGACTGGCAAAAGAAGGTGCAAGACTACCACAAACAGATACCAGTATGACGTACGAAGAGTCAAAACGGCTTATCAAAGCCAGATACATGTCCAAATGGGAAACCGAACATACTGGTTACACCAAAAACGATGCCTATTACCAGTTGAACCGAAGAGAGCAGGTCGTTGTCTTCAGACTTCGCACTGGCCACAACAGACTGAGGTACCACCTATTCAACAAACTGAAGATAGGGTGTACCGACGAATGCCCGTGCGGTACTGGTAAAATGACCACTGAACATCTGCTGCAGAACTGCCCGACATACGAGGATCAGAGAGAGCAGATGTGGCCATTGCCAGTGGAACTGCAAGACAAGCTGTATGGTAGTGGCGAGAGTCTCAGGATGACCGCTGCTTTTTTCGAAAAAATAATGGTTACTGTCTGACTGTGTACGCAGAAGAAGAAGAAGAAGAAACAGTACTGGGTAAACAAGAAGATGACAAAATCACCCGCAAACTCAAAACCTTTTTAGTTTCTCATAGAACACAGGTCTTCAACAGATACACTATCAAGTCTTATCTGAAGCCATCTGCTCCAGCTCTCTTCACATCTTCCCTCTTTCCTTTATGTGTTTCACAAGCTCTCTTCTCCATTTGTGTTTAGGTCAACCTGTACTTGTCTTGCCCTGGAGATTCCAGAACAGAGACTGTCTTGTAGTGCTACCAACTGATTTTCTTAAATGTTTGTCTTATCCATGCCAGCACCTTCTTCTTATGTCATGTTCCACTGATATCTGACTGTTTTTTTTCCCAACAGTTCCACATTAGTGATCTTATACATTTAAATCCCTCTATTCTGTACAGGCACCCATTTATCTGTACCTTTTTGATTATTCTCCTTGCTTTAAAGCCATACAATAGAATAGACTTTATATTGGATTTTTGAAGATTTTAATTTTTGTGTTGGCCTTAATTTCTTTTTTCCACTTTTGTGCTGCATCTGGTACTGATGCTTCTTCTCTTGCCTTTTGTATTCTTATTTTGTGATTTTTATCTGTGGCACCAACTTTGTCTATATTACTACCAAGATATATGAATGATTTCATTTATATCTTGTAGGATTATGTCTCTGAACACAATCTGATTGTCATTACTTGCATTTAGTCTCATATTCTTTGTGTTGTTTTCTCTGTATATTCTCAATTCCAATTTCCTTGACCAAGTATACTTATTTTGCATCTGAATGCTGTTATAGGACAGAAAAGCCAAATCATTGACAGATCATCAAGTTGTTTTGTCACATTCTATTGAATTCTATTTTTATTTAGTTGATGATATTGTCTTCATAATCCAGAAAGTCAAATGATGTTAAAATACATCCCAGTCACACACAAGTTCTTATCTGAAAGGGCTCAGAAAGCTGACTTTCATGTAGAATTTCACATTTCATATGTTTTCTAAATTGGTGAACTTCAGGGGCATTTCATAGTGTGTGAAAAACTTCTAGAGTAATTCTTGTCTAAGATGTCAAATGCTTTTACATTGTCCATAAACCCACTTTAAATTGGTGAGTTTCAGTTCACACTTTGTTCAACTATCATTCTCAGTGTAGCTAGTTTGTCTTCCGAAGATCGATGTTGTCGAAAGCATGTCTGTTCTTTTCTCAGTTGTTTGTCTGTGGCTTCTTTTAATCTCTCTAGAATTGTCCTGCTCAATATATTTACAGGCATTGATAGTAACATTATTCCTCTATAATTTGTAAATTCTTAGATCTCCTTTCTTTGACAACCTAACTAGATTACCTTCCTTCCAGTCTGCTGGTATTTATTCTCTTTCTTGGCTTAATATAATATCTCTATTGAAGTAACATCTGCTTTGATTACTTTGGCTGAGATATTGTTTGAGCTAGTGGCTTTATCATCTCTCAGTAGCAGGAGGGCTTTCCTAAGTTCTTCTTTGTTTGATTTCTTGCAGTTAAATTGGAGCTTTGCTTCTTTCCAGGGTGGATCCTGTGGCTTCTTATTGGCGAGGAAAGAATAGTTTCACTACACCTTCATACATGTCATAAAAGATTGTCAAAGATATTTGTGCATGGTGCTAGCAACCTCATTTGTGTAGAACAATTTGCTAACAGAAACCAAAACTACAAAAAACACACAAAGTGCTTTAGTACATGCTTCATTAAGTAGGCCAACTGTAGTGGTGGGTCAATGCTCCTGCTGGGGTGAACAAGACCAAGACTTGAAGAATGTCTGTGAAATCTTGTGGGGGCTGGTCTATTTAAAAGTTCTGTGAAAGTGTTCTGTCCATCTCTTCACCTGCTCATTTATGTTTACAATCATATCATACTTTCTTAAGTTTAATAAAAACCATTTTCTTGCTTAACTTTTCTGGTTAGTATTTGTTGCTGTTTTACAGGTCTTTCATAATTCCATTTGCTGCAGCTTCCTCTGCCTTTCTTGTTAACTCATCAATATACTTTTTTTTGTCATTCTAAGGCCTTTTTTTTTTTTTTACTTCTTTATTGACTTTAATGTATGTTTCCTGAGACTTTACTCTGTGACTTGATGTGTTTCTGTTTAAATTCACCTTCTTAATTTATTTTTCTCATTTAAATTTGCTGTAGTTTCTTTTATTACCCATGCTTTGTGGTGATGTTTTCTTTCCCCCAGAAGTCTTATTCCATATATTCTTTATCTATTGCCAGCGCTATTCTGTATTTTCTTAGGCGACAAAACAGTGATGTAGAAATAAGAGAGGGAATGGAAAGAGTGAGAGATAAGAAATAGAAAGAGTTAAAAATATAGAATTTGTGTTTCTCAATTTTCTCAAGAATAAGTGAACATAGTAATTTGTGGCTTCTGTAATAGGGCCTACAATGGAACTTAATATGGTGTGTGCATGCATCATCTTTTTAAAATTATAATTTGCAAATGTTTTTGGTTAACACCATCTGACTGAATTGAATTTTGACTAACCGATTTCACATTGTAACAGGGACTTTGAAACTGAATACCTGGAGCTGCTGCGTCGCAGGTTCGGCACAAAACGTGTTAATGCCAACCTAGTATATCAGGAGTATATTTCCTTCAGAGAGCACATACACATGAATTCAACTCAGTGGGAGACTCTCACGGACTTTGTCAAGTACATGGGGAAGGAAGGTATGATAATTGTTTCTTATTCTACTTGTTATTATATTTTCTGCTAACTGGCACAAAAGATCGTGTCTCTTCACATGTTTTTGTCTCTCCTTCTGTGTTCGTTCTCAATCTCCAGCTACCAATTCCTGAACAGGACTTTGCAAGTAGCAGGATGTAATCCAGAGAATGGAATGTGTTGTGTAGCTTAGTTTACAGTTTGACTGCGATATTTGCACCTTTCGTTCCGACACATCCGTCTTCGGCATAAGTTTTTGTCTCTAATGCTGATTATGAAATCTTTTGTTCACTTGTTCTCATGCTTTGATGTGGTTTTGGGCTAATATTCATTTTTTGTATATTCTTATTTTTTAATTCTCAATTTGAGGAGTCTTATTTGTTTTTGTTAACTTTGTTTTGTTTTGTTTTGTTGATGGCTGTTATGCAAAACATTGGTACTATTGTTATTTTTATGTTGCTCTAACTTTCTTTGCTCAGGAAAATGTATAGTGGACTACACAGAGAAGGGGTGGTTCATAACATACATAGACAGAGATCCAGAGACGATCCGTCGACAGGAAGCAGTTAAAGCCAAGGAGAAGATGGAAGCAAATGATGACGAGAAAAGAGCAAAGTTTATTGAGCGCCAGATTGAAAGAGACGCAGGACCCAGCAAAGATGAGGCAGAGTACACAGAACTGAAGAGAGACGATGAAGGAGAGAAGGTAGCTTTCAGTTTAGGGACCACAAAGAAAACAGAAACTGTTATTAAAGCTCCAGAGTAAGTAGTTTTTGATTGTTGCCTGTTGTTGGATTGTTCTTGTAGATATTTGTAGAATAGAGATACGGGCACCAGATAAATTTAGCTTGAAACCCATCTTTTCTATAGGCCGGACACCAGATAGATTTAGCTTGAAACCCATCCTTTCTATAGGCCGGACATTAGAAAGATTTAGCTTGAAACCCATCTTTTCTATAGGCTGAGCACCAGATAGATTTAGCTTGAAACCCATCTTTTCTATAGGCTGAGCACCAGATAGATTTAGCTTGAAACCCATCTTTTCTATAGGCCGGAAACCAGACAGATTTAGCTTGAAACCCATCTTTTCTATAGGCCGGGCACCAGATAGATTTAGCTTGAAACCTTAAAATTTAATATTTTGTTCTTGACAGAGACAGAGTTCTCTTCTTCAAGTTACTTGCTGACTAACACTTCTCTTTCATCATCAAAATGATCTCAGAGGGCTTTCAAATCCAGGGTAGACTTGTGGAAGTTAAATGCTAGGATCCTGCAGTATATTATCATGTGAATGCGTACTTTGTTATAAAATCTTAGCAAAAGTTAAAAAATTTTAATTCTTTTTCTTCTTCGTTCGTTCTCAATCTCCCACTACCAAACCCTGAAAGGATAAGTAGCAGAATGTAGTCCAGATAACGGAATGCGTTGTGTCGTAGTTTACAGCTTGGCTGCGATATTTGCACCTTTCGGTCCAACACATCCGCCTTCAGCAAGCATTTTTTGAGTACCGGGTTAGCATTCCCTCTTCGACCCCTTCTCCTTAGCCAGTCTGCCCTGCTGCAGCCTGTTATCCGGGATCACCGCGTGGAGGTGTAGAAGGGTCTTGGCAGCTCTGGTTCGCTGGCCCTGACGCTAGCAGTCAGCTATGGGTCGCTGACCACTGCAGCTCATCCGCTGCTCAGCATCTTGATCCCAAATCTGAATTCAACCCATGATTATACAGCTGTCTTACGTCACTTCTTGTTTCACTGTTGGTCTCGTTTTCATTGTCTATTGTGTCCTGGATAACCTGAAGTATCTACTCTTGGAACTTGTTTACAGGCTTCACTGATTCGATCCTTGCATTCCATATGGCTCGGACTTACAGCAGGTACAGCTCATTTGAGTTTTGCCATGGCTGTGTTGAACAAGAAAAGAAGCTAAACAGTGCTTCGATGGTTCCAATAAACATGACCATCATTGTATCCTGCTTGACTGCATGTGCATTCACCAAATTGTGTGAGTGATTGTCGTCACAAACACTGCTGGGCTGTTTTCCTCACTTATTCATTGAAATATACCACTTCTGTGTCCGACCATCACAGCAGCGTTGTCATAGCATTGTGACCAACATTCTTGCAGCTACATTTCTTCTATCTCTAGCTGGAACAAGATGTCTTCAACTAAACTCTCATCAATCTCTTGCTTATCTGGATAAAACCAAGGAAGAACTTGGCTTTATAAATGCTTTGTAATAAACTCTGGTGAACAGTGAATGTCTGGTGAGCAGTGAATGTCTGGTGAGCAGTGAATGTCATCATATGAAAGAATTTGTTTTGGTGAAATACATATGAAGATTTTGTTGGCTTGTATTTATATTGTTTTATCCTGTGCAATAGAAACTCATTTCACTGCCAGGCTAGATATGTTACATTTACATTGAAAGATCAGGAAGAACTATATTTGGTTTGATTATGTGGCCATAACTGATGTTATATTTTGTACAAAGCTAGTACAATTTTTTGTTTAATTAATTTCCACACTGGATTTCATTTGAAGTAACATCAGTGTTAAATAACTCTATAGCTTACAACTAAAATAATCAAAATATTTAGCACTTCTTCAGACACAAGCTAGCTGTCTGAGTGTTTAAAAAAAATCTAAATCATTATGCCAGCCCTAATACAGAATATATTATCTGTATATTAGGTATAGTGTACTGGCATCTGGTAAGATTAAGTTACTGAATCTATATACAGTACAAATGTGAATAACTGCAAATGTTTTGTTATTACATATTACGTTTTAAGAGTTCATTCCACGTTATAGAAAGTGCACATTTAAAGAGGTGGTATAGTGTAATTAATGGGAAGATGGATATATCCTATAAGGTGCATTCCTAGTGATAAAACAAAAATGAGAGCTGATTAAATACATCATTAAATAATGTCATAGTTGTAATCTATACGAACTATACATTGATGTAATGCATGTCTATTGTAGAATATCTAAAAGTTTCAATTGATATCTCAGAATCTGTATTAAATAAATAAACAGAGTACAAGATAACATTAGTGGTGAATGCTTGGAATGCATTGCCACAGGAAATAGTGGAGACAGGGTAAATTAATGCATTCAAGAGTAGATTGGATGCGCATAGGTATTTTTAGATCAAGTGAATGTAAAAAAAACCTGTTGTGTACAGACTCTGCAGAGCTTTTGAAACCAGTATAAAGACATTGCGTTATAATCTACACTGTGTAAGCATCTAATATGGAATCAATTAATGAGCTTCTCGTAATGAAAATGAAGCTGTCCTAGGAAGACTTGTCTACAGGGCCAGATTAAGAGCCCTTTAGATGCCCTTAGCATTGAGCTAGTTATGGTTACCCCCACATGTAATTCAATATAAAAACAATACTAAATTGTAAACAAAAGTCGTATATTTCATAGTGACACACAAAAAACTTATGTGCTGATATTAAAACACATTCTATCAGTATTATAAAACTCCAGTTTTGGAATTTCGATTACCCTACAGAAAATCCACAGGGAAATGAACAAATGGGGAAATGGACAAAAGATCCTCAGCAAATTTTTCCTTCGGCAACATCACTACAGCCAGGAGGATTGAGGTCAACTTTCCTAAGTGCGCATATGAAAGATGTAAGAAGAGCCACTGTAACTACCAAAGAAATATCAGCAAGAGTTAACTCAGCCTGGCACGAAAGCTTCAAACAACAACAACTGTGTGTGCTTAAACATGAGAAAGGCTTCTATTTGTGCTGCCTAGCTTGTTTGTGCTGTTACAATGAAGGATACATGTAAGGTGTAGACCTTGTTCGTTTCTGTGTTACAAGATGTCTAATTTTGACTTGTAACCTGAAACCAGCTTGACAACATCCAAGAGTCTGCTAGCACCAACAGGCAAGCAGAAAGAATCATCTACCAGCAAGGCTGACAAGAGGAAAGCAAAGACAGCTTTAGATGAAATTATGGAGGTTGGTGCTGTCTTATTGGTTGTTATTGTGCTCACTCCTAAGTAGCTGTACTGTCATCTTCGTCAGTTATTCAGTCCATAAACTAGTTTTGGACACCCTGTGTCATGTCATGGATCAAGATGGTGAGCAGTGTATGTATGAGCTGTAGCTGCACCTGTGAGAAGTAAATCCGGGTAAAATATGTATGCTGAAGTCTGATTCACTGGTCCATAAAGTGCAGAACACAGTACAACGCAGTCTGCCTTATGAAAAACAAGGTGAAAGAAACAAAATAATGGAACAGAAAAAACTAGGTTCCAGGAAAACCAGAAAAAATTATATAAAAGAAGCTCTGGAACTTTTTTGGACAGACCTAGTTAGCCAAAGTATGAGTGTCTGTCAGCTTTTTCTACACAGTGTCATTATCCCTACATGCAGTGGAGTTATTTATTTTCTGAATCAGCTTTTTACCACATTTTTTTGGTGGCGGGTTACATTGGTCCTTCCTACATCTCGAGGTGTATTTGAGAAGATGGACCAAGGTCTTGCTGGCTGTAGTACAATGCAAGGATTCTCAGTAAACTCATCACTATGGAGATGACAGTGTTTATCCCCACTGTGTTGACTAGATTGATGTGACACAGAACGTGAGGTGGGAGTCTAGATCAATATATATTTCACCTGATCATGACGCTTGTCTTGGTTCACATAATCTATGCATATGATTAATATTTACTATTGAAATAAACATTTTTAAACATGTACCTAATGTTTTGTTATAAATACATTATAATTATGGGTCTGTTAAATTCTTGTTAACCATTTAATTTAGCTACAAATACTATTGCTAAGACAGATGTATGATTAACACTCAGAAAACAACAAATACACCAGACACAAACATTTTTGTTTCTTTCTCGTTCACCTTGTTTCCTAAAGCAGAGTGCATTGTACTGTATTTTATGCCTAAAATCTCAGTGGATCCGACTTCATCACAATGTTTTTAAAGGTTTACATTTCGCAGGGTTATGACATTGCGGTTTCTTGAGTATGATAATAAGTGAGTTGAGCTGTGCTACTAACCACTTCACCACTCACCTTCCTCTCCCATATGTCCTCTAGTTATTAAGAGCGAGAGCTTACTACCCAGATCGTAGTTAAATGCGCGGTCCTGGCTACGGCTATCTTTTATGTTGTATTGAAATGTAGAGAAAATACAAGAAGTGTCATTAATGCTAACAAAAACTTGTATATATACTGAGACGTTAAAAATAAATACTCTCCTTGCTGCAGGCTGAAGAAATGAAAAAAGAGAAGCTAAACCGCAAGGACTACTGGCTGTGTCCAGGGATAGTTGTCAAAGTGGTTCTCAAAAAACTAGGAGTCAAGTACTACAAGAAAAAGGCTGTAGTCAAGGTAAGTGACTTACAGAAGTACTTACAGCAGGGGTGTCCAACCTACAGTCAGCAAGCCAGATTAATTCTGACTGATGCTTGGTTAAAAGTAAAAGTACGGGTGATATCAATATTACGGTATTTGAGAAGTTACGTGTGATATCAATTACGATATGTGAGAAGTTACGGGTGATATTAATATTACGGTATAGTAAAGTAAAGTAACCCATAGCATTACTGCCGTAGGGGTGTGAGGTGTTAGCGATCTCACATTTCAAAGGCTCGGCTATGAGGGCGATAGCCATCTCCTCTCCCTCGCCTCTTTTACTTCCTGGACTAAACCGGTACCGATTTAAGGTTGGGATGACCCGGGAGCCATTGCGGTCTGAAAAAACAGTACCGCCTGAACTGGGGAATGAACCCAGGACTACTCAGATGCGAAGCCAGCGCGCTAACCACTGCGCTACGCGGCTCCCTGTGTTAAAGAATTTCATTTTTAAAAATTGCATGCTCAAATCTATACTAGTCAAAATAATATTTTTAGTTGTGTACGTCAGTCATTTCTTTGAAAGTTTTGCCTTTGGGGAGTGCCAAAATTGACATGTGCCCGTGACTTTAAAAGGCTTGATTTTTTTCTTGGCTTACAGTAATTGGGACTTCCAAAATTGACATGTGGCCGGGGGAGGAAGACTAACGTCTGGTCAGGCAAAATATACTGATCAGACATGTTAGTCAGGGTCAGGCAAAACATACTGGCCAAAACCCTCACCTCGGCTTCCTCATAGTCCTCCCTGGAAACAGGCTGTTTTCATCGCAGCCTGGCTAACAAGGTGAGGTATCGACGTGATCTCTGTAGTAGTGAGTGACACGCAGATGAAGCCAAGCATAGCACAGCCGCCTGGAGGACCCCGGTCCACCTTCATCAACACTCTTGGGATGTCAGGAAAACTACTACAACTGGCCACTTAACATCCTTTTCAGGGTGCACAAAAGAGTAAACCTACTCATTGTGGGCATTCGAAACAACAACAATGACATGTGGCCCCTGGCTTTATAAAGTTTGACAGTCTTGGCTTACAGTAATGGAGACTCCCAAAATTGACAGTGGCCCACCACTTTGTAATCTTTAACAGGACTAGCTTACAATAATTTGATCTGTCAAAATTGACAACGTGGTCCAAAATGAATAAGATTGACAGCCCTGGCTTTCAGTAAAAAAATAAAATAAAAATAAAGACAGTACTATAACAGAAACTGACATCAATGATGAAATGTTAGATACTTGACTGTGCTAGGTCTCAGCTTTTTGTGAGATGTGAGGACCAAGTTCTCACACACTCTACCTTTTTACCCTGGTTGTAAGTCAGGTATCAATCTGCAGAGGTGTGAACTGGTGAATGTCAAAACTGACTATGACATCATAGATAATATTATAAACAATCAATTATATGATTTCAAGTTAGAAAGAAACTAGTCCGGGGAGACATAACAGCAGACAAGAATACAAACAATTCATAATTAATGACACAAATAATGCTGAAAGTGATTGAGTGGATGTGTTTTTGTTGGTGTCTAGGCAAAGTTTAAGTTGATTTATTCATTATTAATTGATCAATCTTGTTAGATTAGTTTTGTGTATGTGGCAATGTTACCTGTAACGAACTATTTTGTTTTGTAATAAGTTAATTCACACTTGACTAGAGCGGATTCTTGACTTTGAGTTTTCAATCCTCAATGTTGTCACTGATGTTTTGTCTGTTGTGCATGTTTTCTTTAGTTGTTTATTTGTCTGCTTATAGGTTGTTAGTGATAGAAAAAATTAGTGATTGTAGTCTTAGTCGACCTGTACTTCTACATCGGCGGATGCTCCTGTGCAGGTCCCAGCTCTGGTGTGAGGTGGATGTAGCCTGAAGGAAGACTTCTTGCTTAGCGGGCTAGGCTCAAGCAGCTTATTACTCTGATGTGTTGGGACAACTGCCGTGGAAGGTGGTTAACCGGTGTGCGAGTCTATCTTAATAGACTCAAACACTAGAGAAAAGTAGACCCGCAGCCTGTTAGGCACCATCTATGCTGCTCTTAACAAACCACCAAACCTTGGCCGGTGTTATGCCATGTCACAAAGTTAGTTGCCTCATACAGCATGCTCTTATGGGGTAGTGGTGCTATTCTTATCCTTGTTATACACAAAGACAAAGGGATTGTAGCTACTACTACAATTCTAACAATAATGGTCCAAAGTGTAGAGTAAGGCAAGAAATACAAAGAATAAGTACTTGCTAGGACTTCTATTTGTGCGTCCAGATATACATTCACACAGGCTAAAGTCTATATGCAGGTTACCACAACAAAGGTGGCACCCACTGCAAAATAACACCATAGACATCAAGGGATCAAGATTCAAGAGAGAGATTGAATGACATAACAAAATACAAATGATACAAGTGATCACAACTGATACAAGTGATCACAACTGATACGATAGTTAAGGGAGAAGAATAGGTCTACACTAGCGAATGATTGACAGGTTACCACAGAGCCATCATAACTCTTGGCAGGGAAGGCAGAGAGGGGTGTAATGGGAAGGCAGAGATGGGTGTAATGGGAAGGCAGAGAGGGGTGTAATGGGAAGGCAGATCTTGAGGTTTACCAGCTGACACATGATAACATGCATTATAGTGACTCCATTACATATGCCGATGGATCAGTGCTACGCAGATATCTGATTGGGGCTTCTCTGCTAGAGTGAGAGGTCAGGTTGTTGCTGAGCAGAGAGTGGGCGTACAGGACAACTTCCAGTACGAGTATGGAGATGAAAGCAGTGACTGCAGAACTGAGATGGCTATCTGAGACAAGGACAGCCAGCTATCAAACTCCCAGTCCTTACTTTGAAAGGTACATAAGGGCTGGCTAAGGCACAAGTGGATAGCAGCTGTAGAGGCCTCAAACCCGCTGGGGCTGATTTACTGTCCTGGTCATGCTGGGGTTCTGGGCAATGAAAGAACTGACATCTTGGTTTCACAAGCACGAGTTATAGGTACACTAGATATGGATAGAGGAGCGCGTGGCTGAATGGTTTTGAGGCCTGTCTGCCGACAAGGAGGGCAGCGGTTCGAATCCCCGGTATGGCATATGTTGTTTTTCTGTTGGGGGTGAAATAAACAAACATAGTCAGCACACGACGTGGCAACAGCAGTGGCGAAGCGGTCTGTAGTCCTCAGCCTTCAAAACCCCTCGACTACATCAGCAATGGGGAAAATATCGTATGACAGACAGTAAAGATATGGATAGGAGTGACATTTTGAAGTCATTCAATGGCTGCCTATTGGATTATAACACCACAATAGATGAATCAGCAATTCACAGACTGCAGAACTTTGACATTGAATGAGGGCACAAGGGATGATGAAGCAGAAATGAATAAGACCAATGAGCTTCAAGCTCTACATCCTTTGTTATATGCTGAGAGAGACTGAACACCTATTACTATGCCCAAAATGCAGTGATGTTGTTAGGAACAGAACAGAACTGGAGATACAATGGCATGTATACCAATTTTATGAACGGACAAGATCAGATGTGGAACAATTCAGGGGAAGCCAGTTTGGGCCTCAGTCTCTTTTCCAATTGATTGCTCCAATAGGGTATCCCTTCAGTTGGTCTCCTAACAGGAAGCCTACACCAAAGTGCTCTTTTAGTAGTGGTTTCTCCTTTATTGTACATATATCGAACCACATATATGACAAATATTGTAGTACATTGTGAATTTAATACACATTGATAAATTGCAAATTATCTCTTCTTCTTCATTCGTTTAATTAAAAAATTATTATTTTATCTAAAATATAAGTACAGTTGAATTGTCATCTCTGCTTTTCTGACTTGCACATCTGGTTTTGCAATGCTGTTTGGGACATTCATACTTAGCCTTTGCCTGTTCCCAAACTACCTGCAAGGCAGCAAATGGTTTGAAATTGTTCTTCTCCTAGATGAATTACAACCTATGGCTTGCTTGCTTCACCCAGACCATTCTGGTTCTAGACCCCCAGAGACACGCCCGGACCCCTTACAATCCCTCTAGGAGCTGAACATTTATTGTGCTGTGGCAGGCTATGTGTTGTACATGCCTTGGAAGCATTTAGTCAGAATTCATAGCTCATTCTCAATTTCACTACCGGTTGCGACATCAATTTTGAACGTCATGAATTAATGTAAGCCACATAAAGTTATTCATTTAGTGTCCTGACAGTAATGCCGTACTAGATTAGGGTTTCACTGATTCTAGTCAGTCTTCTTTGTCGCTCGCTCTCAAATAATCGCATCTATTTCCCTCATAAACCCGATGGTCCTTCTCAGTCTTCTTTGTCGCTCGCTCTCAAATAATCGCATCTATTTCCCTCATAAACCCGATGGTCCTTCTTTGTCGCTCGCTCTCAAATAATCGCATCTATTTCCCTCATAAGCCCGATGGTCCTTCTCAGTCTTCTCACGTCATCACAGTTTTTCTCGCAATTGGTTCGGTGCGGGCAATTAGTCACCTGCTGAAAATGTTCTGCCGATTGTTTGTTCTCCCCACGTGGGCCACGTGTCTGTGTGTCCAATTTTTAATTTGTTGAACAGATGATTTTTCAGTCTGCAGTGACTTGTTGACAGTCTTAATATTGTCACTTGATTTTTTTCTTGGCAAACAGTAGTAGGCTTCTGCTAAATTATATTCTTGGTGTTCTCTGTGCTACTACTTTGAAGTTAATTTTTGTCATTGTTTTTATTTCTTCATATGTAGTCCTGTCGTCAGTTTGGGGGAAGCCACCTCCCTCTTTTGTCATTGTTTTTATTTCTTCATATGTAGTCCTGTCATCAGTTTAGGGGAAGCCACCTCCCTCTTTTGTCATTGTTTTTATTTCTTCATATGTAGTCCTGTCATCAGTTTAGGGGATGCCACCTCCCTCTTTTGTCAGTCTATCTGCCTCCTCATTTCTGTGTGTCTTACATTGTGCAGGGATCCACTGTACCTTTACTCTGTTGAAAATGTAGCTTGTATTCATGAGTGCTTCAGACAGGCTAACTAATTCAATTGTTTTGATGGTTTCTGAAGGCCATTATGACTGACAAGGAATCTGTAAGGAGAACTATCTTGTCTCTGACATGGTTCTTGTTTTCCGCAATGGCAATTTCAGCTATTCTTAGTTCGTCAGCTCTGAAGATGTTTGATAATTTTCCAGTGTCCACTGATATGGATTTCCTGTCCATTATTTTGTTTTGTGTAAATGCCTCGTCCTGCATTTTTTCATAGATCACATTGCTGATCTATTGGATATATGCTGGTCCATTCTGTGGCTGGGTATGTTGCTAGTTAGTCTGATTAGCGTGTGATTAGCATGGTGGTGGAGCACTTGTTTTTCATGACAAAGGTACAGGTTCGACTCCTGCGATCAGCATGCTCCAGCCAACCCAGCAGTAAATGGGTGCCTGATTTAATGCTTAGGGAAGGAAAGTCAGCGAGAAAAAGAACTGGTCTCTCCCATCTCATAAACAAACTGTGATCTCATACACTAAAGTCTACACCACTTCATCTCTGACAGCAGTTTCTTCTCATGTAGGACTTCCTATACCTTTACAATGCTTATTATCAAGCTACGCTCAATGAGGAATTTGATAGTTTTAGAAAAGCTCTGTATAAGGACACATGCATCCATTTATTTAATGGGGGGGGGGGGGGGGGGGGGGGTAAATAGAGCACAAGCTTGGTCTGCAATCCCAACATACCATGTATGAAATCACTTTGTGTCCAATTTGACTAGACATGTCTGGGAATTTTTATTGGTAGGACCACTTCTCCACGTACAGAAAAGGCTTGGTAAAACTACTGTACTGTAAAACTACCATAGTGGAACATTACAAACATATACACACACGCATCCACACACTGGCCAATAAATCCACATTACAAACAGATACACATACGCATCCATATACTGGCCAATAAATCCACATTACAAACAGATACACACACACATCCATATACTGGCCAATAAATCCACATTACAAACAGATACACACACGCATCCATACACTGGTCAATAAATCCACATTACAAACTGATAAAGAAGCACATCCATACACTGGCCAATATGTCCTGACATCACTAAAAATGCATATGGTCTGGGATGGAAAGGGGTTTGCCTTCGTCAGTAGTATCAAGAAAGACAAACCTTGGGTCAAACAAACAAAATGATAAAATATTGCTATATCAGCTGTGTATCTTGATTGAACCAGGAGGTGAAGGACTTGTACACAGGGATAATAAAGATGATAGACTCTGGTGATACACTCAAGGTGGACCAGACACATGTGGAGACTGTCATACCTGGCATAGGTAATCCATTTTTTACTCATTCACTCACTCATTCACTCTCTCTCAATTCACTCACACTGACATCAGGGTCAGCGAACTGTAGCTGACCAAGACCCTATTCCATCTTCACGTGGTCACCCTGGAAACAGACTACACTAGCCACTAGTGTAGTCTGGCCAAAGGTTAGGGATTGCAGTGGGAAGGCAAACCCGATACTAAAAAAAGTAAGCAGAAATCGGATGTGTTCAGGCTGAAATGCGCAGATATTGCAGCCTTGCTATAAACTACGATACAGCATCTCAGCATCCTTCTCAGGACGAACACAAAAAGAAAGAAATTAGCCACAGCTCTCTTTGCCATCAAAAGGACATGCCAATTGTGTGGGATCAGAATGTTGAGCAGAACAAGAGCAGTAGTGGTCAGCGACCCAAAGCTGACTGCCAGTGTCAGGGCCAACAAACCAAAGCTTCCAAGACCCTTCTACACCTCCACGCGGTGATCCTGGATAACAGGCTGCAGCAGGGCAGACTGGCTAAGGAGAATGGGTCGAAGAGGGAAGGCTAACCTAGTACCCAAAAATGCCTACAAAGTTTGATGTGTTGAACCGAAATGGGCAAATATTGCAGTCAAGTTGTACACTATAACACAATTGCTACTGTTCTCTGGACTACATCCTGCAATTTTTTATAAAACCTTTTTCAGAGCTTGGTAGCGGGAGTTTGAGAATGAACAAAGAAGAAGAAGACTGTGTTTTTATGTTGAGAGTCCAAGACAAAAGAAATAGATTAGAAATAGACAAATGCATTAGCTAAAACTACGAGTAATTAAGACATAGTGTTTCAGAATATTATTCCAGGTGAGCCAAGTTTCAGAAGTTGATAAGGATGCCGAGATTAAACTCATGGCCTTGCTTGTTTACATAAATAACAGTCAACATCTAGTACAAGAGAATGAGCACCTATCAATCTTGCAAGAATGGGATGATATCTGTTCTACTTAACTTACTAATAATAATGTTCACCTAGGCATCTGAGGCCCGTTGCGTCAGTCGAACTCCACTATGATCAGTCGAAACGGCGCTCTGCCAGACCTTGTCTACTATGGGGGAGGGGGGGGGGGGGGTGTTGCTATCTGCTGGAACCACATGTTTCGGGGATGGCCTCTCCTTCGCTTCCAACCAGCTCGTTGGATACCCGTAACACTTTGAACTGCATTGAGAAGGATCTGGTGAGTTGGAACTTCCTGATCAAGTCGGACATGTCCAAACAGGGAAAGGTGACAACGGTCCAGGACTTCTGATACAGTTGGGAGGTTAGTCATAGTAGAGGCCACGACGTTACGTACGAGATTGTACCAACGAATTCCAAGAATACGCCGCTGATAGCGCATATGAAAGGACTCTTCTTCTTCTTCTTCATACGCTGTCAGACGTCAATTTGTATTTGTTCGAAGAAAGCAGCTGTCATCATAAGGCTGTCGACACTGCCATAGAGCTTGTCTAGTGTTGCCACTGGTGATGGCCACATGTGCTTTCTCTGGTCCTCGTATGTCGGGCAATGTTGCAGCAGATGTTCAGCGGTCATTTTCCCTGTACCACAGGTGCATTCGTCAGTGCCACCTATCTTCAGTCTATTGTGGCCTGTGCGGAGTCTGAAGACCACGACCTGCTCTCTTCTGTTCAATTGGTAATAGGCATCGTTTTTGGTGTAACCAGTATGTTCGGTTTCCCATTTGGTCATGTATCTGGCTTTAATAAGCCGTTTTGACTCTTCGTACGTCATACTAGTATCTGTTTGTGGTAGTCTTGCGCCTTCTTTTGCCAGTCTGTCTGCCTCCTCGTTGCCTTGGATGTTGCAGTGTGATGGGACCCACTGTACCACTACCCTTTTTGGTGCGGACTGCTGGCATAGTTGACAGAGTGCTGTTCTTAAGTCATTAAGCTCAGTGTTTTTCTGGCTTTTTAGCGCTGTGACTACGGCGAGAGCATCTGTAAGCAGGACTATATGGCTTTAATTTTCTTTATGTGTCACCATTTCTTCCACTGCCGCCCTCAGTGCCTCTGCCTCCGCTCTGAAATTGCTTGTGTACTTACCGGTAGCGAATGACAGTGTTATTTTTCTGCCATTTGGTAGGTTCAGGAATGCTCCTGCCCCTGACGATCTATTTTGTGGTGAATATCCCCCGTGGAGAAGGCCAAGTCTGGAGTGGAAGTGGTATGCCATGTTCTAGAATAGAAGCTATGGCTGTCGTCCGGCCTATTGATAAGATAGAGATTTGTGTCTATCTCCCAGTCTTCCACTTCATCCCCTCTGCTGTCTGTATCTGAATATCCCTATCTCTCCGAGTGACTGTTGACTCAATTTTGAGATGTCCTTTTTCAGCAGAGTTCAGGTTTCGGCTCCATAGATTAGCACTGAAATCACACACGACTGGTAAATACACAGCTTTGAACTCAGGGATAATCTACTATTGTTCCACGCCGCGGAGGTCGTTTATGACCGAAGCAACGAAGCCAATCCATCTAGACATATCTGGGCTACTGCGTCCGTCAGATGACATTGTGCTTCCGAGATAAGAAAGTTAATTTGTGCTCTCCGCTGTGTGACCGCCAAATACTACTTAACTTGACTTCATTATACTGGATTAGAAGGCTCTACAGAGTCTGTATACAACCAGTTTATTTCATTCCGCGGATACTGAAAATATTGTGAGCATCCAATCTATTTTTGAATGCATTAATTGAGTTTGCTTCCACTACATCCTGCAGCAATGCATTCCAAGAATTCACCACTCTCTGACTAAAAAAATATCTCCTTATATCTAATCTGGACTTGTCTTTAAACAAATCCGTAGCTGTATCCTCTTGTTCTTGTAAAAGTCGTGCTTTGTAAAACTTGGTATAGTCTAATTTATCCTTTCAATTTATTAATTTGTACACTTGTATTAAGTCACCTCATATTTGATTGAGACACTGAAGACCAGTTTTTTTCAGTCTTTCGTCATAACTATAATTCCGAAAACCCTGCGATCTGAACAATTCTATGTAGTTTAAAGAAATGCATTTCTTCAATCTGTAGGCAAGACAGTGATGATTGTCAACGGTGCATATAGAGGAGAAGAGGCCATTCTTAACTCCATTGATGTCAATAAATTTTGCTGTGCCATCTCGATAAAACATGTAAGTTGATGGGGAAATAGTTTAGATGTTTATTTTAGGAGTAATATTTAATTTGTCTTCTTTGTTCGCAACATTGTTTTAGTGTACGACATATTGTGTTGAATTTCACAGTTTGACTACGACATCTGCACCTTTCAGTCTGGCCAATCATCTTTCTGTAAGTTTTTATAATTCTGGTCACAAGACTGGCTATTACACGACTGGTTATCACACGACTGGCTATCACACGACTGCTTGTCACAAAACTGACTGTCACAAGACTGGCTGTTACAAGACTAGCTATTACACGACTGGCTATCACACGACTGCTTGTCACAAAACTGACTGTCACATGACTGCTTGTCACAAGACTGGCTGTTACAAGACTAGCGATCACAAGACTGTCTATCACGTGACTGCTTGTTACAAAACTGGCTGTTACAAAACTGGCTGTCAAAAGACTGACTGCCTGTAACAAGGCTGCCTTCAATCTAGCAGAAGGTTTCATGCCATTTACCCTTTTAAATGAATTCTCACCTATTTCTTAACTAAAACACAAATCAGACCTTATATGGGATCAAGATGCTGTTTACAGATGCCCTGTCCGTGGTTACAGCACTAAAAAGCCAGAAAAATACAGAACTTAATGATTTAAGAGCAGTACTCTGTCAACTATGCCAGCAGTCCGCACCAAAAAGAGTAGTGGTACAGTGGGTTCCATCCCACTGTAACATTCAAAGCAACGAGGAGGCAGATAGACTGGCAAAAGAAGGTGCAAGATTACCACAACCAGATTCTAGTGTGACCTACGAAGAGTCCAAAAGGTTTATTAGGGCCAGAGACATGGCCAAATGGGAAACAGAACGTACTGGCTACACAAAAAATGATGCCTATTACCAGTTGAGCAGAAGAGAGCAGGTCGTGGTCTTCAGACTTCGCACAGGCCACAACAGACTGAGGTACCATCTATTCAATAAAATGAAGATAGGTGGCACTGACGAATGCACCTGTGGTACAGGGAAAATGACTGCCGAACATCTGCTGCAAAATTGCCCGACAAACGAGGACCAGAGACAGCACATGTGGCCATCACCAGTGCCAACACTAGACAAGCTCTATGGCAGTGTCGACAGCCTCAGGATGACAGCTGCTTTCTTCGAACAAATACAAGTTGACGTCTGACATCGTTCGAAGAAGAAGAAAGATCAAGATGCTGAGCAGCGTATGAGCTGCAGTGGTCAGCGACTCATAGCTGACTGCTAGTGTCAGGGCCAGCAAACTAAAGCTGCCAAGACCCTTCTACACCTCCATGTGGTGATCCTGGATAACAGGCTGCAGCAGGGCAGACTGGCTAAGGAGAAGGGATCAAAGAGGGAATGCTAACCCGCTACTCAAAAAATGCTTGCTGAAGTTGGATGTGTTGGACCGAAAGGTGCAAATATCGCAGTCAAGCTGTAAACTACGATACAACGCATTCCGTTCTCTGGACTACATTCTGCTACTTAAGCCCTTTCAGTGTTGGGTAGTGGGAGATTGAGAATGAACGAAGCCAAGCCAGACCTTAGATGAATGTGAAACATTTCTCTATCCTAACGCTCTGCGATCATCACTTTCAATGGGCAACAGATTAGGAACAGTCCAACCATGAGAAGGTCATGTTCTGGGCTTTGTGTTGTGCCTACCTTGGGACCATTTAGCTTTTACTGAAAACTCATCCTGAATTCCACTCCCAGCTATTACAGCATTTGAGACCTCTTAATCTTTTAGAAACCTTTAAGTGGTTTAATGCCGGGTGTAGTCATTCAGCAAAATTTTATTTTTAAAGTAAATTAATCGGTTATATCTTTTGAGTTATGCCTTTTACTTAATCTGCTCAGCAAATGTGAGATGGTGAATAAGACAGTTCTACAATTTTCAGTTTTTGTTGTGAATCATGGACAGTGACCAAAACACACACAAATAATTATGTCTCAGAAATGAGATATTTAAAGAAGGTAGTTCATGTGACGCAACTTTAAATATCTAGGAGTGGTAATAGACAGCAGGGGAGGAATCAAAGAGGAGTTAACTGCACAAAGGGCAGCACCAGGTAGACTGTTCCATGCAATAAACAGAGGTTTCCTCAGTAGAAGAGAAATAAGCAGGAAAACAAAGATGGATGTATACTGCTCGACCTATGTGCCTGTCCTGACATATGGATGTGAGTCATGGGCAATGACTACAGCCCAAGAAAGGCAATTACAAACTTCAGAAATGAGGTACCTAAGAAAGGCGGTTCAGGTGACGAAAAGGGCCAAGATCCGTAACCAGACAATACGTAGAAATCTTGAAGTTCAACCCCTGCAGACACGAGTGGAGCAGACCCAACTACAGTGGTTTGGCCATGTCTGTAGAATGGAAGAAGATCGGATACCAAAGCGGTCATGGGAGATCAAAAATCATGGACGCAGAACCCTAGGACGTCCCAAAGTACGTTGGGAAGACAACATACGACAGTCCCTAAGTGATAGAGGGCTGGATTGGAAAGAGGCCAGGAAAAAGACGGCGGATAGAGCAGTGTGGCGTTCTCTTTGGCAAACCTCTACACCTCACGGTAGAAGAGGAGCGACTAAGTAAGTGAGTAAGTTCATGTGACAAGGAACAAACAGCCTGCACAGAGTTGGTCTTAGATACACCGCCACGTGCGATTGCAGAACATCCAAACAAACACCAGAACATATTGAAGAACATCATTAGAATAACCTCTGAAGGATTTGGAACAAGGCTCGAAACAGGCTAAAAGGGAAACAACCAATAGGACAGTATGGTGTTCACTGTGTCAGACCACTACACACCAGCAGAGTTGAAGATGAGCCACTCAGTGTTCACTGTGTCAGACCACTACACACCAGCAGAGTTGAAGATGAGCTACTCAGTGTTCACTGTGTCAGACCACTACACACCAGCAGAGTTGAAAATGAGCCACTCAGTCAATATGTATTTCCCTGCCATTGGTTATTATTATATGTGTATTATTCCCATCAATTATATTTGGATTCTAGTAGTATGTTTACCTTTGTGAGTCTCGGTATGCAACGAATATAACCACTGCAACATTTCAAGGGTGTTGGATGCACATTACTTTTAGAACAAGGAAATGTAAATTAAACTGGTTGTATACAGACTCTGCAGAGTCTTCTAAACCAGTATAAAGACGTTATGTTAAGTTGTAAAAAGCAACTAAAGAGAGTTCTACATGGACCTAGCAGCCTCATCATGTAAAACAAATTTGTACAGAAACTACTCTTGCAGGAACACACAAAGTACTTCACCATAGGTTTCTGCATAGTGCAAGCTGCATTGGTGGTTTGTAGGGATCAAAGGGGAGGCAAGTATTATGTTTATAGGGATCAAAGGGGAGGCAAGTATTATGTTAATAGGGATCAATGGGGAGGCAAGTATTATGTTTATTATTGTTTGAGACTGATGTAGTATGTTATTCTGTTGACAGGGCTTGCTGAAAGGTAGAGTTGTTGACAACGTTCAATATGAGGACATTAGTAAACTTAACACAGACTCATGATTGTTCTAACACAAGTCTCTCAAACATGGACCCACCGAGCCTTTTCCTCTAGCCTGCAGCATCAGTGACATCACAATCCTCTCAAACATGGATCCATCAAGCCTTTTCCTGTAGCCTGTAGCATCAGTGACATCACAATCCTCTCAAACATGGACCCACCAAACCTTTTCCTGTAGCCTGCAGCATCAGTTACATCACACGTCTCTCAACCATGGACTCACTAACAATTTCCTGTAGCCTGCAGCATCAGTGGCATCACAATGTGAGAGCATCAGTGGCATCACAATGTGAGAGCATCAGTGGCATCACAATGTGAGAGCATCAGTGGCCTCACAATGTGAGAGCATCAGTGGCATCACGATGTGAGAGCATCAGTGGCATCACAATGTGAGAGCATCAGTGGCATCACGATGTGAGAGCATCAGTGGCATCACAATGTGAGAGCATCAGTGGCATCACAATGTGAGAGCATCAGTGGCATCACAATGTGAGAGCATCAGTGGCATCACGATGTGAGAGCATCAGTGGCATCACAATGTGAGAGCATCAGTGGCATCACAATGTGAGAGCATCAGTGGCCTCACAATGTGAGAGCATCAGTGGCATCACGATGTGAGAGCATCAGTGGCTTCACAATGTGAGAGCATCAGTGGCATCAGGATGTGAGAGCATCAGTGGCATCACAATGTGAGAGCATCAGTGGCATCACGATGTGAGAGCATCAGTGGCATCAAGATGTGAGAGCATCAGTGGCATCATGATGTGAGATAAGAGTTTGAAGTTTGCCAAGAAGGACATTCAACTTGCTGACTTTATCTTTCCTATTTGACATTGCTGTAGAAGTCTTATTTCATTTGTGTGTGTGTGTCTACTTCAGGGTTGGGTAGCCAGCCCGAATCGCAACGCTCCTTTAGTCACCTCTTATGGCATGTCTGACATGTTGCAGTGTGCCTGTTCTTTGCTTAAGTTACAGACTGTGGTAACAGAGCGGTGATGGCTCCAGACTAAAGAGACTAAATCTAAATATTTCCATAAAAGACACGAAAGCTTCAGTCAAAGAGAAAACATGGAATGAATGTGAGAAAACATGGAATGAATGTGAGAAAACATGGAATGAATGTGAGAAAACATGGAATGAATGTGAGAAAACATGGAATGAATGTGAGAAAACATGGAATGAATGTGAGAAAACATGGAATGAATGTGAGAAAACATGGAATGAATGTGAGAAAACATGGAATGAATGTGAGAAAACATGGAATGAATGTGAGAAAACATGGAATGAATGTGAGAAAACATGGAATGAATGTCAGAAAATTCAAAACAAAGGAAATCTTCCAATGATGGATTTTAGATAGAGAAGTTCCAATATCAGATTAACATTTATCAAGTAATGTATGCATGTTTTACTGATGAAGCTATTTGGTCACTGAAACATGTTTCCAGCAGACCTTTGGTTGGCTAACTCAACCTGATAGGTCCCTAGAGTGGTTTGAGTTTGAGACTTGTTGTAAGATTTGTCAGGGGAAGTGCTACATGCCTGCAAATCTAATCAAGATTACAGGAAAGTATGAGCAGCCAATGAGATGGCTGAACAACAACATGGGCAGCGTTAATGAAGTCCTTTCTGTGTTTGATGTTGAGCTAATTAGAACACTATATGATCTTGTCGTGTCTCTTCAAAATCTCTTGGCTTGATTATCTCTGTTGTTGACTCTGTATCATACATCCTTTTATTAAATTGTTTACATTTGCCGCTCTCATGTCCTCATCAATAGCCCTTTTAACTATTCATAAAATTGTTTGCATTCTATTTAGGAGGGCTGTACTGAATAGTGATCTTCATTATGCAGCCAAATGGTAACAGAGAACTACATCTGTTCAGCCAGATATGAATACGAATAGTAACTCACTGCTTGGCATAATAAGTTGTGATCAATAAGTCTACTCCTTCTTCGTTGTTCGTTCTCAAACACCCGCTACCAAACTATAGAAAGGGTTTAGCAAGTAGCAGGATGTAGTCTGGAGAACAGAATGCATTGTGTCGTAGTTTACAGCTTGACTGCAATATTTGCACTTTTGGTCCAACACATCTGACTTCAGCATAGCATTTTTCTATTCTGGGTTAGCCTTCCCTCTTCAATCCCTTCTCCTTAGTCAGTCTGCCATGTTGCAGACTGTTATCCAGGATCACCACATGGAGGCATAGAAGGGTCTTTGTAGCTCTGTGTCTCTGGCCCTGATGTTAGCAGTCAGCTTTTGTCGCTGACGGCTACAGCTCATGCATTGCTCAGCATCTTGGCAGCTCTGGATCGCTGGCCCTGACGCTAGCAGTCAGCTTTTGTCGCTGACGGCTACAGCTCATGCATTGCTCAGCATCTTGGCAGCTCTGGATCGCTGACCCTGACGCTAGCAGTCAGCTTTTGTCACTGACGGCTACAGCTCATGCACTGCTCAGCATCTTTATCCCATTAACTATACTGACATTGTTGTTCATTATAAGGTAACCAACAAGAACCAGTCAATAACGACGGCCTTAAATGAACATTTTGTCTTAAAGAAACAACCATGACGAAAGTAAATCAAAAGCTCATTGTGATCCACATGATCGTCTCTTCCTTTTAGCATCTGCGGCTCATTTTGCTGCAATCTTACCATTTTGGTTCTCTGCAATAATACGTCTGTCATAAATATATATTTGAAGATTCCAAGAACGCTGAGTGCTAAATATTAACAGTTCAATGGAAGCAGCTGATTGCATACTGATGCATGCACCTTCATTGGGACTGTGATGTAAATAGTTTAAAAGTTACATGTTACATCCCATTTCTTGCACAGCTATTTTTAGTTTAAAAGTTACATGTTACATTCCATTTATTGCACAGCTATTTTTAGACTTGAAGTAGCAGGAGCTCATTGATTCTGTGACATAAGAAATTCCTGTTTGGCCTGGATTTAAAGGAAATCCTCTGGTTGTATTGACCTTTATTTGCATATTATTTTTGGACGACCAAGAGAACTATGATATTCTATCAACCAACAAACAAGTGAAGGTTCACTGACAGTGACACATGTTGCAAAAAAACCAACAAATGTTTTAGTACTATCTAATGCTATTGACTAGCAACTGAAACATTTAAAATCCATTCAAGGATCATTTACAGAAATCCTCAACTGATATCTTTTGGATGTACTTAGGTAGGAACCATACCAACATCTAACAGTTTTAACACTCGTTCGACATCAAACACATAATTGCTATAAAAATAATACTCTCAACATTTTCGGACAATATACATTCTATTTGTCTGACATGTGTTGCTGACAGTGCTGATCAGCAAGTTGATCTAAATGTGCTAATCTAATTCGATTGCAACATACTGTTATTCTGATTACAAATATTTGATTGAATGTACTATGTGGCTCTGCAGCAGAGTGACTATATGTTTACGTTTCTGTGACTACTGTTGATGTTATTTGCAGTTATTGATTGTAATTCTATATGACGAGGATTAGATTTGTAAATAAATGAAAAACGTATTTCAAATGTGACACAGGATTTTCTGTGTTGAATTATTTTCACTTATTGATATACTAAAATGATTATCGTTTGTTTGGTTTGGGGAGGGTGTAATTAAACATTTAAATGTTGTAATATTTTGTTATAATAAATCTATGTATCATGACAGAAAAGTGTTTAATACAGAATTTGTTGTCAATGTCTTCAGAACGTATGGTTTACTGTACAACAATTTGAACATCCAACAAAATAAATATTCTGTATACTAAAATTATATGATCAAAACATTCTACAATGTTAATTGAGTGAGAGAAACAAGAGAGACAGATGGAGATAAGTATAGATTATTAGTACACTAAACAATATACAAATTGTAGGAGGTACAGATAAAGATATCAGCAATAATAATACAAAACTGAGAGGAGCCTTCATTGGATTGGAGAACTCATGGAAAACAAAACAAATCAAACACAACACAAAATTTAAAATCTTCAACTCCAGTGTGAAGGCTAATATATTTTATAGTTCTGGAACATAGAAAGCAACACAAACAATCTAAACAGTACAGACTTTCATCAATGGGTGTTTGTATATAATAGATGGATTTAAATGACACGATAAGGTCACTAATGTGGAACTGATGGACAGGACCAGACAGAATAGAGAGATTGAAATGGTATGATAAGGTCACTAATGTGGAACACACATGGAGAACAGTTTGAGGAAAACGTCAAATAAAAAAAATAAACATGGACAGAGCTATACTACTGCGTGTATTTGTTGAAGACCTTTGCTTCACAGGAAGCTGACAACTTTGGATGGGTTCTTGTTTGCCTGAGGAATTTAGTGAAACAGCCAATGATAATTTTTGCAAACATGATCAAATGTCTGAAATATGTATGTTCTATGATAGAATTCATCTCCGCCAAGGCCAGTCCTAAGCCCGGATGAGAAAGAAGGAAGGTTGAGTGTAGGGTCAGCTCAGGTCAGGTCAGGTCATCCCGAAATCGGTGAGGTCGTTGGGGCACACATGAAGACATCCTCACAACTCCACGCCATCCCTCTCTGTCAGATGCCGCTGCCTGTGACTCTTCTGGTCGGAGACTGGTCCATTCTTTTATGTTGTCCTCCCATCTCTATTTGGGCCGGCCTCTTCGTCGTCTGCCATGCACCTTCCCGTGGAGGATTGTGTTTGCAAGACCATTTGATCTCGATATGTGACCGTACCAAGTGAGTTTCCTTCTTTTGACAGTTGCCAAGAGATCTTCGAAAGGCCCTATTGCCGTTGTAATTCTATTTCGGATTTCATCGTTTGTAACACGATCTTTGTACGTCAGCTACCTCAGCTTTTAAAAAAATAACGAAATGCCGTCCTTGAAGGAAAAGGTCCCCTCTGCAGGTTCTATGACGTGGCTCAGCCAAACCTAAAAGGAAGCTGAATTGCTGACTACCTTTCTTTTGACAAAGAAGCCTTCCAGGCTCAGCACATGGAATATTAGAACGTAGTGGAAGGAGGGGAAGACAGCGCAGATTGCAAAAGAGAGGGAGCATTAGAATCATTGGGCTGGGTGAGACTAGATTGTCTCAGCCAGGAAAGGTACTATTGTCAACAGGGGAGACTGGGATATATTCAGGACATGAGGAAGAGAAAAACGCATCACACATAGAGAGAGAGAAAGTTGCCCTAATGCTCTCAGCAGAGGCCCATAGTGGGTTCATAGAGTGGACGTCTCAATACTGGTTCTTTGCTCAGCAATGCAAGAGTGATGGCAGTGCGCTAGGCTAAGCGGTTCGGAGCAATTAGCTTTCAAGCAGCAACATCAATGGAGGAATTATTCAAAGAAACTTTTAGTCATTGTACATGAGACTCAGAATTGTTGACTTTTAGCGGATGTTCTGGGCTAGCATGTGTGCAGTGGCTTCTTACATCACAGCGCGACCTGAAGAATATGGACGTGGGTCCTCCTGGCTGTAGTGTAGTGCACGGATTTTCAGAAGACTCACCACAGCGTGGATCGTTTTCCAGGCTGCTGTAACACATCCTATTTCCAGGTACACAGAGAGACAAATGAGGTTACTCAGTATGTTTCACCTGACCCCGACGACAGTCTGGTTTCATATGTGTGTAAAAAGTTGAATTAGGGCGCAGTCTCGCCCAGTTGAGTCTTCTCTGCTGTAGATAAGTTTTTAAAATGGAAATTGTTTGCGATAGAGGCATGTCTTGATAAACCTGTCATTGCGTAGCAAATCTGCCCTGTCACGTGTCACTAGATAACTCCATCCCAATGTGGCAAATTTAGATTTCTAAAATAGAACACATTAGGGACATTTTCTGTTTTAGAGTTGTCAGATGACCCGCAAGATTTATTTTCTACAAGTTACATGTCGCTGGCGGGGGCGTTCGAGTAACATACATCTGGTCCATGGTTTTGTATAAACGTTTACAAAAATAAAATGAAGCTGGTCGGTGTTATTCTGTGTGTACCATTCTGACTTCTTCCTTTCCCTGTTCCCTAAGGAAAACGAGTTATTCACTCTTGTGTTCATGTATCATCATCATTATCTTTAGGGTGTTGCTTCTAAATCTCCGATACAATGGACAACACATTTTCATAACAATCATACCTTTGAGATAAAAGTAGCCATGTCTTAAAGATTTCAAACATGAATTTGACCATTAAAAGGCCAAATTGGCCACTATTTCTGAACAATCCGCAATTAATTATAATGTCTACATTACTGTTGTTGTTGTTGTTGTTGTTGTTGTTGTTTATGACCACAATGAGTAAGTTTACTCTTGTGTGTCCCGAAAAGGACTTTAAGTGGCGGGTTGTAGTAGTTTTCCTCACATTCCGAGCGTGCTGATGAAGGTAGACCGCGGTCCTCCAGACGGTTGAGCTATGTTTGGTTTCATCTGTGTGACGCTCACTACTAAGGGGATCTCTTCGATCCACATGTCACCAGCTTGACTGGCTGGAAAACATCCTGTTTCCAGGAAACGCTACACGAACGAAAGAGGGCGAAAACGTACAGATAAATTGGTAGTTTGCAAAAGAAGCATATTTATGGTGGTTGGAGGGACATGATTCGAGCTGACAGTCGAGGACCTATTAACAACTGGAATAGTGTATCCACACGGTTTCATTGTCTCTTTCACTCTTGTCAGACGATAGTCATTGTGCTTTGAAAAAAAGGTATATAACTACAGTCCATGACGGTACCGAATGTGGCTGGTAAGATTAGTCCGGGCAGAGAAGTGTCTTCCACAGTGTGTGCAAGGAAAATCAGGACCGTTCGTGGCATCGCATGGTGTGGCGTGTCTTCTCAAACTCTGAGTCTTGAGCCTATCAGCATCTCTTTGTCTGTATTCCATTCTTAATCCTGCCCCTCCATGCAACATGATCCATAACGTTCTGCTTCCATGCTTCCAAATCGATGCCTTCGTCATTCATATCCCGTTTGCATACATCCACATGGTTCAGCCATCAGCATAATGAATGATCGATTGAATTTTCCGGAAACTGCTAACGATGGGTACGTAGAGAATTGACTGACGAACATTAAACGAACCGTAAGCCTCTGTCCTTGCACAGATAAAGCGATTGGATCAATCTATCAAAGTTGGTGGGAACTATGTTGAGAAGAAATGGACAATTTAAATGCAATAATAAATGGTTTTTAAAAATCATATTTCATTCAGTTTTTAAAAGAAAAGTCGCTGGTGACCAATTTAGAAATGTGTCCTCGTAGAATGGTCCTGGCTCCAGGAAGTTGGTTATCTTTCCATTGCTGTAATTTGGCTATTGCGTCTTGATAGCTGAGGCTGAGGCACTAAGAATAGCCGCATTAGCCATAATTGAAAACGAGAACCATGTTAGAGATAAGATAGTTTCCCCTACAGATTCCCTCTCAGTGGGTTTTTTTTTTTTTTTTTTTTTTTTTTTTTTCAGATGTTTGCCTCACTAGTTTCTACTGGCGGAGGCGCGCCATTTTCCACCCCAGACCGTAGTCCATTGGGCGATATCAGGACGCATAAACCAGTGCTTGGATGCATGTGTGCATCTGTATGTACCTATGCTAGGTTTGTGCGCCCTCAGAAGCTAGCCCAACCAAAGTGCAATGGAAGGGCCTCACCATGAGGGCGCGTGTGAAAGTTGTGCAAGAGTGTGACTGTAGGACAGAGTCAAATGAAACAGAGTGAGGTGAGAGGAGAGAGAAGGGGAAGAGTGGCCCCCAGGGTGAGTCTGCACCCCTCTCAGTCGTAATGGTCATCAGCAATCATAAAAACCAAGAAATTGGACAGCCTGTCTGAGGCACTCATGAGTGTAAGCCAAAATGTTAACAGAGTGAAAATACAGTGTATCCCTGCGCACTGTAAGATACACGGCAAAGAGGAGACAGATAGACTAGCAAAAGAGGAAGGCGCCAAACCAAAAACGGACGACAGAGCTACATATATGAAGAAATGAAGACAATGATAACTTTAAACTTCAAAGACGAGTGGCACAGGGAACACCTAGGATCCGAAAATGCACAAGCAGACTACTCTTTGCCAAGAAGAGATCACGTGACAATATGGAGACTTTGAATGGCTCACTGCAGACTAAAAAATCATCTGTTCAACAAATTACAAATTGCACACAGACATGTGTCCATGTGGGGAGAACAAACAAACAATGGAACATGTTCTGCAGGTCTGCTGGCTCCACGAGAAGAGCAGAGTGACCACATGGTCTTCCTCAACCCAATTGCCAGATAAACTGTATGGCGACGAGACATGCACGAGAAGGACCGCCAGGTTTATGATGGAGAGAGATGTGATTATTTGAGAGCGATGGACGAAGAAAAAGTTGAGTTTGTAGCTTTAGGAATGCATAAGGTTGGGGTCAGTCGCCCCTGGTTGGGGTATGTAGCCCCTGGTTGGGGTCAGTCGTCTCTGGTTGGGGTAGGTCGATCCTGGTTTGGGTATGTAGTAGGTTGCCGTTGTTCGCCCCTGATTTAGATTGGTCGACCTTCGCTAGAGTTTATCGCCCCTGTAAACTGTTAATCGCCCCTGTTCCGGGTAGGTTGCCTCCGTTTTGGAATTGGTCGCCCCTTATGCCAGGAGATAATGAACAAATATGAAACACAACTCCTGTCTCACTCTCTGGAGAACTAATATTCTCAACCTCTATTTCGAGGTCTATTTAAGACACGTATTCACTGCCAGATATTTAACCACGATATCAGTTACCGAATAAGCTGATACATGACAGTACATAACAATAGGCGATAAAACGGCACTTTCATTGTACGGAGGTATACCATTACAAAACGTATATTTTTTGTCGCTACATTCTATCTTAATAGATGTAAAACATGGATTGCGTTACCTGATTTATTCCCACTGGCTCATCTTGGAACAGAGGACAGCAACGATTGATTACCTCGGCTTATGTTTTGTGTCAGACTTCTTCAGTTTCCCACATGTTACTCCAGCTGGTCTGTTCTCTACATATACTCTCTTCGCCATATATTATCTAACCTCCAACATCTACTATATCCACATCTACTATCTCCACATCTACTGTCTCCACATCTACTATCTCCACATCTACTGTCTCCACATCTACTATCTCCACATCTACTGTCTTCCCATCTACTGTCTCCACATCTACTATCTCCACATCTACTGTCTCCACATCTACTATCTCCACATCTACTATCTCCACACCTACTGTCTCCACATCTACTGTCTCCACATCTACTATCTCCACATCTACTGTCTCCACATCTACTGTCTTCCCATCTATTATTGTCACCATATATTATCTAACCTCCCCATCTACTATTGTCACCATATATTATCTAACCTCCCCATCTACTATCGTCACCATGCATTCTCTGACCTCTACATTTACTTACATGTAAATGCATTGTCTGACCTTCACGTCTAGTGACCTCCACCGCGCATTCTCTGACCTCTACGTTTAGTGACTTCCACCAAACATTCTCTGACCTCCACGTATATTGTCCTTCACCATAAATTCTCTGACCTTTGCTTCTACATTTCTCTGCGTGTACAAGTATTCTTTGACATTGAGACAGCTTGCGTGCCCAGTATGTTCCAGTCTAACGCAACCCCTGGATTAGTTCATCAAAAAGATTCTGTTTGTTGTTGCACGAGACGGTTTTGAAAAGGGACGCAGACGGTAACAGCAATGGTACTGCTATTCCCGGGAGGAAAGATCTGGTTCCCTTAGTCTGCTGTCATGTTGATAAACGTATCATCAAAGACGTTATAAGATACATTTCTTTCTAATACTTATTCTGTCGCTGACATGACTGGGTTCTGGTGAATGGCATGGTGTTATTTAAGGAATTTGGAAGTTGTTGAAACGATGTCACAGCAGAGGCGAAGCTGTCAAATGGACTAGAATCAGAACTTCATTCTTAATCTGTGCTTGTAGACATTAACCATAGGGCCTTAACCTCTTGACTACATCGACCTGTATTTAGTCACCTCGAGCTCTTCTCTCTTCTAGACACTGTAGGTCGGTTTTTCTGAGTGTTTCCTCATAACTGTAATTCCGGAATCCCACTATTAGCTTTGTCACTCTTTTTTGTGTGTTTTTTGTTGTATCCTTTCCAGCATGTTTATATCACCTCTATGATAATGACTCCACACCTCTACACAGTACTCCAATCTAGGTCTAACTAAAGCTTTATACAGTTAGAATATCACTTTCATGCTCCTATGTTTAATATTTCTTTTTATCATACCTAACATTGCATTTGTCTTTTTCACCGCTAGCTGGACTTGCTCACTCACTTTACCTGTATGATCTATTAAAACCCATAGTTGACAGTATCACCATGTCGTCTGCGTATCTTAGCTCTGGGATCTTGTATACACCAACTGTTGTTGTTATGAATGCACACAATGAGTAGGTTTACTCTTTTGTGCGCTCTGAAAACGATGTTAAGAGGCTGTTTGCAGTAGCTTTCCTCACATCCCGAGCGTGTTGATGAAGGTAGACCGGGGTCCTCCAGGCGGTTGGGCTATGCTTGGTTTCATCTGCGTGTCGCTCACTACTACTAGGATCACGTCGATCTCTCAACCCGTTAGCCAGACTGTCATGAAAACAGCCTGTTTCCAGGGACGGTTAAAAGGAAGTCGAGATGAGGGTCTTGGCCAGTATATTTTGCTTGACCCTGACTAACTTCTTTGATCAGAATGTTGTGCCTGATCAGACGTTAGTCGTCCTACCCAATCCGCCAATTGTAAAGGGATCGAAACTTTTGATAATCTCATCATTTAGTACATCATACAATAATATCAGGATTGAAAATCTCACGGAAAACCTTCATAAATAGATTACCGGGATACGTAAAGCTTCGCTCACACCTCCCTATTCTGTACTTAAAAGGTCAAGGTGTGTCATGCAGCAGACTAACCCGCTTGTCAGGAATACATAGTTAGAGTCACTGTTTTTGTGCGGTATGGAGGCAGGTTTCCTTCTTAGCTGCCTTTTTCTTCAAAATCGTAAGTTAGGTGCCCATTTACAGCTCAGCCGACTGGAGTGTGCTGTTTGCGAGAGTTGAACCCACTGCCTTTGCCGTGAAACTCTGGAGTTCTACCACTACGTTAACGCTTATCTGTACTTCGTTAATGTCAATCGTCATTGAGGAGTCTACTAGCACTGTGTTGTCTACCTTGTCCGCCAGTCTGCCCACCCGTCCGTCGTCCGTCCGTCCGTCAATATGCGGATATATAATTTAACCTCTTTATACTGGTTTGTAAGACTGCAGAGTTTGTATACAACCAGACTCTTTTACATTCACTTGATCTAAAACTACTTATGCGCATCCAATGTATTCCTGAGTATTTTAATTGACCCTTTAGGGTGTATGGGGTGTCAGGGAGTGGCAGTACCTATTGGCAGACATGTCCTTCCTTAAATTGGCTAGTTTGTCCATTTTTGGCCCTCACCTGCCACTAAACTCTCCATTATGGCTCCACGTAGCTGCCAGCATGCGACAGCGACCACACCCAGAACAGCTGTCTCGACATGACCGACTAAACCAGAGGTGACCAAACGGGCCAGATCCGGTACGCCAACCAGTTTTTACCGGTCCGCCAGTTTTTGCCCGGCCTCTTATTGTTGATTGAAAATTGGGCTTTAAAAAAATATTACAAAATAGCACGCGCAGGCACCAGAAACCGAACCAAAAAAGACCCAAAATGAACGATTACCATCTCCCCATCTCCCACAACCTCTCTCTCTCTCTCTCTCTCTCTCTCTCTCTCTCTCATGCCAATTGGGGTCTACTAGATAGTGCATTGACAATGAAAATGATAACGTCAAATATCTGATCATGCACGTGGACAGGAGAAGACAGTGTCGGGTACCTACTTTGATAATGAGAAACTGAAAGCAGTGACAGATCTTTCCTGCGATAGGAAGTCTCTGAGATCAAATGACGTTGCTTTGTCTTTAACATGGGTATGGGAAAGTGATCGTGGAAGTGGGGCGGGTGGGTGGTGGGTGGGTGGAAGGTACATTCTATAGGAAGAAGTTAAGAGGCACAGTTGGCCCGTGAAGAGTGTTAAGTATAAATCAGCCAGTAACCCATCTGTGCTGGTAGCTGTTGTGCACGTTTTTATGTATAAGAGTTTACATTTGTAAAAATGTTTTCTAAATATATAGTAGTTTGCCGTTGCTTTCTGTAGGTGGTTAATTATATATGTAAAACTAAATCTCAGAATGTAATTTTTAAGGATGTTATCAGTCTGGCCTTCTGGTGTTATCCTTTACCATAATCTGGCTCTCTCGTGTTACCCTTTCCCATAATCTGGCCCTCTCGTGTTATCATTTCACCATAATCTGACCCTCTCGTGTTATCCTTTACCATAATCTGGCCCTCTCGTGTTATCCTTTACCATAATCTGGCCTTCTCGTATTACCCTTTACCATAATCTGGTCCTCTGCCAACCTTAGCTTGACCACCATTGGGCTAAACCAAGTGAGGGTAGGCGATGGGCCAAATAAACCCACGAAGGCTTGTCTACCTAAGCATGTGAAGACTGGATTCTGCGGACTGTGGGGAAGAACCACTGGCTGGTCAACGGGCAGCAACTCGCTGTGCAGCGTTTGTAGCAAGGATAAACACAGAAGATCCCCTTGGTCGTCCACTGCAGCCGGATTACTGCTCTCGTCGTATTGATCACATCTTGCGAATGGATCAGATGGAATCAGGACGAGAGAGGGATGCTGACGGTACGCAACTCACTCTCACTTAAATCCAATTCAAGTCATACTGTCAAATCATCTAAAGATGACAATGTAGTCCTCATCGGAAACGATGGACAAACAACAATTGATCACGCATCCACTATTTCCCGTGGCAATGCATTCCAAGTATTCACCACTCTTTGACTAAAAAAAAAAAGATTTCCTTGTAACTAATCTGGCATGTTCTTTAATTAATTTGTGGAGGTGCCCTCTTGTTCTTGTAGGTGGCTGTATTATAAAGAAAAAAAAATTGTTATAGTATAATGGACCTTTTACCTTGATTGTCTTATAAACCTGTATTTAATTACCTCGAATAGCTATCAATATCCCCTGATGTCACGTGTCCTTATCGCTCCATAAAAAGCATGAGATAACTATTAGATCGTGTCCTTTAACAAGTGCTTACTAGCGTAATTTCAATGGTGGTTTCTGTAGGATACATCATTAAATGTTGAAGTTGCTTGTACCATGAACACCCTTCGTTAGTCGCCTTTAATGACATTATTGTAAGGTTGCATGCTTGAATTGAGGGGGTGGCCGAGTTGTTAAAAACCACGATATGGCCTAAATGTTTGTCTATCGGAGAAGTGTTGATGTTATTGTAGAAACCACTCGTACTGATTTCATTTCAACTCTTGACGATGTCTCTTTACTGGCGGGTTACAGTGGTTCTTCTCACATTTCGAACTTGAAAAGGTTATTGGGGTACTCCTGGCTGTAGTACAACACGAAACCTCTCATTAAATTCACCACTAAATGGATCACAGTGTCTATCCCCACCTTGTTGGTCAGACTGCTGTAACACAAACTGTATCCAAGAACCACGACGAGAACATGGAGTGGGGTCTTGGTCAGTCTATTCCCACTGACCCTCAGGCTAGGTCAGTCTATTCCCACTGACCCTCAGGCTAGGTCAGTCTATTCCCACTGACCCTCAGGCTAGGTCAGTCTATTCCCACTGACCCTCAGGCTAGGTCAGTCTATTCCCACTGACCCTCAGGCTAGGTCAGTCTATTCCCACTGACCCTCAGGCTAGGTCAGTCTATTCCCACTGACCCTCAGGCTAGGTCAGTCTATTCCCACTGACCCTCAGGCTAGGTCAGTCTATTCCCACTGACCCTCAGGCTAGGTCAGTCTATTCCCACTGACCCTCAGGCTAGGTCAGTCTATTCCCACTGACCCTCAGGCTAGGTCAGTCTATTCCCACTGACCCTCAGGCTAGGTCTTGCTCAGTCTATTCCATCTGGCCCTCAGGCTAGGTCAGTCTATTCCACCTGACCCACATTCTAGGTTTTGATTCAATTTAGTAAAAACATAATCCGCCACACTGCAGCGACAATCTTAATTATTCCTTAGCCACAAAAATACTGCCAGCAAACCGCAACAATGGACAAACTGTCGCAAGGACAGGCGCTTGGTGTCATCGTCTTCTTGGTCTACCCCTTCCTCTGTTACCTGGCACCATACCTTCCATCACTGCTCACTCGAGACAGTTGTGTCTCTTGATGTGACCAAAGTATTTGCACTTTCTAGCCAAAATGGAATTGATAAACCAGTTCTCCTCTATGCTCAACTCTTGCCGAATGTCTACATTTGTTCTTTTCTCTGTCCAGGGTATTCTGAGGATCTTCCTGTAACATTTTAACTCGAAGGATTCGATTCTTTGTCTAGACGTTTTGGTAATCGTCCATGATTCGCAGCCATTAGCTGCCACAGGAAAAACACAGACTCTCAAGACTTTTACTTTTATCATTTTGTTGGTGCTCTGCCATAATTTCTTCAGGCTGTTCAGTCTCTGCATTGCATTGGCTAGTCTACTTCTGATTTCTTTCGAACAGTCGCCATTTTTGTCAATTCTGGAGCCCAGATATTCAAAATGTGTGACCTGATATATTTCCTCACAAACCACTGCAAATTTATGCTGACATTGTGTTTTGTCGATTTGCCATCTATCTAAGCTAAATGTATGTTTGTCTCCTATTTCTCATCTATGTGAATGTTTGTCAACTATTTGCCATCTACCTAAGCTATGTGTATGTTTGTCTATTTTCCATCTATCTTAGCTATGTTTGTCTACTATTTTCCATCTGTCTTTCCAACTACAAGCCATTGCACTTTTGTTTAAACAAGTTGTTACATGACAAGTCTATTCTCAGTGTACATGACCGTTGCCAGTTTGTCTGGACTTCAATTTCTCCTACTTTAACCAACTTCCTCATAAGCAAAAGAGCTTACATTATGTATACAGACACTGCTCATACGATCTGTTAATCTATTAAGTTTTGACAGATTTTGGACAGGTCATTCAAAAGCTTGTACTAAAAAGCGGAGTTTAAAAATCAAAATATTTACTCGCGTCAGCAGCAAGATTAGCAACTTCAAGTCACATTAGAACAGGCACACACGTTCATGGGGTGCAACATCACGAACCAACCGAAGTAAACATTGAAGATGACGCAGATGAAGACATCAACATGAAAGATGCCCATTAAAGTCGGCAATGAATGTTGACCAACACCAATAAATTAAATAACAACGCACAAACACTAATTACCAAAATAAAAAATACACTCCTGTAGTCCTTAAAACATTGTTTATAAGGGTCATAAAAGCACTATACAGTAATTCACAGTATTGTAAACGGTCCACTCTCAGGAAAGCTGAAAGTTTTAAGACTGTGACAGGTGGGAAACAAGTCTGCGTTATGTCCTCTCTGCTATTTGGAGTGGCGATAGACTGGGTTATGCGAACTTCCACAAACAACAGACAGTTCGGCATTAAGTGAACAGATGATAAACCCCTACAGGACCTGGATTTCGCAGATGATCTGGCACACCTAAATTCTAATTTATAAGAAACGCAGAAGAAAATAGACCATTTCTTCAACATAGGCATAGTGCTTGAGATAAATGCTTCCAAAACGAAAAACATGGATCCCACACTCCCAGGCACCGATGTACTGCTCAATTGTCAACTGATACAGAAAGTTGAGAATTTCACCTACTTAGACAGTAAAATCACGCAAGATGGGGATGCTATAAAGAAAATTCTCACTCAAATCGTATTGGTCTCAAATGCCTTCAACCAATTAAGGAACAACTTTGAGATTTCCAAGAAAACGTGTCGGACTGAGAATACTTAACTCTAACGTCATCTTGGTGCTCCCACATGGCTGTGAATGCTGGACAATGACAAGGACCATTGCAAATAGATTGAATGTATTTGGAAATAAATGCGTTAGACGTCTATTGAACATTGGCTGGAGAGAAGTCATGACTGTTTCCTTCTTCTCCTTCTGTCCTTCTGCTTTTGCCACGAGGCGCTGCAGAGGCGGCACCAATAAGTTTATTGTTATCGCAAGTGGGAGGCTAGTGCTGTTGTTAGATGTAACTTTCTTTGCTCGTGGACCGCAGACCTGTATATGATTTGCTCGTAATGCAGGCTGGCTATAATGCATTCTGACTAAATGATCTTCTTCTTCTTCTTCTTCTTCTTCTTCTTCTTCTTCTTCTTCTTCGTCTTCTTCTTCTTCTTCTTCTTCTTCTTCGTTCGTTCTCAATCTCCCGCTACCAAACCCTGAAAGGGCTTAAGTAGCAGAATGTAGTCCAGAGAACCCGGAATGCGATGTGTCGTAGTTTACAGCTTGACTGCGATATTTGCACCTTTCGGTCCAACACATCCGACTTCAGCAAGCATTTTTTGAGTACCAGGTTAGCATTCCATTCATTCTCCTTAGCCAGCCTGCCCTGCTGCAGCATGTTATCCAGGATCACCGCATGGAGGTGTAGAAGGGTCTTGGCAGCTATGGTTCGCTGGCCCTGACGCTAGCAGTAAGCTCATGCGCTGCTCAGCATCTTGATCACTGACTAAATGATCAACTTACTTGATTTTGTGTGTTTTGTTTGGGTGGGAGAGGGTGTGTTGGAGGGGGGGGGGGGTTCTCGTAAACACTAACCGGATTTTCTCCGCCTCGTGGTCACGAATTGTCTTTCCGGCAGCACGTCTCTCACAGCGCATCTCGCTCACAGTTCTAAATCCTTCTCTTATGTGTTTCTAGTAAGGACCAAGATTAACATTGGTATAATACAATATAAGAGTAAACAGTGTATTTATCAGCCTCCTCGTAGTTGAAAGAAGCACTATAGGGTATTTCAAAATTGGTACAATTTGTTACTAAACACTGCTCGCCATCTGAATTCTCTATGCAATCTCTCTGTCCACTCTGCCATCATCAGTGAACATACTACCCAGGTATTTGAACTCCCGTACTTGCTTGATACCAATGCCACCTATGTGGAAACTTCTCTGCACTTGTTCACGCGATATCAACAGTGTCTCTCTCTTGTCTGTGTTGATCTTCATGTTATATTCGTTAAGCGAAATTGAGATATGGTTAGGTTGGTGTTGTAGGTCCTCTCCATGTTAGTAAAAGATGACCTGATCATCAGCATACAACAGTTCATATAGGGACTCATCGGGGAGGTTAGCCAACTGTGTTATTTTATCTCAATAAATTATGAACAAAATTGGAGAAAGAACATACTTCTGCCGTACACCACTCAGAACTGAAAACCAATTTGTCATAAGATCAAGTTCTTCGTACTGCATCCTCGCTGTGTATATACAAGGCCAGAATGGCATTTAGTAATTCATGACTAATGAACGAATACAAGTACAGCCCAACCAAAATTGTTTCTAATGTCTTTAGGAAGAAAAGCTGGGCGTATACGGGTCACGTGCTCCTGGTTAACAATATTAGACTCCGTTACAGGCAATTCTGTGGCAACCTCGCGGCAAAAAGAAGCGGGGTAGGCCAAAAGAAACTATATGCAGAACAATCAAAAGCGATGGTGCAACCATGGGGATAGGATAGGGAACACGCAAGAACTACAGCGATGGCAACGGATCGATCGGACTGGAGAATTTTGAGTACTGCCTTAAAACTTGACCTCTTTATACTGATTTAGAAGACTCTGCAGAGTCTGTATACAACCAGTTTCATTTCCATTTCCTTGCTCTAAGAACTAATGCGCATATAATCTGTTCTTGAATGCATTAATTGACCCAGCCTCCACTATTTCCCGGGGCAACGCATTCCAAGCATTCACCACTCTCTGACTGAAAAATTCTTTCCAACATCTAATCTTGACCCTTTTGTAACTAGTTTGTAGTTGTGTCGTCTTGTTCTTGTAGGTGGCTGTATTTAGAAAAAAAATGATTAAAGTCTTTGTCGCTGAAAGACTAGAAAGAGAGAGAGAGAGAGAGAGAGAGAGGGAGAGAGAGAGAGAGAGAGAGAGAAATACGGTCGAACAAACAGAACATGTCTTACTATAAATAAAATTTGAACTGAAAAAAAAAATAGTTTTTTTATATTTACTTGTTTATATTTCTATTGTATGTCTCTTTTTATATGTCCTGTTCCGTGCCAGCTTGTCCTTTCCTATGTTTCTGTTTGTACGTTCAGTCTATTACTATATTTTTTGTAAATGTCTGAATGTCTGTTATCTGTTGCTTCATATTCTGTATTTCTACATGTCGGTCTGTTTGTCTGTTTCCTTGCCCACTAGTCTATTTGTTTACTGTTCAGTCTGCTCAATCTATTACCAATCTGTTTTTAAAATGCCTTGATGTGTATTATCTGTTACTCAGTGTGTCTGTGTACCTAAGTATCCTTGACGTTTCCCGTATCTTCTACGTCTGTATGTTCCCTTTCCCAAGCTTTGACATGTAAACTGTTCCTCATTAATCAAATGAGACTAAAGACACTGCGTCTGACACGAGCTGACAGCAGCCAGTGACTCATAGCTGTCTGTTTGCGTCAGCTTCAGCGAACAAGAGCTGAACAAGACCATATTCCGACTCTATATGGCGGCCCTGGAGACAGACACCTTCAGTGTAGACTGGCTTAGAGAATAGAGATCCACGAGGGATGGCGAGCTTGACCCACAAAAAGGGGCTGTGCTGAAACCTAATGTGTTGGACTGAAATGCGCAGATATCAGATGCCTTGCTGTAAACCACGACACACATTAATAAAACATCCTTTTAAGAATCAACGACAATCAAGAAGAGGGAGACTATCCAAACATTCTTTTAAAAATGGGCCAAAAGGTTGTTGTATTAATTGGACACATTTTCTAGGGGCCAAGATGTAGCAGTGCAGGAGCTGACAGCATCCAGCGACTCATAGCTGGTTACTTGCATCAGGGTCAGCAAACCATAGCTGGTTACTTGCATCAGGGTCAGCAAACCATAGCTGGTTACTTGCATCAGGTTCAGCAAACCATAGCTTATTACATGAGGTTCAGCAAACCATAGCTGGTTACTTGCATCAGGGTCAGCAAACCATAGCTGGTTACTTGCACCAGAGTCAGCGATCAATAGATGACGAAAATCATATTCTGCCTCCATGTGGCGACCATGGAAACTAGTGTAGCCTCGCTAAGGGTTGGGGAACACAGAGGGAAGGAAAACCTGGTACTAAAAAAAGCCAGCTGAAATAAAATGTGTCGGGCCAAAAAGCGCAAATATCGCAGTAACGCTGTAAGCTACAATACAAGATCCTTTTTAGAACGAACGCAGAAGAAGAAGAAGAAGAAGAAGAAGAAGAAGAAGAGGAAACCAAAGAAGAAGAAGAAGAAGAAAAAGAAGAAGAAAAAGAAGAAGAAGAAAGAGAAGAAGTAAAAGAAGACGTAAAAGAAGAAACATTTTTTTACCTCCCAAAAAAAAAACAAAAAAAAAACGAACTACCAACCCTCTCAGATGGACCGATCTACGAGAATTTTGTCAGCTACTCTATATACGATATTAACTTTTCAGGTAAACATATCTAAAGCTATCGGACAATGCGAGCAACTTAAAAGACATGCCCTAATCGTATTACACGTCATTGTGACTTGCTCAGGTGACATTTGCAGTTATTTGAATACTTGCTCCACAGACGGTGACAAATTTCGACGTTCAACCAACAGCGCTTCGTTTCGGCACGTGACAAGTCAGTAGATAATTCGAATTAAACGTCACAAAGTGATACATCTACAGCACTTTTTGATCGAGTTTTTCAGTTGGTGTTTTTCCTTCATCAAAACCAAGCAGGTAGGCACAATTTTTAAAATGTATATATTTTGTTGTCATGAGTTAAACAATTAGTTAAACAAAATGTAGAATAAACGTAGAACTTTATATTGGGATTTGTGGACTAGGAAAATATATTTGTCTCTTTAGAACACAAACCATTCTGGAAACTCCGGAGGCCCCCTGGAGTGCCCTTAAAGTTAGCTACCTAATTCAGAAAATGTATGAACAAATAAGATATACGGTTTGACACTTCTTCTTCTTCTTCTTCTTCTTTTTCTTCTTCTTCTTCTTCTTCTTCTTCTTCTTCTTCTTCTTCTCTTTCTTTTTCTTGTTGTTGTTGTTGTTGTTGTTGTACTTCTTCTTCATCTTCTTCTTCTTCTTCTTCTTCTTCTTCTTCTTCTTCTTCTTCTTCTTCTTCTTCTTCTTCTTCTTCTTCTTCTTCTTAATTCTGCCTTCGTTCTCAATCTCCCGCTACCAAGCCTTGAACAGGGCTTTTCTCTACATGAAGTGCGCCATGCTGAGCCCTTTGAACTGGAAAATGGCGTACGACAGGGATGTCTCTTTTCACAATTTCTAACCTCGCAACAGAAATGGAATTACATTGCCTCTGACAAAAGAACACGATTCTCTTAACCTAAACGATTATATGGCTCTTCTGTCCCTTAAACGTATTTAGATGTATGACAAAGAAAGTGCACTTGGTGTGCGGTCACAGTTTGGGGTTAATATGTCGACAGTCGTCAACAAAGACATAAAATATAAACGCGCTAAAGATATCTATCTACATCACTACTTTAAGTCCGGACATGATGTTATATGATACTTTCATGGATTACAAAAATACAACTTGTAGTCATTTTTTATAAAGTAATGTTGTCACTTTTCTGGTTAATACCATTTTCGGTAGAAAAACGTGCATTATAAAACACGACTAATTTCTCTGTCAAGTCTCACACTGACTTGCGAATGTTGTCATATTTCTCTGTCAAGTCTCACACTGACTTGCGAATGTTGTCATATTTCTCTGTCAAGTCTCACACTGACTTGCGAATGTTGTCATATTTCTCTGTCAAGTCTCACACTGACTTGCGAATGTTGTCATATTTCTCTGTCAAGTCTCACACTGACTTGCGAATGTTGTCATATTTCTCTGTCAAGTCTCACACTGACTTGCGAATGTTGTCATATTTCTCTGTCAAGTCTCACACTGACTTGCGAATGTTGTCATATTTCTCTGTCAAGTCTCACACCGACTTGCTAATGTTGTTATATTTCTCTGTAAAGTCTCACACCGACTTGCGAATGATGTCATATTTCTCTGTCAAGTCTCACACCGACTTGCTAATGTTGTCATATTTCTCTGTCAAGTCTCACACCGACTTGCTAATGTTGTTATATTTCTCTGTCAAGTCTCACACCGACTTGCGAATGATGTCATATTTCTTTGTCAAGTCTCACATCGGCTTGCTAATGGTGTCATATTTCTCTGTCAAGTCTCACACCGACTTGCGAATGTAGTCATATTTCTCTGTCAAGTCTCACACTGACTTGCGAATGTTGTCATATTTCTCTGTCAAGTCTCACACCGACTTGCTAATGTTGTCATATTTCTCTGTCAAGTCTCACATCGACTTGCGAATGTAGTCATATTTCTCTGTGAAGTCTAATACCGACTTGCGAATGTTCACATATTTCTCTGTCAAGTCTCACACCGACTTGCTAATGTTGTCATATTTCTCTGTCAAGTCTCACACCGACTTGCTAATGTTGTCATATTTCTCTGTCAAGTCTCCCACCGACTTCTTCATGTTGTCATATTTCTCTGTCAAGTCTCACATCGACTTGCTAATGTTGTCATATTTCTCTGTCAAGTCTCACACTGACTTGCGATTGTTGTCATATATCTCTGTCAAGTCTCACGCCGACTTCTTCATGTTGTTATATTTCTCTGTCAAGTCTCACACTGACTTGCGAATGTTGTCATATTTCTCTGTCGTCTCACACCGACTTTCGAATGTTGTCATATTTCTCTGTCAAGTCTCACACCGACTTGCTCGTGTTGTCATATTTCTCTATCAAGTCTCACACTGACTTGCGAATGTTGTCATATTTCTCTGTCGTCTCACACCGACTTTCGAATGTTGTCATATTTCTCTGTCAAGTCTCACACTGACTTGCGAATGTTGTCATATTTCTCTTAACTTTTATTCATACTGCATTTATTGTGTTCTGTTTCCATTTACTTTCAAACTTTGATTTTAAACTGCCATTTATTACATCTCGTTGTTATCATCTACATATTTCTAGCAATAGTGTATTATATCCCAATATATGATAACTTTCCCATTTTCATAGCATCATACAACCCCCTGCCCCGTTCCTTCTCAAATATCTCAACTTTGTCTAGACGTGGTTCCTTACAAACCGAATCCGCATATAACGTGATATAAAGGGGAGAGGAGACTAACGTCTGGTCAGGCAAAACATACCGATCAGACTATGTTAGTCAGTCAGGTGAAACATATTGATTACACTATGTTAGTGAGACAGAACATACCGATCAGACTATGTTAGTCAGGGTCACGTGAAACATACTGATCAGACTATGTTAGTCAGGGTCAGGTGAAACATATTGATCCGACTATGTTAGTCAGGGTCAGGTGAAACATACCGATCAGACATGGTCATTCAAGAACAACAATAATATAATATACAAGTGGCTCACAATTGTCCCCATCTGAATTGTTTAGTCAGTGATCAATGTTTAATCGAATGTGGGTTTCTTCTGAACATTAGTTGATATTCACATCTTTTTTAAAATGAATACAATACTCATTCATGATTTGCTCGACTACTCACCGCTTACAATTAAGGGATCAGCTTCTCTCTCGACATTATTCTTTGAGCCCCAAACACCGTGTTATATAAAGGACAAGATCCTTCTTCTTCTTCTTCTTCTTACGCTGTCAGACGTCAACCTGTATTTTTTCGAAAAAAGCAGCGGTCATCCTGAGGCTGTCGACACTGCCATAGAGCTTGTCTAGTGTTGCCACTGGTGATGGCCACATCTACTTTCTCTGATCCTCGTATGTCGGGCAGTTTTGCAGAAGATGTTCAGCGATCATTTTCCCGGTACCACACGTGCATTCGTCAGTGCCACCTATCTTCAATTTGTTGAATAGGTGGTACCTCAGTCTTTTGTGGCCTGTGCGGAGTCTGAAGACCAAGACCTGCTCTCTTCTGTTCAACTGGTAATAGGCATCGTTTTTTGTGTAGCCAGTATGTTCAGTTTCCCATTTGGTCATGTATCTGGCTCTAATAAGCCTTTTGGACTCTTCGTAGGTCACACTAGGATCTGGTTGTGGTAGTCTTGCACCTTCTTTTGCCAGTCTTTCTGCCTCCTCGTTGCCTTGGATGTTACAGTGGGATGGAACCCACTGTGCCACTACTTTTTTTGGTGCGGACTGCTGGCATAGTTGACAGAGTACTGCTCTTAAATCAGGACAAGATCCAATTCATTGACTTCCCTCTTGTCTTCTTAGCTCACATTCTGTTTCATTCTGTGCAACAATCACTCTCGTACACACATTTCATTCACGCTCCTGTGGTGAGGTCCTTCCATTGCACTTTGGCTGGGTTGATCTAAGAGAGCGCACAACATAGCATAGGTACATACAGAGGCACACAGTCATCCAAGTACTGGTTAATACGGTCTGATATCACCTAAAAGACTACTGCCCATTGTGGAAAAAGGCGCTCTTTCAACAGTAGAATGCAGAGAGGTAAACACTTTTTTTTTTTAAACGGCAGCTGTAGATAGAACAGTATAAGAATCAATCAATCAATAAATCAATCAAAATACTGTCGCCTCCTGCAGAGCATAGGTATTCTTCTTCTTCTTCTTCTTCCTACGCAGTCAGACAGTAACCATAATTTTTTCGAAAAAAGCGGCGGTCATCCTGAGGCTGTCGACACTGCCATAGAGCTTGTCTTGTTGTTCCACTGGTGATGGCCACATCTGCTCTCTCTGATCCTCGTATGTCGGGCAGTTCTGCAGCAGATGCTCAGCGGTCATTTTCTCGGTAACACATGGGCATTCGTCGGTACCACCTATCTTCAATTTGTTGAATAGGTGGTACCTCAGTCTATTGTGGCCAGTGCGAAGTCTGAAGACAACGACCTGCTCGCTTCTGTTCAACTGGTAATAGGCATCGTTTTTGGTGTAGCCGGTATGTTAAGTTTCCCATTTGGTCATGTATCTGGCTTTAATAAGCCGTTTTGACTCTTCGTACGTCATACTAGTATCTGTTTGTGGTAGTCTTGCACCTTCTTTTGCCAGTCTGTCTGCCTCCTCGTTGCCTTGGATGTTACAGTGTGATGGGACCCACTGTACCACTACCCTTTTTGGTGCGGACTGCTGGCATAGTTGACAGAGTGCTGCTCTTAAGTCATTAAGCTCAGTGTTTTTCTGGCTTTTTAGCGCTGTGACTACGGCGAGAGCATCTGTAAGCAGGACTATATGGCTTTCATTTTCATTGTGTGTCACCATTTCTTCCACTGCCGCCCTCAGTGCCTCTGCCTCCGCTCTGAAATTGCTTGTGTACTTACCAGTAGCGAATGACAGTGTTATTTTTCTGCCATTTGGTAGGTTCAGGAATGCTCCTGCCCCTCCGTTCTGTGTAGTGTCTGTTACAGAACCGTTGGTGTATGTATGGGTCCATTCCATGCTTGGGTAGTTTTTCGATATAAAGCTTAGGGTAGTATCTCTCCTTTTTTTTTCAGTCTGGCAGTTTTTGTTTCCAATACCTGGTATGTTTTCTACAACCTCTGGAAATATATCCTGCCTCCAGGTAGGTTTTCGTACAGTAGTGATTGGCTTTGGTGTTTTTAGTGCGTTTATGGGATCTTCGTGCATCTTTGCTTTGGCTATTTCTGCAAAGTTTCTCCGCTTTAGTTTCCCAGTTCCCAAATTGTTTAGTCTCTGGTGCATTGGGTGGTCAGTCAGTCTTCGGAGTTTCTCTGACTGCAGCTGGGCTCTGCAGTCTCTTCTATCGGTCATGGGTTGCAGCTTTGTAATCTTTTCAAGTTCTACAATTGGAGTTGACTTCATGCCTCCTGTTATAACTCTCATGGCTTGGTTTTGAAGTTTGTTAACTTTATCGAAGTTCGCCTTTTCTGCTGTTGTCCATGCCGCAATGCCATACTCGAGAACTGGTCTCACTCTTCCAGTGTACAGTTTCTTTAGTATATTTTCGTCTGCTCCCCAGCTTGTGCCAGCTAGTTTCCTTATGATTGCCATTCTTTCTCTGGCTCTCATTCGGTTTCTCTCGATCTGACTTTTCCATGTCATGCGCCGGTCAAATGTGACTCCCAGATAGTTTGGGTTGTCGTTTGGCTGCAGCAATTTGCCATTTAGACTTAATTTGGTGTTTTGGGGTTTGATTGAAAGCGAGAATATTGTGCATGTGGTTTTCTCCTCGTTTATTTTGACCAGCCATGAGTTTGCCCACTCTTCCATCGATGTTAGGGCCTGCTGCATCCGATTTCTTGCTATGGTGAGATTCTTTTCAGAGGTCCACATAGCCAGATCGTCTGCAAACATTGAGCTATGGACTCTTCTTGGTATATTCTCTGTAATGTCGTTTATATACACCAGGAAGAGTGTGGGTGACAGTACTCCCCCTTGGGGTACTCCCTGCTCGAGTGTCACCTTTTTGCTCATCTGCCCTTGTACTTGGACTCTGGCCGTTCTTTGTTTGAGGTAGTGGTTGATCCACTTGTACATTCTCCCACAAACCTCACTTCTTCTTAGCTTGACTCTAAGTCCATCTTTCCAGACTTTGTCAAATGCCTTTTCCAGGTCCACCCAAACCGCTACTGTGTGTTTCTGTGCCTGGTAGGCATCTTCTATTTCCTGGGCTATGAGGATGACCTGGTCCTCAGTGGATCTGTGCTGTCTAAAGCCGGCTTGCTGTGGAATAAGTATTCGTTTTTCTTCCAGATGCCACATCAGTCTGGTGTTTATCATACTTTCCATCAGTTTGCCGACACAGCTCAGTAGGCTGATAGGCCTGTATCCATTCGGATCTGTTTTGTCCTTTCCTTTCTTCGGTACTGGTACAAGTACTGCGTCTTTCCATGCATGGGGTACAATTCCCCTTTTCCAGCTTTGGTTCAGGACCGATAGCAGTTTCCTCTTCGCTGTTTGGCCCAGCCCCATCAGCATTTCGTTTGTTATCCCGTCTTTTCCGGGTGATTTCCTTTTCTTTAATGTTCTCATGGCCTCTTCCATTTCACTCATTGTTAATTTGGCCATCATATGCTCTTCTGGTGTCGTAATGATGTTTTCGTGCCCCTTTTGCTCTTCACTAATGTCTGTATGCCTATCTGAAAGGGACCTCGATGTGGTTTGCTTTGGCATAGTGTTCTACAAAAGCGTTTGCGGCTTTTTTCCCTGTGAGTAGGTTTTCGCCCTGCTTGATGGTAATTTGTTTGTTTGAGGGGGTTTCGTCGTTCGCATAGGTATTCAATTAACATACGACAAGTGTGTCTTTCCTCCTCATTTACAAAATCTGCCACCAAGAATGCTTTTGACGGCCTCTGTATCTTTTGCTTTTCTTATTCCAGAACAGCGTCTGCCATTTACGCAAAGTATGTCATATCAAACGGCAACGTCCTATCTTTTTTTCCTGTTCCATTACTAGCTGTCCAATTATGTGCCATATGTCTACGTTAGCAACCAAATTGTACTATTTCAGTCCAAATATTCAGGGTAGGCATCTGTTTAAAAACGTATGTGCTCTATGAGATTTTTATATAATTGAAAAAGAACGACGCTGATGTGTTCATTCTGAAAACCATAGCTCGGAAATAGTACACTTGGTTTAAGCCATGAGAGTTTTAATAGGAGGCATGAAGTCAACGCCAATTGTAGAACTTGAAAAGATTACAAATCTGCAATCCATGACCGATAGAAGAGACAGCAGAGCCCAGTAGGAAGAGGAGAAACTCAGAAGACTGATAGATCATCCAATGCTTCAGAGACTAAATAAATTAGGAAAAGGGAAACTAAAGGGAGAAATTTTGCAGAAATAGCCAAAGCAAAGATGAGCGAAGACAACACCAAAGCCCATCCCTTCTGTATGCAAACCCACCTGGAAGCAGCATATCATTCCAGAGGTGGTAAAAAATATACCAGGAATTGGAAACAAGAACAGCCAGACTGAAAAAGAAAGAAGAGACATAACCCTGAGGTACATAGCGGAAAACTACCCAAGCATGGACTGGACCCATGCACACACTGACGGTTCTGTAACAAACACAACACAGAATAGAGGGGGAGGGGTATTCCTGAGCCTAACAAATGGCAGAAAAATAACATTGGCAGTTGCAACTGGCAAATTCTTCAAAGCAATTTCAGAGCGGAGGCAGAGGCACTGAAGGCTGCAGTAGCAGCAATGCTGACAGGCGAAAGCAATGAAAGCCAGATAGTCCTGTTTACAGATGCCCTGTCCGTGATTACAGCACTAAAAAGCCAGAAAAATACAGAACTTAATGATTTAAGAGCAGTACTCTGTCAACTATGCCAGCAGTCCGCACCAAAAAGAGTAGAGGTACAGTGGGTTCCATCCCACTGTAACATTCAAGGCAACGAGGAGGCAGACAGACTGGCAAAAGAAGGTGCAAGATTACCACAACCAGATTCTAGTGTGACCATCGAAGAGTCCAAAAGATTTATTAAGGCGAGATACATGGCCAAATGAGAAACAGAGCATACTGGCTACACACAAAATGATGCCTATTACCAGTTGAACAGAAGAGAGCAAGTCGTGGTCTTCAGACTGCGCACAGGCCCCAACAGACTGAGGTACCATCTATTCAATAAACTGAAGATAGGTGGCACTGACGAATGCACCTGTGGTACAGGGAAAATGACCGCTGAACATCTGCTGCAAAATTGCCCGACATACGAGGACCAGAGAAAGCACATATGGCCATCACCAGTGCCAACACTAGACAAGCTCTATTGCAGTGTCGACAGCCTCAGGATGACAGCTGCTTTCTTCGAACAAATACAGCGTACGAAGAAGAAGAAGTACACTTGGTTTGAAACATATTTTTCTACGAAATGAAAAAAATACCTTTTGTAGATGTCTGGTAAAAACTGTTGAGACATGACTATTGGATGACACATGAAAGAGTGCGCACAACAAATTAATATCTATTTAAAAAATTAAAAAAACGTGAAGAGAAGGCGTCAATTAAAATAACCGACATCTTTTGGAAAAGATTACCCACGACTTCCAGAATTGACATTTTTGAGAAGCAATATCGTGAAAGTTTGATCATGTCATTATAAACAGTCTACCGTAATAAACAGACACCTCTTTAACTGAGACCCACTTACAATATTGTTGGTAAACAAGAATCATATTTAAACAATGCAAAGTCAGTCGGAGTGACATGGGTGAATCAATTTGTTTCCAGGAAATATTACTGATTATTTTCCAATTCCAAATGCACTCCATGCTCCCATTTCGCCCATAAATAATAATTTATTCAGGTTTGTAAATAAAAAGAGCTGTGTGGTTGTTAGTCAAATTCATTTGCTTTCTTTGTCTGTCTTGATGAAGGTCTTATTGATTGTAACGTAGGTTGTCTTGTGTGTGTATATATATATATATATATATATATATATATATATATATATATATATACAAATATATATATATATAAATATATATATATATATATATATATATATTTATATATATATATATATATATATATACACACACATATATGTACGTATTTATGTAAGTATGTATATATATATATATATATAAATGCATGTGTGTGTATATATATATACACACAGACAAATTACAGGCAGGACCGAGGCCGTGGTCTACAATGAATGTGTCGGCAGTACGCTTCTATACAGCAGCAAAATGTGGACAACATATGCCAAACCTGAGCATAGGTTCAACACCGTTCATCTACGGTGCATGAGATCCATCCTTGGCATTTCATGGAGAGACAGGGTGACAGATGGGGAGGTGTATTTTTGCATCGGTCTTCGAAGTATGTATACCCTCCAAGGAAGACTGCGATGGCTGGGTCATGTTCATTTCATGTAATACGGTCGCAGCCCCAGAGATATTGGTTATGGGCAGCTGGCGTGTGGTAAAAGAACAGCTTGCTGACCACGGCTGCGGTTCAAAGACGCATGTCAGCTGGATATGGATCTGCCATCTTGGGAAGACATAGCTGCAGACCGATCCAAATGGAGATGTTACATGAAGAGCCACATCAGGCTGGACGAAAATAAGCTCATGCAACACAGTGAAGTAACGTGACAACGCCGAAAGGAAAAGGGAAAATAAAAATCTCAGTAGAGAGTTGCTACTCCAAGGTCGCATCAACCCATAGTCAGACATGACTGGAAAGGGGCTAATATATAATATACACACAAACACACACACACACAATACACACACACACACACACACACACACACATACACATACATACAAACACATTTACACATATATATTTGCTCTGTAAAACCGACAAAGACTGACTACTGTCATGGTTTACATTTGGCGTCCACTTTCATCGAATCTGCTCAATGAAAACAAAACAAAGCGTTTATCTTATTTGAATGAGCCGCGGTGAACAGAAGGCGGCAATCATCATATTAATTAGGTTCATTAAAATGTGAAGTGAACGTAGGGCACGTAACGGTCAGAGTGATACTTGCTAACAGTTAATTCTCACAAGTAGTATTGTTTGGAGACCAGATTCGAGTGTGTATAAGTAACGGTGTTAGCATTGGTAGAGCCAGTAATGAAGTGTGATGTTAATCTTAGGGTAAACTGAGTAATGAACATACAGGGGCACACTTACAATTTGGAAAAGTCCTTCGTGCTTCTGTTGAATGGTTATGCTATCGACGTACCTCGCACAGTTGTCTACGTTTTCTTGAAAATCGGTTTTAAGCGTCGGTTTCATTTCTGCAATAATATCTAGTGCACTCTTATTTTAACACCTGATCATGAGACAGTTCCTTTAATATTGAAATAGCCTAGGAGACAGCGTGGCCTAGTGGTTAAGTGACACGGCTCACAACCAGAAGGTGCTAGGTTCGATCCCCATCACAGCACCGGACGTTACCCCGGGGAAGCAAACCCTTAGAAAATGCAGGAGGAAGCAGGCCCTTACATAAAATGCATGCTGAATTCGGATGCATTGGTCCGACAGGCGCAAAATAAAAACCACAGTGCAACGCACACCGCCTTGGGGATTAGAGAAATAAGGCGAACGCAAAAACAAAAAAACAAAAACAAATAAATTGTAGCCATATTGGATAGTCTATGGGATCAAGATGCTGAGCAGCACATGAGCTGCAGTGGTCAACGACTCATAGCTGACTGCTAGCGTCAGGGCCAGCGAACCATAGCTGCCAAGACCCTTCTACGCCTCCACGCGGTGATCCTGGATAATAAGCTGCAGCAGGGCAGACTGGCTAAGGAGAAGGGATCGAAGAGGGAATGCTAACCCGGTACTCAAAAAATGCTTGCTGAAGTCGGATGTGTTGGACCGAAAGGTGCAATTATCGCAGCCAAGCTGTAAACTACCACACAAGGCATTCCGTTCTCTGGACTACATTCTGCTACTTAAGCCCTTTCAGGGTTTGGTAGTGGGAGACTGAGAACGAACGAAGAAGAAGAAGAATGATAGTCTATTATTAGTCATGGAATGACACAAATGTGTTTTTATTATTCTCAGTGTACTCAATGAAAGTCGTGCAGTAGACGAGCTCATTGGAAATCTGAGAATCAGTTGCAGGAGGTTGCCGGTCTGTTCATAAGCCTGTTTGGAGCTCGTTATCCACACACAAAACCAACAAATTCAATTCAAGGTTTGGCTTTGTCTCTTAAGCTGTCACTATTGACCAATTCTTTGTGTAGTGCTATCAAGTTGATCACGTAAGGTTATGTTTTTTTTTTAGTTTTTGAATTTGGCTGTCAGTAAAAGATTTTTTGAACTACGGACATTTTGCTTGGTATTTTTCCTATCAGATGCACATTTTGTTCTTCTTCTTTCTTACGCTGTCAGACGTCAACTTGTATTTGTTCGAAGAAAGCATCTGTCATCCTGAGGCTGTCGGCACTGCCATAGAGCTTAACTTAACGTCTTTATACTGGTTTAGAAGACCCTGCAGAGTCTGTATACAACCAGTTACATTTACATCACCTTGCTCTAAAAGCTATGCGCATCCAGTTTATTCTTAAATGCATTAACTGTCCCTGCCTCCACTACCTCCCCTGGCAATTCATTCCAAGCAGACACCACTCTCTGACTAAAAAAATATTTCCTAATATCTAACCTGGACCTCTCTTTAGTCAGCTTGTAGCTATGCCCTCGTGTTATTGTGGGTGGCTGAATTTAAAAAAAAACTTGTTATAGTCTAATTTATCGATTCCTCGGATCATCTTATAAACCTGTATTAAGTCACCACGAATTCTTCTCTCTTCGAGACACTGTAGGCCGGTTTTTCTGAGTCGTTCCTCACAACTGTAATTCTGGAATCCCACTATCATCTTTGTCGCTCTTTTTTGTATTCTTTCTAACATGTTTATATCCCCTCTATGATAAGGACTCCACACTTGTACACAGTACTCCAATCTAGGTCTAACTAAAGCTTTATACAGTTTGACGATCACTTCCCTGCTCCTATGTTTAATATTTCTTTTTATCATACCTAACATTGCATTTGCCTTTTTCACTGCTACCTTAACTTGCTCACTCACCTTTCCTGTATGATCTATTATAACCCCTAGGTCCCTTTCCTTATCTATCTTTCTAATATTGTCTACATTTTGTTCAAAGGACAAAATATTAATATAATTTTTGTTAACAAAAAGTAAACTGAATCGAAAGAATCATTGTTGATATCTACAGCGTTTTCCATTTTTCGTATCGGTATTTTCACAAAATCCTAAAACATTACTGATATATCAGCAGAAACTTAACACAACTTAACGCAACTCACCAAAATAATAACATTAAATCGCAGTCACAAAACTAAAGAAAACTTTTGAAATACTTTGAGAGCTTGGAATAAATTATTCAGGAAAATGATCAAATTGATTCTAAAGAATAACAGACAAAACTGATAGAAAGTCCTCAAAAAATATAATTCAATGATATAGCAGTCATGACTGTATGTCTCGACCCCCCCCCCCCCTCCCCCACACCCCCAAAACCCCAACACCCCCCTCCCCTAAAAAAAAAAACATTGATTTATTTTGCTAGAAATCTGCAAAATGGTTATCGAGGAAAATATAAACTTGTGTGTTAGAAAAGGTGTGACCAAAAGTGCAGCGGAGAGGACAATGTGTATTGAATATATTAGCATTGGTAAAACTGTTTTGTTTTTACTCAAACAACAATCAGCTATCAAATTTACCAAACCTAGTAGACATAATATCATCCGTCACACGTGTCACACAGAGTTCAATGTCTCAAGGAACACTTTTTGAATAGTTCACCTGTTTTAAAAATAGAAATCCAGTAAGGGAAAGCCGGCCTAATTTGTAGCTATTTGACTGTGAAAAAAGTAGCACCCTAATGCCCGTCTCATAGTTAACAATTGACCTGATTCCTAAGCTGAGTTAGGCAGGACGTAATCAGTTTTGCCTCTTCCCTCGGTTATTAACATAACGCTACGATAATCTTAGATATGCGAAGGATACAGATTTGATGGCAAAAAGTGCACAAGAATTACAAGAGTTTGTGACAGCAGCATACACAATAAATCAAAGAGTTTGTGACAGCAGCATACACAATAAATCAAAGAGTTTGTGACAGCAGCATACACAATAAATCAAAGAGTTTGTGACAGCAGCATACACAATAAATCAAAGAGTTTGTGACAGCAGCATACACAATAAATCAAAGAGTTTGTGACAGCAGCATACACAATAAATCAAAGAGTTTGTGACAGCAGCATTCACAATAAATCAAAGAGTTTGTGACAGCAGCATACACAATAAATCAAAGAGTTTGTGACAGCAGCATACACAATAAATCAAAGAGTTTGTGACAGCAGCATACACAATAAATCAAAGAGTTTGGATTAGACATCAACATAAAGAAAACAAAGACTATGAGAAATGGGAAAAGTGACAAGAAACCATATATGCAGATAAAAATAAAAGATCAACAAATTGAACAGGTACAGAGTTTCTACTATCTAGGTCAAATAATAACGGAAGAAGAAAGCTGTGAAAAAGAAATCAGAAAGAGAAAAGGTATGGCCAAGATGGTATTCGACAACATGCGACACATACTGACAAATCAGAATTTTAAAATGAGAATTGTCAGATGTTGTGTATACTCGTAACTTAACTTAGCTTAACTTCATTTTACTGGTTTAGAAGACTCTACATAGTCTGTATACAACCAGTTTATTCCACTTTAAAAATGACGGTGATCATCCAATATATTCTTGAATGCATTAACTGACCCTGCCTCCACCACATCCTGTGGCAATGCATTCCAAGCATTCACCACTCTCTGACTGAAAACAAATGTTTCCTAATTTCCAATCTGGACATGTCTTTAAATAATTTGAAGCTATACCCTCTAGTTTTTGTAGTCGCTTGAACTTTGAAAAACTTCTTATAGTCTAATTTATCCTTTCCATTGATTCATCTATAAACCTGTTTTAAGTCACCTCGAATTCTTCTCTTTTCTAGACACTGCAGACCCGTTTTTCTGTCTCTCCTCATAACTATAATTCTGGAATTCCATGATAATTTTTGTAGCTCTTCTTTGTATCCTTTCTATCATGTCTATGTCCACTCTGTGATAAGGACTTCACGACTGAATACAATACTCCAATTTAGGTCGCACCAATGATTGACAATACCCGTCACTACTTTATGGCTCAGAAACATGGACAATCATTAGCACTTTGGAAAAGAGTATTGAATCCTTCGAAATGTGTGTATATAGAAGTATATATTTCTTGGAAAGAAGAAAACAAATTTGGAGGTATTGAAAAAGTTGAGGGTGAAAAGAGAATTAATGACCGATATAAGGGTTAGACTGTTACGTTATTTTGGTCATGTAACAAGACATACCTCCTTGTTAAAGACCATACTGGAGGGTAGAGTGGAAGACAGTCATTCAAGAGGTAGACGTTTTAAGGGAGAGGATAACAGAATATGGACTTGTAAAAGCCTCTCAGATTTCACCATTACGACGAGAGATAGGGTACACTGGAGATCCATTGCAGCCAACCTTCGATGCGGAGATGGCACCTAAACTGAACATTTCTTTGTTTATTGTGTATTTTATTACGTGTCTTTGTTTGTCCTTTGTCCCGGACTATGACCTTGGTGCTGTAACGAGCGTTTCGTTTTGTTTCTGTCCTGCTGTGGTTACTGAGCCCTACCTATTTTTGTTCTTATAGACTGTTGACCTTCAGTACCTCCCCAGCTACACATTTTTCTTAAAGAAGCGTACCGAAGAAGGCGGACATAGATCCTCAGGGCTGTAGTGTAATGTAAAGGCTTCTCAATACGCTCACCACACATGAATCACAGTGTCCATCCCGACCTCGTTGGCCAGGATGCTGCAACACAGCCTGTTTTCGGGTGTATTGTACTGACATTTGATGTGGTCCTGGTCAGTTTGTTGCATCTATAGCCTTTCTGAAAAGCAGACCTCCTCAACAAGTACAACATGAAACAGGATGTGATAACAGACACCAAAATTATAGCACATGCAGGTCATGACATTTAGAATATACGCTTGATACACGCGCCAATCAGGAGTGGTCCGCCTGGGTCTTTGTGTAGGACAAGGGGTGAAGGGGTAGAACAGGACAAAGCGAACGTGGTTGGCGAGTATTCTTCATACGCAATAATTGCAGTTTAGATTAATTCGAAGTCCGGTTTGTCCCAACTCGAAAATACGATCCCTGTTGTCTGTGCACGGTCGCGTTTAATTATCTGTTCCTAAACTAGGATAAGGTTTTACGAGAAGGTACGTCTGATTAGCGCAGGGACAGAGCGCTGATTTTTCACGATAAAGGTTTCGAGTTGCACTCCCGTTATTGAAACACATTAAGTCAACCCAGCTGTAAATAATTACCTGGCTGACTCTTAGTGAAGGAAACGCAGCTAGAAAGGAAAATGGCTCCTACCAAACTCGTAAACAGGATTTAGTTTAGTACATTGGTATCTCTAACATTTCATCCCCTACAGCAGTGTCTGCTTTGGGGCTCCCTTTCCTGCCCATAAAGTAAAACGAGGTAATAGGGAGTACGGGTTATAGAACGCTAAAGGAGATCAACTGCGAACAGCGCATGAACTGCAACGGTCAGCGACGCACAGCCCCATCTACATCTCCACGAGGTGATACTGGATAACAGGTTGCAACAGAGCTGACTGACTAAGTAGAGCGGATCGAAGAGAGAAGGCAACCTGGTACTCAAAAATGTCTGCTGAAGTCGGATGTGTCGGACCAAAAGTTGCACATATCACAGTCAAGCTGTAAACCACGACACAACGCATTCCATTCTCCGAACTACATCCTGTTGCTTGCAAAGCATTTTTCATGTCTTGGTAGTGAGGGGGGTTGAGAACGATCGAAGAAGAAGAAAGAAGAACGCTGAAGGAAAGAAATATCTTATTTAGTTCTGTTTTTGGCACGTAAATTAAGAATAAAAGACGGACAATACCATATAAACACACACATGGGCATTAATTGCTGATGAATAAATCAAGACTTATCAGCTCACATAAAAAGCGTAAGATCAGTGAAATTTGCATATCATGATATCACAGAGCAGCACACATGTCGTTCCCAATTATACAATAAAACAACTTTGCGGAGATTTGACTTGGAAGTGAACTAATATTTGAACTGCTTATTTGAACTTCATCTTCGTCTTCGTCTTCGTCTTCTTCTTCTTCTTCTTCTTCTTCTTCTTCTTCTTCTTCTTCTTCTTCTTCTTCTTCTTCTTCTTCTTCTTCTTCTTCTTCTTCTTCTTCTTCTTCTTTTTCTTCTTCTTCTTCTTCTTCTTCTTCTTCTTCTTCTTCTTCTTCTTCTTCTTCTTCTTCTTCTTCTACTTCTTCTTGATCTTGTTCTGCTTCTTCTTCTTCTACTTTTTCTTGCTCTTCTTATTATACTTCTTCTTCTTCTTCTTCTTCTTTTTCTTCTTCTTTTTCTTCTTCTTCTTCTTCTTCTTCTTCTTCTTCTTCTCCTTGTTGTTGCTGTTCTTCTTCTTCTTCTTCTTCTTCTTCTTCTTCTTCTTCTTCCTCTTCTTCTTCTTCTTCTTCTTCATCTTCTTCTCCTTGTTGTTGCTGCTGCTGTTGTTGTTGTTGTTGTTCTTCTTCTTCTTCTTCTTCTTCTTGTGATCGATTAGCTGATTATACCACCAGACGAGTTCTGTTGATGAACTTATCCGTTTTTGGGAGTTCCAGTTAAGCTTCGTATAATTGTGAACATGGCGTTGAATCGTTGGGCCAGTGGGACTTGCTTAACTAACAGTAGCATAAATATTACTGTAAAACTTTTGTTCCATTTAGTCCACATGTATCTGCACAGTGGTGAAAGAGCCAGTCGAAGCTTGTACCTGTGTTTATTTAGTCTGTTATGTCCTGTCCTGAGGAGATGAGTGGTGATCTGTCCTTGCATGTTCTCAATGTATGTCTCTGCATGTCTTCTTGTTTCCTCCCCTTTTTGCTAGACGTTACCCCCAATAGTGGAGGTAGTGGAGGCAGGGACAATTAATGCATTTAAGAATAAATTGAATGTGCATAGCGGGGACGGCGTGCCCTAGTGGTTAAGGGGCACGGCTCACAAACCGAAGGTGCTGGGTTCGATCCCCATCACAGCACCGGCCGTTACCCCGGGGAAGCAAACCCTTAGAAAATGCAAGAGGATGCAGACCCTTACATAAAATGCATGTTGAAGTCGGATGCACTGGGCCGACAGGCGCAAAATAAAAACACAGTGCAACGTACACCACCTTAGGGATTAAAAAAATAAGGCGAACGAAAAGAAAAATGAAAATAAAATGCGCATAGCTTTTACAGTAAGGTAAATTTTTGTAAAGATAGGTGGCACTGACAAATGCACCTGTGGTACAGGGAAAATGACCGCTGAACATCTGCAAAATTGCCCGACATACGAGGACCAGAGAAAGCACATGTGGTCATCACCAGTGCCAACACTAGACACGCTCTATGGCAGTATCGACAGCCTCAGGATGACCGCTGCTTTCTTCAAACAAATTCAAGTTGACGTCTGACAGCGTACGAAGAAGAAGAAGAAGAAGAAGAAGTATCCTGTTTAAGAATACCCCAGATTTTGGTCAGTAAATTGTTCACAAATGTAAAATCAGTAGTTTCAATTACCTTAAATTTAGCACAACGAGTTAACTTAACTTAACGTCTTTATACTGGTTTAGAAGACCCTGCAGAGTCTGTATACAACCAGTTACATTTACATCACCTTGCTCTAAAAGCTATGCGCATCCAGTTTATTCTTAAATGCATTA